>JAJHZJ010000440.1:896954-1496954 GCA_023548195.1 Bettongia penicillata ogilbyi
CTTAATCCCTCCCTCTCTGTCATGTATACACTACGGATATATTTTATTTCAAAGAGTAAAGTCATTGATTAAGAAGCAGAGAACAAAATCAACGAAATAAACGATGTCTGTCTCTTTACTCTAAATGGCATAGAAAAAACCTATTTAACTCAGATACAAAATTATAAAATAAAAGCAACAACAGTTAAACAAACAAGCTTTGAAGCAATATATGTGAAAGCAAGTGGCAGCCAGAATCTTTCTGCAAATGATTGGATAAGAGAAGGCTTGGGTGCTAAAAATGCTAATTTGGGCAACAACAGACACCTGACATATTAACCCTTGGAGAGAATGCACAAAGCCCCAGAACTGTTGTTGGGAAGTCAGGTGGAGGAGGACTACAACATCAGACTTCTCTGATAAAAAAAAAGAAAGTGGGAATATTATTCTAGCAACCATTCAGAGGGAAATTAAAGAGTGCTAGGAGAAATTTCAAAAGTTCAGATGTGAATGGGTCCATTTTTGTGGCCCATTTTGTGTATTTCAATGTGTATGAATGAATGAGAAAAATCAAGGACTTACTATATGCACAGAACTGTAGTAAGCTCTGGGGATGCAAACAGAAAAGCAAGATAGCTTCTGATTTCCTTATGTACACACATTTTTGTACATACATAACACAATTATATATACATTGCATGCCATATAATTATAACTCATATTTATATAGCAAGTTAAGGTTTGAAAAATGAGTTACACATATACTTTTATTTGATTATTACCCTGAGGTCGGTGCTGTCGCTATGCCCATTTGTACAAATGAGAAAACTGATGCTCAATGAGGTTAAGTCATTCATTCTGGATCACACAACATCTCAAGTGGAAAACAAACTCAGGTCTTCTTGATTGCAAATCCAAAACTTTATCCACTGAAGTAGGATGCTGCAAGTAGATACATATGTAATCAATATGCAACATTTAAAACATAAGTCAGCAGAACACAAAACAAATTTGAATGGGGATGAACTTAGCTTTCTGCACAAACACAGAACAGATACCTACAAATAATCTCACCAAAAAGGCCACCCTCTCATTTTAGAAATGTATTAATAGATACACACATACTCATAAGTTTACTCTTTGTTGCCCAAAGATACTTCCCACTGCTCTTTTATGCACATTTTCCTCTGTAGCTTTCCAAACTTCTATGTTCTCCCCTGGAGGATTTCTTCACAGGGCGCCAACTAAGCCTGCTGAGATTCCAAACTCCATTGTGAGGCAGAACAGGTAAGGGGAAGAGTAAATGAAATAACTTGGCTTTCCATATTCTATACTTGGCCTTTATTTTCAAGGAAAAGGAAAGACGTCCAAATCTCTACAAGCATGAAGGATTCTAAATACAGATACCATTTATGATCAGAATCACATACTTTCACATTTGTAAGGGACTTTTTGACTTTAGACAAATTACTTAACCTCCATGGGCCTAGGGTTTTAAAAAATGCAAAATAAAGAGGTTGTATGAGATAGCCTTTTAAGTCCTTTCTAGCTCTGAATCTATGATTCTTCTAGTCTAATCTATACTCAACTGAGAACACCCTATATAATATACCCCCAAAGTGACCATTCAGATTTTGCTTAAAGACTTCTAGTAAAAGACAGCCAACTAATATCCAAGGTAGCCCATTTTGTTTTGGGATAGTTCTAATTTTTAGAAAGTTTTTCTTGACCTCATTGCTAAACCTTTCTCTTTGGAGGTTCCACTCATTTCTCTGGGATCTGCCTGCTAGGGCCAATCAGAGTAAGTGTAATGTCTTTTCCACATGACAGTTTTGGATTATGGCTATCAAAAACCCTCTGAATCATCTCTCCTTCAGATAAAACACCTCCTTGTCTTTCTAACTGATTTTTATTGGGCCAGCGGAGAGAGATCGGATGATGATAGTCTTCAATGGACTCCTTTGCTACTATTGAATGAATGAATGCAAATGTATTTTTAAAAATTCTTACTATGTGCCAAACACTGTGTTAGATGCTGGGTATACAGAGGCAAAAATGAGATGGTCTTTGCCCTTAAGAAGCTTCGGTCCTAATGGGGAAGACAGTACATATAAAGTAATGGTGGCTTAGGCAATTGTGAGAGAAGCCACAGGGAAGTAAGTGGACCATAACATTTTTCAAGAGCAATGAAAGTATTGATTGGATTACAATTCTCAGAGTAAGATCAAGAAGCAGGGGAGGGGGGAGAAAAGAGGAAAGGAGAAAAAAGGAAAGGAGGATATTCATATAATAGGATAATTGGCAAAATTATCAGGTAGGTTCCTGGTTGCCTGTTGACTGATGGGATATGAAGCATGATCTATGGCTACCCGGTTGTAGTGGGCTTTGTGAGGAAGTTTCATTCACTTACCCTACAATCAAGACAGTCCAGTCCTGGAGTCCCAAATCTGAGTACATTAATTCATCCTCCACTCCCCCACCTCCCACTCCATCCCTCCAACTTTATAACCTTGCAATATTGGGATGACCTTCCATACTGAATCAAGACATGCTATGGCCTCTTACATCTCCTTGGCATATGAACCAGAATTTTGGTATACATTCCAGAAGACAGAGAAGATAAGCCTAGATAGCCTTACAATGTGCTCTGAGATCAAAGAGTTCTGCAACCAACACCTAATAGAGTTGTAACCAGAGTATTTGATGTATCATTTGTGAAGTAACTGACAGCCTGACTCTTTCTCCAAATGACTGGGTAAAAGAAGACTCAAGTACTAAAATGCTAATTTGGGCACCAACAGACAGCCTGGCATATTAACCCTTGGAGAGATTGCACAGAGCCCCAGAACTGTTGATAGGAAGTCAGGTGAAGGAGGAGGACTAGAATGACTGGTTGAATCAGGCTTGTATGATATAAAAAAGTGGGAATATGATTCTAATGATCATTGGGAGATGGATATGAAAGAGTGCTAGAGGAAATTTCAGAAGTTTAGATGTAAATGGGTCCACCTTTGTGCCACATTTTGTGTATTTACATGTGTACTGAATGAATGAAAAAATTTTATCAAGCGCTTACTATATGCACAGAACCATAGTAAGCCCTGGAGATACAAATAGAAAAACAAGAGCTTCTGCTCTCTCTATCTACACAAATTGTTGCACATATATAACACAATTATGTACATATTACATACTAATATCTAACAGAGTTCAAGCGGGAGGTGTTGCCTCATGCTGTAGTGAGTTCTTCTGGTCTTCAAATGGAGGTGGGAGGTTGGATATGTTGTAGAAAAGATTCTTATTCAAAAAAAGTTGGAATATATGGCTTCTGGGATCCTTTTCAATTGTGACTCTGTGGGACACAGAGGATATGAGAGATTACAAGATCCAGAATCAAAGTATCTCAGTTGCAAGGGACCTGAGAAGTGAATTAGTCTATTTTGTACTTAAACAAGAATCTCCTCTCCAACCTGCCTGACAGATGGTCAACCAGTTTATTCTTGAAGATCCCCAGTGAATCCTCTACTTCTTGAATTCACCCATTCCACTATGAGATATTTTCAGTTGCAAGAAAGTGTTTTCTTATTTAAAAAAAAAAAAGCCCTATATTTGTCTCTCTGCAACTTCTCTCCTTTACTTTGGGATCCTTTAAATACATGAAAAGTCATCATAATCTAAGTTATATCCTTTCTCCAGGCTAAGAATCTCTCCTTTGATGAATTCTCATATGGCAGACTCTTGAGGTCCTGGTCTAAACCATCCTGGACCTTCTAGTTTATCAATGATTTTCTTAAAATGTAGTGCCCCAAACTTAACACAGCACTTTTTCAATAAAAATGGGATACTGAGGTACATACACCACTAACCTCTGAAAATTATCCTTTTCTTAATGTAGTCTGAAATTGAATTACTCTTTTTTTATCTGCCATATCACACTGTTGAGTTATTGAGTTTAAAGTTTACTAAGCCCTATGGATCATTTTCAGACAAACTTCCATCTTCCCAAACCTTCTTCATATTATATTTGTTTTATCTTCTTTTTTGAAAGATGAACAAATATCAACAAAAATACACATTTTAATGCACAAAGAAGAGTAAGAAGAAATTATACCTCACACTGTGAATTTCTATTACATGCAGCTTCAAAAAAAGTATATATTAAATTTAATATAATGGTTTTGTTCTGGAGGATCCCAGCATTACATATCTGTGTTCCCTTCAGAATCTTGCATCTTGATAGCAAAATTTGTTTCCAAACCCAAATGAGACATAATATTTTATAGTTTATTATACATAATATTTTAATCTTATTTAATTTGACCTGATGTTTTTCCGGATGATGACTTTTTTTGTTGTTACATGCAGGCTTTTATTGAACACATTTAGCCATCTCTTCCAAGTGTAGATTTGATGAAATAAGAAATAGGAAGCTAGTGAAAGGTTTTGAGTATGAGGTCTAATTGAAGGTCAAGGAAAATGAGTTTGGTGATGGAATGCCGGACCCATTAGATGAGGGGATCCTGAAATCAAGAAAGACATCTTCAGGAAGGTGGATACAGTGGCACAGGCATAAGGCAATGAGGTTTTGTATTAGAGGATTGGCAGTAGGGATTTGGGAATGGGGCAAATGGGAGATGTCTCTAAGAGATAACTTAGTAGGCAGAAAACTCAATTCAGCAGTGGGACAGTTAGATCCAAGTCCCTGAACATCATTCATTTTCACTAAGTTTAAGATCCATGGTTATACCGAAAACATTTTTGGCCTGTGTACATACTTTCTTTTCCTTAGTGCATCTAGCATAAGTTTGGATTTTCAAACACTGAATTAGCTTGAGGCTAAGTCTACCATGTAGGTAATGTCTATATATATGCAGGTTTTGACTCTAGGGTTAATCCATTGAGGATGGATTATTACTGTCTGCAGAATGATTCTGCATTTCCTACCTTGATCCATTTTGATGTTTAGTGGCTGGTGGGGAAAAGGTAAAGTACAGCTGAACCTTTGGCATTCCATGTTCTAAGGTCCCTCCCAGTTCTGCCAATCCCAGTTCTAAGGATTCTCCCAGCTTTGACATTTCCTGTTCTTAGGCCCTCATAACTCTGACATTCCTTGTGCTAAGGCTCCTCCTAGCTCTGATATTCTCTGTTCTAAGACCCTCTCAACTTTGATATACCACATTCTAAAGACCCTTCCAACTTTGACTTCTATGTTTTAAGGCCTCTTCTGGTCTTGGTATTCTATGTTCTACAGGACCTCTTTGTTTTAACATTTTATGATCTACTTTACATAGAATTACCTATTGCTGGGTCATCAGTCCCCAACCACATTTTTAGATGCTAGAAGGGAATGAAAAAGAATGCAATTGAAGTCTAAACTCAGGCTTGGGTTTTCCTAGGACATCCCTGAGAATTTCCCCTTTCTCTGCTTTCTTATCTTCCTTCTCCATCATTAGGAACAGTTATGGGACTTAGAAGGGGTTTCATAGAAGAATCAGATAGATCAATATCAGGCACAAAGAGGAGATTTTTTATAATGGCATGTTTGAATTCACAGAAGGTGAGCCTAAATGAAACTCATGGGCCATAGAGATGAGGGAGCAGTGGTAACATGAAAAGTATACAGGTGGGAAGATTATCAGAATCACAGTGAATTGTACTTTGAGTCAGGGCAGAAGGGGTGAGTCAGAAAACGTCCTTCTGAAAGGCCTGGCCTTTGGAACACTCAATTATATATACCAAGCTCTTTCTCACTCCTAGCCTATGGTAGACACCTGGATCATAACATCCTCCGCATCAGGATAACTCACTGAGACAGGTGAAGGTCATCGACTTTATAGGCGTCATCTCTTTACTAAAGAATGCCCCCATTGACTTCCTATCTCCGATGTCATAGTCAGGGAGTCCTTGGGTATTGAACAACAACGTGAAAAAACTGAAAGAAATACAAAGTACCAGCAGAGGGTATGGAAACTTCCAGTAGTGTGGGAGAATGCCTCAATATCCAGAGCAGAGGCAGTCCACCACAAGGATGCCTTCTGGATCTAAGAGTAAGAAGCCCATTTGTTTTCTGGTATTTTGAATGATCGCAACTCTTTAACCTTCTGGGCACAGTGTCTATCAAAGTCAGAAATCTCTATCTGTATACTCAGCGCCAAACTGGGGTTGCGTGGGAGATAAAGAGTATGAATACACAGAAAATAAGAGTACAAGATACAGTTCCTGCTTTTCAGGAGTTCATGGTCTAACTGAGGAAATGAGCCTAGAGAACAGCAAGATGGAGCCCTGTTGCAGACATTCGATGTTATAGAAACACAGTGAAGGTAAAGGTGGCTAAGTCAGTCAGTCAGTCACTCATTGAACATTTATTAAGCACTTGCCATATATGCACCAAGTACTGTGCTAAGATACACAAGAAGGCAAAAGACAGTCCCTGCTCTCAGGGATCTCACCATCTAATGAGGAAGACAGTATATGAATGATTATATGCAAACAAGATACATATAATCAATGGAGAGAAGGGTCTAGTATAAAAGGGCAATGGGAAAGGTTTCTTGCAGAAGGTGAGCAGTCCAGGAAGGCTTCACAACAAGGCTCTATCTCTCTGTTATCTACCTATCTATCATCTATCTACTATCTACTATCTATCTATCTATCTATCTATCTATCTATCTATCTATCTATCTATCTATCTATCTATCTATCTACTGTCTATCATCAGTTTATAATCTATTGTCATCTTGATCACTTCTATTGGTCTACCATGCTTCTAAGGTATCTCTTCTCTTCCTAGTTCTCTGTTTATCTTTCTAATTCCCCAACTCTTTATCTATTTGCTTCTGTTCCCTTATCTAAACCATAATATTTTCCAAAGAGAAATTTTTATCACTTGTTCTAAAGATACAGATCCCAAATCCCCAGGAGTTCCACATGCCAAGGCTTAAAGGCTTCCTTGAACATCCCAGGCAAAATGTTCTTCCAGACAACTGGGCTCCCAGGCTGTCCCTTAGTAGACTGCTGCTACTTGGGGATGAATAGAGGTTCTGTTACTCTCAAGTACCCTGCCTTCTCCACAGTACTAATTCAGTCAATATCTACTGAGTAAATATTTGGGAAAATCACTTTTCCCTTCTTCCAGGGAAAGTTTTATTTTGTTTTATTTGAGCATTTTTTCCTCCCTAAAAAAATTGGTCTGTGAATAGGAAATTATTTTTTGTTTGTTAACTACTCAAAAAAGAAAAAAAAAAACCTTGGAAAGGGCTGCATAGATGCTATAGGTTTGCTATTTGTTTTCTGATTTTTAAGTTTTAATTGATATCTTTTGTTTCCATGTCACTTTCCTTTCTTAACATACTCCTCCCTCCTCCTCTGCATAGTAAGTAATCCCTTGTAACAAAAAACACAAATGAGGGAAAATAATTGGTTGGAAATAGCTAACATATCAACTAAGCATGTATAGGTATATACCTATACCTACAGTATAGGTAAAGCTGACCCTTAGTCCCCCTCCCCCATCTCTGCAAAGAGGCTAAATAGGTATATTTTCTTGATACTTCTTTAGGGTCAAATTACCCGGAGTTCAGTTTTGGTAGATTTGTTGGGTGGGAAGAGGGATAAGCAAATAAACAGCATTTATTAAGCCCTTACTGTGTGCCAGACAGTTCTAGGTACTGGGGATGCAGAGAAAGATAAGATTCAATTCCTGTTCTCAAGGAGCTCACAATCTAACAGGGGATGTTACAATCTATGTTCTTATATTTTATGTTTGAAACTCCCTCCCAGCTCCGACATTCTCTGTTCTAAAGACTTCTCTGATATTCTATTAAGTGTTTAACAACCTGCTTTTTTTCTCCAAAAAAAGAAAATGTGCTCACAAAATATTTTAAAGTTTAATCCACATTAACATTTTCTCCATCATTTTCTTAAATTTAGACTATCAACAAAATAATAAATTAGTACTAATTTGTATTGTCTGATGATTTCTGAAGTGTAAATGCTCACACTTAAAATTTGACAGTTTCCTCTCCAAAGCTGGTTAAAGCTAGCTTGATCAAGCTCCTGGTTATTAGGGTCTTACCAGCTTGCATAGTCAATGATCAAAGCTACCACCTAGTCCTTAAATTCTACGTTCTAAAATCTTTTAAAACTCTGACATTCTGTCATATGTTCTGGGGCTTTTTATGGTTTGGATACTCTATGTTTTAAAATTCCTTCCATTTCTGTCATCCTCTAGTTCTCTGAAGGATTTAGTACAAGGGATGGTAGTGTAGGACTTCAGCAGAGGTTGCCCATCTAAACCTTCTCTGTACAACAGAATTAAGAAAGCATTTCTACTTTTTGGAGAAACCATAGTTTGTTTCCAAGTAATGTTTCTTTGTTCCCTTTTGTACAAGGCTTTTCTTGATTCCCCCAGATGTTACTGTCCCAGAAATTACTTCATGTTACTTTGTCTCTATTTATTATTTGAATATGTATTGCTTCTCTGCCAGCAGAATGTAAGCTCCTCAAGGGTAGGGGAAATGATAGAAGGTGATTAATAAGCATTTGTTAAATTGAATTGAGGTATCAAATACAGTCCAAAATAATTTAGGAATGATTTTTAGATGATTTATTTTTTAGGTTTTCTGTGCTATGGACCTTTCCATTTGTGTGACTGAATGGCAATTTATTAGATGTCTTCCAAAGAAACCAGTTGGTTGGGGACTGGAGAAATTATTCCCCTCCAACAAATTAAACCAAGCAAATCTACAACTCATAATTACAGAGACAGAGAACTTTAGATTTACAAGTGCTCCTGTCATGGAGAACCCAAGAAAGGGATTGTTAGAAGGGTAATATGACAACTGTAGGAACCCACAACCTCAGAGTTAGAAGGAACTTCAGAGTCTACTTAGTCCAATCACTACCAAAGCATGAAGGTTTTCTACAGTTTCTCTGACAAGTGGTTATCTGACATGATTTCATAAGTTCTTCCTTATATTGAGTCTGAGTCCAAGGTCATATAACAAGTGACCAGTTAGTCTAAAAATAGAAACCACATTTTCAGAATCCCAACTGGTACTCAAATCTTTCTTGTCTTTTGGTTGCATATTAATAGGATTGTAGAGTAATTAATCTAGATCAGGAAGGTGTTTCAGAGACTATTCAGTTTAGGTGGCCCAGTAGATAGAGTATTGTACTCTATATAGACATGAGTTCAAATTCTATCTTAGTTTTAATAGCTGTGTGACCCTGGGCAAGTCACTACATCTTTCTCAGCCTCAGTTTTCTCATCTGTAAAATAGGGATAATAATGGCATCTACCTCCCAGGGTTCTTGTTTGATTTTTAAATTTAAATACTTAATTTACTTTCAGTTTTCAATATTTACTTTCATAAGTTTTAAATTTTCTCCCCCTTCTTCCTTCTTCTTCCCCAATATGGCATGTATTCTGACATGGGATCTACAATACTTTCCTGTTAAACACATTTTCACATTAGTCATGCTGCATAGAAAAATTGTATTGAATTGGAGAAACCATGAGAAAGAAAATAAAACAAAACAAAACAAAAGAGAAAATAGTCTGCTTTATTCTACAAGTCAACTCTAAAGTTCTTTCTTTGGATATGGATGACATTTTCCATCAAGAGTCCTTTGGAAGAGTTTTAGGTCCTTGTATTGCTGAGAAGGGCTGTCTATCAAAAATCGGTCCTTGAACACTGTGACTGTTACTGTGTGCAATGTTCTCCTGGTTCTGCTCACTTCACAGCATCAGTTCATATAAATCTTTCTAGATTTTCCTGAAATCCTCCAGCTCATCATTTCTCATAGCATAATAGTATTCCATTACATTCATATGTCACAACTTGTTCAGTCATTCTGCAATTGATAGGCATCCCTTTGATTTCCAGTTTTTGGCCACTACAAAAAGCTGCTGTAAATATTTTTGTACACATAGATCCTTTTCTCATTTTCATGATCTCTTTGGGATACAGCTCTAGAAGTGACATTGCTGGGTCAAAGGGCATGCACATTTTTGTAGCCCTTTGGGCATAGTTCCAAATTGCTCTCCAAAATGGTCGGATCAACTCACAGCTCCACCAACAATAAATTAGTGTTCCAACTCTCCCATATCTTCTCCAACATTTATCATTTTCCTGTTTTGTCATGTTAGCCAATCTGATAGGTGTGTATTATGTGATTCTTATAATAATATAATGTTTATTAAAGGCTTTTCAAACTTCAAAGCATTATCTAAGCTAACCCCTTAGTTTTATGGGAAGCCAAGGTCCAGTGAGGTTTAGTTTTTATGTTTGCTGGATATCATACACTAAGGCTACTCATGTGACTTTCTCCAATATAGTACACTCTACTGAGAGTCAGTTGTGGGGCAGAGCCCAGAGAGCACAGATCGGTGGTGGGAAGACATGGGGTCAAGTCTTGCTTCTGATACCTACTTGTATGACCCTGGGCTCTCAAAGCTACAGGGCATCCTCCAAACCTACAAGTTTCAGAATGGTGCTGAGGTACTTTGGCAGAGAGAGTTTCCTCACTAATTAATTGGTATAGTTTTTAGAGCAATTAACTCTCAGATCTGGTAAAAAAAAGTATAAGCTAAGATTCACAAGTCAGACATGTGTTTTCAGACTTGGAATCTCAATGTTCTCATAACCATTTGAAAATATTTTCAATTCAATCCAAGCATTTACTGAGTACTTACCTGACATGTTCCAGGCACTGTGATAAAGACAAAAAAAAAGAGATTTGTCCTCAAGAAGCTTATCTTCTGCTTAAAATACATTAATAATTATTAATATTTGTTATTATATTATTAACAATAAATCTAATCAGTATTATATCTCAGACTTTCCCTCTTGGAACAAAGAAATTCAGCTAAACTGAACAGTGAACATATCTGACAGCACATGTCCCATTCTCATTGCTGCCTACTTCTCTACCAAGGGAGAGAGGATGGGAAATGAGCTTTCATCCTCAGTTCTTTGGAGTCAGGATTAGGCATTGCATTGATCTGGGTGAAATCTGATGTCCCTTATGGTTTCTTTCTTGATATTACCGTGATCACTATGTATATTATTCTCTTAGCTCTGCTCACGTGGCTCCAGATGAGTTCATACACACCTTCACAAAGTTCTCTGAATTCTCCCCATTTATTATTTTTGAAAATGTAATGATATCCCATTCCTTTATCTTATAAACTTTAAGACAACTGGATGTTGGCTGGTCTCCTGGGGAGGAAAAAATACTTGGCATCAGGAGAATTGGAACTGGCCCTAATTTGCTGTGTGATCTCACTTCTTCATGACCCCATGTGGGGTTTTCTTGATGGGGGATACTGAAGAGTTCAACAAATATTTGCTTGAATCTCTACTGTGTGCTATATATATTCTAAGGGACACAGAAATGAATATGATCCAGTTCTTGCCTTCAGTGAACTCACAGTCTAATGAGAAAGATAAGTATGATGGAGTGAAATGTTCCCTAGATTTGGAATCAGGAAAGACATGGTTTTGAATCTTAGAGTCAACATTTCCTAACAATTAAAGATATGAATGAATATCCCATTCCTTTATCTTATAAACTTTAAGACAACTGGATGTTGGCTGGTCTCCTGGGGAGGAAAAAATACTTGGCATCAGGAGAATTGGAACTGGCCCTAATTTGCTGTGTGATCTCACTTTGATTCTTCATGACCGCATGTGGGGTTTTCTTGATGGGGATACTGAAGTGGTTTGCCATTTCCTTCTCCAGATCATTTTGCAGATGAGAAAACTGAGGTAAACAGGGTTAAGTGACTTGCCCAGGATCATACAGCTAGTAAGGGTCTGAGCCTGGATTTGAACTCAAAGAGAGGAGTCTTTCTGATTCCAGGCTCAGCTCTCTATCCATGGATGGCAATGCGGAGTTATCCTGTGTTACCCTAGGAAGTTATTTAGCCTTTTGTTCCTCCTGTTCCCCCATCTGCAAAATGAAGTTGGCTGATGCTTTCTCCCTGCGAATCTGTCATTTACCTAAGAGTAAATGAATCATTTTGAACTTTCTGGGAGAATAGATGAGGGAAAGTTAAGCTTTAATGATCATTATATGGTGGATTTACAATTTTATTTCTTTTTTCAGTCCAAATCTAGCGTGAAGACACAGCAGACACAGATCTCCTCACCTCTCTTCCAGGGACACAAGACCAAGAAATCACTAATAGTGTTCCTGGTGGAAGCTGAGCCCATGGCAACTAGCCACTTTTCCCTACAATCCCCTTGACTCTCAAGATGGGGAGCAAGAAGAGACTTGAACGTTTGGGCAGGAGTAGTATATTTAAACCAAAACACATTCACACAGCCCTAGTCATTCAAAATGGAAAGATAATTCAGTGGCAGTTCACAGGATCTCATAGATTTTGAGTTGGAAGGGACCTCAGGGACCATCTAGTCCTGAATCCATTTTACAGATGAGGAAACTGAGGTCTAGGGAGAGTTAAGTGACTTGCCTAATGTCATACAGTTGGGAGAACCAGGATTTCAACCAAGTTCCTCTGACTTGAGTCAGTGTTCAACAAATATTTGCTTGAATCTCTACTGTGTGCTATATATATTCTAAGGGACACAGAAATGAATATGACCCAGTTCTTGCCTTCAGTGAACTCACACTCTAATGAGAAAGATAAGTATGATGGAGTGAAACGTTCCCTAGATTTGGAATCAGGAAAGACATGGTTTTGAATCTTAGAGTCAACATTTCCTAACAATTAAAGATGACATTTATATAGCACTCTGACGTTTGCAAAGCACGTCACATACGTTGTCTCCTGGCTGCCCATCATATATAAGATCAAATACAAATTACTCTGGCTGGCTTTCAAAGTCCTTCATAACCTAACCCCCTCCCACCTTTTTGATCTTTTTATCCCTTATTACCCACCATCTCATGAATTCAGTGATGTTGACCTCCTGGCTCTTCTATGAACAAGATAGCCCATCTCTCGATTTCTCGGATTTTCACTGGCTGTCCCCCATGCCTGGAATTCTCTTTCTCCTCATTTCTATCTCCTAGCTTCCTTCAAGTCTCAGCCAAAATTTCATATTCTATGAGAAGCCTTCCCTGGGTCCCCTTAATTCTAGTAACTTTATTGATTATGCCAAATTTATCATATACACACAGACACACACACATGTAGTTTGTTTGTTTGCTGTCTCCTTTAAACTGTGAGCTCTCGAGAGCAGGGACTGTCTTTTTTTGTCCCCTATCTCCCCTTTTTGGAACTTCAATGATTAGCACAGTGCTTAGAACATAATAATTGTTTAATCAACCTTTATTCACTGACTGAGGTAGGTGCCATTTTAGAGATGAAGAAACTGAGGTTTCAAGGGGTTAAATGCCTTGTCAGAGGTAGGATTTAAACCTAGATCTCTCCTGACTTCCAGTCTATATTTTCTATATCACACTATCAGTCCTTCTGCCTCTTACTCTAGCTCTGTGACCTTCATTAAGTACCTAATACTGCAAGTCTGAATCCCTGTGTTCTAACTCCTCTTGTGTTCTCACCCCCAATCCTTTCTCTATCTCTCAGGCACAGCCTCTCTCTAACATTTACTACTTGGATCATCACATCAGTTCCATCATTCTCTATCCATTGACTGCTCTCACCTCCTCCCCCCATTCCACTAATTTACAAACTCCCTAGTACTACTCACAAATGCTAACTTTCTATCCATGCTCTTTCCTTCACCACATCCAAGTTAGCACCCAATGATTCATAACCTACTCCAGTCATGAGATCACTTCCAGATGTCCTTAAACAGACCTCAGCGAAAAGGAGGTCATTCGTGTGTTTTCACAACCATTACTCCTTTCCTGCCAACCTCAATCTATGCCACTTAACTTCCCTGAAATTCAGTATCCTCAACTATAAAATGGGAATGATACTATTTAGACTTGCAGAGTCAAATAGCATCTGAGCTGGAGAGAGCTCCCAAGACCATATAGTCCAGCCTAAGATTGAACACTCCCCTCTACTGAATGCCAAACAACCTGTCTGTCACTGCCCACCTCAATGGTTGAAAAAAATCACTTTGTAAACTTAAAAACACCACAGAAATGGCAGTTATTGCTACTGTCCAGCAAACATCCACCCATGGCTCCAAAAAGGCAAACATTCAATTGTTGTTCATCCAAACATAGTCTGTTCAATGGCAATATGAGGCTAGCAAGAGGGAGCATTAGATGGAGAGGAGAAACCTAGGCTCAGATCCCATCTCTGACACCAGCGTGTCACTCTTGGCCAGTCATTTGCCTAATCACTCTGAGCCTCAGTTTTCTCATCTATAAAACAGGGATAATAACAATTATTATGTATGTAAAGCACATTGTCAGCCCTCACTAATAATATAAATACAATTAACATAATAAATCAGTTATATTAATTAATACACTAGCATTAATTAATTAATATAATAAATGCAATTAAGAAGGTAAGACACCTAATGTCTAAAAAAAGGCATTTTATGTGTGTAATTTTAAGCAAAATTGAGTTATTAATTTAAAAATTGAGTTCATTTCTTGGGTTGATGAATAAAAATAATATCCTTCATGATTGAATTTTCAGTAATTGTTCAAGTAAAAAAAATAAAAAAAATAAAATAAAATTTTCTGGGTATAGGCCCCAGTGAAGTGTTTGTGTATTTCTTTGTTAATACTGGCACTTTCCCAAATGATTTAAGGTTTCCATAGTCTTTTATATACATTATCCCATTTATGATAAGGCTCATAACAACTCTGTGGGATGGATACTAACTGTGGTATTACCTGAATTTTGTAGATGTGGAAACTGAGATTCAGAGAAATTGAGAGACTTTCCCTTCCTTACAAATTACTTTTTCAAATTTCCAGTACTTGCCTACATCTAGCGTGTGCACGCACACACATACACACACACACACACACACACACACACACACACACACTGAATGTAAGCCCCTTGAAGGCAGGTACTATTTTCTTTCTTTTTGTAGTAGTTTTTGTATCTTTAGTGCCAGGCACATATTAGGTGCTTAATAAATGTATATTTAGTCATTATTTGGCTATACATGTCATTCGCCTCCTCACATCAGAACTAGAGGAGAGATTCCTCTAGGGATCTCTATTAGAGATAATACATTTTGCACAAACCCTATTCTGCAGGACCTACTTCAGATACTGTCAGAGTTCCATATTTATCTTACAGAAAAGGTTTATTTCTCACCCAAATCCCTCTTGCTTCCTTGGAATCTCACATTCCCTTAGTGAAGTTGGAAAACAGTTGAAGACTATCCTTCAGGATGCCCTTTTTTCCTGAAATATCCCTTCCTTTCATATATGAAGGATCTGTGATTTCACCAGTAAGGCTACTCACTTTCTGCATTAACATATATCAAAACCTCCTGTGCCTAAACAGATAATCTTACTGTAGCTGAAAATTCCATCCCTCTGCAACCAATCTGGTGGTGAGCCTCTCTGAGTTTAGCTAAACAGGTCCTTGGAAAACAAGCAGTCAGTCACTGGGTCCATGGTCAAAGCCTTTCCTGCTTGATAGGACTTGACAAAGATTATGCCTTGTTGGCATACACTTTGAGAACCCAGGCTGCCCTCTGCACCATGAAGAAGCCAAACTAGAATTTCCACAAAGGGAACTGGTTCATATTGCCTTGAATAATAAGAACTCAAAAACTAGCTGTGTGACCATGGAAAAGTCATTTCCTCTCTGAGAATCTTAGTTTTCTCACCTGTACAAAAGGGATTATAAGACTTGCACCAACCCTCATAGGGTTACTATAGGGAAGGGGCTTTGTAAATCTTACAGTTCTATAGAAATGGGAATTATTATCATAGCAGCATTCATTCATTAAGGAGACACAAAGGAACAGGGCAATTTTATTAGTACCATATTACATTTTAAATGTGTTTAAAAACTTCATTTTTTTTGTGATTTTGTATTTAATCTTTAAGCTCTTCTGTGTATATCAGCAGGCATTATGCGGTGTATTGATGATTATGTTCATAGTAAAAAAAATAAAACTAAGATAAGCATTCATTCAGTCAATAAGTGTTCATC
Source organism: Bettongia penicillata ogilbyi (assembly GCA_023548195.1). Taxonomy (NCBI): domain Eukaryota; kingdom Metazoa; phylum Chordata; class Mammalia; order Diprotodontia; family Potoroidae; genus Bettongia; species Bettongia penicillata. The sequence goes on from JAJHZJ010000440.1 coordinate 913,012, forward strand.
AACCACCTCTTATGTGTCCAGGTGCTGTGTAGGTACTGAGACAGAAAGACAAAAATGAAATAGTCCCAGTCCTTAAGGAACTTCTGTTTTATGAGAAGCAATATACACATAGTTAAGTGTACACACAGAGAGTAACTAGAAAATAATTTAGTAAGAGAGATTGCATATGGTGGATTTTTTGGTTACTCCACCTCTGCTATTTTTCTAGGGTATGTTTTTAATAAGAGGATGAGTTACAAAATTAGAAATGAAAGCAACTTGTTGGATTTTATTGATTTTGTCCCCTCTGGGGCCTCCAGCTGGGATTCTGGATTCCCAGAACTCATTGGCACCAGCCCCAAAATAATTTTCTACAAAATGACAGTGGCCAAACCTTTCTCCCCCTTATGGGACATAGGAAGGAAAAGGAAAATCAGAGAATAGAAGGGAATAAAAGATACATAAGAGGGAAAAATACAGAAGGGAGAAGGAGAAAGAATGGAGAAGAAAGGAGGAGGGTAGAATGAGAAACAATCTATTGAATTAAAGGAAGACATATTTTGACTAAATATTAAGAAGAACTTCTCAACAGTCGGAATTTTCCGAAGACAGAAAAGACTCATTTTAGATGGACTGGCTTCCCCATTCCTGGGAGCAGAGTCTGGATGATCACTTATCCCGGGTATTGTAGAGGACTGATATTGGACTAGACAAAAAAGTTCAAATCCTACTTCTAATTTGTGGTTGTTCAGTCAGTTTTCAGTCATATCCAATTCTTTGTGACCCCATTTGGGGTTTCCTTGGCATAGATACTGGGATGGTTTGCCATTTCCTTCTGCAGCCCAATTTAAAGATGAGGAAACTGGGGCAAACAGGGTTAACTGACTTGTCCAAGGTCACACAGGTAGGAAGTGTCTGAGACCTTAGTTTCTAAGTCTACAAATGAAAGGATTGGCTTCCATAGCCTAAGATCCTTTATAGTATTATAGCCATGAGCCTATGAACCACTGAAGTCTCTGATATTTACAAAATCCTAAAGTTTCTCTTATCTAGGAGAAAAAGAGCAGCTAGAATGAAAACTGAGATTATAAATACTTACTGGTTTTTAATACTTTAGAGTTTACAAAGTGTCCCCATATGGTTCTGGAATCTGGAGCCTGGTGCTTGGAGGCAGGAATCTCAGCCTCTATTGGTGTTCCTATTAACTAAGTGGAGGAAGCAAACCTCTCTCACTTGTGACCTTAGCCAAGTCAATTAGCAATAACAAACATTAAGTGCTAACTATAAGCCAGGTACTGTTCTAAGTTCTGGAGATACAAAGAAAAGCAAAAACACTCTGTTTGCCCCTCAAGCTCACATTTTAATGGGGACAACATGCAAACAATTGGATCCATATTTCTATGGTCCTCAGTTTCCTTATTTGTGAGATGAGAGAGATTGGATTAGCTGATCTCACTGGTCCCTTTCAGCTTATAGTCTCTGACTAGATGGAACCCGGAAACCATCAAGTCAACTGGGGTTGACTTCTTTGCACTGGATATGGGTTCATGAGTTTGTTCAAAAAACCAGAGTAATATTCACAAAGGAGTGGGAGACATAAGGTAGGGAAGAACATGGTAAAGTAGATGTAATATAAAACAAAGTACAATGAAGTAGAGAGCCCTGGATTCTGGGAGTGCAAAACTTGGGGTGCTATCCTGACTTTCCCAATAGCGTAGTATGTGACTTCGGACAAGACATTTCTCCCCCTGAAAATCATTATCTTTTTTAAATATCAAAAGAAGGGGTTGAACTAAGTAATCTCTAGGGACCCTACCACCTATATTCTATATACTGAGGGCCCTCTGTATTCTGACATTTTCTGTTCTAAGGACCTTCACAGCACTGATATTTGGTGTTCTAAGGTCTCTCCCACATATATCATTACATATTCTAAGGGCTCTTCCAGCTTTCATATTTTGTGCACTAAAGTCCCTTTTTAGTCTGCCATTTTTTGGTTATATGACTTTTGAGAAGACAGAGAATTGCTCAATCATCATACATTTAGTGAGCACACACCTTATTCCAGACTCCGTGCTAGACACTGGGGATACAAAGAAGAAAATGAAGCAGACTCTGCCCTCAAGGAGATTATTGAGGCAATGGGCATGAGAGAAAATACACAGAACACATATGCATATAAATACATATACATATATGACAATTAAGGAAGGAAGGAAGGGTGTGCACTAAGGGTTGGGTGGGGGTCAGGAAAAATGATGCTTGGGTTGAGTCTTGAGTAAGTAAGGGATTCTAGGATGTGGAGGTGAGGTGCCTTCCAATCTTCCAGGTGGGCCAGTGCAAAGGGATAGGAAAGAAAATATCAGGAATACAGGTAGTGTAGTATGGAAGGAGAGGTGGATGTGGGGTCAGATGACCTGGCTCACCTAAGTCACATGACTTAGATCTCACCAACTATGCTTGTGATAGAGCGCAAATTCCTTCACTTTTCTGGGCTTCCATTTTTTTTTCCTTTGGAACAGGATGGTATTGGACTAAATGGCCTCTAAGGGTCTTTCCCACTCTAAATGTAGAAACCCATAAATCACGGGGAAGATGAAGAAGGAAAAGGAGAAAAGTCATCAAAAGAGAAATCACATATAATTCAACTGATGTGTCTGATCAAAAGTTCACTTAGGCAGACAATTTGGAGTCAAATTAACTTTTCTACCAAGAGTTTGTTTCCTTCTTTCTTTTCTTTCTTTCCTTCTTTTCCTTCTTTCCTTCCTTCCTTCTTTCTTTTTTCTTTCTCTGTCTTTTCTTCCTTCCTTCCTTCCTTCCTTCCTTTTTCTTTCTTTTTCTTTCTTCCTCTTTCTTGCTTCCTTCCTTTTTCTATCTCTTTCTGTCTCTGTGTCTCAGTCTCTCTCTGTCATACATTAAGAAGTAGAGAAAGTTGATTAGTGTGAGTGGCAGCCAGGACTGGCATTTCTAATTAACACACAGGCAGGGAGAATACCTCTCTCCTAGAGTCAGTCCAGCTCCTGATTGAGTATCGCTGCTGAAGCTAAACCATAAATTGTGTGTCAAAAATAAAGACTCGGCCTCGGGTGCATTAAAGGGACAGTGTCACCATTTCTTCCCCTCAGCCTCTCCATCTGTCCCGGGAAATTGTTAAGGTTTAATTATACCACTTAGATCTCCTGGACTGTGGGAGGAGGTCATTGGACCCTCGTTTTCTGGGCCTTGACAATAGACAGTGGTGAGGGAGGAGAGGAAGGACCTTTAGAGAAGAAGGAGAACATGAACGGGGCAAAAAGAGGAGGGTGGGGGCAGAACAAGGGAAGAGGAGGAGGAGAAGTAGTGGGCTAACCGCAGGGAAGGAAGGGATTGGAGCCATACAGAGGAGGGACTGCAGTCCAGGAGGGCAGAGTGGAGGGGCTCGCCTTTGGGCAACAGCGGTGGAAGCCCATCAATGGAGAGAGAGCCAGGGCTGGGCTGGGGAGAGAGGAGAAAGCAAACACAGGTCCATTAATCTGCAGTTCGTCTGCCTTTTCTGTTAGGAAGATGAACCTGATGAGTTAATTAAGTCGGAGCCTGTAAAACCAGTTTATTTGCATAGCAAACTCCTGGGCCAGTGTGCTCTGAGTGGAGTGTTTAGGCGCAGACAATTCTGGGGAAATTACAGCCTCATTAATATGCTAATCTGGTTGCAGGCCTGGAACGGAGTTTGGGGTTGCTGGTGCTTGGGGGTGGTGGGTGTTTGGTTGCCTAGCAACCCTTTTCTCCAGGTAACCCTTCTCTAGCTTGCCCTTGATATCCCCAAAGGATTGCAATATGGAAAAAGAGGTAAGCGGGGAAAGCGTTCTGTTGTCACAGAACAGTGAACAAAATCAAAGACACACACATTGGGCATGGAGTCTGTACAAATAGGCACTGGGCACCATCCCCGCACGCGCACACGCGCACACGCGCACACGCTCTCCTCTCCCTCCTCTTCCTCCTCCTCCTCCTCCTCCTCCTTCTTCTTCTTTTTCTTCTTCTTCTTCTCTCTCTCTGTCTCTCTCTCCTTCCCTCTCTCCCTCCACCCCTCTCTCCTCTCTCTTTGCTCTCTCTCCCTCCCCCTCTCTCTTTCTCTGTCTCTCTCCTCTTCTCTCTTGCTCCCCCTCTTCTCTCTCTCTCTCTCTCTCTCTCTCTCTCACACACACACACACACACACACACACCACATGGTTAGCTGCTGACTTACAGGATTCAGATTCCTTCCCTCTCTCCTTGATACTCTTGCTTCCCACTGCTTTGGCCACCCCAGGCTGTCTCTTGCCTTTGTGGCTCCCTGCCCCCATCACCTCCTCCTCTCTACACATTCCTCATCTTCCTCCTTACATCCCCTCTCTCCGTATCTTTCCTTCTTTTCCCTCCTCCACATTCTCCTCTGATACCTTCTCTTTCCTCCTTCCTCTTTGCTTCTTCTTTCTTCTCCTCTTCTTGCCTTTTCTCTTCCCTCTTCATTGTCTTCCTCTTTCCTCCTTCTACTGCTCTCTTCACATTATTATTCTTTCTCATTTACCCTTTCTCTCTCCTCTTCCTCTTCTTTTTTGTCTTTCCTTTCCCTTTATCTCTCCTTCCTCCTCCTCTTTTCCTTCCTTTTTCCTATAGTTTCTTTCCCCTTTTTTCTTCTTTTCTTTTTCCTCCTTCCATATCTCCTCTCCTGTTTTCCTTCCTTCTCATATTCTTCCCCATTCCCCTGTTCTTTCTTTCTCTTTTTTCCTCTTCTCTCATTTCCTTTTTCTTTCTTCCCCCTCCTTTCTCCTCCTCTCTCTTCATTTTTCTCCTTTATCTTTTCTCCCTCTCCTCTCTTCTTTCCCTGCTCTTTGTTTTCTGTCTTGTTGCCTTTCTCTTCTTTTCCTCTTTTCCTCCCTTCTCTTCTCCCTTCCTGTTACTCTTCTCCTCTCCTCTCTTCTCTTTCCTCCTTTCTTCTCCTCTTTTATTCCCTCCTTTCTTCTCCTTTCTTCTTCCCTCCTCTCTTTTTCTCTCTTCTTCCCTCCTCTCTTTTCCTCTCTTTTTCCCTCCTCTTTTTTCTCTTTTTCCCTCCTCTTTTTTTCTCTTTTCTGTTCTCTCCTTAATGAATTATCTTAGAGTTCACCAGTGACTATCCCTCTGATCATGCTCCTTCGATTTTTTATCTGCTATCCATTGCCCAAGCCTCACTCATTTGCTTTCCCTCCTTTTCCTCTTTCTTTCCCCAGGACACCCTCCCCCCCTTTCCTTTCCCTGGTGTGAATACAAACCACAACCTCATTCTTTCATTCTCTCCTTCATTCTTCAACTCCAAGACCTCTCTTCTCCATTGATTCTGGCTTTTGTCTGTTTTGCAGTTATTGTTATTAGCTCTGTGTGTAATGGCCCTGAGACCTACAACCATGAACTAGAACCAAGGTTGTAGAGATATTCTTTTTTTGTATATGTGTGAGACAACGGAGTGAAATGACTTACCCAGGGTCACACATCTAGTAAGTATCAAGTGTCTGAGGTCAAATTTGAACTCAGATCCTTCTGACTCCAGGACCTGTGCTCTATCTTTTTTGCCACCTATCTGCTTCAGAGAGATATTCTTTATCTGCCCATTGAAGTGGAAAGAAAGTGGAAAGGGTCTTCATCCCAGTTCTGCTACTTGCTGACTTTGGATGAGAGCATCTCTCCCCTTCTTTAGGCCTTAGTTTCCTTTCCTATAAAATGTTCTGGGTCAGACTAGATGATCTCACAGGTTCTCAACAGGGCTGACATACCCTAAATCCAGTCACTAAGCATTTGTTGTAGCACCACATTGTTAGGGTCTGACTTTTCCTTAACTCCCTTAACCTTTCTGAGCTCAAATATTTATTATTCAGATGGCCTCAACATGTGTTTAAGAGACAAAAGGAGGAGGAGTGAAGGGAATTACCTCTGTCTGCTGACAACCTCCTTTTGACTTGTGACAGTGCCCAAGCACTATGAACATTCAAGGGATTGGAGCTCAGCTCTCCACCCCCAATCCCCCTGCCTGGGGCCATAGGGTTGCAGCCAGAAAAGAAGTTAACAACCAGCACTGCCTAGAAAGAGCCCACCAGCTTGTAAAGTCAGAATCTTTCTTGGATGGGGTCCACTGACTCTTTCTAATAAGGATGTAATTCCCCAAGATCAATCTATTTGCTAGGATACGTTTCTCTCATCTTCCTTCCTTAGGGAGGGGATTGGACCTGCGATTTTTCTGACATCAGGAACTTTGGGGTGAGGACACAAGTAGGTGCCTTCTCTGAGAGTGGTCTGGAGCACTGAGAGGTTTAGTGATTTTCCACAGTGATGCAGCCAGTGGGCATCAGAGGCAGGATTTGAACCCAGGTCTTCTGACATCAACTATTTATCTACCATGACAGGGTACTGGCTGCCTCTCTCTTCCTTAATGGAAAAAAAAAATCCCATTGGTCCAAATGGAGAGAGCATTGGGAAGGGGAGAAAAATCACAGGACTGAACAGAACAGTAGAGGCCATCTAGTCCAGGACTCTCACTTTACAAATGAAGAAACTGAGGCACAGAAAAGCTTACAGGGATGGTAAAGTAAGATTCAAACTCAAATTTTCTAAGGCCCAATTCAATTCAATTGAACTAACATATTAAATACTCACTCTATTCCGGGTTCTGTGCTAAGTACTACAGTCCCTGACTCAAGTAGCTTATATTCTACTTGGGTGAGTAGGCAGGGAATAATATATACATAGAAAAGTGAATGTAAAATATATACAATGCGTTTTTTTTGGGGGGGGTCTATGGGAAAGGACTAATAATTGTGTGGGACCAGGAAAGGGCTGAAGGAGGTGGCCTTCAGCTGACCCTTGGTGGGAGGTAGGGATTTTAAAATGTGGAGATATTCTAACACAGGGAGAAGGACTATATCTTATACAGGGAATGGTACAAATAGAATCAACTCTTTTCCCTCTGTACCACTATATCAGGAAGGGTTCTAGGTAGTTGACTTTGAAGTGAGGAATCTCAACAGATTAATCTACCAGGAAGAATTTATTAAGCAACTACTATGTGCCAGGCACCGTGTTCTTCCCTGGAGATAACAAAAACAGTTTTCCCCTCAATTATCTTATGCTCTAATATAATTAACACATCTATAGATGGAGACTTCAGCAAAGAGTTCTTTACTTTGAGTTCATAAACTTTTTTTTTTTTACTATTTTGATTATTATATTATTGTATTTTATTTTTATGTATTTAAAGACATGATTCTAAAAAAAGGAATTTTGACTTCCTCAGTCTGCCACACGGGTCCAGATCAAAGAAAAGATGAAAAAAGCCAGTAGTAGTTGTGGGGACTGCCTTCTGAAAGTGGTATTTCAACTAAATCTTGAAGGAAGACAAGAGGCAAAGTTTTCACTTATTTTCTTTACATTTGTATTTATTCATTTTATGTCTATGTACTTGACATGGATTTGTCTCATTAGAATATAAGTTCCTTGAGGATAGAGACTGTTTCATTCTTTGCACTTGTATGTCCAGTATCCCTACCTAGAACAGTGCTTGGCACATCATAGGCACTTAAGCAGTGCTTGATTGACTGATGGAGGGTAATAACTTCCTGCCTACCTCATAGCATTGTCAGGAGATCCTTCCCCAGTTTTTGGTATAACTATGGTTCTTTATGTCACTAAGGCAGATTGAAACCTACTATGACTCAGCGGAAGGTCTTCATAAGTTGCTGGCCCCACCCCCCCCTTCCATCCTTTGTCCATTGGCTGTGAGACCCTATGAACTTAGCTAGTCCATCCCTCACATGAAAGATACCTAGTTAGATCACCAACCTAGACTTGAAATCATTCCATTCAGGATGGAAATACTAGAGCTCATACTGATTGGGCATTGCCTACATCCAAGAGCCAAGGGTTACCTGGGCTCCATGATGAACATATGCTAGAGGATCCAGTGATATATGAGGGATAGGGATATGCTTTGAAAAGGTGGTTTTTATGACATATAGACTAAATTATGATCACTGTGGGGTGGAGGAAGCTGGCAACCTCTCTGCTGAATGGGAGAAAGAATGGAAGCGGCAGCCTAGGAACAAGTAGGCAATAGCAGGGTATAAAGGGAGTTATGGCTTTAATCCCAGGATTCCCCATCAGCTGGTTTAGATACAGGGTCTTCTCTTGGAGAGATGATCCAGTGGAGTATATTTGTTCATGCCTCTAGAACCATAGAGAGCTAGATATCAGAGCTAAATTTGGCCTTAGAAAAATGAGTGTTAGTGTTATAGGAGGCATCTGAGAACAGAGAATGTCAGAGCTGGAAGAAAAATCAGGACACAGAATGTCAGAGGTGGGAGGAGCTTTAGAACAGAGAATGCCAGAGGTAGGAAGGGCCTTAGAACAGGGAATGTCAGAGTGGGAGGGGCCTTAGAACAGGGAGTGTTAGGTCTGGGAGGACCCTTACTTAGAGCATAGAATATCAGAGCTTGGAGGGATCTTACAATGGAGAATACTAAAGTTTGGGTGAACCTTATAATATAGAATATTAATATTAAGTGGAATTTGAGAACAGAGACTATCAGGGCCCTAGAAATGTCAAATGAAGGGGATGTAAAAACAAAAGATCAATACAAATTTTCAAAAATGACAGAGAATGTTAGGGCTGAGAAAGGCATTAGAACAGAGTACATCAGAGATGGGAGAGTCATTGAAGTTAGGTCTGGAATGTCTGCTCAGGATGGATGGGAAACTCCAAGACATAAAGAGAAACAATTTTGATGAAAGGGGAAGCTGCATAAACATACTAAAGGTGGATGTGGATGGAGATTCACTAACCAACTCATTATCCTTCAAGACTCACCCAGAGATATGAGTAAGGAAATATGAGAGGATAGAGTATAGAAGCATGACCCAGTACTATAAGAATTGTATCAGGATTGCTCAAATTCAGAATGACCAACGGATGGTGAGTTATGTGAAGGATGGCAAAGAAAGGATTTTTTTTGGGGGGTCTGAGTTTTATTTAAAAGCTATGTTGATAAAGGAAAGGATCAAAGAAGGTATTGAATTGCTGCTCAAAGTATATGGAATGTAGGCAGGTAAGGGAAGGAAGGCAGAAATAGTCACCTATCTTTGATTTTTGTTCTTGTTTGTTTTCCTAAGAAGAATAATCTTTGGACTGGAAAGGTTGTTGTGTTTGTCCTTTGTTCTCAAAGAGTTCCATGACATCAAGACAATGACATGACTTGCAGTTGACTTTGATTTGAGTGAGGGAGGGCTGTGCAAGGTCACCAACCTCACTTTCTTCTCCTGAGCCATCTGGGTCCAGTGGCCTGGCATTCATCAGGATGACTGGAGGTGGCCCATGATGCAATGGGAGAGTCTGGCCCTTTCAGGCTAAGATTTTATCACATTCTCACTTTGAGTGAGATACATCCATTCAATGAATAGGCTTCTTTAACTAGTTACTCAAGGGTTGATTCCTTTTATTAAAAAAAAAAATCAAACTGGGAGGTTTGATAAGACACTCAGCGTTCCTGGGTAAAAGAGAAACAATTACTATTTAGTAATTACATTCACTCTGTGCTAGGTGAGTGGGGACTTGTTGTCCAGTCTATGAGCTCCAGGGTGAATTGGGTTTAAGGCTTGATTTTTAAGCAAGAAATGTAGCCAGCAAACCCAAAGGAAAAAAGGTAGCTTTTGGCTGTGCCCTGAGTAGAACACTGGAAGAGAGGAGAGGAAAGGAGAAGAGAGGAGCTGCTACTCACTCACAGGTTGTGTTTGTCCTTCATTCTTGAAGAGGACCATGACATCAAGATAATGACATGACTTGCAGTTGACTACTGAAAAGGACAGGAATAACTCAAAGGAAACATCTTTTACCCCAAATAAGTAGGAAAATAGTAAGGCAATGCCTGTTTGCCTTAGGTGAGTTCAAGTCATATGCCTCAGATGACCTCTATTCCATGATATGGAAAAATCTAGAGTATGCCATCGCTAAGTCACTGTTGGTGAACTTTCAAAGAAATGGAGAACAGAGGAGGTGTCACAGGATTGTAAAAGGACCACTGTTTTAGTTTTCAAAAAGGGAAAGAGTAGAAATTGTCAATGATAGGCCAGTGAGCTTGACTTTAATTCCAGGCAAGATTCTAAGAGCATTTTGTTAAAGGGATGGTTAGTGAATATTTAGAAAAGGAAGCAGTCATCACCAAGATACAGTCATGCTTCATCAAGAACTCATCATATCTGCACACGAAGAATTTAGAGAAGCATGGGGAATACTTGTATGAAATGATGAATGATGAAGAAAGAAGAATTCCAAAGAATTATATGCCACCATGTAAATAAAGTTGACTCCAGAAGACAACAAAATTCTAGTCTCCATCCCATTCGAACAATGGCTGATATTGGAATGACTCTATTAAAGTAAAACCTTTATCCTTTTTTTATGTTAGTATATGTCACATTACTTTTATAGTATCATCGAATTAGGTGGCTTTACTCATCTATTTTCAGGAATGTACTTTGTGCCTGTGTCTGTTGTTTGGGTGTTTTTTTAGGTAGTGTTGGTTGTGTCAAGGCAAAATGTAGTAATAAAAACAGAAAAAACCCTAACCCCAAATGTAAGCACATTTAAAATGACAGACAAGACTAGCATTTTCCTTTTTGGATAGAGTTATTAGACTTGCAGACCAGGGGAATACTATAGACATACATGGTTTACATTGGTTTTAGAAAAAGTATTGGACAAAGTCTCTCATGGTACCCTAGAGGGCAAGATGGAAAGGTGAGGGTGAGATAAGAGTATTCTGTGGCTAAATGGCTAAACAGATGGACCCAAAGAGTTGTCATCATGGGATCAATCAAGCACTTCAAAGGTTATGTAACCCAATGTTCTTATTTTACAGATGAGGAAACTGAAGCCAAAGGAGGTTAATACGTTAATGGATCAATTTCAACTTGGGATATGTTTTCTTGGGGAGTGCCTTAGGCAGCTTTGCTTGGTTCTAGGCTGTCTAACATTTTTTTTAAATCAGTGACTTAGATGAAAGCAAAGATAGCATCATGATCAATTTTGCAGATGGTACCAAGCTGAGGGGCAGCTAGATGGTGCAGGGGATAGAATGCTGAGTCAGGAAGACCTGAGTTCAAATCTGCCCTCAGACATTTACTAATTATGTGACCCTGGGCAAATCATTTTACCCTATTTGCCTTAGATTCCTCATCTGTAAAATGAGCTGGAAAAGAATATGGCAAACCACTTTACTGTCTTTGACAAAAAAACCCAAATGGGATCATGAAGAGCTGAATACAACTGAAATGCCTGAACATACCAGATTGAGAGGAATCTTAAAGATTACAGATTTTTTTAGAGCTGAAAGAGACTATAGATGTGTTCTAGTCCATTCCTCCTTATTATGAAATTAACAAAAATCTATTTTTTTCTACCTCACACTGCCCCTCTTGAAAAAGAAAAAAACCCATTGTAACAAATATACATAGATAGGCAAAACAAATTTCTACAATAGCTACGACCAAAGAGTATACATCTTATCCTGTATCTGGAGTCTATTTCTTCTTCAGGAGGACCCATTCCTTCATCTTACAGATGAGGAAATTGAGGACCAGAAATAATAAATAACTTGCTCGATGCAATACAGATACTATGGACTATGATGTTTGTTGTCCTTTGTTCTTGAAGAGGACCAAAATGACATCACCATGATAAACTCAAGTTTCAATGTGTCCTACTGTGGCTGATCAAACCAACATGAACTTGGAATGCTCTACCACAGATTGAATGCAGATAGTCCACATGAACATTTGGGATGGATACTCCAAATTTGTGCATCCTACTTTTGCTTTTTGTTGTCTCAATTATACTTTGCTCATAGAGCACAGCACCCTTTCTGATGTGGGCACACCATGCTGATTGGTCCTGTGCTAGTGTCTCCCATGTCACACAATCAAATCCAAATTCTTGTGAGAGACCTTGAGAGTGTCCTTGTATTGCTTCTTCTGCCCACCATGTGATTACCTTCCCCATGCAAGTTCTCCATAAAATAGACTTTTTAGCAGGTGAACATTTTGCATTCAAAAAACATGGCTAGCCCATTCGGAGTTGTGCTCTCTGAAGCATAGTTTGAATGTATAGGCAGTTTAGCTCGAGTAAGGACCTCAGTACCAGTTACCTTATCCTGTCAGGTGATCTTCAGAATTTTCCTAAGACAGTTCAAATAAAAGTAACTCAGTTTCCTGGCATGGTGCTGGTAGACTGCCCATGTTTCACTGGCATACAACAATGAGGTCAGAGCAATGGCCCTGTAGACCTTCAGTTTGGTAGTCAGTCTAACACCTCTTCTCTCCCATACTTCCTTTCAGAGCCTCCCAAACACTGAGCTAGCTCTGGCAATGCGTGCATCAATCTCATCATCATTGTATAGATCTCTGTGAAGTACACTACCAAGCTAAGTAAACTTATCCACAGAATTAAAAACTTCTCCATTTGTTGTAACTGATGGTTCCACATATGGATGGTGTGGTGGTGAATGATGGAGCACCTGTGTTTTCTTGGTGTTAATTAACAGGCCAAAATTAGCACAGGAAGCAGAGAATTGATCCATATTTTGTTGCATCTCAGCTTCAGAGGCTGCACTGAGTGCACAATCATCTGCAAACAGAAAATCATGCACCAACACTCCCTCCACTTTGGTCGTGGCTTGTAGCTTTTTCAAATTGAAGAACTTACTATCAGTACGGTAGCTGACCTTGATGCCTTGTTCATCCTCACTGAAAGCATTTGACAACATGACTGAAAACGTCATGCTATAAAGCATGGGAGGAAGCACACAGCCCCGTTTCACTCCCTTGGTGACTGAGAAGGCATGAGAGCACTGTCCACTCTCAAGAACCTGGGTAAACATGCCATCATGAAATTGATGTACAATACTGATGAACTTCTCTGGGCAACCAAATTTTAACATAATTTTCCATAAGCCCTCACGCCTAACAGTGTCAAAGACCTTGGTAAGATCTACAAACGTTGTATGCAGACCTCTGTTCTGCTCCTGCCATCTCTCCTGGAGTTGTCGGGCAGCAAACACCATACGGACTGTTTTTTGGTACTTTCTGAAGCCACACTGGCTCTTAGGTAGATGACCATCTTCAAGTGAAGGATCAGCCTATTAAGGAAGGCTTTAGCAAGAATCTTGCCAGCAATGACTAAGAGAGAGACCCCTCTGTGGTTGTCACAGGACAGAGTATTTCCTTTACCTTTATAGAGATGGACAGTGGATATATCCTTGAACTCCTGGGTGAATAACCTCCTCTTGTCATATAACCTATGATAACACATTGGATGGCTAAGTCAAAATCCAAAACAATTTTCATGGGATTGGCAATTGGGCTAGCCTTAATAATGTGAAATTACATATATATATATATATATATATATATATATATATATATATATATATATATATAGTATATTTGGTTTCAAAAAACAGACTTCACAAGTAGAGGATGGGGAAAAAATGGCTTTTGGTCTGAAAAAGATTTGGAGTTTTAGCAGAGTGCAAATTCAATACAAGCCAACAGTGAGATATGACCACCAAGAAAAGTGCAAGAATTGTGACTATCTCCCCACTAGGGTAAAGTTGGAGCAGCTTCCCAGTGAGCTCAGTCCTTTAGGGAAAGACATCATTTTGGAACAGAGTGAGTGGCATCCTGGAAAGATGCCCAGGTCTGGAGTTAAATAATTTGGTTTCAGATTTTGGCTGTTTATTTTGTCCAGTGTGACTATTGTTACCTCTTTGAGACTAACTTTCCTCATCTGAAAAATAAGGGTGTGGCACTAAACAATCTCTGAGGTCCCTCCCAGCTCTAAATCCTATTATCCTTCCAAAAATCATAAATATTTCATCTTCCCTCTCCTCTCCCCATGTGTCAGGACCTAGATGGAGATATCGACGGGCTGGCTGGCTGATGGACAGATTGGCAGATTTCTGTATTGATGAGTTCAGAGATTGCTGGCTTTCCTGCCCTGCCCCCCCTTAAAAAAAGAAATTCTGACAGCTATTTTTACAGCATCAGAGATGGTGGTGGTGGTGATGGTGGTGGTGAGAAGGGAGGGCAAGGAGGAGAGAAGGAGGTTGGGAGCTGTTTCCAATAGCCCTGTTGCCTATCTGGATATTTTTCTTATTTTCAAAAATATTTAAAAACATTTTTATTGACTTATTTTATTTTATATCACCTTAATTTCCAAATATATACTTTCTCAGAGAGTGACACCTTGTAATAAAGAATCAAAAAGGAAGAAAGGAAAAAATTCCTGTTCAGCAAAATGAATCAACACATCAACTGTACATAGGATGTGGAATTCTCCACACCCACAGACTCTCCCCCACTTCAAAGAAAAGAGGGAGATATATTTTCTCCTTTCTTCTTTGGGGTCACACTTGATCATTACAATTGTAATTAATCAACAAAAAATCAATCAATTTCTATTAAGCAACTACAATGTTCTCAATACTGTGCTAAGCGTTGGGGGATATAAAAAGAGACAAAGGACAGTCCTTGCCCTCAAAGATCTTATAGTCTGATGGAGGAGATAACATGTAAGCAAATATATGCAAAACAAGCTATATAAGGAATAAATAGGAAATCTTTAACAGAGGGAAGGCACTGGAGTTAAGAGGGGTTGGGAAAGGCTTCTTGTAAAAGATGGGATTTTTTAAATTTTTGGTGCTATTTTCCTATTTACATTGAAGTAATCATTGTGCACAATTGTTTTTCCTGGGGCTCCTTACTTCACTTGCAATCTAGGAGAGATGATAATACATATTCAGATATTATTATACTATGAAATAAAGTCTGATAAAAGCAGAGGAGGCACAGTGAATGAAGCAAGATTCAGGGAAAGACCCAGGCATCAGGAAGTCTTCATGTGTGGGATCCCATTTTGCCACGGCCTTTGAAGGATGAGTGGGATTGAATTTGCCCCCCTCTTTCTCGATGCCCCTACTTTTGGCAGTCAGACACTCTGCTGTGTGAGAGGCAATAGATTCATAGGCTCAGAGATCTAGACCCGGAAGGGAACTTAGGGGACATCTTGCCTTCATTCTTCATTTCACAGATTACGAAACTGAGGGCCAGGAAAAGTGAAGGAACTTACACAGGGAGTAAATTTTTAAAGGTGGGATTTGAATGTAGGTCTTCTGGCTCCAGACTCAGTATGCTATCCATGATGCCTCCACATTATGGTATAATGGTGAGAATGGTAGGCTAGGAGTCAAGAGAGACATGAGTTCAAATCCTTCCTCTGACAGTATCTGCATAGAAAGTCACTTGACCTCTCAGAGACTCAGTTTCTTCAACTTTAAAATGGGAATAAAAGCTATAGGATCTTCTTCTAAAGGCTGTTATGAGGATCAAGTGAGATAAAGACTGTAAAAGGCTATAGACATGACAGCTATTTCTATTACCTTCCTGATTCCTCCTTCCCCATGCCTTGAAGGAAGCTAGACAAAGAACAGAGTTTTCTTAAGAATTTTCCATGGAGAGTCCACCGTGTGTCTCAGGTTCCATTTTTCAATGCCAAGACTGCTCAGTTTCTTTGCACCAAAATGGGAGTAAATTTCATAGCTGGGGAGTGGAGTTGAGCTACTGAAGGCTCATTCCCAGGCACCCGAGATTAGATTTCATCCAGACTAAACAGACTGCTGCTTCCTACCTCAACAAGCAACCAGGGACAGATGGTGACAAAAGATCTGTAAATATATTGGGTCACTGCCACTAAGTGCCTTTGAACAGGGGAGCAGGTTGAAAAGCAATAGAAAGGTAGATGGGGAATGGTTTTCAAATAGCTGGAGGGATGTATGTGGGAGGATGCAAAAGGAAGACAGTCTTTCCACAGAGCCCTGGATAGGGAGGCAGGATGGCTGGGATCTTGTTACAGGTTGCCTACCTTGTTTTGCGACCTTATGCAAGAAGCTCCTAAGAGACCTCAGAACAGGGGATGTCAGGGTTGAGAGGGAGCTTAGAACAGGGGATGTCAGAGCTGGGAGAGGCCTTAGAATAGGGAATGTCAGGGCTGGGAGGGGCCTCAGAACAGGAAATGTCAGGGCTGGAGGAGCCTTGGAGATTCTTTGCTCTAATTCACTCATTTTACAGAAGAAGAAAACTGGGACCCAGAGAAAAATAATTTGTTTCATGAATTGAAGTCAGTGAGTATCCTCATCCTCATCATCATTATTTTATTAGTTGAGTGAACCAGATGGACCCAGATAAGAAAATGACAAGGCATCGGAGGAAGAAGGCAGTGACAGCCTGGAGTGGAAGTTTATTGGGAAGAGCTTGGCATAGGAGAGGTACTTGACTTTTGCCCCCTAAGGAATCTAAGAGCCAGACTTCACTGCAGACCTCCAGTGGACCTCACCTATGGGAAGATGTGGGGATGTGTGATAGGGAGGAGCTCCTAGGCCAGTTTGCCTGGATTGGAAAGTGTGGGAAGGGGAATAAACAAGTCTACATTTGTCCCAGAGGCCAAAAGGAGACACAGAAGGTTTTGGAGGACCTCTCTTTTACATTGCATGTGTATCTTGCTGCTGTACCATTGTTTACATGTTGTCACTCTCATAAGAATTTGAGCTGCTTGAGGGTAGAGACTTCTTCATATTTCCTGGTACTTAGAACAGTGCCTGGCAGGTAGAACGCTTTGTTTTTTCCTTTTTTAAAATTAATTTATTTGTGTTCAGTTTTCTACAATCACTTCCATAAGTCTTAGATTTTCTCCCTCTCTCTCCCCTCCTTCCCCGCTCCCTCCCTAAGATGGCATGCAATCTTATGTGAGTTCTACACATACATTCTTATTAAACACATTTTCACCTTAGTCACGTTGCATAGAAGAATTAAAATGAATGAGAGAAACCATGAGAAAAACCAGACCAAAACAAAACATAACACAAGAGAAAATAGTCTGTTTCATTCTGTGATCCAATTCCATAGTTCTTTCCCGGGATGTGGAAGGTCTTTTGCCTCAAGCATCCATTGGGAATTTTTTAGGTCCTTGCATTGCTGTGAAGGTCTAACTCTACCAGAAAAATTCCTCATACACTGTGGTTATTACTGCATACAAAGTAGGTAGAACACTCTTAAAAATGCTTGGTGACTGACTGAGCAGGAGAGAACATCTGGGACAGTTGAATGATGGGAAACCAAATCATGACCAGGGAGGCCCTGCTCCATTGGCCGCCTCTCCTGACCGGGATTGCTCAGAACTCTGAGATGGTAGCCAGTGGGAAGACCTTCCACTCCCCTGGGGACCCTTCCCTGTTGCTTTGTCTTGCAGCTATTCTAGCCACCCGGAACCGATTTAGGGTGCTTGACTGCTCACATAACTTAGGTGAGATGGGAGTTACCACCTCAATTCCTTCTCTTGAGATAGAGGACCATTAGGTCCTACCATTTTCTCAATGCTGCTTCTTAAGGTCTTCCAGGCCTTCCCATTAGCCCCTCTTCTGCTCCTCTGGTCCCATAGTTATCATCTGACCTACTGATCTAATATCTACACCTCTGGGCATTGCCATCCACCCCACTGCTGAATGAAACCTAAGGTTTCTAGACCTTTCCATCTGCTGGGCAGCTGAACACTTTTTATGTATTGTCTCCTCTAATGTGTGTGTGTGACCTCATAGACAGATCTTGATGAGACTGCAAAAATCATTTAGTGTTACCTTTCATTTTGACGATCACAGGAGTCTAAGCTCATTGAGAAAGAGCTGGGAGGGAACTGGTAGTATTGTAGTTTAATACCCTCATTTTAGATACTAGAAAATGGAGGCCTAGAAAAATAAAGTGACTTACCCAAGGTCACAAAAGTATTAAATAGCAGAGCTGGGATTCTAACCCAAGTCATTTGAGTCCAGTTCTTTCTGCTGAATCCAAATTTTTCTTCTATATTGCATATTTTTTGATACTACCTAATATTTACTGACACCCCTGTCCCTCTATTCCAGGCTATTAGGAAAAACTTTCAAGGACCAAGGGGCAGGGAGTTCATTAATTGCCCACTGCTCCTCCCTCCCCCTGTTCCAAGGATCTCTAGGCACAGGTATAATTTTCCTCAAGAGACTTTACTCTCTTCCAAGATCTCCACATCTACCTAGGCTGCAAGGTAGCACAGTGGAGAGAACATGCTGCACTGAAGATCGGGAAGACTCTGAATTCAAATCTAGCCTTTGACACTCACTAGTTCTGGGACCCTGGTCAAATCACTTAGCCTCAGTTTCCTTATCTGTAACATGGGGAGAATAATATCATCTGCCTCTCAGGGCTGTTGTTAGGATAAAATGAGATACATTTTACAAATCTTAAAGTTCTACTTAAATGTACTTACATCATATTATGATATATTAATTGTACATGATAGATCATTAATTATATAGTAATACATTCTTATTATTATGTCTGCCTGCAGAACATTCCTTGACCTGGTAGGGTATGAAAATAATATAAAGAAGCCACTTTCATTTATTCTTTAAAAGACCTACTAAAAGTCAAACACAGAAGCTAATGCTGCTGTCATCCTAATCTAAGCCCTCCTAGGCTAGAGAAACACCATCTAGAGAAGGCCAGCTCATTCATCTTGACCCTGGTGCCCACCAGAGCTGAACTCAGGGTCCCTGATTATTCATGTTCCAGTCTCAGCTGAGCCCCTCAGCCCAGAGGAATCCCAGCAGCCAGCAAAATTATTAAACCCCATTATGAATTGTATTTTAATCTACTGTAAATAGCCTTATCATTAGAGTGTCATAAGGAGCCATTAGACCCCTATCCCTCCCTCTTCCCCTTAGCATCTGTGCATGAGGACAAGGATCTAATGTGGCTCCAGTCAAGCCCTATCATAAGTGCAGGAGACAATGGCCCTGCCTCAGTCCAGCCCATTTATTGCAAACTGCTGCCCTTACCTGTTTTTTTTTTCAGTCAGAATTTTATGTGGGAGAAATTATGACTAAGATATCTATGGTGGGGGTTGGCCATTTTGGCCCTCCATTTCTTTGAGGTCTTTTTGATGATAACTATGAAGATAAGTCTCATTTCTATATTAGTTTAAAAGCTTACAAGGTACTTTCTTAGGATGCATTGTCATACAGTAGGAAGAGCAATGGATTGGAGCTAATGGACCTGGGTTCAAATTCTCCCTCTGCTAATTCTACCTGCATGATTTTTGGACAATTGCTTAACTTCCCTCATTGTTAGCTTCCTCACTTGTAAAGTACAGGGATTGGAGTAGATGGTATCAAAGATCCCTCCCAGCCAGGATCCTCTGATTTTTTTCACAACAACCTCATGAATTGGGGACTTCAAAGCAAGAGTTGGGATTTCCAATCTATATATGATGAAATTAGCTTCAGAGAAGATGAATTATGGGTCACACAGTTAGTTAAGTGATGGAGGCAGCAATTACTCCCAGGACTCCTACCTCTTGTTCCAATATTCCACATGACCATAGGACACCATCCTATGATAATGCTACCTTTTGGATCCAAAGGTGACCATGAGTAGTTGGAATGGGTTGGTCCTGAGTTGTCTACACTCCTTCCTGGAACCAAGGCTATGTATTAGTGATGCGATTGTCTGGTATTGAGTGTGGAGTTCTTGACCATAAAATAGAATAGAACGAATTTGTTTGTCAAGATATTGAACCTAAAACTTTGGTTTCGTTTCAAACTCACCAGGTAGCTCTTTCTAAGGTACTTTACTGCTTACAAAGTGCTTTACTTACAACATGTGGGGGTCCTTGTCCAAGCAAATTTTATTAACTACTTTTCAAAGATGAACAAATTGAGCCTCAGAGAGGAGGAATGAATTGCTCAGGATGACATGACTGTTTACATTCAGATCTTCTGACTCTAAGACCAGAGTTCTGTATGCAAAGCTGTCTCTTTGAACCAGTTGACTCAGATGGGTTTTTATAATTGCCATTCAACCAGAGAGAAAATGAAATTATTCAACTCTTGCTCCAAAGATTTCAAGAGGTGGAGAAAAAGAGGAAGGACATTCTAGGAATGAAGAGACAACTTTGTACAAATACATGGAGGTGAGAGATGGAGTGTCAGTTTTATGGACAATTAGTCTGTCTATTTCCAGTCTGACTGGAAATGCTGTGATATGAAAGACATAAGATGAATTTGAGAAAGGCACCATAAAGGTGGGAGCCAAGATTGCAGATCATCTTAAGACAACTTCCTCTTTAAACTCAGTGTTGGAAAAGCTGTGACATGGAAAAAAAATGGGACTGAAGTCTATGCTCAGAGCTTGTGAATTCTTCTCAATCATGCGAGAATTGTTTGAGTAGCTTACACTATGGATAGGGAAGCAGAGTAAAGATCAGATTTGGTCCTTGACCACTGGAAGCTTACAATGTGGGCTAGACAAAGGGATTTGCATTTGGGAGAAACTGAGTCATAGAGAATTTTTTTTTTTTTAGCTACTGGTATAAATCAGAGATCAGGTCAGGGCAGAGAAAGGAAAAAAAAGTCTAGTCTCCTGACTTCCAGTCTCCCTTCAAATTTTGCCATCTCTGAAATCTACCATGTCCCATCCCTGATCGCCATGCCAAGAAAACATAGACAGTGGAGAACTAAAGTCGGAGTTGTGGACAGTTGCAGTTGACAGAGCTGAAGGCTGAAGTTCATCCTCCTTCCTGCCTTTGGTCACTTCTCTCTCTCTCTTTTTTTAAGTTGGTCACTTCTCTTAATACTGCTATCTGGCTTCCCATATCCACAGGGTTTTAGAATCATAGGATGTTATTGTAATAAGAGACTTTAGAATATAGATTAGAGCATAGAATGTCAGGGGTGGGAAGGATCTCAGAATACAGACTCTCAGAGCTGGGCGGGAGCTTAGAACATACACTATCCGGGCTGGGCGGGAGCTTAGAGCAAAGAATATCAGAGATGAAATGGAATCTGAAAGTTAGGTTAAGAGATTAGGAAGCACTTTAGAGCACAGAATATTGGCTAGAAGAGCTCTCATGATGAAGAAATGCTAGAGTTAGAAAGATCTGTTGGTACAAAGTATGTCAGAGCCCACAAATAGTAAAGAACACAGAATATCAGAAGTGGGAGGGGGCTTTAAAACAGAGTATATCAAAGCTAGAAGGCCCTTAGAATATATAGAATGTCAGAACTGGGAGGAGGTGTCAATGAGATGGCAATAGAATCTATCTTTGCATCTCTAAGTAAATGGAATCCCAACATCCCTTCTATTATTTCTTAGCTGAGATGTTTGTGGGTTGTGGTAGATAATTGCATTTCTCTGAAACCTTCCTGGTAGGATTTTTGTAGAGCAATGAATAGGAAAAAAATACAGTTCTGGGTCCAAATTCCCTGCCTGGAGTATGACTGCTTCTATTTGCATCCTGAAGCTGAAATATGTCCTGATTATGGGAGGAAGGGGTGAAGGGGTGAAGGGGTTAATAAACAAGGCTCTCCTTTCTCCAGGGACCTTGCTTCACAGGTCAGGCTGTGCTGACAAGTGAAATGAGTTCGGAGGTCTCCATCTATTCTCAAGTGGACGCTTGCCCACATGACTTAGCTTGACTGACAAGGTCTGATCAGACCTGACCAAAGACTTGAGTAATTGGGGGTCCTGTTGTGGAATGGGATGGAAGGGTTTTAGACCTGACTGAGACTGTCTGAAGCTGAAGTTGTTCTTGGTACACCAAGGAGGGGTTCCGGCTAAGGGACAGCAGGGAAGGAGATTGGGAATCCTGGAATAAAAATAGAATCTACAAAAAGAGTTCTGGATGCTTGGAATAGAACCACTGAATGTGAAACAGATAATAAGAGCTAACATCTAGCTAGCACTTGAGTTTTTTTGGAAGCCATTTATATAAATTATGCAATTTGGCTATTAGGATCCCAGAATAGCATCTGATGGATAGAATTGTCCAGTCTTAGAATAGAAATGTAGAACTTTTAAATAGAATTTTGAATCATAGGGTTATAGATATAATTCTAGAACCTTAGAACAGAATCCTAGAACCTTAGAAGAGAATAATAAGATCCTAGAAACTTATATGAATGTGAGAGGATCCTGGATTTGGAAGGACCTTGAAAAATCAGTCAGTACGATTTTGTGCCTTCAAGAAGATAAAACTGTGTAAGAGAGATGGTTATCCTCTGTCCAAAAATCTCCAGAAGTGGAGGCTGGAAAATTCCTTCTAGGGGAAAGCACTATACAAATATAGAAAAATACATAAATTACATACACCCTGTATTAGACCTAGGAGTGGGGCAGCAGGAGAAGCTGGAAGCAAGGTTGGACAAATTCCCAGGAAGTTGGATCATTCACTTCAGTTGAACAAAGATTTATTATATACCTGTTTTGAGTAAGGTGTTTGAGACACACACAGACACAAAAACTCAAACCCCAAAAGTTCCTGCCCTCAAGGAGCTTACATTGTACTGAAGGGACATAAAATTAGATGTATATACATTTTACGTATTTTTTACCCCATTAAGGGAATATAAGCTCTTTGAGGGCAGACAATGTCATTGTCATTTTGTTTGCATTTGTATCCCCAGCATTTTGTACACTGTCCAGCATATAGTAGGTGCTTAATAAATGCATGTTTAATGATAATAGACCTTGCACCAGTTTTTATGTGGATCAAATGATAAAATCAATAGGAAGGAATTTTGGAAAGTAGAGTCAACAGCGAGAGGAAGCAAGTTGAAGCAAATAGAGGCCCATCCCTGGAGTCAGAGAATTCTGGATTCAAATTCTGCCTCTGACACAGATTTGGTTAGGTGACCTTGGGTATGTCACTGAAACTTCCAGTGCCTCACAGAACTCTAAGACTCTAAGACAAGTTGTCCATTTTAGCTGATGGAGGAAGATTTCACAACTACTTAGACCATTTAAAAAAAGTGTTGTGGGAATCACGGTCATCATCATTTTTAGGTTTTAGTCACTGTCATCATAAATTGCTATCTTTGTGTGATTATGCAAGTGTGTGTGTGTGTGTGTGTGTGTATACGTGTGTATGGCGAGGCAGGCACAATGTTTAAAAATTAGAGTTTACAGGTTTATTTGTTATAGGCTACTGGATACGGAGAAGACTTTGACAGCATCTTGTTTCGGCTTCTCTTTTTTATTTACTAAGGGGTAAACTGATGGCCAAGGTCATATTAAAAGTCTAATAGGCAGCAAGTCCAGGTCTATAACTCAAACTGGTACTAGCTTTTTCCACGACACTGGATACTCCCTTTTATTTTGGCTTGACAATAAACCTGTGAAATAGGTAGGGATTACTATTCCCATTTCACAGGTAACAAAACTGAGGCTCAAGGAAGTTGTGTCCTACTCAAGGTCCCACAACTTGAAATGAGCAGAACGAAAGCAGTGACTCAGCTCTTTTGACTTTTTCCAGTTAGAAGGTTAATTCTCCATAGTGAGCTGTTTGTTCATTTTTCAAAGAGGACCAGTAGCATCACGGGCTGAGGTCTTGACTTGTGTGCAAATTGGATCTAAGTGAGGCAGAGCTGTGCAAAGTTGTATCAATAGTAGGTTGCCTCTAAGGGAGAGAGGCTATCTCCTTTGAAATTGATGTTGATATTTTCCTTCCTAGAGGTAGGGAATTAGGGTTTAAACTTTCCCTTTCATGGGAGTTTCACTTTTGAATGATCTCACAACTGATTTAGAGGAAGAATGTTTGTACTTGGATGGAAACCAGGAAGACCTGGGTTCTAATAAATTACCCATACTGGCTGTGTCACTCTGATTAAGTCAAGGGATTCAGGTAACTCCCTAGACTGTCAATTACAGTACTGATAGATATTCCTCATCTGGGAGCTCCTTCTATCAATGAATTCACATGTCCAAGGTCTTTCATTTCCAGCTAATGATAGACTACCATGTCCAGATCTCTGTTCTTCCTGATCTAAGTCAAATGAGATCATAAGCCTGGTGCATAGTAGGGGCTGTATAAATGACCATTCCCTTCCTTTTCCCTTCCTAAATTCCTTGTGGCCTGGAACATAGGGAGCATGCAAGTCAACCAGTTCTCTACTCTGCATTTATAGTGTGTGTGTGTGTGTGTGTGTGTGTGTGTGTGTGTGTGTGTGTGTGTGTAGGAGAGAGAGAAGAGAGAGACAGAGAGACAGAGAGGGGAGAGAGAGAGAGAGAGAGAGAGAGAGAGAGAGAGAGAGAGAGAGAGAGAGAGAGAGAGAGAGAGAGAGAGAGAGAGAGAGAGAGAAAGTGTGTGTGTCTCTCTCTGGACAGAATGTAAGCTACTTGTGGTCAGGACTGTTTTTGTTTTTCTTTTGTATCTACCCCCAGAGCTTTGAATAATGCTTGACACATAGTAAGCTCTTAACAAATGCTTGCTGATTAAAACATTTCTCTGGTGTCATGGTCTTCTTCGGAAATGAAGGATGAACAGAAATAATAGTAAGTGGATGAAGAGCTCACAATGATGTAGAACTTCTCATGTCCCAGGCACTATGATAACTGCTTTACAATGATTATCTTATGTGAACCTCACAAAAGCCTTGAGAGGTAGGTACTATCATTATCTCCATTTCACAGATGAGGAAACTGAGGCAAACAGATATTAAGTGATATGCCCAGGGTCACACAGCTAAATATCTGAAGCAGTATTTGAACTCAGGTCTTGCTGACTCCACACCCCATGCTCTATCCATTAAGCCACCTACTTGTCTCTATTAATTGATTGATAATACAACTCCCTTTTCAAAACAGTTTTATTAATATTATTTCCAAATCACAGCAATTTCTAGATATACTCTCCCTCTATCTTGTGAGCTTTCCCTTGTAACCAAGAAAAATAAGGCAAAATCAACCAGTACAATAACCATATCTGAGAGCAAAGGAAAGGACCTGCATCCATAGCCCTCCACTGACTGTCTGGGGGAAGGAGTGAGGTGCATTGCCTCATTACTTCTCCAGGGACAAGGTTGGTCTTTGTAATTATAGTTCTATCTCTCTCAGTTTTGTTTTAGCTTTTTATAAACTTACATTATTGCTGTCATTGTGTATATTTCACTCCCCTCTCCCATTTCCAGATGGGGAAACAGAGACCCAGAAAAGTTATATAATTTGAATATGTTCATACAGACAGTAGAGTCAAGACTGGAATTCAGTTCATGTGACTCAAGATTCCTTGCCATAGAATCTCTTGCTCTTTCCACTCTACTACCCTCTGTTGAGGATATTTTGTCAAATGCTGGTTTCTGTTTCACATGTGTACTTGTCTTTCTTCTCCAAAAGATAAGAAGCTCCATGAAGTCAGGGACTGTGATCTTACATCCCTTTGGTCTCTGTAGTATCCATAGATTAGCACACAGAGTTTAGTTAGCCAGAGAGGGCAAAGAAGAAAAGAAATGGAGGGAGGAAGAGAGAAAGAAAGACAGACAGACACAGACAGACAGAAACACACACAGACACACACAGAGAGACAAAAACAAAGAGAGACAGAAATGGAAAGAAATAGAGACAGAGAGAAAAATAGAGAGTGAAAAGGGAAAAAAGAGTGGGAGGGAGAGAGGACAGAAAGGCAAAGAAATGGAGACAGAAATACAAAGAGACAGAGAGAAGAGAGATAGCGGGAGGGAGAAACAGACAGCGAATCAGAGAGACACATTCAGAGAGACAGAGGAAAGAAGAGACTGAGAGATATATGGAGAAAGAGACACAGAGAGAGAGAGACAGACAGAGAGCTGCTTTGTAATTATAGAGAAAGAGGCGGTGATAAAATGATAATGGGAGAGTTTTGACCCAGGCTAACCAGTTCCGCGGAGCTGTGAAATAAATCTAGCCAGAGGGATCGAGGGGCAAGGGGCTTCGAGCCCCAGCTACAGCTGAAATGGAGGTTTCACAAACAAGACGTAAATTGGATGCAAACATCTAATTAACCTTCTCCCTTATTCCTGTCTGCAGAGGAGACTGAGCCCCCTCGCTCATGGGCTGAGCTCCCAACTGCCTTCTCTTTCCTCTGAGGATGGATTTGGGGAAGGAAGGCTGGGTTGGAAGAGAAGAGAAAGGAGGGCTTACTTGCTTTTGGAGTTCCTCTAGGGGAGACTAGGGTCATTAGCTGTGCCTAACTGTGCAATAGGACATTTTTCTCCCCTCCGACAGAGGTGTTTCTACCATCCTTTTAAACAGCATCCATAGTAGATGAGACCGGTTTGGCTCTGAGCTATGCCAACATAATTTTCAAAGTCAGGATTCTCTGTTTCTTGCCCCCGAATCGTCATTAATTGACTATGTAACCTTGGACTAGTTTTTTAATCTTCTTGGGCCTTTTTCTTGCTTATCTGTAAAATGGGGAGAAAAGCAGGATGGGACAGGATGATTGATTCAGAGGCAGAAGGTGAACGGTTTACACAGAGTCAGGCAGCTAGGATATGTCAGAGGTAGAATTCAAACCCTGACTCCATATAGAGTCCTTTTTCCTCTGTACTGTGCTGATGCTTAACACTGTACAGCCCATGAAACTACCTGGCAAAGTGGATAGAGCACTGGAATTGGAATGAGGAAGACTCATCTTCCTGAGTTTCATATCTGACCTCAGACACTTCCTAGCTGTGTGACCCTGGGCAAGTCTCTTTACCCTGATTACCTTCCCCCCAACCAAACAAAAATCAATGAAACCACTGTTGGTGCCGGCATGCTAGGATTCCATAAAGAACTGAGAAGTAGCGTGACCTCATGGATAGAGAGTGTTCTTGGAGTCAGGAAGCCCTGGCTTCCCATCTCTGGTTCATATTGGCTGTTTGATCCTAGGCAAGTCATTTAACCTCTGAGTTCCTGGGAAGCTCTCTGTGCCTAGAAGGTGATGAGTTGTCCATCTGTATCTGATAAACCAGGTGTTCCTCTAAAATGGTGAAACCATGGATCTAGAAGAAAGAAATCAAATGAATGTAGATGAAAATAAGGGGAGACAAAGCATTTTAGAGGTGGTCATCGTAAGGAGTTTCTATTCTTTGTGGAAATTCAAGGCTAGGGATTTCCCCACTTTTTCAAAGATGGTTATTTCTGTCATGCCCTCTCATGCCCCAAAGGTATTCTCAACATATGTATATTTGTAGAAATAAAGTGGATTGAGATTAATTTTGTTGAGTTCTTTCTGAGACACTACTTGGAGACAATGGGAGTTGTTGTGGGGGTGTTGCTGAGCTAGTATGGGAAAAAATCTTCAGACAGCATAGCTGGGGGTTAGAGGATGGGACCGTGGCCGGCAGAGAGCCTGAGACTGTTAGCTGTGACCTCTCTCCCTCTCTCCCAAGACTGATCTTCTGTTTGATGAATGCAGTCAGGAGTCTTTACATGTTTTGGGTGGAAAGTCATCCAGTGTTCATCCTTTTAGAATGATCCTGGGGGGAGAGCCTTGAGGTTTGGGGCCAAAGCTCCATTTGTTCACTTCTTTAGGATCAGAGGCTTTGGAACTGAAAAGTATCTTGGGAGCTCATGTGGTGCAGATCACCTCCCCATTTTACAGATGAGGAAACTGTCACTCAGAGAAATCTTCATTTGTACCATCATAGATTTTAGAGCCCCAATGGATCTTAGAAAACTTCTAGTCCCTCCATTTTATAGATAAAGGATCAGATATTAAGCAGCCTTGGACTTCAAACTCCTCATCTGTAAAGGAACTAGATGATCGATAAGATTCTTTTCTATTCTAAATCTATAAAACTTCACAGAATTTTAGAGCGGGTGACATCTCAGCAGCTGTCTTGCACCAGGTTTTCCCAGAAAGGAGCCACCATCATCACAGACCTGATAAGTGGTCATCCAGCCTTGATGAGGAAGGTAGGTATCTTGCTTAAGGTACCACAGGTAGCAGGTAACAACTGGAATTCAAATCCAAGTCCTCTGACACCAAATCTAGGGCTCTCTTCACAGTGTGTGCTAACTTAATTCATTTGAGTCTTCCTTCCTTCCTTCCTTCCTTCCTTCCTTCCTTCCTTCCTTCCTTCCTTCCTTCCTTCCTTCCTTCCTTCCTTCCTTCCTTCCTTCCTTCCTTCCTTCCTTCTTTCCTTCCTTCCTTCCTTCCTTCCTTCCTTCCTTCCTTCCTTCCTTCCTTCCTTCCTTCCTTCCTTCCTTCCTTCCTTCCTTCTTTCCTTCCTTCTTTCCTTCTTTCCTTCCATCACTCCTTTCCTTCCTTCCTTCCATCACTCCTTCTCTCCTTTCCTTCCCTCTCTCACTTCCTTCCCTTCCTCCCTCTCTCCTTTTTCTTCTTTCCTCCTTCCTCCCTCCCTCTATCTCTTCCTTCCTTCCTTTCCTCCTTCCTTCCTTTCCTTTCTTCCCTACCTCCCTTTTCTTCCTTTCTCTTTCTTCCCTCCTTTTTTCCTTCCTTCCTTCCCTCCTCCCTTCCTCTCTTTTTTTCTTTTGTCTTCTCATGTTTCCCTTCATCCACTCATTCTTTCATTAATTTAGCAAACATTTATTAGGCATCAACCCTATTCAAAACTTTTGATAGTACTGGGATGCAAAGAAGTTAAGATCTCCCCAAAGTCCTATGAGTCACAAGTAATGGAGTTGAAGCTAGAATCTCCAAATGGGGTTGATGCAAACATAGGCTGAACAGAGTCCCTGTCCTCATGGAAACCACAATCTATTGGGTGTCCCCAATCTCAGTGGGTCTAGAGAAATCCAGACAGCCAACAGGAATGACAAGTTGTTAACTTTAGACTCATGCGAATCAAGTCCCCTGAAATAAGACCTACTTCTCTGAAAAGGAAAACTGTATTCTCCTTCCAACTCCTTTTAAACCGGGGCTGACTAGACTCCATCACAGTGATTTTAAATCCTGTTAATCTCTCCTGGCCTCAGTTTCCTCCACTGTAAAATGAAGGAGGATTCAAAAACATTCCTGGGGGCTTAGCAAGGAGGAAATCTCTCCCTTCCCCAACTCCATAGTCACCCCTCCCCCACTTCTCCTCCTCTGCCCTCCCTCTAGGTCCCCCCCTTCATCTTTTTCACCCCATCTCCCCTAGGGGCAGCCAGCCAGCAAGAATGGTCCCCTGGCAGCAATGATGAAGACGGATGTGTGATTGATTCTGCCCCCTCCCCCGCCATGCCCTTCTGGCAGAAAATTAAAAGGCTATTTGTTAAAGGGTGAAAGTCCTCAGGTGCATCCTGGGGCTGGACAATTTGTCTCCATGAAAAGGATGCTATTATGAGAGAGGCTAGATGCAGGAGGGGGGGCAGGCTGGGAGGATGGAGGAGAGAAGGGGGAGAGGGGGACCCAGGGACTGAAGGGACAGATAGGAAGGGGGAAAGAGGAGCAAGAGAGCGGGGAGGAGGCTGAAACAATGGAGAAAGTAAATAAATCACAGCCTGCCTGGGCCCACGGCTCCCGGCTAGGGGAAGAGAGGGAGGAGGGAGGGAGTGGGAGGCTGCCCAGGCAGGGGTGAGACGACTCATGTGCGCCTTAGACAGAAGCCAATTCCCTTTTTATGAACCTTGTCATGGACCAGAAGGGTGTCACCCTCGAGCTGGGCTCTCTCCATTTGGAGGGTTGGTAAATGACCCTCTTTAAGAAACAAGCTTCCTTTATAGACCGACTGCGGGGGAGGAGAGGGGGGGTCCCCAGCCCAGCCCCCATCGTCCCCTTGGGGGTCATTAAGTGATTAGAAAGAAGGGGAGCGCCCAGGGAGCCGACATTCAGATGAGCGGATTCATCTATCACTGGGGCCCGAGCTATTATTTATTGTTTTCTAAAGGGTTGCATTACAAACCTCCTGGTTACTTCTCTCCTCCTCCCCCTGGCTTTCTTTGTGTGCTCTGGACCCAGAAAGCTGGGTTGCTGGCTTAGTCTGTTCCCCCCACCCCCTCCAGATAACATTGCCTCTTCTTCTCCAAGGCAGGGTATTTAGTGTCCCTGACACTCAAACTACAGACCTTCCCCCTTCTTGATCTATCCCTTACCCTCAGAGGCATTAGCTTGGCTGCTCCCTTTCCTTGCCCTCAGTCTCACCAAGGGACCTAATGGAACCTTCAGCTGACCACCCACAAATGCCCCACACTCTTGCACTGGGCACTGTTCCTCTAGGGGTTTCTGATTGGAGATCTGATATGAGATGGAGGGTTGGAAGGGAATTTAGAGACCATCTAGTTCTGTCCCACCATTTTTGCAGATGAGGAAACTGAGGCACAGGGAAGTGAGAGCAGAGATTTGGGGCAGGCAGGGACTGTGGAGGCCATTTAGTTCAACTTCATCTTTTTGCAGAGAAGGAATCAGGTTATAGAGAGATCAAGTGATATAATGTGCCTAGGGTCCCACAGATAGTAAGTGCCTAAGATGGGATCAGTCTCCCTGATTCCAGGTTCGGCACTCTATCCACCATGACATGTTAACTCTCAAAGGTCCATTGGCCATCAATTCCAGGGAGACTCAGAGGACCTTTGCCCAGATCCCAGGCAAATCAATTTACCTCTGGACTTCAGTTTCTTCATCTGTACTGTGAGGGGGATTATGGTTCTCCATCTGGAAGGGACCACAGAAGTGAGGATGTGGAACCAGACGAAGGTGGAAGAAATGCTTTGACCATATTTACAGGTAGTAGACAGTAGGGACAGGATTTGTACTGTGGGATGGTTCTTTTAATCCACTGCATTTCGCTTCCTTGTCTAGGAGAGGTGATGGTGGGGATGGTGATCTAGATTGTCTTTAAAAGTCCCCTTGCGGCACTAAATTCTTTGTTCCTATAGAATAGGGACAGGGACTGTATGTGTTGGCATAGAGAATATTAAGGTACGGGAACCAAAGGTATGTTGGCACCTTCTCCAACTTGTAGTTTTAGAATTACCTAGAGCCCTGAAAAGTTATACAATTTGTCCATTGCTATGATTTAAAAAACCCCATCTATCAGCAAATCAGGAGAGAAAAGGAAAAAACCCATGAAGGGACTTCTCTTGCCATCCCATTGGCTTGGAAAAGGGATTTATGGGGGAGCCAGGTCACTCCTTAAGTCTCTATCTCCTCTGATGGAACAAAGTTCAGAAAAAGGTTGATCCCACAGTTTTTTTGTCCACCTGTACGGCTCTTATGGTGAACAGCATGCTGGATTCAGCGTTCAGGAAGAGCTGGGTTCATATCCCACCTCTGAAACTATGTGACTACAAGCAGCTCTCTGAGCTCTGAATCTTGATAGTATCTATAGTTTTTAACTGTGAAGCAGGGTTGCTCAAGTGAGATAAGGTACCTGAAATATTTTGCAAATCTTAAAGCTATTTAGGAATGGTATTTGTTAATATTATTTTCTTGTACTGAGTTACTGAGTAGAGAACTCATTAAACTGTGAGTTCCTTGAGAGCATGGACTGGGTTTTATCTTTCTTTGTATTCCCATCTCTCAGCATAGTTCTAGGCACATAGTAGACTCATAATGCTGATATGTTGGGGTGGAGGGAATAGGGAAGAAGTCTAATGAACTTGTTTTTGTAAGATGAGATTTCCAAACATCTCTACCTGACTTTTGAAGGCTGCTAATTTCTTTTAATATTTAACTTGCTCTGTTCCCTATCCCTTCTGCAAAAATAAAAAATCTCTTCCTCTTCCAGGGCATCTCCTCATTTTCAAGTACTACACATGAGCACTTAATAAATCTGAGGTAGTGATTAGAATGCTAGTCATGGAGTTAGAAAGACCTGAGTTTGAGTTCCACTTCTGACTCTTCCTAGCTACCCAATACATTTAATTTCTCTAGGCCTCAGTTTCCTCATTTGTAAAATGAGGGAGGTTGGACTTTATGACATTTAAAGCCTTTTCTAGCTCTAATCTATGAGCTTGTAACCCAAGCCCCTTTCCATCTTGGGTTTTCTCATGGTCTTCACAATAAAGGATGTCCATAGAATATATGGAATATTTCACAATAAGTAGTGGATCATAGAATTAGAGCTAGAAAAAACAGCTGGGGTCATTTAGTCCTAAATTCTCCCTTTAAAGTTAAGGAAACGGAGGCCCAGAGAAGTTATAATAATATTTGCTCTACTTAACTCCTTGCATTGTTATGAGGAAAGTGATTTATAAATCTTGAGGCTCTGTAGAAATGTAAATTATTTTTCCAGGATCAGTTGTTATACTTCATTCTTGAAGAGGATCGAAATGACAGCTCTATGTCAGGGTCAAGGTATGGTGTGTCCAACTGTGGCTGATCATACCAGTGCAGGCTTGGATGGCTGTCGCACAGGTCAGGCACAAATAGACCATGTGAACATTTGGGGTGGAGATGTCTTTAAATTTGCACATCTCATATTTCTTTTGAGTTACTGCATTTCGACTTGGTTATAGAGATGGTACCTAGCACAATACCTAGCACATGGCAAACTCTTCAAAAATGTCCATTGAATGTTATGAAATGGAATTCTATTGCATTCCATTTGAATTTCAGAACTGGAAGAGATGTTAGAGTAGATAGAATACTACACTCATCCTCAAGAAGACCTGAGTTCTATTTCTGCCAAAGATGCAAGGGGAGAAAGATAAATTCATATGGATAAATCCAATTAAACAAAGTTGTTCTTTAAATCTCTTTCCTTCTCCTACTCCTCAACCCCAAATCTGTAAATATAAAAAACCTCTTGTCCATACTTAATAAGAATTACAGTGACTCTCTTCTCTAAGTCCCTTTCTATTTTCTGGTTCTATTTTAGACTCGAGAGTAGCATCTGTGTCCTCTTACCTCCGATGGGACATCAAGGGAGTGCCAGCAGTCTGGAGGGCTTTGCCAGCCTGGACATCTGTGACTCTAATAGGAATGGGACGTCCATCGATTCCGCCTCTCTCTTCTCCCCCTCCTCCCCTCTCATGTTCTTTCACACCCAGATATCTCAGGGGAAGGACTTCTGTTTACTCCTTCAGATTTGAATTGGGTTGTCTGAAGGGGCTGGGATAAAGTTAAACTCTAGAGTCCCCAGGCTCACAGAATGCCAGCTCACACTGGATCCTTAGTTTCTTCCTGTTGAGAATATTTGGATGTTATTTTTTTTTAAATGAGCTTGTTAGGGAGCAAGACCAAGGAATACCTTGTGGACGTCTCCTTATTCTCTCGGTATCTGTGTAGTCAAGGCATAAAGAGTAGGGTTCCTTAACCTGAGGAATGTGAAATTAAAAAAAAAAACTGTGTTTTGGTATCCTTGGTTTTCTTTGTGATTCTTTGCAATTTATGCATTTCAAAGCATTATTTTAAGAAGGGGTATGTGAACTTCACCAGACAGCCAGAGGAATCCAAATACACAAAAAGGTTAAGAAGCCCCGATTCAGAGTAAGATTGAAAAAATTGCCAGAAGAAAGGTAACCAAAATTGTGAAATATTTTGAGTCCATGCCATTTGAATATAGGCTGTAGGAACTGGAAAGGTTTAGCCTAGAGAACAGAAAGTTGGCATGATGTATCTGAAAAGCTTTCAAGTCGAGGAGGTGTTAGGTATTTGGTCACAGAGGGCAGAACCAGAAGCAATGGGTAGAATCTTATCCTAGTGTCATATATTCAGAGGAAGAAGGTACCCAAATCTCTTTTGAGATTGCCTCCTATCTACTCTGTACGTATCTTGTGTTTATCTAGTTATTTACATGCCTTCTATTAGAATATAAGCTGCTTGGGGTCAGGGAGTATCTTTATCTTTCTTTTTTATCGCCAGTGCTTAGTACAGAAATCCTGGTACTGGAGAATCATGGTATCTTCCTTGGGGCTTCAGAATTAGAGTCAGGATCACAGAGTCTGAGAATGAGAAGGGCTCTCAGTGGCTATCCATTCAAATTTATCCAAGCAAAGGCTTGCATGATCTTTTATCAAGTATGGCATACTAGGGATTCCTTTTTGGTATGTCTTTGAGGCCCTTTCCAACTCTGAAATTCTATGATATATCGGAGGATATGGAGGCAAGAAGGGGGTGTGATCATAATTGTTGGAGGTTTCCCCACATGGATGACATCATACATCCATTGAGGCATGCATCTGTTGATAAGCTTCACTTTCAGGTTTAACTCCTTCACTCATATCTTCTGGTAAACCTTTCTTCCATAACTGAGATATTTTCAGCAGCATGTGGAGGGTCTTCTTTTCATTAGGGGTCTTTAATTGAAGTTCATATCTTCTTTGCCTGTGTACCTATTCCCACCTCTGTCCTTCCCTTCCACTTGCCTGGAACATTGATTTGCAAAGAGTCTAGGTTTTCATTGATTGAGTCCATACCAACCAGTAAGAATAGACTGGCCACTCCCAATCCTTCGGAACTCCAATTCTTCAAGGTCTCCTTGCCTCCCTCTCCTTCTGGTCTGCCTTCCTTTTTGGAAGGGTGGGTTCTTTCCCTACCTTTCAGTTTCATATCACCCTCTGAGTCCATGGTCCCTCCCTGTGCTTCCCATTTCAAGTGGTGGAGGTTGCTATTTGAAGTCTAATCTGAGAAATATGGGGGGACGTATTCCAGCGCACTAGCTGGCATGATTAGTTGGAATGATAATTGGATTTGGTATTAGAGGAGGATCTGAGTTTGAATTTTCTCTCAGGTGCTTATTTTGTGAATGCCCTTAGACTATACTCAGAGCTATTGTGAAGACCAAATGACAAAGTGAATGAACAAAAAAGCACAATGTTTGGCACATAGTAAGCACTTAATACATAAATACTTGTTCCATGTCTTCCTTCTGTCCCAGGCAAGCTGCTGTACTTCAGTTTCCTCATCTATAAGATGATGGTTTTTAAGATCCCTTCCAGTTCTGAATCTATGAGTCTGTAAGTTGGTGGGTAATATCTGCCTCACTCAAAAGAGCTGTTCTTATGTCCCCACAAAGAGAACATTTTCAGCTCAGCTCCCTCCAGGGACTGCAGACCAAGATGGTTTTTGGGTAGAAGAGGAGACTTAAAGCTCTTACTAACACTTTTTTTGAGTTAGTGGCAAAAATGGGGTCATGGGAGAGAGTCGCCTGAGTGTTGCCTAGAGGAGGAAGCTCAGTTCAAGATATTGCAAGGTTTTCCTGTTTCCTGTAATTTTCTCATTTGTAAAATGAAGAAAATAATAATATTTACCTTCAAGGGTTATTGTTAGGATAAAATGAGACAATATATGTAAAGTGATTTACAAACCTTAAATTGTTATCGATACTATAAAAGTTAGGTATTATTACTATTTGTTATTATTTTAAGGCTGTTGAAGGAGGAAGAAGCCTGACCTGAGATCATCCCACTGACATTGGACAAAGACTTGGGTAGGTTGAGAAAGCTCCTTTCAAGGGACCTAAATTTCTTGGAAGAAATTCTCGGCAACTCCTCCTTACTTAGAGCTTTGGGGAGAGTCCAGTGGTCCACCTTGAACTCTGCTCCCTTCTGAGAATTATGCCTTTCTCCCTTTCTCTCTCAGTTTAGGCTGCCACCTGGTATGGTTTAGTTGCTAATATAATTAGGATTCCCAGAGCAAGCACAGGTATTTAGAGAAAATCATGTTCCCTTCCTTGGTTTTCCCTCCTCCTCTCTCAGGTCCTGTTTGTTTGCTATGGATTAAAATGGTCTCCCATACAATTGTCTTCTCTTGTTTCATTCCATTTTAGTTCCCTCCCACCAGGAGAGAACTAGGATCTGATTGAACAAATATTTTTCTTTTTTTAATTATAAGCTTAACTACCATAACAAGTATAAATATGAAAATATATGAGATGTTAAAAAAAGAAGATTGGATATGAAACCATGAACTTTTCAACATGCTTTTAACAGACATTAGCCATGTGATAAGCACTGAGGATACAAACATGAAATCAAAACATTGTCCTGTCCTCAGAGCTTGCATTCTAATGGGATTTTCTTCCCTCCCCCATTGGTATCATCCCTTTTACAGAAGTACATGGACATGGATGGTACTAGATGGGCAGGGAAGGATGGTTTTGATCCTCATTGTTGTGTAGAGTTCCCACATGGATGCAACCATGAAGCATCCATTCATTAATAACCTTCTACCATCTACCCCATGGAATCTGGCTCTAGTTTGGTTTTATGACCTTGGGTAAGTCAATATCACTCAGCCTCAATTTTCCTCATCTGCATCAGTATGGGAGGGCAATGTTGATAAGAGAAAGAACACAGTCTCTGTAGTTAGAAAATCTGGGTTTAAATTAGCCTCTGGTGTGACCTTTTATAAGTCATTGAACTTCCCAGGGCCTCAATTTCTTCATCTGTAAAATGAGGGGTTTGGCAAACAGTAGGCACTTAACAAGTGCTTGTTGATTTGGTCAAATATTCTCTGAGATCCTTCTAAATTGATAATCTGTAGAGTTGGTGCATGTATGGAATAATACTTCTTTACCTTCTTACACAGATGGAATAATGGCTGTGAGACCATCTTGTAATCAGTAAGGTATCAGCAGTGATATTATTTTATCTCCAATTGTTTGTACCCTGTGAATCTTGCTTGCCTCCCTAGTTAGCCTGGACACTTCCTGAAGACAATAACTATGTGATGTACTTCACCAATGGCACCCCTTCACCCCCACCCAAGAGACCATCGCAAGGACAAGTCATTATAGGTGTTCCATGAGGATAGAAAAGTGCAGAAAGTTTTCTCCCTGGCCCATTCTATGACACAGCACTTCTGATGATTTATGACCAGGAGATGTACCCTGCCCTAGCCAAATAGGAACACAGAGCATTCATGGAGCTTTAGACATTCAGGAAGGAATAAGGAGACCTCCCTGGAATACCAAGAAACCCAGTTACTCATCAATAACCAACAAAGCTACTTAGTCTAGAGAGATTCTGCACCATTCAGTCCCCACAAGTCCAATTCAAAGGAGATAATGACTGTAAAATGGTAAAGTGATAGAGAAATATCATCTATTATTAGAATTATTCCATCTTGAGCCTTCAGCCCAAGGGTCATAGATCTAGAACTAGAGGCACAAAAGATGCCATTAAATCCAATCCCTCCATTTTATAGATGAGGAAACTGAGACTCAGAGAAGTTGAGTGATTTATCCAAGGTGACAGAGGCTGGATTTGAACTCAGATCCTCTGACTCCAAAAACACTGCATCTGACTGTCTTTCCAAGTCATAGGGACATAAATCCTCAGAGTTAGGACAATTCACAGGATAGTAGGATCACGTTTGGAACTGAAATGAACCTTAAAAGGCACTCAGTGCATTTCTCATTTTAGAGGCACAGAGGCAGAGAAGTAACTTGTGTACTTAATAAATGCCTGGGGTAGGATTTGAACTCAGGTCCTCCTGATTTTAAATCCAGTACTCTACCTAGTATGCTCCCTACAACTACAAACTTACAAGTAGACAAGAAACCCTTCTCTTACGTACTTGGTAAGTACTCGTCTTGCCTTTGCCTGAAGACCTCAGTGAAAGGGAAACTACCCCACACCAAAACAGCCCATTCTTCTTTGGGATCCTTCTAACTGTATGGGAGCTTTTCCTGACATCAAACCCAAGTCTCCTTTCTGCAGATTCTGCCCACTGTTTCTGGTTCTGTTCTCTGAGGCCAAATGGAATAAGTCTAATCCATTCTCCACATTACTGTCCTCAAAATACTTCAAGGCCATTTTCATGACATAAGCTTACCAGGACAATGGACCTAGATATCTTTCTTAGTATATGACTGGAAGGTTCCTTTTGAGAAACCTAATTTAGCTCCATCATTTTATAGACAAACTAAGGCCAGAGAAGTGAAATTACTTGCCCCAGATCATATAACTAACAAGTCGCAGAGCTAGGGATTCAAACATAAGCCCTCTCCTTCTCCTCAAGTCCTGTATTTTTTCTCTTACACCATGCTGTAACTTCTCACTCAAAGCCCAATATCAAAGCTCTTAATGGCAGTGGGAGGGGGGGACTGGCTTACCCTGGTTCCCTGACCTTCCTTGGCCCAATATACATCTCAAGTTAAGCATCCCATAACCAAAGAGGAGCCTGGATATTGCCCCCTTGAGGAATATCACTTCTTAATCTACCCATCAATTTAGCTCAATAAATATTTTTAAAGCATCTACTATGTGCTGGGCACTGTGCTGGATGCTGGGGATCCAAGATAAACCTAAAACCCTCAGGGAGCTTATATGACTTAAAAAGACCCATCAGATCTTAAGAACCAATTTCAGTGGCCTCAGAATCAACTGATTCAATTGTTAATATGAAGCTTTCCAGTTTGGTTGGGTATTGGGTCATTGCAAACTTCAAAGAAAATTTGGATACTATCCTATTTAAGAGATGGTTCTTCCCAACTCTGACCCTTCTAGCATGATAATAATAAGGCACTCAAGAGAAGTTACAAAATTTTTTTATGAACAGTAATTAAGAGTTGGGTTACCTAAAACCTAGACACCTGGTTGAAGAATTAAAGCAAAGAATATTAGAGCAGGGAGGGATGTTAGCACAGGGAATGTCAGAGCAGGGAGGGACCTAAAGGACCGTATAGTCCAATTTCTAATTTTACAAATGAAGAAGCCAGTCCAGAAAGGTTACATGTCCTATTGACTTGTACTGAGACTTTAAAAAAAATCTAAATATGTTTAGTTTGATTCAATGTTTTACTTAAGAAATGGAAAAAAATACTAAAGCACTCTATTAAACCATTTAAAATCCAGTGGGGTTCAATGTCACCCTCAAACATCATTTTCATTCATAGCAGAATTTTGATATTTGAGTAGCGTGGGGCTTTTCTTTCTTGGCTTTTCCATTTTCACTTTGCCTGTGACCTCCCTTATAAAGCCTTGGGGACACGGGAATCATCTCCACCAGTCTCCTAAGCCAAGTGACTCTTCCACCAAAATTTGGGTTCAAGTCCCTGACTTCTTCTTCCAAGGTCCCCCCAGTGCTGAGAACTAGTGCCTGCCAGAGAGGCTCCCTCTGGTCCTGGCTGCCTGTACTGTGCTCCATCCTTTAGGCCGCATGCAGCGTTTCTCTACCCTTGGGACAAATGTCTCATTCCCCCGGGTGTCAAGGGGAGAATTAATCACCCGGGGGATATCAGTCAGCATGCTGACTTGGCAGTGGAAAGACAAAGAGAAATAGGGTGTCACAGGGATTGGCTCCCTCCCCCATTAAAGGGAGGAAAAATGCTTGCTTTGCAATTCCAAATGGGCAACACTGGCTCGACATTTCCAGGGCCCCTGGCCTCCTGAATTTGCTGCTGCCATTGACCTCCAGAATTCACTTGTCCCCTTCCAGATCCATCTGTCCCTGTTCTGTCTGTCCTTTCAAGGATTTGTCAAGGCCACAGACTGGGTCTCTCTTCCATTCTCACAAGCTGGCTGCCTCTTCCTTACGTGAGCCACAGGAGCTAAGAAAATCGAAGTGAAGGTTAAAGAATCTTAGACATCTTCCTTAAGCGATTATTTTGTGTTCTAAACTCCTTGGAGAGTTGGGATTATTTCATTCTTTGCACTTGTATCTCCAGCACCTTAGCACTGTGCTTTGAACATAAAGCTAGTTGATCAGTTTTGATTGATAAAGTTCCTTCTGGTTCTAAATCCTGTGATCCAAATGAATGTGGATGATGCGTGCTCACACACACACACTATAATACAATGCCACACATATGTAGCACACACATAACATACAGAACACATACAACAATGTAACATACAGCATAACACACAACATATACACAATGCAACATACATGCACACCATACATACACAAAACAAGGCAACATAACATACATGTCATGCACACAGCACATTGCATAAATGTTAATGCACACATAACATACGTATACATAACATGATACAAATAGCATCCATACAGCTTAGAGCCATTATCTTATAGGATCACACACAGAACTCCCTTGTCATTTTCTATCTGTTCTTCTTTCTTGCTCCAAAACCTTGATGTAGATGGCACTCCCTTGGGCTGCCTTCCTGGGTACCCTTTCCTCTGTTCATTCCAGTGTCCACTCACTGTCCACTCCCTTTAGATAGAGTGTGGCTTAGTGAAAAGCACTGAACAAGGAGATGTGGGAGACATGGTTCAAGTGCTGCCACTGACATCGCTTGGTTGGTAAAGTTGGGTAAGTCACGAGTTCTCTGGGAGTTTTCTTATTTTTAGAATGAAAGTATTGGGTAGATGATCTCTGGTATCCTTCTCAGCTCTGATATTCTGTGCAATGAGGCTCCTGCCACCTCTGACACCCTATGCTCATTCAGCCAACAAACATTGTGCACAGTTTTCTATATGCATAACTCTGTCCTAGGACTGAGGGAGATGCAGAGTTTGGTTGACACTGTCCCTGGATTTATGAAGTTTATAGTCTAGTTTCAAGTTTTCTATAAGCTATGACGTTGTCTGTTCTAAGATTACTCCCAGCCCTGACATCCCCTGTTCTAAAGACCCTCCCAGCTCTGATGCTCTTTATTCCAATCTCAGCTTTGACATTGGGGCTTCAGAGGTTATCTCTCCTCATTTCATCCTTTTACAGATGAAGAAAATGAGACCCAGAGAGGTTTGCCCAAGGTTACACAGGTAAACTTGGAAGAAAGTCAGGTCTTCTGATTCCAAATTCAGATGTTTCCACTGTATTCTAAGATTATTCTTGGTACTGATATTCTTAGAAGACTCCTCCAAGCTCCTTGTTTCCAGGCTCCTCCCAGCTCTCCCATCATATATTTTAAGGTCCTTTTCAGCTTTTATGTTCTGTGTTCTGAGGTTCTTTCCAGAACTGTTCTAAGTTCTTTAAGATCCCTTCCAGTTCTGTGATTCTGGGTCTTAAACTTTCTTCCACTTCAGACATTCTAGGTTTGATGTTCTCTCCCATTCTCTTACTTTTTAGATTAGAACAGAACTATCCTGCTTTCCTTTGTCTATCTATTCCTTCACAAATGGCCTGATGCCTTTTAGTTGTGACAGTCCTTGTCTACACAGATTCTCCTTAAGACTGTAAACTCCTTGAGGGCAGCAACCCAGTCCCTTTGCTGACATTCCCATCAGTGTCTCAGACCCTGATCACTGCTGTTCATTTCTGAATACTCTTTCCCACCAGTTAGCAAGTGTCAGAGAGAAGCCATGTGAACCGATCAGTCAGCAGCACCGTCTGCCCCTGGAAGGTGAGAGAAAGGGGAGGTAGGAGCCAGTGGGCTTCTGCTCAACAAAAGAGGATTTCTCTACTGAAAGAGCAAAGTGTGGGGCTGGGGGGTAGTGGCAGTAGACAAAGCAAGGCTGGGGCAGGGAGATGAGCAGCTCAACCTCCATCTACAGGTGATAAGATTGATGGGCCTGGGGAGAGGAGCAGGCTGAGCGATAGATAATTTAAAATCAGCAGTAAACACAGGCAGTGGGGACTCATTGCTTTTCTAACTGGTGTGACACCAAGACGGAGGGGAGATGTGCCAAAAGATTAGGCCTTGAGATGGGCCAACTGGGGGACCTTTGGGAATGAGGCTCACTTTCCTGGTGGAGTGACGAGGAACTTAAAGAAGAGAAAGAACTGAAGGAGAGACTATGGAAAGATGGAGACAGTTACCCCCATAGGTGAAAGCTTTCTGTTATTATTTTGTGTCCTTCACTAGCTCCTTGCAAGGGTATAGGCCCCTGGTTAGGGCTTGTCAAGGAGGATTGAAAGGAATCAGAGTAGTTAAGTACTCTCTACAGAGCACTGGAGCTTGGAATCAGAGGATCTTGGTTCATATCTCATCTGTGATCCTGTGTGACCTTAGACAAGTCACCTAATCTGAACTTCTTTGAACCTCAGTGCCCTTGTCTGTAAAATGAGATGACTCAATGGTCCCTCAGGCTCTTTCAGCTCTAGGTCTATGATCCTACAAACTCGATTCCAATTCTGCTTTTCATGATTACTCCCTATGTGACCTTGGGCTAGTGACGTCTCCTCTCTGGGCCTCATTTTTATATCCTATAAAATGAGGAAGTTGGATGTAATGGCCTCTGGGGTTTCTTCCAGCTCTATGGCCAAGATCTAATGTATCTTAACATCAGGCAGTGCTTGTAACTCCCTCTCTGAAGAGGGATGAAGGTGGCTCTCTGAAACCAAGGGAAATTGGCAAACAGGGTTCAGCTACCATGCCTCTCTCTCACCTCTCCAAACTTACAGTCTAAGTTAGGAGACAGAACTAAAACCTAGGAAACCAATAAAGCTCACTTTTGTATGGTATCTGAAGATTTTTCCTGCCAGGTAGATTCCTTTTTTTCCCTCAGAGTTCTATTGGCTGCTTGAATCACCTATAAGGCCCCTCCAAGACCTGATATTCTCTGTTTTAAGGTACCTCTCAACTCTGACATTCGCTGTTCTAAGGCCCCTCCCAGTCCTGACATTTCCTGTTCTAAGGTCCCTCCCAGCTGTGCCATCTTCTGTTCTAAGGGCCCTCCCAGTTCTGACATTCCATGTCATGGATATCTTTCTCTACTATTAGGATGTAAGCTCTTTAGGGGCAGGAACAGTCATTCTCTTTTGCTTATATTTGTATTCTCAGAACTTTCCACAGTTCCTGGGACAGAATAAACACTTAGAGTAATAAATGTAAGTTGATTTGACTTCATTTAAAACCCAGTGTTCAGGACTGTGAGGAGATGAGACCACACTGCAAGTAGACCATGCCCGAAAGGGATAAGTCTTGGAGTGGAGGGAGGTATGATAATTACCTTCAAGAATTTGAAAGGTAGTCTTTTGGAAGTGATAGACTTGGTCTGCTTGGGGGAGCAAGGGGTAGAAGTTTCAGGAAGGCAGTGTAAGTCTTGATGTAAAGAACTCCCTACAAGAAATTAGAGGTATCCCAAGGTACAATGAGTTGTCTTGGGAGACAGTGGGTTTTGTCTTGTCCTCAGTAGAAGGTTGAGTGATTGCTGTTTAGTGTTGCATAGTGAATAGAGCCCTGGACTTGAAGTCAGGAAGACTTGGGTTCAAATCCACCTTGGCAGTTGTTAGCTGGGCAGATCTGTGCCTCAGTTTCCTAATTTGTTAAATGAAGGGTATGGACTAGCTGTCTTCTGGGATCCTTTGCAGGGCTAAGTCTATAATCTTAGGATGCTTGGTCCAGTTGGATGAGTTGGATGACCTACTTCAACTTTGAAATTTGGTGGTTTTGGGACTGAAGGATGTTAACGAGCTCTATGGGAAATATCAGATTATGTAACTCTGTTTGGGACATTCTTGCCTGGAGGCAAGGAAGGGACTAGATGTTTCTCCTAGTCCTAGAGTCCTATTAGCACCAAAGGTATCACCACCAAGGCCCTCCCATTTAGAATGGTGCTACTTCCAGTCAGGTAATCTCAGAGAGATTCTTGGTGATTAGATTAAAAAGTTAAGGAGCAGTGTGATGATGGTTGGTGGGGGAAGGGGAAATGGGGCTGAAGTATCACTACTTCATCACATTATTCATTTTCTTACCAAGATAAAAAAAATAAGCTCCTTGGAGGAAGGTTTTAATGGAGCTGTGGTGTCAAGGAGACAGAAGTGCAACTCAAATTGATATTGTTTGACCACATCACTGCTTTGCTCAAAATCCTGTTATGGCTCCCTATTGCCTCAGAGATAAAATGCCAATTCCTAACCCTGGCACTGGTACTCCCTCTTCTCCCCTCCACCCAATAGCTGCCTACTTTTCATCTTTCATATTACTCCCTTCATGAGCTCCATCTTCCAGCCACACTGGATCAAGGGTTCATCCTTGAATCCCGCATGCTCTCTCCTGTCTGCATTTTTACTATCTATCCCCCATTCTTGGCTTGCATTTCCTCCTCATCTCTGCTTGCAGAATCCTCATTCTTGTTCAAGGCTCAATTCAGATGCTACCCTTTCCTTCTCTGATTTCTTCAATTATCACTGCCCTCTTTCTCTTTCTTGAGCATTAGGCCTGGTTCTCTCTTTTACTCTCTCACTCTATTTTGTACCATTCATCTCTGTTCCTCTCCAGTAGAATGTAAGTCCATTGAGGACAAGAACCATTTCATTTTTGTAACTCTGGTCCCTAGCACATAATATATATTTGGTTTTGAACAAATATTCAACATGTTGGGCACCCACTGTTTGACCAGCCCAGTGCTAAGTGCTATGGGAGTGCATTCATGTGTGTGTGTGTGTGTGTGTGTGTGTGTGTGTGCAGACAGAAATACAAGACTTTGTTCAAGTTCTCCACAAACATAGCTTAGTCTATTTCCATGGACAAGACTAACATGAATACACCGTGAATAGGTTTACAAAGTGCTCTTCTCACAATGACATTATGGCATAGATTATACAGCTATTATTTCCATTTTACTGATAAGGAAACTGAGTCTTAGAGTAATTCATTAGAGTGACTGCAGAAGTAGCTGGAATGAGTGGTTTGGAGACAATACTTGACTCTAGTTCTTTTGATGCTAAGACTTTACTGCCTGTATGACTTCCTACAGGCTAATTTACCTCCCTGGGACTCCATTTTCTCATCTGAAAAATTAGAGCATTCAAGTAGATGGCCTCCAAAATCCCTTCTAGTCTCCAGTTTATGGACCTATACTCCTCCTATGAGTACTCAGTGCCCAGATGTATGATAGACAGTTAGGTATTTGGGCAGTAAAGAAAGTCCAGTGCAAGCTGGAATGATCAAGGAGGGCTCTCCAGAGGCAGGCATAGTAGCAGATTTTGGTTAGATCTGCCCCTTTGCCATCTTTACTGTCTTAAAGGACAGCAGTCACTAGCCCCCTCTGGGTGAGCCCACTGGGCACAAGGTATCCTAGGTGACTGCCATTTTATTTGGCCCTCAGAGCTCCCGTGGGAAGAGATTCAGAGAGTGAAGAAGAGAGAACGGAGAACCCATTTTCTCTCAAATCCCTCCATCTGGGCTTCAGTCAG
Source organism: Bettongia penicillata ogilbyi (assembly GCA_023548195.1). Lineage (NCBI taxonomy): Eukaryota > Metazoa > Chordata > Mammalia > Diprotodontia > Potoroidae > Bettongia > Bettongia penicillata. The sequence goes on from JAJHZJ010000440.1 coordinate 957,783, forward strand.
TGCCCTCGTGATGTCCTTGACCCTTTGCAGTGGAGGTCACCAGTCATCTATATTGCTCCCCACAGAAAGCCGCAGACGGCTCTCCATGCATCACCCTAGTGGGCAGTCATGCCATCTCCATCCATCTCTCTCCAACTGCTCCCTGTCACAGGTCTCAGCACAGACTGGTGGAGAGAGGGAGGAGGTAGTGTTGTGTTTGTTGAGGGTGTTGTGCTGTGAGAGAAGATATGGGGGAAAAGAGGAAGGAAAAGAGGAAAGGCAGAAAGGGAAAAAAGTAGAAGGGATAGAAAGTGAGGAGGACTGAAGAAAGAATACAAGGGAAATGGGGAGAGGAGGAAAGGGGGAAAATAAAAGGAGAGAAAGAAAAGAATGAAGAGTGAGGAGAGATTGGGATAGAAAAGGGAGTGAAAGAAGGAGAGTGAGAGAAAGATAGGAATGAATAAAGAAGAAGAGAGAAAGAAAGAAAAGTTAGGAAAGAGGGAGAGAGAGAACAAAGTGAATAAAGGTGAAGGAGAGAAAGAAACAAGAGAAAAGAGATAAAGGAATAAAAGAGAGATAGAAGAATGAAAGCAGGGAAGAGAGAGAGGAGTGGAGGAAGGAGGGAGAGGGAAAGATGATGGAGAGAAGGGAAAAGGAAACAGAGAGAGGGAGAGTAAGAAAAGGGAGATAGAAGGGGAAAGATTGAGATAAAAGAAGGGATAGAAAAAACAATTTCCCAGAAAGCATGAAATAGGGCATTAGAAGTGGGGGCAACTCGAATATAGCAAGCTCATTGGAGTGGGAAGAGGAGAGAGCCCGGAGGAGAGAGAGAGGGGAGAGAAAGCCAAGACAGGGGAAGGAGGGCCGGCCGGCAGGCTGGAGGCTGGCCAGTGCCTTTGTTTGTTTACTCAATCGCAGTGGTTCCTCCTGATCCCCAAACCTCACCCTTTCTCCCTTTGAAAATCCTAACTCAACAGCTGCTTTCTCTGCTCCAGTGACAAAGGGATGGGGATGCAGAACTGAGGGGAGTTGGGGGTGGGGTGGAGAAGAGGCATTTTATAGTTCCTTGGGAGAAGAATTTGGGTCTGAAAGTTCTGATCCTGCCAAACCTCACCAACCTCAGTCCCTTAGCCCCAAGCCCCTTAATAAGGAGTGGAGAACAAGAACAAGTCTCTTCTTCCACACAGAGAACCTCCGCTTTGCAATTTGTGCTAGGAAGGGGGAAGGGGAGACCAAGTCATATTGAAATGGATTCCTGGATCCACTTGGGGTGGGCTGCTCCACCTCTCCCACCCTATAACCATTCCTTTCCTCCCCCAGCAACCAGCTTCCAGGACAGAGCTTGTCCATCTTCTCCCATCACTCCCATCTACCTGCACTGCTCTTAGGATCATAAATCTAGAGGCAGAAGGAACTTCAAGGGTTAACCTCTTCATTTTATGGGGGAGGGAATTGACACCTGGGGATACTGAGTGACTTTCCCAAGGTCACTCAGATAGTAAGCACTAGAGGCAGATTTGAACCCAGGTGCTCAGATTCCAGAGTAACTGCTCTTTCCACTGTACCACTGTTCCCCTCCTCCTCCCCCACCCTCACCTAACTGTGACAGGGACCACCCACTTGGAGAGAGGGGAGTTTCTATTTGGTTGTAGATCTTTCTCTTCAGAGCTAGAGGAACCAGTCTGACACTCTCATTTAAGTGAATAATCTGAGGCTTATAGAGGAAAAGTGACATCTATCTATCACAGGTCAGAAGGACAGAGGTAAGAACTTGAACACATCCCTTCTAAAAGTTGCCAAAGCCTTTGTGTTCCTAGATAGACTCTCCCAGTGATACAAAAAATATCCATCTAGCATTGTCTCCTATGATGACAAAATTTGGGAGACTTTTCAATCTATCCATCCATGCATCAGTTAGAATTTATTAAATACCTACTATGTGCCAGAAAAAGAGAATCAATCCTGTATTCATTAAGTACCTATTACGTGTCAGGCACTGAACTTGGTGACAGGGAAATAAAGATAAAAACAAAACTGCCCCAGTCTTCAAGGGGCTTACAAGGAATCGAAGGAAACATTTGCCAATATAAATAGATAGAAATACATACATTGGAAACACAAGATCATTTTAGGAAGTGGGGAGGCATTAGTAGCTGGGAGGGGGAATGGGTTCCCCTAATGTAAAAGATGACGTGCTGAGCCTTGCTGGAAGTTAGGGATTCTAAGAAGCAGTGCCAAGAGTGGAGTTCATTCCAGGCTTGAGAGATAAGCCTGTCCCAAGGCATGAGTCAGGAGATGGAATGTTGTGTGTGACTAATAGCAAAGAGTCCAGTTTGGACGGATTATAGAGGGCATGAAGAGGAATAATATGTGTAATAAGTCTTAAAAAGTATAGGCTGGAGCCAGATGGTGAAGGTCTTAAATGACAAATGCAGGAGTTTGTATTTGATCCCAGAGACCAGAAGAGTAATGCAAGCTGCCCTTTGGCAGCTGGGTGGAGGATGGATTGGAGAGGGAAGAAAGTGGAGTCAGGGAGACCAATGGGAAGGCTATTTCAGGAGTCCAAGGGGAGAGGTGCTGGGGCCCTGAACTAGGGTGGTGGCTATGGGAATGGAGAGAAAAGATCAATATGGTGATTCGTAACTGATTAGATAGGCTCTCCAACTAGTCTAATACTTCAATACTGCAAAAATTTTTATTTTATCCCTGTGGCACTTTCTTCCACTGACCTCAGATCCAAACCCCTCTATATCTTAGAGTATATTCATGAATTTCTATGACCAAGAAAAAAAATTAATTTTCTGATGTGGAGCTTCTCTGAACTTATTCATTCTAGGCATTGGATGTTTGACTCACTGTCCTTTCTGAATCTGTACTCATTGTCTCTTGGTAGAACTCAGGCACTGTGAAAAATGCTGGGGATACAACAAAGGGCAAAAGACCATCTCTGCCTTCAAGGATCTCACAGTCTAATAGAGAAGACGACATGTAAACAACACCAAGTACTTTTCCATTGGCCTTTGAGTGAACCACAATTTTTCAGAGATTCTTTGGAAACTATGATGCTCCCAGGACTTGTGTTACAAGAATATTAGTGTTAAAAAGATAGAGAATATAGGATATTTGATTTCTATCACTGTTATTAGTGGCAGCATCATTATTAATGAGAGGCAAAAGGTAGCTGGACAAGTCACCTCTCAGTGTGCTAGAGAGTTCTCTGAGTCTATGCAGGCACTGATAAAAATCATTAGTCTGGAAAAATTTTGTTCTTCTAAAATTTGTTATATTTTTTTTAGTTTTTAACATTTACTTCTATAAAATTTTGAGTTCTAAGTTTTCTCCCCCTCCCTCTTGTTCCCCCCTCCCCCAAGATGGCATGCAATCTGATATAGGCTTTACATGAACAATTATATTAAACATATTTCCACATTAGTCATGTTGTAAAGAAGAATTAGAACCAAAGGGAAAAACCATGAGAAATAGAAACAAAAAAATAGAAAAAGAAAAAATGGTATGTTTTGATCTGCATTCAGGCTCCATAGTTCTTTTTCTGGATGTGGATAGCATTTTATATCATGAGTCTTTTAGAATTGTCTTAGATCCTTGCATTGCTAAGAAGAGCTAAGTCTATCACAGTTGGTCATTGCACAATGTGACTGTTGCTGTGTACAATGTGCTCCTTGTTCTGCTCATTTCACTGTACATCAGTTCATACAAGTCTTTCCAGTTCTTTTTTCTGAAGTCTAACTGCTCATTGCTTCTTTTGGAAAAGTAGTATTCCATTACATTTATATACCACAACTTGTTCAGCCATTCCCCGATTGATGAGCATTCCTTCAAATTCCAGTTCTTGGCCACCATAAAAAGAGTTGCTATAAATATTTTTGTAAATGTGAGTCCTTTTCCCGGTGGTATTGCTGGGTCAAAGAGTATGCCCATTTTTATAGTCCTTTGGGCATAGTTCCAAATTGCTCTCTAGAATGGTTGGATCAGTTCACAACTCCACCACCAATGCATTAATGTTCAATTTTCCTATATCTTCTCCCACATTTATAATTTTCCTATTTTGTCATATTAACCAATCTGATAGGTATGATGTGGTACCTCAGAGTTGTTTTAATTTGCATTTCTCCCATCAATAGCGATTTAGAGTATTTTTATATGACTAAAGATAGCTTTAATTTCTTCATCTGAAAACTGCTTGTTCATATTCTTTGACCATTTATCAATTGAGGAATGACCTGTACTCCTATAAATTTGACACAGTTCTCTATATATTTGAGAAGTGAAGCCTTTATCAGAGACACTGACTGTAAAAATTGCTTCCCTTTCTGTCTCCCTTCTAATCTTGTTTTCATTGGCTTTGTTGAATAAAACATCCAGAATATCAAGGGAAATAATGAAAAGAATAGCAAAGGAATGTGCTCTAGCCATACCAGATCTAAGATTGCATTATAAAGCAAAATAATCAAAACTACTTGGTACTGACTAGGAAAAAGAGGGGTAGATCAGTGGAAAAGGTTGGGTCCACAAGACACAGAAGTCAATGATTATAGTAACATACTGTTTGATAAACCCAAACTTTTGGGATAAGACATCACCATCGACTAAAAACTGTTGGGAAAATAAGAAAATAGTGCATCAGAAACTAGGCGTAGACCAACACCTTACACCATGTGTCAAGATAAGGCCAAAATGGGCACATGATTTAGACATAAAGGTTGAGACCATAAGCAAATTCGGAGTGCAAGGAATAGTTTACCTGTATGATCTATGGGGAATGGAAGAATTTATGAGCAAACAAAGACATAGAGAAAATTATGAAATACAAAATGGGTAATTTTGATTAGAAAAAAGATTTAAAGAAAATTTTGATGGCAGATTTGGCCTGGGTAGCTCTATGATCCTCTCTGCCACCTCAGTTTTGTCATCTGTAAAATGCGGACAAAAACAGCACCTATCTTGCCAGGTTATTATGAATATCAAATGAGATAATACAGGCAAATCACTTTGGAAATCTCAAAGTATTATAGAGACATAGTTTGGAGTACATCTAGGATATCATTAACATAGGGAACTTCTTTCACTCATGTAAAGTGACATCTACAACTTAAGTCTGAGATAATTTGAGACACAGAAGGTTGACTCATCTAAATTCACACATCCAGGATATATTAAACTTGTTAGGACTTGAATTCAGGTCTTTCTAACTCAAAAGGCTAACTCTACCAAACTAGTATTTATCATTAGCTCTCATCAGAGGCAGTTCAGTAGTCTGTTGGATAGAGTGCTGGGTCTGGAATCAGAAAGATCTATCTGCATCCAGATCAAGACTCAGACACTCTCTCCACTGTGCTCCCTAGCTGCATAGAGCAAGCAGAGTCAAGTCAGGGAGGAATTCATCTTTGATGTAGGTTTTGGTGGGGATGCTGGGACTTCCTGTTTTAACTAATTATCCTTGCTAATTTGATGATAAACTAAACCGCTTCTATGCTATTGAAGAATGGCTAGTGCTAATATAACCCTCCAAATTTCAGCACCTTATGCAGATTGAGATGTCTATTTTTTTTTTTCAAATATGAGCAGTGCTGGAATTTGTTCTCTTGACTATGCATGGTTGTTACAGCAGTTTTGTTTTTATGTTTTCTTTTTCAAAGGGGGAACGTGAAGTGGTAAGGAGAGAAAATAGATTTTTATTGGAAAAAATTAAATAAATGAAGAAAAATTTTAGCACCCTGAAAACTAATCCTCCCTACCCTACCTGGGGCTAGTTATGGCTCTGTCTATGCTCTAAATTTTATTTTATGTGTTCAAGTCCCTCCTAGTTCTGGTTTTAAATTTTCTAAGGTCCCTCCAGGCTCCAATATTCTTTGTTTTCATTTCTGACATTCTGGTATTCTATATTTGTGGTTATTATAGATAAAGGAACTATCAGTGTTTTGGGTATTGTTCAAGGCAAAGAGAATCATGTGTTTATGGTCAAGAAATGAGAGATATAAGCTAGATAAGAGGAAGAACGTTCTATCACTAAAGGTTGTTAGGTAGTAGAATGGACTTAGAATAGTCTAATGAGTTTCTTTTCTCTCTCCCATCCTCCTTCCCTCCCTCCCTCCTTTCCTTCCCCTTCCTTCCTTCCTTCCTTCCTTCCTTCCTTCCTTCCTTCCTTCCTTCCTTCCTTCCTTCCTTCCTTTCTTCCTTCCTTCCTTCCTTCCCTTCTTCCCTCCTTCCCTCCTTCCTTCCTTCCTTCCTTCCTTCCTTCCTTCCTTCCTTCCTTCCTTCCTTCCTTCCTTCCTTCCTTCCTTCCTTCCTTCCTTCTTTCCTCTCCATCCTCTCATCATCTTTCTCCCTGTTTCTCAGTTTGGTTTTTCTTTCAACTTTCAGAGAAAGTAGCCATAGTCTTGCTTGGAGGCAGAAGTATGAACTAGCTGACTTTTCAAGGCGCAGTTCTCACAGGTCTCCCCGTGAATCCTAGGTCTTTTCTTCTCCTGACAATCTGGTGACTTTGATATGACTCTCCCCATTGCCCCCAGGCCCAGTGAACTCCAAGTAAGTGGTCAGGGATGAGCAATAGCTTCTAAGGGTTGAATCTGGCATTTCTACACCATGTGGTAGCCTAGGCTGCTGGCTTGTACAGCTCAGGTATGTTGGCACATAGCTGAGGAAGAAAATGCATCCTTTTTGTCTGTTCTATGGGCATCCTGGGGAGACACAAGGCACCCTGGGACCTCAGTTTTGGCTCTTCACCCAGCCCTGACCTGGCATCTGGCCAGTGGGGAACATTCCTGGAGACAGGGTTTTCTAGCTTTGCAGAGGTATGTGTTTGCACTGTCTCTAGGAGACCTCCCTCAGAAAGAAAACATCTGAGGGGCCGATGCCACAGATTAGGTGCAGCAGTTAGTAGTATACAAATAAATGGTAGTCCAGCTTTTCTCCTGGCGTTTCCCTGGTCAACAGGTCTTGTCAAATCCATGGATTCAGTGATGGAACCTCTGCCTAAGCTTGGCAACCCACAGTCTCTACAGATTAGCAGCTCTGTATTATAGAATGATTTGGAATCAGAAGACCTGGGTTCCAATCCTGACATAGGGTCAATACCTGTGTGACCTTGAGAAAGTCATAACCTTTGGGCTTGTTTTCCTCCTGTGTAAAATGAGGAGATGCTAAACTCCATGGCCTCTGAGGTACTATTCAGCTCTGAATATATGATCTTTAACATTTATTAAGGATTTGTGAAGTGCAAGATGCCTTGTTATATGCTGGGGAATATATTAGCACATCAAGGACCTATGAGAATTCTCAAAGCATAAACTTCTTCCTTTAGCCATAGTCTATTATACATATATTATTATATCATATGAATCCATTATATCATATATGACCTAATGCATATGACATATATTGTAAATATTAATATTTAATATTATATATGCATTATACTATTATATCATATTACATATTGTATCATATCATACCATATCCTATATCATGTCATATCTTATTATATCATATCATATTATATGTTATAGACTTACTTTCTTAGAGTTTCCTGAAGTTCAGAGAAGGCAAATTACTTACTCAGAATCACACAGGAAATGTGAGAGGTTGGATTTGAACTCAAGCCCTTATCTTAAACTTGTCACTCACAAACCTTCACTTATTATCTTTTTTCTAAAGTCCACCCTTTGTCATAACTTTCTTCTTTTGGTTGAGGGCTCCACCGTTCTTCTAGGCCACAAAGTTCACATCCTTGGCTCCTCATATGCCATCACTTCTTGAATCTAATCAGTTGCCAAGTCATCAATTCTACATCTCTCCCAGTCATTTCTTTTTCTCTACTCCCCCTGAAGCCATTGTAGTTTGAGTCTTTAAGACCTCCTTCCTGTCCTATTGCCAAAACCTCCAATCTTTATCCTACCCATCTTGCAAAAAGCTACAAAACTGTCATTATTAAAGCACAGGTCTGACCTCCACAACTCAAGAAACTTTAGGGATTCCTCATGATTTCTAGAATGAAATACAAATTCCACCAAGGCCTTCCATGATCCAGCTTCACTTTAGCTTTCCCCAGGGATTTCACATTGCACACTCTCTCTGTGATCTAACCAAACCAGCCTCCCTTTTCTTCCCTGTAAGCGATATGACATTTCCCATCACCATGTCTTTGCCCAGGCCTGGCATATTTTCCCTTCTTACTTCCTCCTCTTGGAACCCTTGGTTTTCTTCAAAGCTTATCTCAAGGAACTTTCTCCTTCATGAAGCCTTTTCTCATTAACTCAACATCTGGTATACTTCTTGCTCCAAAATTAACTTTCTATTTGCATTTTTTTTTGCATGCCTGTTATATCTCCCCATTTATTTCTCAGCTCCTGGTAAAATGTAAACTCCCAAGGCCAGCAATTGCTTCATTTTACTTTTTCCCTCTTTGTATCTCTTAGGCTAGGGGCCTAAAGAAAGTAATTGATATTTAACATACTCTTGATTGATTGATAGAATGTAACGCTTTGAAATCTGGTCAATTTCACTCTTTGTACATTGTATCCCACATGTTTATAATTGATAAAAGTAAGTTCTTTGAAAGGAGAAACTGTTTCATTCATTGTATTTACACCCCCAATACCCAGAACAGAACCTAGAACATAAGAAATGCTGGATTGAATTCACTTGAATACCTGATACCTCAACTTAAGCCCTTTGTCTGAGGGCAGACATCATGGTGTCTTCATAAACAAAACAGTTCCTGTTCTCAAGGAGCTTACAGTCTACTTAATACCTGTGTGATTTCAGGTAAGTCTCTTCTTCCTTCTGGGCTTGAGTTTTCTCAGTAAAATAAGAATTGACATCTAAAGCTTTGCCTATCTCCAAATTCAATGACTCTATGATCTCAACAATAAGTCTAAGCAGCATCTCTTTGGGGAAAAAAGGAAGCTTGTTAAGCACCTACTATGTGTCAGGTACTTTGCTAAGGGCTTTACAAGTATTATCTGATTTGATCCTCAAAACAACCCTGGGTTAGATACTATTATCATACTCATTTTACAGTTGTGGAAACTGAGGCAGAGGTTAGGGTGTGCCCAGGGTCACACAGCTAGCTAAATATGAGGCAGAATTTGAACTAAGTTCTTCCTGATATATAAGAATAGCAAATATAATAGCCTGATATAATACTAGCTAATATTTATATGGCATTTATTATGTGCCAGGAACTGTGCTTAGTGCTTTATATTTGTTTTCCTACTTGATTCTCACAACAACACTGGGAAGTAGGCACTGTTATTATCATCCCCATTTTACTAGAGTTTAAGGGACTTGCCCAGGTTTACTCACTAGTTAAGTCTGAGGCAGCATTTGAACTCAGGTCTATCTTAAGTCTAATACCAGTACTGAACCACCAGACTGTGAGGCGGCTGAGGGAGCCCTGTTAAGGGTCTGCAGGGATGAATTTTAGCCTCTGGTACAATCAGTTTGTCAGTCAACTAGGAAGCATTTATTAGGGGCCGGATACTGTTCCAGGAATTGGGGATACAAAACCAAAAATGAAATAAACTCCTGCTTCCAAATTCCAACAGGAGAGAAATATATACAACATACATATAATATACACACACAATGTACATACATGTACGTATACTTAAATATGTATATGCATATATGTACACGTACATACATATATGTACGTGTACATATGTATATACATAAAATATACGTATAAAATAAGTACAGGGCCATTGTGAGGGGGACGCACTGGCGGATGGGGATATCAGGAAAGGTCCTATGTGAGAGCAAATGAGACAATATTGGTAAAGTGCTTAGCACAGTTCCTGATACACAGTAGGCACTTAATAAGTACCTATTCCCTTCCTCCACTCTTTATATAAAGGATGACATATGAGCTCAACTTTGAAGGATGCCAGCTGGATACCCAGGGGCAAGACACTTCCCTCTTGGCCTCATATTGTTTTATCTGTAAAGTGGGGAAAATGTTTATATCTTCATAGCCCTTGTCACACTTGATCGTTACAACAACCTTGTGAGGTAGTCAGGATGAGTCTTGCTTTGCCCATTTTACAGATGAGGAAACTTAAGACTCAGAATGACTGGACCTGACTTAAACCCAGTCCTTCCTATCTCAGGTCCAGTGCTCTTTCCACTATACTAGGTACTGAAACAAACGAAACAAACTGACTTTCTCAAGGGGGGTGGGTGGATGTGCATGAACACTGGCAACTCTTGATGTCTGTGGCTACCTTAGGTCTCACCTTGGCTCAAACAACAGAAATCAACCCTATTACAAATTCTATGAGTGACCTTACACATAGGCAGATTAAGAAGCCACCTACAGCATGAGCTGTGAGAGAGGCAGGGAAAGCATTTTTTCTAGGCTCATAAATCCAAAGCTGGAAAGGACCTTAGCATCATCTAATCCAATCTCTCTAATGTACAAGTGAGGAAACTCTGTCATTTATTAGATGTGTAACCTCTTCATATTTCTAGGGCTCAGTTTCCTTATCTGTAAAAGAAGAGGGGTGGACTCAATGACTTTAGACATCTCTTCCAGCTTTAGATCTATGAGCCTCTGACTAGATGACTTCTAAGGTACCTTCTACCTCTCTACAAACCATTTTAGCTCTAGATATAGAATTAAGAATAATAATTGAAATTTCTATAGGACTTTAAAATTTGCAAAACAGTTTATGTAATGATGGGTTATTATTTTCTTATTATACCACTTTAGGAAAGGTCCCTTTCTAAAATCTACTTTAAGTCTGGCTGATTGATATGCCACCCATAATCATCATAGCAGAAAACACACTGGTGGGGGCTCAAAAGCTATATAGTATTAGAAAGACAACCTCTAAATCCTTAAGGTTACCCCTATAGTTCTCATGGTACTTCATAGCCATGCTCTGTGAGTTGGAATTGAGGTAGTCACCTCAAAGCCTGTGTGAACACACACATTTTCCTGCTTAATCTTCATAGCAAGCTCATGAAGTAAGTGATATAGGTATTCTTACTCTTTTTTTTGTAGGTGAGGAAACTGAGGTTTGTAGTGGTGAAGGGGCTTGCCCAGTAAATAATTGTGTGAAGGTAGATTTCACCTCCTGTGAGCGAGGGAACCATCCCTGATCTATTTCTAGATCCCAGGAGAGGAAACCTTTCCTTCTTGGTCCTGGCTTCCATCCCCATTAATTATTCTCTCCTGGCCCAGGGACTTCAAGAAGAAACGAACATTACCTATCTCTCCTTTGAGACCCCAGGTCCTACTCAGCTCCATACTTGCTCTAGCTTTGGGGGGAGCCCTAGACTTCAGGGGGTGGGGGGTGTTTCCCAACTGAGTTCATCTCCTTTCCCCAAGTCCAATGGATGTAGGAGCAAAGGAACCTGCTACCTTGTACCTTTCATCCTTCACAGAGTTTAGATAAATCTTCCTCCCCATCCCCCTTTCATCCCCCCTCCCCACCCTTCCCACTCCCTCCGCAGCTGAAAGTCATCAGGTCTAGCTAGGGTTTCTCCCACTTATGCAGCTCATGAATATTTAACAGCATCTGCTGTGGAGACGATAAAGCCCTACCAATCCTTGACAAATATGGCCTAATCTTTTCAATTTCGGGGTGCAAATATTCCTTCTGAGTCCTGTTTGTCACCTAGATTAATGGCCACGGGTCCCATAATCCTTTGGTGGTAATTCAAGTGGTGGCGAGTTGGAGTGTGCCTGGCAGGAGGATGCTGGGATATATATGAAAGGGAGATTACTCACTAGAGGATCCCTGTACAGCAAGGGTGTGCATGTGCCCGTGTGATGGACCAGCTGAATATTCAATCAGATTTTTTTTTGGTTAGGGGAGAGAAGTACATTGTTTTCCAGTAAAAAAAAAAAATCCCTAGAAATGTATTTATATCTTATTATACAAGTAGAGACACACAAATTAAGGAGTCTGTGTTTTCATCCCAGAGCTACCCCAGTCTGACCTGAAGCTACCTTTCCCCCTTAAATGCACTTTTGCAGAACATCTTGTTCAGCTAGTCTGGGGTGCTCACTGGTCCACCCACTTGATAACTTTCAAAACTTTCTTGAAAGAAAATAGTTTACAGCAGGGTTTTGTTTAACAGATCCTATTTAGTAGCCTGGTGAAGCCTAGGGATCCTTTCTAATCATAATGTTTTTTAAATACATAAAATAATGCATGTAGGATTACAAAAGAAACCAACTGGAAAAGTTATCTATCTATCCTTCTATCTATCTATCCACCTATGTGTTTGTCTATCCACCTGTCTATGTCTGTCTCTATCTGCCCACATGTATGTCTATCATCTGTGTATCACTCTGTCTCTGTGTATCACTCTGTCTCTGTCTGTCTATCTGTCTATCTGTCTGTCTGTCTATCTATCTATCTATCTATCTATCTATCTATCTATCTATCTATCTTTGTCTGTCTCTGTCTACCTGTGTGTGCGTGTGTGTCTATCTATCTATCTATCTATCTATCTGTCTGTCTGTCTGTCTGTCTGTCTGTCTGTCTATCTATCTACCTACCCACCTGTCTATAGGTCTGTCTCTATCTGTCCACCTGTCTATCTACCCCTGGATCTACATGTCATGTATTAGCTATATGATCCTGGGGCAAATCATTTCACCCCTCTAAGACTCAGTTTCCCCAACTGTCTAATGGGTCCCTTGGACCCTAGACCTTACCCAGGATTTTGTCAGCTGTGAGATCCCATAGAAATGTGAGCTGTGATCATTTCATGACTTCCCTCCTGAAGAGCCCTCTGCCCCTCTAGCTGTCCAAATCTCATTTCAAGGTGCAGCTCCATCCCATGGCTCCTCTTACTATAGTAGCCTTCTGTACTCTCTCCCTCCCTTGGTCTGCTTCCATGCTCATGACCTCTTTCTCTACTTGGCACTTAGCATACACTTGCTTTGTATGACTAGCTTCATGTCTGTGTTTGTGTATGCCATAATAGGACATGGAACAACAGCTGGGAAGGATCTTCAGAGGCCTTCTGTGTCAACATTCTACAACAGAGGAAAGCTAAGGTCCAGTTGGATAAGTGACTCATCTAAGGTCCTGCCAGTGAAAACCTTCAGAGAAGATTGGAACCCAGGTCCTCTCATTCCAAACAGGGTGAGAAAAGGGTCTATTTTCCTGCTCTAGACTATAAGTAATTGGAGGCACCAGCTGGGATTTAGGCATTTATCTATCTGCTAGAGTGTTTTGGAGCAACTGGCACCCGGCCCTCAGAGTAGTGAGCAGCAGACAGGTGGGCAGAATGTAGTACCTACCAGAGTCTAGGAAGAGAGAGCCTGAAAGTGTATCAGCAAAAAAATATTAAAAAATGAAATGAAATATTCAGCTGACACATCACATGGGCATATGCACACTCTTGCCCTAAGGGTCCTGAGAGTGATTAGTACTTTATCTGGTCTCTCTCACTGTTTTCTATTTTATGTTCCACAGTGCCTTTGTAGCTCTGACATTCCCTACTTTAAGGCCTCTGCCAGCTCTCACATTCTCTATTCTAAGTTCCCTCCCAACCCTGACATTCCTCGTTCTAAGGCCCCTCCCAGCTCTGGTCTGTGATTCCTCCCCCCTGTGTTTCTCTCCTAACCTCTAGTCAAACTATCAGGGCTGCTCTGCTCCTGGTTCAGGGCTTGCCCACCTCTGATGAAGCCCCCCAATGTGGGTTAGGTAGGGAGGGGAGAAAAAAGGAGCAGATTAAAAAACAGAATCCACCCCTGGTAGAGATCCATGTCTCTGTCTGCTGTGATACTGCTGAGCTCTCTACCCTGCGAAATGTGCCTTGATCTATTTCCCCGGGTAGTGTTTTCAACAACAACGATAACAGAAATCCATCATTTCTTTAGCGGGGAATGGAAGGAGGTGGCGGTTTGTTTTTCTTCTGGTTTGGACAGAAAGCTCTTCATTCTCTCCTTGTTTGAGAAAACGTCAGGCTGGAGGGGATGGAGCCTGGAGCGGGGGATGCAGTGGGGAAAAAGTCACCGGATTCAGGAGATGGCCAGGATGTTCTATCCGCAGGTCTGCCTGCCATGACAACTGTGACCTTGGGCAAATCAAGACTGGTCTCAGAAGTGTTGGGCTGGTTCACACACAGGTAGAGAGGGACGGCCATTCTGTGGCAGCCTCTGCCGAACCAAAGCTTTTACTAAGCAACTTTTGTCTTTGGACTCACCTACTCTGAGTGGGCAGCCATAAAGGTGGTCACATCGACCTCCCTTTCTCCCCCTTTCCCCCACCTCAACCAGGAACAAATATTTATTTTCATATCCTTCCTTGGGTGGAAGGTGAGAAATCACAAGATTTAGTGGCAAAAGGTATTGGCTCTGTCTTCAGAAGACCTGGGCATTACTGAGTGTGTCTCAATGTTTCTGAGTCTCAATTTTCCCATCTGCAAAATAGGGCTAATAATATCTGCTTCCACAGGAATTTTTGTGAGGCTCCAATGAGATAATGTATATAGAACATTAGTGTATTTTTCAACATGTTTTTATTTAACTTTCAAAATTTAACTTCACAATCTAATTTCTCTCCTTCTTCCCCTACCTTCCCCAATGGAAAAAGTCAAACACCCAAAGCTCCTTGTAATAAATATGCCTATTCAGGCAAAACAAATTCCCCCTTTGGCCATGTCTAACAAATACATCTCACAATGTACCCTGAATTGATCCCCTCTTTGTCAAGTTTCCTTGTCAGTCCTTTGGAATCATGACTGCTCATCGTTTCGATCAGAGTTTTTAAGGCTTTCAAATGTCTTTCTCTTTCCCATATTGTTGTGATTGTACAAATTCTTCTCTAGGTTCAGATAAGGCATTTATTATATATCAGTTACTGGACTAAGTGCTGGGGATGGAAATCCAAGCTAATAAGACAGTTCCTGCTTCCAAGGGGCTTCTCATCAAATAGTGTCTAATACTTTTGTAAATCCAAGGTTCACAAGTTTTTCTCACTAAGTGACTTTGGGCAAGTCACTTCAACTTCATATCCTTAGTTTTCCTATTTGTTGAATTGTCACAGTGGTACCAATACCACTTGCCTTGTGTTGTGAGAAAGCACTTTTTTAAAGTGTGAAAGCTTACAGAGATCTGAGTTATCATTATTGTGCCAAACTAATTTCTGTCTTCAAACTGGACTCATTATCCCCTTCCCCCTCATGCTTCCCTCTTGTAACCTCCCCAGATTGTGTCTAGGCTACCATCTTTCTTCCATCCTCCCAGGTTTGTAACTTTACCATGATCCTTACCATTCTCATCCCACATAAACATCCAACCAGTTTCTAGATCTTTTGGTTTCGACCTCCACAGCTTCCTTCTCTCCTCTCACACAGCTGACACCTTTGTTCAGGCCCACATCAGTGCTCACCTCAACCACTGCAGTTGCTTCCTAATCATCTCCCTACCTCAAGATGCTGCCCTCTCCAATTCATCCTTCATGTAGCTGCCAAAGCAATTTTCCTTAGGCATCGAGCTGCCATTGTTGCTCTGTGACTCCATAAACTCCACTGGCTCTCTGTTGCCTCTAGGATAAGATATAAACTCTTCTGTTTGGCTTTTTAAGCCTGTCACAACCTGGCTCCATATGACTCCCCTCCCTGAACTTTCTGGTCCAGCTAAACTGGTCTTTTCTCTCTGTTAATCTCTGGGCTATCTTGCTAATTGTTCCTGTTCCTCCCTCACCTCTGTCTTCTCTCTTTCTCTTGCTTCATAACTCAGATCAAGCTATACTTTCTTGGAGAAAACTTCCTGATCTCTCCAACTGATAGTGTCCTTCCTGCTTAGCTATCTGGTATTTATGATTTTATCTGTTCTTGATTTTCTTGCCTATTTGTGCCTTGGGGAGACTTTTCTCCACTGGGGCTGAAGCCTTCCTTCTGTTGATCAGCTGCTACTTATCCTGCCTATAGTTTGCTTGTATGTAGTTGTTTGCATGTTTTCTGCCCCAATAGACTCTGAGTTCCTTGAGAGCAAGAACTGGTTTGTTTTTTGTTTTCTTTTGGCATATCCAGAGCTTAGCACAGTGTCTGGAACACTGCAGATGCTTAATAAGTGCTATTTAACTGACTGACTTAAGAGGGAGTCAGAAAGCCTAGGTTCGGATCGCAGTGTTCCTGACTCATTATGTAACCCTGGCTAGACAAGGTCTTTCTATTCTCTCTATGTGGAAAATGAGGAGCCTATAGTATATGACCACTAAAGTCACTGCCACAATACACACTGAGTCATCTCTTTATAATTCTCTCTATATATATAAATTTATATATAAATACATAAATGCATCTTCATTTTTAACAAGGAGGACATAAGGTGAATGACAGGTGGATAAGATCCCTTTTGTGAGCCAGAGATAGGGGCAAATGACAGAAAAAGATAGAAAGGCAATGGGAGAGAATGGAAAGAAAGGATAGGGAGAGAGGCAATTAATGAGAACATAGTCTTTAAGAAAAGACAGAGGAGGTGAAGGGAGAGAAATAGAGGCATAGGAAAACAATTGAGGAAAGAGGGAGAGAGAGAGAGAGAGAAAGGAAGGAAAGAAAGGAGAGTTGAGCTAAGGACAAAGAATAAGGTCAGGGTGAAAGAGGGGAGAAATGGTGATGTTAACTTGTTCAGCATCCAAGAGTGAGGTTACAAACAGATCTCTGATTTGAGGTGCTAGAGGGTAGAGACCAAGAAGGAACAGTAGTGAAAGAGCTTCCCATAGAGAAAAACAGCATCATGCATGTCAAGCTACTGCTGAAGAGAGGGCAAAAGCTCTGGAAAATCTAGACTGGGCTAGGCACGAAGAAATGAGGCAAGTGCAAGAGATCTGAGGCCAGGAGAATGGGCTTTTCTGCTTCTGGGTCTGTTTGGATGTCAATGTAACACAAACATCTGGCCCTTCTGCTGTCCTACACTCATCCAACCTGTTGGAGGTGGGATTGTTCCAAGTGCCATTCCTCCTCCTGCTCCCCTCTTTACTGCCTGAGTCTTGGAGCAGCATAATAGATTTTAGATCACAACTTTAGAGCCAGAAGAAACCTCAGTCCAATACCATTTTTTCCAATCCCTTTTTGAGTCTTAAAAAAATATAGTCCAGCAGAATGGAAACTCTTTGAGGCCAGGGACAGTTTTGGTTTTTGTTTGTATCCCAGCACTTAGATAGTACTCGAATCACTGTAGATGCTTAATAGGTGTTTGTAGATAGATTAATTGATTTTTACCTTTGTTTTCCCAGTATCTAGTATAGTGTCTGGTACAATAGTAGGTGCTTAATACATATTCATTAAATTGAATTAATTTATTCTTCTTATTTTTTTTTGGTCCTGACTTTTGGTTTCGTTTTGTGTGTGTGTGTGTGTGTATGTGTGTATATGTGTGTGTGGTTTGATTCAAAGAGTAGTCATTAATATGTTTTGCATTACTGCACATTTATAATCTATATCAAATTACCTTCTCAAGGAGAGAGGAGGGAAGGGAAGAAGGGAGGTTGGGAGAGATTTTAGAAATAAAAATTTAAAAAACAAATGTTAAAAATTGGTTTTAAAAACATAACTGGAAAAATAAAGTATAAACATCTTCATATGAAAAAACAGAGTAGTCATTATAGTGCTTTGTTGACTTGGAATGTCTCCTGTGGCATTTCTCAGAGATCTTGTCTTGGCCTTACAATTTTAATCATTTTTACCAATGGTTTGGATAAAGGGAAGATGGAATCCTCATGAAATTTTCAGAAGACACAAAGCTGGAAGAAATAGTTCACATACTGGATGACAGAGTTCAGGATCCCAAAAAAATCTTGACAAATTTGAAAAATGGCTTAAAGCCTAGATGAAATGTACTGGAGGAAAGATTAGAGTCTTACATTCAAGTTCAAAACAATTGATCAACAAATACAAGATGGGGGATTAGTTTGTTTGAAAAAGATCTGGAAGTCTTAGTGGCTCACAAATTCACAATATGCATCAATACTGAGACTAAGCAGTCAAAATAGCTAACATGACCTTGGACATCACTGAGAGGCATACTTCATGGAATAAGGAGGCTATAGAACTACTCTACTCTTCCTTGATCAGAACCTCACCAAGAGCATCATATTTATTTCTGGATATAACAGCCTAGGAAAGATAATGATAAGTTGGGAATGTCCAGAGAAGGGAAAACAAGACTGTGCAAGGCCTCAAGATCAGAGCATTTGAGAATCAGCTGAAGAAACTGGGGATATTTATCCTGGAGAAGAGAAGGTTCAGAGGGAACATGACAAATATCTTCAAGAATAGGAAGAGCTGTTATTTGGAAGAGGCATTAATTTCTGTTTGACCCCAGAAGAAAGAACTGTAAGCAAGAAATAAATAGAAACTGCTAAGAGGCAAATTTTGTTTTGATGTCAGGGGCAAACAAACTTCCTAACATAAGAGCTGTCCAAAAGCATAAGAGGCAGTTTCAGGGGGTGGTGGATTCTGTCTCATTTTAGGCCTTCAGACCAAGCCTGTATGCATGATCACTTGTCAGGTATATTGTAAAGAAGATTTTTATTCAGTTATAGTCAGGAATAAACAAACTCAGGTTTCTTCTAACCCTCAGACTCTGCATTGTTAGACCTGTTAGAATATCAGAGTAGGGAGAATCTCTGAACATAAAATATCATAGGATAGGAGGACTCCTAGAACATAGAACATGAGAAGGGGAGATATCTGAAGGTCATAGATATAGATCTGAGAGGAACATAAGATGTCATGTCAGCCAACCTCCTCATTTTATAGATGAGGAAACTTAACCCTGAGAGGAAAAGTTATTTGCCCAAGGCCATAAAGAAAGGGTTTGAAATCTGGTCCTCTAATTATAAGTTGAGTGTTCATTTTACTATATTGTTGGACCTTAGAAGTTAGAGCAGGGAAGAGCTTTTAGAAATGTTTTTTAGAATGTTACAGTCTTAGATTCAGGGAATGCTAAGGTAACACTTATGCTCATGTGAAACACACTGGGCACATCTGGTCTTTGTTTTTTTGTGGGCCTATGACTGGAACTGGGAGGAGCCTTAGGGAATGTCAGAGCTGGGAGGGATCTTCAAACATGAAATATTAGAGTTGGGACGAGCCTTAGAACATGGAATGTCAGAGCTGGGAGGGTCATTATGAATCATTTATCCAAATCTGTGATTATTTCTAGACTGGCTTGGGAAGAGTGGGCTTAGAACTTAAAGTCATTTCTATTAAGCACTCACTTTCACCAAATTCACTTCTGGATTTAGTACAGCCAATGTTCTCTTGCCTGTAAGACTGGCTCAGAGTCTGAGTAGGTTCATTGCTGGGCTCAGCCATAAGAGTTATTGCTCCTCACCAATCATGGCTGCTGTGAATGTTTCAATCTATGCCATGAACTCCCATCACTGGATCTTTGGTGGCTATTCTGACCTTTGGAATTTTACAAGGTCACATGGTGATCTATTCTATCTTGACACTTATTTGCTTAAGAGCAGGAATGAACAAACACAAAGTGGCAAAGATACAGGAGTTATCATTTGTTCTTGAGCGTTGGCCTACCCTGGTGCTGAGAGTAGGTGTTATTGCCTCTTTCTCTCCACCTAGTTTCTTATAACAATTCTTTCTTCAATTCTCACCAGGAAAGAAAGAGCACTATTTTAAAAATGCACACTCAGTTTTGTACTATTTTTTAAACAGCAGTCAGTTTTGTACTATTTTTTAAATTAACACTCAGTTTTGTACTATTTTTAAAATGTTCATTTTCACAATATTTTTAAAATGTATGCTCAATTTTGCCAATTAAGTCTTTTTTTTTAATAAGACATACGGTATGCAATCATGAAACAATGCTAGATTATCTGCTCATGCTCTGAATCTGGGGTGGAGCCCTATTACTACATGTCATCATGAATGTCCATAAGCAGGTTCACAAAATTTCCCTCCCCACCCCTACCACCTATATGAGTCACTGACAAGCAAAATGTATTGTGAATCCTCCCAGGATTGGGCCCTCATGAATCAGTCCTCTTCCCCCTCTCCCTCTGCTCCCCACCTTTATGCCCTAAAAAGGGAATCACTAAAAAAAAGGTATCCAATGTACTAGCATGATTCAAATATGTAACAGTTAGTTGATTTCCAAACAGCTGGCTATAAGTATTTATTAAGCACTTAGTATATGCTGGGCATTATAGAAGGATCACTAAGTCTAAAAGTATCATAGTTTGCATTACAGAATGATTAACTCATCACTATTAGTACAATCTATTGGGAGGTTAATATTTAAGCCTCCTTGGGACATAAACAGTTTTTGCAAGGCTGCTAATTAGCCATTTTATATTTCACCTCCACTGAGCACAGTCTGATCCAGTGCTAGGTAGGATCTTTCTGTGTCTCTCTCTAAGGCTGATTTTCCTCACTGTCAGTCTGTTCCTACTGCTGCAGATAGCGAAGACCTACCATAGAAGGCAAAATGTAAAGGGGGAGTAGAACATAGTCAGATGGCCAATACAGGCTCACCTGATTACATGTGGGGGAGATTGCCATGACCCTGAAAGAGGAAGGGATCCTGTTTCTTTATTCTCTAGGACTCTGTAGTCAAAATCTGTTAGCTAGCAATATCTTCATTCAACAGTAGATTTAGATTGGGAAGGGACCCTAGAATCAAGTCAACAAACGTTTGCTAGCACCTACTATATGGGCATCTAGGAGGTGTAATAGACAGAGTGCTGGGCCTGGAGTCAGGAAGATCTGAGTTCAAATCCAGCCTTGGACACTTACTAGATCTGTGACCCTGAGCAAATCGCTTAACTGCTTTCTGCCTCAGTTTCCCCAACTGTAAAAGAGAGTTAATAATAGCATCTACCTCCCAGTGTTGTTGTAAGGATCAAATGAGGTAATAACCATAGAGCGCTTGGTAGGTACTATTTATATCAGCTATCATTAGCAATCATTATATGCCAAGAACCATGTTAAACACTGGGGAAAACCAAGAAAGGCAGAAAGAAAACTTGTCACTTTCTGCTCATTTCTCCTGGTCCTACCTTCTGTAGCCAAGTAGAAATCTCATACTCTTTTCTATATGACAGCCCTTCAAATATTTGAAAACAGCTTTCATGTCCACCCCTACCCCAAATCTTCTCTTCTCCAGGATAAACCCTCTTAGTTTATTCATATGGCATAATCCCAAAACCCTTTACCATCCTAGCGACCAGCCTCTGGACTTTTCTAGCCTAACAATGTCCTTAAATTGTTAATTTTAGAAATGAACACAAAACAACCTATATGGCCTGACCAAGGTGCAGAACAATGGGACTGCTGCTCCCCTATTCCTGGATACTATACATGCCTCACTTGAACAACTTAGTGTTTCTTATAATTACTATAATCCACTAAACCTAATACCGGGTCTTCCTTATTATCTATCAGGCAGCTAATAACCATTTGGGGTATAACAGAGCAGCATTAACTGGGTCATGTGGGGAATGAACCTATGACCTTGACCTCCTTAGCTTTGGGCACAAACCTGCTGAGTTCACATTTCTATGGTTTTTAAAGCCTTACTAAATGCTTTTCCCAATCCAACCCATTCTACATATAGCCACCAACATGATCTTCCTAAATTGCAGATCTGACCCAATTACCCCATTACTCAATAAACTCCTGTGGTTCCCTATTGCCTTTAGGATTAAAATATAAACTTTTCTGTTTGGCAATGAAAGCTCTTTGCACCCTGGCCACTTTCTTTCTTTTCAATCATCCAAGATTTAATTTTCTTCCACTCACTCCATGGTCCAGTCATACCAGCCAACTTGCTATTTAGCACACCATCTCCCATTTCTCTGCTTCTGTACTGGCTGCCCCAACACCTGCAATGCACTGTCCTATATTTCCTCTGCCTCTCAGAATCCTTGGCTGTCTCCAAGATTCATCTGCAATACTAGTTTCTGCAGATGGCCTTTACCCACCTGCTAGAGCCCTCCCCTCTGAGGCTATTTTTCATTTATCCTCTATGTCCTATCCACCTATTCCAAAAAATCCACCATCCCCACTGCAGAAAAGATACTATTTCCTCATTTCTGCATCTTATTCCTGGAGAGGTGTTGTTTCCAGCCAATCAATCAACATTTGTTAAGTACCTACTATGTACCAGGCACTGTGTTAAGAACTGAAGTTACAAAAAGAGGCAAAAGAATCCCTACCCTCAAAAAATTTACAATCTAATGCTGCTTCCCCCATTAGAATGTCAGCTGCTTGACACTTAAGAAGAGACAAGAAAATGGACTTCCTTCCCATCTTTGCAGAGGTGGCAGAAAATGAGTGTGGAACCTTGAATAAGCTGCCAGTTTAAGTCTAATTATTGGTTATTTCTGCTGAAATGCACCTCTACTTCCCTTATCTCCCTCTCTTTTTTATTATTTGTTAAAAGAGATGACTTTCTTGGGAGGGGAGAGACATGGATACATTTAGAGATAAAGGTAAAATAAAAACAAAAGATATCTATAAATATCAAAGGAAAAAATAATGTAATCTACTTGAGGGAAGGGACTGTTTAATTTGGTATTTTTATACTCAGCTCCTAGCACAGTGTCTGGCAAATAGCAGGTGTTTAATAAATAAATGCCTATTGATTGATTGAAGTCTTTAAAAACAACAGATCTCTGAGGTAAGACAAGGGGACAAATAGCGTCCTCTCCTTTTTAAAAATGAAGAAATTGGGGCTTAGAGGATGAGAGGTGTAAAACTCTGTAGAATCTCAGAGGTCATTAAATCCAGCTTCCCACTCCACATCAGACAGATGAAGGAACTGAGGTCCAGAGAGGCTAAAGTGACCTGCCCAAAGCTGTACAGATTATAAATTGAAGAGCTAGAATTGAACCCAGGTCTTCTGATACAAAATTTAGTTGTCTTCCCACTACATTTTGCTTGTTCTCTAAGGCCCTTTCCAGCTCTGTTCTAGGCCTCTCCGTTCTGACATATCCTATTCTAAGATCCCTCCAAATTCTGACATTCCCTGTTCTATGATCCCTCAAAATTCTGACATTCCCTGCTCTAAGATACCTCCAAATTCTGATATCCCTTCTTCCAAGGCCCCTCCCAACCCTGACATCCCCTGTTCCAAGGCCTCTCCCAGTTCTGACATCTTGTGATTCTCTCCACACTGAAGTCTTCCCAGTCTAGTTCTGACTGGTTGGATAAATACAGCTGAACTTCTCTATTTTTGCAGGAAATACTTCAAGTGGAAACCACCTCTCTCAGTGGTGGTGGTGGAGACTGAGATGGGAGAAGTTAGGCCACCCCTGGTCCAGTGACCAACCTGCTTGGCCAGTCAGGTCCTTTCTATCTGGTGCCACTTTCATTATTCAAAACTCAGTCCCCAACCAGGGGGACAGTTTCTGATTCCAAAGGGAAAAGTGCCCCCTCTCTCCTTTCTCTTTCTAAGATACTAGGATTTATCATGGCCCTCCAGGCTGTTCACAGGGGTTATGGGGTTTGGTTGCTGTCACAGGCTGGACAGTCCTGGCTCCGGGCATACTTTCCTTGCACCTTTCTGTGCCTTCCCTTCTCTTCCCCCTGGCTGCCCTCCCTGGCTCCCTAAGCCCCCGTCCGCTTCAGTACAATTTAATGTCTTATAGAGCTGGCCCTATTTGACAAACAGGTGATTTTGCTAATGAGGAATAAATGAGATCCACAGGATGAGGGAAGGGGAACAGCAGCTGTCGTGAGGGCCCGATGTGCTGGGTTTATTAAAATAATATATGGCCACATGCTTGGTATTAAGTGCCTCAGTTTGAGAAACTCCCTTCCTTTTTCTCAGCCCTCCCTTCCCCCACTCTTTACTCTCCTCCCACTCCCCCTGGCTCCCTCTTCTCCATCCCCAGCCCCTTATCTGGAAGGTTTTCCAATCAGCAAATTAGCCTCCAGGAGTGGCTGGGAGTCTTCCAGACCCTGAATACCAAATCTCATCCCCAGCGCCAGGACACGTCACAGTGGGGAAAGGGTGGGGGTGGGGAGCTGGAAGACTCTTAATTGAAAGATGACAGGGGGCTGCTGGACAATGGGAGAGGGGTGGAAGGGAGGAGAGAGAGAGCAGAGAATGGAGGCAGGAGAGAGCGAGCAATGAACGAACGCACACGCACATGCACACACGCGTGCGTGCACACACAGAACCAGTGAGGAGTAGACAGAAAAGAAATGCGGGTGGTGGTGGAGGAGAAAGCAAGGCATGAGGGACGAGGGAAGTGGAATGAGGATGGAGAAGGAAGGGAGAAGAAAGGAGAGGATAGGTAAGAGTGAGAGAAAAAGAAAGAAGCACTGAGGGAGAAAGAGAGGGATGAGAGAGGAAGAGAAAGGAGGAGGGTGATAGAGAAAAAGGAAGATAAAGAAGAATAAGAGTGAGGAAAAGAAAGAAAGAGAAGGGAAGAGAAAAGAGTGAGAGAGAAGGACGAGAGAAGGAGAGGGGAAGAGAGAAGGAAAGAGAAAGGGAGGAGAAAGAAAGGGAGAGGGTGAGGAGATGTAAGGAGAGAGAGAGAAAAGAAGGAAAAGTGAGAAAGGGGAGGAAAGAGAGAAAGGAAAAAGAAGGGGAGGAAAAATAAGAGAAAGAGAAGGCAATAGAGAGAGAGAAGAGAGGCAGAAAGGAAAGAGAGAGAAAAGAGAAAAATAGGGAAAGGAGATTGAGAAGGGGAAGAAAAATGACAGGAAGAGAGAAGAAATGACTGGGATTGAAGTAGGAGGAAGGAGAAGCAGGGGAAGGTCTGGAAAAGAAGAGAAGGAAGAAATTCAGCATTTATTAAGCACCTACCATATGTGAGAGCCTGGGCTTAGGAGAGAGAAAAAGGGAGTGAGTGAGAAAGAGAGGTGAGAAGAGAGGAAAATGGGGGCTCTGAGGGAGACATAAGAGAAGGGGGAGAGTCAAGCAAGGAGCAGGGAGTTAGAGATGCCAGCAAGGTCTGGTGACAGGTATGACAGGTCCTTCACTTCATTCAGGCAATGAGGAGGATGGAATGAAAATGGAATGCTGCTTCCCGGCTGACAGAGCCTGCAAGACCTGCTTTAATGAAGCTGGTTAATGTGGGCTCAAACTCTAGCCTGGAGCCTCTGACTGTCAGCCCCACCCTTCAAGGGGGCAGACAGGAAAAAGCTGATCTGAGCTGGTAAGGGGGGCAGAGAAACCAGGAGAGACCGTGCTAGAGGAGAGAAAAGAAGTCAGGAGGACGAGATTTATATTGCAAGGGACCTCAGGGCTCCTCCAGTTCCAGCCTCTTATTTTCCAGAGGGTGGAGTTGAGTCCCAGAGAGGTGTGGGGAAGAGACTGAGGGTCTGGGAAGGAGAATGGGAGCAGGGACCTTGTGAGGTAGAGAGAGAAGTTATTGCTAAAAAGCAACTTTATTCATTCATAGACATTTGCCACAGGCTGAGGGAACTGAATTAAGGAGAGTAGGATACGGAAAAGGGAACTGGCCAGTTGTCCACTAGATAGCCTGCAAAGGAAGAGAAGGTGATCCCCAGTGCCCAATCAGTCCCAGTATGTATGAGTCCATAGCTCAGTAAGGAGTAGGCTATGGTTTACAGTCCCTGTCCTCAAGGATCTTACATTTTAATAGATAATTGGAAGTATGGAGTCATAGAAAGACTTGGGGGTAGAAGGCTTAAAATAATAGAATTTTAGTATTTAGAGATGATCAAGCCCATTGAAACCATCTAATCTAATTCCCTCATTTTGCAGATGAGGAAACTGAGGCTCCAAAATGATTAATCAGTTGTCTAAGGTTCCATAGGCTCCCCCAAAAAAGAGGTGATGTGGTATAGCAGAAAGAACACTGGGTCTGGAGCCAGAAGGCCTGGGTTCAAAGGATGTCCCTGACTCTTGTCACCCAACTGGAAGCCTGGTGTTGTCCTTCAATGACTGGGGCGATCTTTAGGGAATGGAATGGAAGAGCTGAGAGGGACCTTAGGATGTAGAATGACCTAGAAAAGGCAGTTCCCCTTCCTGAAACTCCATTTTTTCATCTGTAAAATGAAGAGGAGAGGTTTAATTTAACAAGCATTTATTAAGTGCCTTCTATGTGCTAGGCCCTAGAGCTATAGATGCAAAAATGAGACAATCCCTGCTTTCTCTACTGCATTGGCTTCTGAGCTTCCTGTCCACTCTAGATCTAGGAACCAAAATAATTGAGCTGAGATCCGAACCCAGGGTCTTTGACTTCACCATTTTCTGCTAAAGCAGCCCAGTGATGGAATGAATAGCTGAGAGACACTGAGCAAATCACTCTCCACTCTGCGGCTCAGACATTCCTATGACCTACCTTATAGGGCTGTGGTGAGGAAAGCATTTTGTAAAGATTTGTCAAAGCTTCATTCATGCTAAAGAAGTACAACCTTGTGGTTTAGAGGCAAGATTCAGCTAATGGGATGTCGAAGTCCTAGGAACAGGATGGGGTTACCCGATTGTGACCAAATGAGTCTGGACAGCAGAGGGGTCTTTGTAGGGAAACCGTGGGGGAGGAGGGGATGTGGGTGGAGCCTTGAATGTCAAGCTACTGCTCTAGGGGCTGCCGTGGGAAGACTGTTTGGCATTGGGGTTCCTTCCATCGAGCTCTACAAATTCCCATTTAGACAAAGAGAAAGGGTACTGAGGAAGCCAAGAAAGTGGGCCTAGGGCCATGGCGGAAGATTGCCGGGAACTAGCAGATTAGAGAAGTTAATGTAATGAATGGGACAATCTAACGCAGTCTTATTACCATTAATCTTTCACGGAGCTGGACTTGGAATGACTCGAGCCCACCATTCCCACTTAGCCCCAGGTGTTTCTGGTGAGCCACGCCGGCTGTCCCTTGACCCTGCTGGCACCGATGCCTCATGGCTTTCCGAGTTCTGCTGCTGTTGCCCAAGGCCCGTCATCTCCTCTTCCTGCTGTCACCCAGCCCCTGGGTCTCTCTGCTTCTGTCACTTCCTCCTTCCTGTTTTTTTCTTTCTTCTATTGCTCTGTGTCTTTTAATCTCTGTCGTATTCAGTCTTGCCCATCACCACATGTAGCCCTTACCTCCCCTCCCCATCTGGGCACCAACAGTCTACTCACAGGAACCCAGATTCCTTCTCCTTCCCACATCCTGAAGAATGCATATGACTCCCACTCTTCCCCTCCCCTCCCCTTCCTTCTCTGTTCCTCCTCCTTCTTCTCTTTTTTCTCCTTCTCACTCTTTCCCTCTTTTCCTCTTCTCTTCTCTTCCTCTTGCCCTCTCCCTGCCTCTTCCCTCTCTCCTCTCTCTTTCTCTCTCTCTCTCTCTCTCTCTCTCTCTCTCTCTCTCTCTCTCTCTCTCTCTCTCTCTCTCTGTCTCTCACACACACACTTTCTCATGTGTGAAAGGAAAGAATTTTCTGGGTCTCAGTACATGGATTCCTTTTCTGCAAAATGGGGGAGCTGGATGAAATGAATGATTTCTAAGATTCCTCCCAGCTCTGACATTCCATTTTCTAAGATCTTTCCTACCTCTAACATTTTCTGCTCTAAAGTCCCTCCAAGCTCTGACATTCCCTGTTCTAAGGGCCCTCCCAGCTCTTATTTTTTCTATTCTAAGACCTCTCCTAGCCCTGACACTTGTGCAGAGTGGATAGGGCACTTGACTTAAGAGTTGAGAAGAAGAGATAAAATCCTGTCTTAGACACTTGCTGGCAGTGTGACCCTGGACAAGTCACTTAACCTTGATATGCCTGAGTTTCCTCTTCTGTAAATTGAAAGGGTTGAGCTTAATGGTTTTTGACGTTCCTTTCAGCTCTAAACTTGTGATGCTATATTCTAAGGTCCTTTAGCCCTCTCATGTTCACTGTTCTAAGGTCCCTTCCAACTTGGACATTCTATGTTCTAAGGCACCGTCTGAGCACTGACATTGTAACAGAATTCTATGGACTATAGCTTGTTCCTCTTTAAAATATTAGGGTTAGAGCAGATGACTGCTAAGGTCCTTTCCATTTCTGGCTTCTATGCATCTACTGAATATTTACCCATACATATATTTGAATCACAGATTTATAGATTACACACAATGCTCATGCAACAACCCAAGAATGACACATTAGGGCAACAGAATAAGGATAAATGGTTCCTTGCTCCCTCCCTCCATCACTTCCCCACTCCTGGTCTCAGTTTCTTTCTCAGTCAACTGGGGAAAGGGGCTGTTGGATTACCTAAGTCTCTAAAGCCCCTTCCACCTTGAAATCTTTTCCTTTAATGACCTTGTATCCATCCTCCTACTGAGATGCTGCTATGGTGCTTGCAGTCATACAGGCACACAGCCCTTCCCTGGTCTTCCCCTCCCCCTGCCTGGATGGCTTTCTTTTCCTGTTCGACTTGCTCCTCATCTGTCTTTGCCTGTTTTTCACCTCCTCCTCCAATCACACCCACCCATCACTCTCTCACACAAGCTCTGCAGTTTCTATTAGGTGGTTCTCTCTCCTCCCAACCCCTCTGCCACCCCTCAATTACAACCCCCCTCACCCCACCCTGGGGGCCCCAAAACAGACAGTGGGTGATTCATCAGCTACCCAGGGAGATGGAGGTGGTGGTAGTGAGTGTGATCTCAAGTGTAAACCAGCCCAACATCTTGGTAGAATTATAGGTAATAATGATGATAAATACAATTCCTATGAGCATTTAAAAAGTTTCTTAACAACTCTACAAGGTGGGTGCTTTGGAATATTATTGCTCCTATGTTGTAGAGGGTGAAACTGAGGGAAGAGGCCAAGTGACTTGCCTAAAGTTTGTAATTGTTAAGTTGTTTTTCAGTTATGTCCAACTTTCCATGACCCCATTTGAGGTTTTCTTGGTAAAGATTCTAGAATGGTTTGCCATTTCCTTCTCCAGCTCATTTTACAGATGAGGAAACTGAGGCAAACAGGGTGAAGTAACTTGTCCAGGGCCACACAGCTAGTAAGTGTCTGAGGCTGGATTTGAACCCAGCACTCTAGACCCACAGCTCTATCCACTGAACCACCCAGCTGCCCCAGGGCTACCCAGTGATAGAGCTGAGGTATAAACCTAGGTCCCCTGACTTTGAATCCCAAGTCCTGGGCTCTTTCCATGACACTTGGGGCTGCCACCCACCCCAGTGTCTCAGCTACTTCTTCAAGCCAGTTCTTCCAACCATTGCATCAGCTCCCACCCACCTCCAGCCAGGAAGCCCCTCATGGAATTTTTAATGAGATATTCAGGATTGACCTCCAGGTCTGGTGTGAAGTCAGAGGATCTAGATTCAAAGCCCTGTCCTTTCACTCATTAGTTGTATAACCTTAGGCAAATGACCTAACTTCTTTGGGCCTCAGTTTCCTCATGTGTAAAATGAGGGAAATAGATTCTCTTTTAAAAAATTAAATTATTTTATTTGTTTTCAATGTTCTACAATCATTTCCGTATATCTTAGATTGTTTTCCCCTCACTCCCCCTCCTTCCCCACTCCTTCCCTGAGACAGCATACAATTTTATGTAGGTTCTACGCATACATTCCTATTAAAAAATTTTCACCTTAGTCATATTACATAGAAGAATTAAAATGAATAGAAGAAATCATAAAACAAAACAAAATATAATACAAAATAAAATAGTCTGCTTCATTCTGCGATCCATTTCCATAGTTCTTTCTCTGGATGTGGAAGGCATTTTGCCTCGAGTCCATTGGGAATTTTTTAGGTCCTTGCATCACTGTGAAGGACTAAGTCTACCAGAAAAATTCCTTGCATGCTGTGGTTGTTGCTGTGTACAGAGTTCTCCTGTTTCTGCTCCTTTCACTCAGCATCAGCTCATATAAGTCTTTCCAGGCTTCTCTGAAGACTTCCTGTTCATCGTTTCTTATAGCACAATAGTACTCCATTACATTCATATACCACAATTTATTCAGCCATCCCCCAATTGATGGGCATCCTCTTGATTTCCAATTTTTGACCACCACAAAGAGAGCTGCTAGAAATATTTTTGCACATGTGGGACCCAGGAAATAGATTCTAAGACCCCATCGAGCTCAAAGTTTAATTCCAATGTTTTAAATTCTTATTGATGGATGTTTATGGCCCCTTCCAATTCTCAGTATCAATGTCTTTAAGATTACAGAGTTAAAGATTGAGACCTGGAAGGGATCTTAGAGTTCATCCAGTCCAGTCCTATTACTTTACAATTGAGGAAACTGAAGGCTGGGGAGGTCAACCCTAACTCTAACCCGAGGTAGCCCAGGTTAAGTAGCAGAAGCAGTACTGGAACTTAGGTCCTCTGATTCCAGCGCCAGTTGTCTTTCCACTGTGTTAAGTTTCTTCTAGGACTGGTAGTGGAAGAGAACTAGCATGCATTAAGCACCTACTGTATGCTCAGTACCATGCTAAGCACTTTACAAATATTATCTCATTGGATCCTCACAATAGCCCTAGGAGGTAGATGCTATTATTATCTCCATTTTACTGTTGAGGAAGCTGGACAGATGTTAAGTGACTCAGCTGGATGGTGTAGTGGATAGAGCTCCAAGCCTGAAGTCAGAATGCCTTGGGTTCAAATACAGTCTCAGACACTTACTAGCTGTGTGACACTGAGCAAGTTACTTCTGCCTGTTTGCCTCAATTTCCTCATTTGTAAAATGAGCTGGAGAAGAAAATGATAAACCACTCTAGTGTCTTTCCTGAGAAAACCTCAAAAAGGGTCACAAAGAATCAGATACATCTGAAAATGACTAAACAACAGATGTTTGAGGTAAGATTTGAACTCAGGTCTTCCTGACTTCAGGTCCAATATCCTTTCCAGGGTATCATCTCACTGCCTCAAACTCAGACTAAAGAAGAAGAACAGTTTTCAATTAAAAAATCCAAGAAAACATCATTTGTATGTGGCCCCTGGATTGTAACTGTTAGTGTTTAATCAACTCCCTTTGGCCTTTAAGATAAAGTGCAGACGTCTCTCTTTAGTTTTTGAAACTCTACCTGCCCCCTGACCTCTCTTCTCATGTACTTTGGATAGCATACCACCTCCAACGAAACTGGCTTTCTTTCTTTTCTTCACGTAGGGTTGTTCATCTCCCACTTCCCAGCCTTTGCACTGGAAGTCTTGTCTTGCCCCAAGGAATCTCTCTCTTCCTTCAAGACTCAGTTCAAGCACCAGCCTGTACAGAAAAGTCTGTCCTGATCCAGTCAACTGCTATTCTGAATTTAACTGTCCTTATCATTATATAGTTAGGTATTAATTATATATTTACATATACAGTTGAGTTAGCTAGATGGCCCAGTGGAAGAGCATGGAATTTGGAGTAAGAAAGAATGGAGTTCAAAATTTGATTCAGACACTTACTAGCTATGTGACCCTAGGCAAGTCATTTAAACTTGTTTGCCTCATTTTCTTTGTGAAATGGGAACAATAGCAGCACCTACCTTCCAGGGTTGTTATGAATATCAAATGAGATAATATTTGTAAGATATTTTGTAAACGTTAAAGAGTTATATTAAATTCCAGGTATTGTTAGATATTGGACATTTAGGTGATATAGTGGACAGACCTGGAGTCAGGAAGACCTGAATTCCAATCTGGTCTTGGATATTTACTAGCTATGTGACCCTGGGCAAGTCACTTCACCCTTTTTGCCTCAGTTTACTCATCTGTAAAATAAACTGGAGAAGGAAATGCAAACCACTTCAGTATTTTTGCCAAGAAACCCCAAATGGGGTCACAAAGGACATGATTGAAAGGAATAACTAAACAATATTGTTAGTTACTATCATGTATCCCAATTTAGAATATGAACTCCTTGTAAGGAAACGTGTTTCATTCATTGTATTTGTAATTCTACCCTGTAGGACACTGGCTGAAACATAATAACACACAATAAATACATACATGTCGATTGATTGGTGGGTGGTGAGTTGGGCATCCAGTCTCTTTTTGTAAGCCTTTTTCAAAGTTACCTTCATCTTTGTTTTGTTTCTGTATTTATCTGTCCAAAACCCATTTCTTGAAAAACTGGACTTTCAGTCTAACAGAGAGGGGTGAGGCTTTTTTTTTGAGAACTAGTTTGAGATTAAAGGAGAACAAGGACTCCCTGCATCTCTGTGGCCCTGAGGCTCTGTTCTCTCCAATAAGCAAGCCCTTTTCTCTTGTCTCAGGGATGTGCAACAGAGGGAAAGAACTGATCTTGACCAAGCACGGTGATCCCATATGGTTTCCATCTTCTCTCAAAGGATTACGGGGGGGGGCTGTGGGGGGGAGATTGCCCACATGCCATGGACCCATCTAGTTACCTATAGAACAGAGAGTGGGAGGGGCCTTAGAACAGGGGATGTCAGGGCTTGGAGGGGCCTTGAATAGATATGTTAGAACTGAAAAGGCCTTAGAACAGATCATGTCAGATTATCTATTCCATCCCCCTTATTTCACAGATAAGAAAAGGGAGGCTCAGAGAGGAATGGTGACTTGCCCAAAGTCACATAGGGAGTTCTAGAGAGGTCCAGGATCAAAACTCAAGTCTTCCTAACCAGCCCTGTCCATGGCTTTTCCCACAGACATCATGTCATCTGACTCATCCATTCCATTGGTGTGTCTGTGTCTGCCCAATGCTGTTGGATCCTGATCCTGTTGTGTGTGAGCACCCACCCAGACACGGGGCCCCAAGATGGATAGAGAGGGTGGGGCACCATTTCTTTCAAAGCTCCCACTCTCTGTTTCCTGCCCAGAACAGGGCTGGGCAGGCACCAGCTGCCTCCAACGAAGGAGCTCCTGGGGAGCTGGCAGGGGAGAAAGTGAGGGGAGTGAGGTAATTAGAAGCTGGGGCAATATCACAAATCTTCCTGCAGTGCCGGCACCTGGGGAGAGCAATCGCACGCTCAGAGGCTGCACAGACAAGTGTGAACGCTCTTCATTCCATTTCCAACAGGGAAAGGATTAGGGGAAAGGGGGCGGGGTGGAAATGCGACTTCTAGTAACCACAGCAGCTTTCCAGCTCTGCCACTGGGAATAACTCCAAGTCCCAGAGCCTCTGCCTCATCTTACCAGGGAGCCACAAGGGTCATCGAGTCAAGCCATCTGCCTAGTGCATGAACCCCTCCCCCCTACAAACTATCCTCAACCCAAGTTATCTAGTGGCTAAATGATGGTTAGATGGTACAGTGATTACAGCCCTAGACCTGCAGTCAGGAAGACCTGAATTCAAATCCAGCCTCGGACACTTCCTAGCTCTGTGACCTTGGGTAAATCACTTAACCTCTGTTTGCTTCAGTTTCTTCAACTGTAAAATGGGGATAATAGCACCTACCCCCCCCCCCCAGGATTGTTGTGAGGATGAAGGGAGATAATATTTGTAAATTGCTTAGCATAGGTCATGGAACAACGTTGTAGGCTCTTAATAAATAAATGTTTCTTAATAAATGCTTGTTTCCTCCCTTCCTTTCTCCCTCTCTCCCTTCCTTATCTCCTTCCTCCCTTCCTCAGTGATGGCTAGGCAATCCCTTAATATCTCCCTACTTATCTTTACGTTCAACACTCAATTAGCCTTTTTTGTTCTCTCTTTTCCAGACCAAAGATCATTTTCCTTGGCAGAGAAAACATAAGCAATATTAAAGTCTTCCTTTCCATTGCCTAACACTTTCCATTTCATCCCATCCAACCCAAGCAATATTTCCATCCCTTCTTCCATCCTTATTTTAAAAAAATCCAATATACTTAAAAAATTCTCTTCTTTCTACCCTCATTTCTTCTCAACAGTTCATTCTGAATTTGAGCACTCCTCACATGGTTCTTACATGCTTAGCTAGAAAGCTGGGATTGGAAATGGAACCCACAGGTTTCACAGCTTACATTCCCTTGAAGATTGAGAGGTTGTAGTTTGGGGAAAAGGTAGTAAGAGCACCTACCACTTGATGATTATTGCATATATCTTGTGCACCATTTTAGATGAATTTCTTTTTGCATTGCTCTGATGCCATGCAATTAATTCTGTCTGGTTAGAGGGAGGCTCAGAGGAAGAAAAAAAAATCCTAGAGGGTCCTGAGTAGTCCTCAAATAGATGATATCCCAAAACTAGCTCCTAGAAGCTGACAAGGACTGGGGCCATTTTCATAACACAGTTCTCTGTCAATCTTTACTTGATTGCTCTCCGCTGTTCTTCATGCCTCTGGTTCCCAGATTTCCTTATATGAATATATCTTCTTAATGTACTATGATGCTCTGCACTACCCTCGTTGGTTAGCCTGTTTTTTTCTAGGTAAGGCATATCCCCAGTTTGGGGTCCTATCCCTTCAAATCTCACCAATATGTATGATTTGAATTTTCCTCTTTGCTTTGCTAGCTTCCCCTGCTTGTCACTCATACTTTATTTCTTTCTACACATTTCAAACTAAGCATCCTGTAGTCATCGCCAACACAGTCCAACACAGAACTAATTATCTACCCCTCCCTGAGCTCTCCTCTCTCTCAAGCTGCCCTATTTCTGTCAAGGGCACCTGCATCCTCCTGGTCTCCCAGGTTTGTAACCTCAGTGCCACCCTCAGCTCTCTTCTTTTTCACCCCATCCATCCAATCAGTCATCAAATTGCTATTTCTCCCTCCACAACATCTCTCACATCTGACCCTTTCTCTCTACTCACGTAATTGCCACTATAGATCAGGCCCTCACCACCTCTTTCCTAGATCATTGTAACAGACTTCTAATTGGTCTTCCTGCCTCAAGTCTTTCCCCACTCCAATGCATTTTACACACTACTGCCAAAGTCATTTTCCTTAAGTGCAGATCTGCCCATGTCACTCAACCAACTCCAGTGTCTTCCTATTACCTCTAGGATAAAATATAAATTCTTCTGTTTAGCTTTTAAAGCCCTTCATGATCTGGCTCTGACTTATCTTTTTAGCCTCTTTGGACAATACATCTCTTCCCAAACTCTATGATTCAGTCAAATCGGCCTTCTCTGTGTTTCTCACACAAGGCTCTCTGTCTCCCATCTCTGTGCCTTTTTATTGGCTATTTTCCCCTGCTTGGAATGCTTTCCCTCCCCACCTTTGAATTCTAGCAACCCCTCTTTCTTCAAGAACCAGCTTAAGAACTACTCTCTATGGGAAGCTTTTCTTGGTCCCCCTTGTAACATCCCTCCCAAACCACCTTATACTTAATGACTTTGTATTTAATCTCTTTTGATTCATTCTGCATATACATATACGTCCTTGTTGCCTTTCCCATTGGAATGAAAACTCCTTGAAAGTAGTAGGTGTTATTTCATTTCTGTTTTTGCATTCCCAATGCCTTGTACATAATAGGTGACTAATAAATATTTGTTGACTGACATCAATTTCCATGTAGACATCTGAGGCCATGCATTTCATTGCTGATTCCCTTACTGACTTTTATGTCCATTAAATTTCTGAGTATCTTCATTAATATTTTTACTCCTAGATTTCAGTTACTATTTAACACAGGAATTCCTTTTTTTTTAACTTTTATTTATTTATTTTTTAAAATATAAATTTATTTATTTAACTTTTTACATTCATTTTCACAAAATTTTGGGTTCCAAATTTTCTCCCCATTTATCCCCTCCCCCACCCCAATATACCAAGCATTCTAATTTTCCCTATCACCAATCTGCCCTCTCTTCTATCATCCTTCCCTTCTCTTGTCCCCATCTTCTCTTTTGTCCTGTAGGGCCAGATGACTTTCTATTCCCCATTAACTGTATTTCTTATTTCCTAGTAGCAAGAACAATACTAAACAGTTGTTCCTAAAACTTTGAGTTCCAAATTCTCCCCATCCCTCCCTCCTCACCCATTCCCTTTGGACAGGCAGGCAATTCAATATAGGCCATATCTGTGTAGTTTTGCAAATGACTTCGATAACAGTAGTGTTGTAACACAGGAATTCTTAACCTGGTTTTGTGTCATAAACTTCTTTGACAGTCTAGTAAATTTCCAAAATCCTCAGAGGTGTTTTTAAATGCATAAAATAAAATACATAGGAATACAAAGACAACCAATGCTATTGAAATAGCATTATCAAAATATGTATATTAAAAAGAAGTTTATGATCCCTACTTTAAGAACTGCTCTCAGATTATGTCTGTCCATCTATATGTCTGTCTGTCCATCCATCTATCTACATATCTATCAATCTGTCTGTCTGTAAATCCATCCATCCATCTACATATATAACAATCTATTTATCTGTCTGTTCATCTACCAATCTGATTATCTGTCCATCCATCTACCTATCTACATATCTGTCAGTCTATCTATCTAGCATCTATCTCTTTATATATTACAATTCTTAATATAATTAAAATGTCTGTATTCCTTATGACTATAGTTTCCTTTCTTCTCTTTCCCGTCAGTTTCCATTTCTATTGACTATATCTACAAGACTCCAAGAAAACACATTTTTATGAGCCCTTTTTATATGGGCTCCATCCAAGCAGAATAAATCTAGTTCCTTTTCTGTTTGCTTTAAAAACAATGTTTTACCATTTTTTACATCATAATCATTTATGAATAGAGCACTCTACTACCACCATCAAACCTTTCTTACAACAAAGAAAAAAGTTAAGACTCAGTCAAGTCAAAGGACTCAGTATGTATATCTGACATCAAATCCAATATCCTGTATCTATAGTCCCTTACCTCTTTAAAGAAAGGAGGAAGGTACATTTCCTTATTTTTTTCTGAGGATCAAGATTGGTCATTAAGGAGAACAAGGACACAGTATCTGTCTATGTTTAGAGTTCTTTTCATGTAGTGCATCCCTACAATCATTTTGTAATGGGTTTTCCTCCCTCTGCTTTCTCTATTCTGTATCAGCTCATGTATGTCTTCCAAAGATTCTCTGAATTCTCCATTTTCATCATTTCTTATGGAGTAATGTACCTGACAGATGAAGACCACAATCAACCTCTATTCCCTTGTATCTTCTGTTATCTGGGCTAACCCTAAAATGAGAAGTTACTGTTTCCTCTGAATTCCTATCTCAGCCTTCCTATCAAGTGAGTCACATTCTAAGATCTTTAACTTAAAAGGAGAGTAGAAGGAAAGATTGGAGGACTGTAGAGATGAACCTCAGAGAAGATGGAAAATGCAGAAAAAATAGGGATTTTAGAGACTAGAGAAAAGAAGGTTGACTTAATAATGGCCTTCAAAAACTGGAGCCAGTGCATTTTAACCAGCTCCTTTTCCTCTTCAGAGCAGCAATATGGATTTGGAATCAATGGGTACATTTCCTGAAGCTGAAATTAGTCCCATCTGAGAGGGGCATGATCTCTTTTACTGAGATAGATCTTTAAAACAAGAGGTTCTCATTCCTCCAGGTCAACTTAAAAATGGTCCTGTTTAGGATAAGATGATCTTTTGAAGTCACAAATATAAACAAATATGAATGTTATCTGTTTGGAGAGAATATTATGTGTTGGGGAGCAATGGGGAATAAAATTAGAAAAGACAGATAGACTAGATTATGGATGCCTTGGAAATAGGGTTAAACTTGAAGTGTTAGGGAATGGGGGACAGTCATTACAGTTTCCTAAGCAGGGCAGAGGTATGAAGAAAACAGTTGCTAAATAGCCATCTTTACATGCTTTTCTTTTTCTTTCTTTCTTTTTTTTGTTGCTGTTCTTTGGTCATTTCAGTTTTGTCTAACTCTTCATGACTCCATTTGGAATTTTCTTGGCAAAGATAATGAAGTGGTTTTGACATTTCCTTCTCCAGATAATTTTACAGATGATGAAAGTGTGGTAAATAAGGTTAAGTGACTTGCCCAGGGTCACACACTAATAAGTGTCTGAGGCTGGATTTGAAGGTCTGTTATTTGGAAGAGAAAGTAAAGCTTGCTCTACTTGGGGTCAAAAGGTAGAACCAGGATCAATTAGTGAAAATTTCAAATAGGCAAACTTAGGTTAGATTTAAGGAAAGGCTTTCTGACAGCATGAGCTGTTCCCTAATGGAGTATGCTGTCTCCAGAAAAAGGGGAGGATGTCCCCTGCAGTATGGGTTTTCAAGGCCACTTGATGGCCACTTGTCAGGCATGTTGTAGAGGGGAGTCTTGGTTAGAGATGGGTTGGACTAAATTCCCTTCTAGCTCTGGGTTCTCTGATTTTAGGGAATTACAGAAATCCCAAGATTTTAGAGTTGAAAGGAGACTTAGATCTTATAAGCTAATTGCTTTAAGAAGATTAGTATGCCTTGGGTTAATAGTGGAAAGAATAAGATTAATACATCATAGAAGGTAGTGGGAAGTCCTGGTTCTGATGTTTACTAGCTGTGTGACCCTGGATAAGTCACTTAACAAATCTGTGTCTTATTTTCCTCATCTGCAAAGTGGGGATTACTTTAGTACTTCCCTCAGAGGATTGCTGTGAGGAACATGCTATAAAATTCTTCAAATGCTATACAAGAAGCATATATAGAATAATTTTACGTGTATTGCTGCCTATTTGTGTCTAATGGTAGCCATCTGTAGGATGGGGGAAAGAAGAAAAAAGGAAAAAAAATTACATGATAACTTTATTGTATATTTAAAAGAAATAGAAAGTTGTACACAATAGAGCTTCAGTTTCATGCATAATCATCATCTTTATTGCACTCTTATATAAATGCTTGTTTTATTTCATAAATTAAAACTAAAATAAATTGGAAAACAATAAAAATAAAAATGCTATACAAATTATCAATGGGTTAAATGATATCAGTTAGTATAATAATTTCTTAAGGCAATGCCAATTAATCAATTATTATTAGTCAGTGAAAAAACATTTATTAAATTTTTGAAGATTGCTTCCATCTCTTGGGAAATTTCCTTTCACTGGAGATTTTCAAGCAGAGGCCAAACACCACTCATTGAGTAGACACTGATAGAGAGTATTGGTTAGGACTTGAGAATATCAGATCCCATTGCCAGTGACAGAGGGTCAGGATTGCAACTTTTATAATGTAAATGGAGCATGGTGGATGTAGAGAATCATGGGAAGATTTAAGTGAACTGATTTTGGGGCAAAGTAAGCAGACCCAGGAAAACCAATCAATAAACATTTATTAAGTTCTTCCTGTGGGCCAGGTACTGTGCAATGTTCTGAGGATACAAAAAGACTGTTTCCTGCCCTCAAGGAGTTTTCTAATGGGAGAGACAACATGTAAACAAATATATACAAAGCCAGCTATATATAAGATAAGTAGGAAATAATTTCACAGAAGAAAGGGACTGAATAGAAAGGTATTGGGGAAGGCTTCTAGTAAAAGATGGGATTTTAGTTGGGACCTAGAGGAAGCCAGGGAGGTCAGTAGGCAGAATAGAAGAGGGAGGGTGTTCCAGGCATGGAGGATAGTAGAGAAAATGCCTGGAGTTGATAGATGGAGTGTCTTGTTCATGGAACAACTAGAAAATCAACTACATAAAGACTACACCATTGTAAAGTGAGACAACAGCAAAAACCTCAACTCAGTGTTGTGTAATTACAATGATCCAATTTTCTTCAAGTAGAGATATGAAAATGTACCTCTCTCCCCTCTTCGTAGAAGTGGGTGACGGTGGGTATGGAATAATACAATTTATATCAGACTTGGTTCATATATTAGTTTTGTAGAACTGATTTCATTTTACTTTGTCCACCCCTTCCCCTTCCTCCCCCTCCCCCAAGGGATGGCTGGCTCTCTGAATTGGGAAGGGAAGAGGAATTTTTCCATAGCAAAACTGATATTAAAAAAAATACAGAGATGAAAAAAGTTCCATTTGACAATTTAGACGTGAAAAAAATCAATCTGATGATTGTTATAACCCAAATAAATTTGGGGAGCTGGTTGGGAGGTAGGGCTGGAGGGATCACTGAAGCCAAGCTGGCTTCTCCAAAGAGGTTTCCACAGTAACTCATCTTTAGCCATCCCTCATCTCCATCTCTCCTGGCCCCTGCAGGGAAACTTCCTTGAACCTTGGAGAGCCAGTGTAGCAGGTGCTCATTCCCTAAGAATAGCTGCCTGAGGCTGGCCCCAGGCATCTCCAACCTCCTTGGCTCCCCCCTTCCCCCTCCTGCAGGTTGCTGAGCTAGGTAACTATCGCCTGATCCAGTCTGGCTTTGGGGCATTCCCACCAGGTGGGTGGCAGTGGGAGGTCCCCATTCTTTGCAGGTGAAAAATCCAACTCTGGTCCTGCTGAGTCCCAACCCATAATACAAAAGAATTCCCTCTAGGCCCTTTGCCTAATCCCCCAACTGACCTCCCCCCACCTCTCCCTGGCCTTCCATACAAATGGTCCAGTGGACTTTAGGATGTGTGGAGAATGGACTAGGCTGGGTAGTCAGGAGACTTGGCTTCCATTCATTTGATTATAGATTTGGAGCTGGAAGGGAATTAAGAGGTCATCTAATTTAACCCCTTCATTTTACAGAAGGAAACTGAGGCCCAGAGAGCTCCATGTCACATATATATAGTATCAGGAATGGACTCAAACCCAGGTTCTTTGACTCTAAATTATGAACATACCAAATTTGCCAGCTTTCTCTGACTTTCTGTGTGACCTTGAGTCAAGTACTGAATCCCTCTGGGTCTCTTAACCAGAGGATGGAGGACAGGGCATAAAAAGGGATCAAAAAGTCCCTGCCCTCCCACCTCTGGATAAGGGTCTATATAAACAAGAAGTGAAATTACCTTGCTGAAATAGATTAAGTACTCCCAAAGCATCAGTCTGGGACATTGACTGACATGATCCCCAAAGATTCCCTGATACCTACTGTGTGCAAGACTCTAGACTGTGTGCTGGGTCATGTGAAAATGAGCAAGACACAGCCCGGGCTTCTCAAGGAACTGCCAATGCATCTGGACAGAGCATGAAACACTGGAATAGAAGCATGTGTGATCACTGGATTTATAGCTGAAAGGCACATTAGAGGCCATCTAGTCCTGCCCACTCATTTTACACATGGGAAAGCTGAGGCACAGAGAGGAAAAGTGACTTAATAACAGCTAACATTTATCTGTTGCTTTCAGGATTGCAGAGTACTTTACATATTTATCTCCTTTGGTCCTCACTACCACCATATGAGGTGCTATTACCATCCCCATTTTACAGCTGGAGAAACTGAGGCTGAGAGTTCATGACTTGCCTATCTTGTGAAGTAGATGCTTTGAGATCTCTCTACAGAGCAGAAGCACCAACAATCAAACCTCTCATTATCTGACTCCAAATCAAATCTGGCTACTTCAAGAACAAAGGATAAACAGCGGCTTTTCAATAATCCATGATGCCTTACAAAATTAGGATCAGAGGACTTAGAGCTAGAATGGCCCCTAAAGGTCACCTGGACTTAGCACCACATTTTGCAGTACAATAGAGGCTCTGAGTGAGGTACTGGGGGTTCACACTTTTCCTATTGGGGGAAGGAGTCACGGAAGAGCTGACATTTAAGCTAAGACTTGAAGGATGGGTTAAATTTCAATATGTAGAGGTAGATGAGTGAGGAGGGTGGGGGCAGGTGAGGGCAGGAGGTTAAACCAGTTGCAGGGAATGGTGTGAACCAAAATGCAGAGATGGAAGTGTACAAGGCATGTTCAGGGAAAAGTGAAGAGTCAATTTTAGGCTAGCTTTTAAGGTCCTCCACAAGTTAGTTCTCATCTACTTTCTAATTTTCCTTTACATACTCTGTAGCTAAACAAGATAACTAGCTGGTCCCTGAAATGAATGCATCATCTCCCAACTTCATCCATGCAATTCAATTTAAAGAAGTTTTTTTTCTCCTGATTATAGTTTTAAAGTGATTTCATCATGTGGTGTAATGCTAGCTCACTGGACTGTCCGGAGATTTGAGGGTCTAGTCCTGACTCAGCTGTGTGACCACACACAAGCCATTTCCCCTCCTAACCTTTCAGTTTCTTCATCTGTAAAATGAGAGTTAAACTAAATCTTTAGGTCCATTTTGGTTTTTAACTAGGATTATGTTAACCTAGGATTCTATTAACCAAAGTCATGAAATCTTAGAAACTTAAAGTTGTCTCAGATGTCAAGTCCAACCTCCTTCTCAATGCAGAAACCTTTATAGTTCCTCTGCTACATGCCTAGTCTGTGCTTGAACCCCTCTAATGATGGCAAACTCATTACCTTACACACCTCAGTCCCATAGCTCCAATCATTTTACTATCTTTACAGCCTCTCTCTCTCTCTCTCTCTCTCTCTCTCTCTCTCTCTCTCTCTCTCTCTCTCTCTCTCTCTCTCTCTCTCTCTCTCTCTCTGTTTCCAGCTGGCATTACTTTCATAGTTTTCTGTTGTAAATGTATTTGGGGTGTGTGTGTGTGTGTGTGTGTGTGTGTGTATCCTTTCAGTTCAATACATGGTAAAAGCTACCCCATCTGAGGGACCAAGCCTTGCCCTTCCTTGGTAGCTTCTGCAGGATGCTTTGTGCCCTGAGCAACTGTTTCTTCACTGCTCCTAACTGGCTAATTTAATTTCTACTTCTCAGAATACTATGGTCTTGAGTAAAATACAGTGGCATAGTCCCTTTTTCTTGCAATAATCACAGGGACTTACTGAGGGCTCAATGAGAAAAAAACAGAGGGAAGAGTGAGTAGAGAAAGATGTAATAGGGAGAAGATAAGAGAGGAAGCAGGGAGGAAGAGGGGGGAGGAAGGGATTGAAGGAAGGAAAGAAAGAAGAATGAAGATGCACAGAGAGGGTGGGTAAAAAGAGAGAGAAAG
This sequence comes from Bettongia penicillata ogilbyi, assembly GCA_023548195.1. NCBI lineage: Eukaryota > Metazoa > Chordata > Mammalia > Diprotodontia > Potoroidae > Bettongia > Bettongia penicillata. The sequence continues at coordinate 1,000,393 of JAJHZJ010000440.1, forward strand.
GGAGAGAAAAGTAAGAGAGGGAGAAATAGAAAGAAAAAGAAAACAAGAGCTCAGGAAAGGGTGGGAGATGGATAGGAAGAAAATTAAGGGTTATAAGACTGGGAATGGGGTTCTTTCCAATGAGAGGAAAGATCATTTCCCTACTTCAGGGAAAAGGAACAAAAAAAGAGAAGGAAAGAGGAAAGGAGGATAAAGAAGACTGGGAAAGTGAGGTAGGATTTAGTCTAGAAAAAGAAGTGATAGCAAGAAAGAGTGAGGGAGAAGTAGCAAGGTAATAAAAGATGAGGAACAGAAAGGCAAAGAGTGAGGAAAGGAGAGAGAAGTGAGGGAGAGAGAGGGAAGGAATAAGTGAGGAAGAAATGGAGGGAAGGAATGAGAGGAATAGATGGAATAAAATTAAGGAGGGAAAAAGGGTGAGGGAAAAATAGGGAGGGAGGTAAAGTGCAAACAAGAAAGGGGAGGGGAATCAAGAAATGCCTGGCATGCTAAATGTTTAAATAAACACATGTTGAATTGATTTGAAAAATGACAAGAAAGGTAACAGATGAGGAAGAAACAGGGAGAGAATATAAAGAGAAAAAGAAACAGATAAGGATAGAAAGAATAAGTGAGGGAGAAAAAGAAAGTTGGTAGAAAGGGGGAGAAATAAAGAGAAGGAGAAAACAGAAAATTGGAAGAGTGAGAAAGAAAAGAGACAGAGGGGAGGAATAGAGAAATAAGAGAAAAGTAAGGGGAAAAGAAAGAGATGAGGGGAGATAGAAAGATGGAAGAAGAAAAGGAAAGGTAAAAAAAGAGAAAGCTAGGGCAAAGAGAAAGGAGAGGGGGAGAAATAGGAAGAAAGAATGAGAAAAGACAAGAGAGGGAGATAAATAGTGACTTAAAGGGAAAGAAAGGGAGACAGAGGGAAGAGGGGAAGGAGAAATAGGGAGACAGGGAGAAATGTCGAGAGGGAGAGAACAGAAAAAAGGGAAAGATCAAGAAAGGGAGAGGAAGAACTAGAGAGAGAAAGGGAGAGGGAGGGAGGCAAGAGGGGGCACATAGAAGAGGCAAGAGTCAATGAGAGTGGGTGGAAGATGTGCGGAGAGACAAGGAATCAAGATGATGGAGGCAGAGAAAAGAATATGCCCCTAGTTAGATAAATTGCCTCCTTCACCCCCCACTTCTCTCTCTCTCTGTCTCTCTCTCTGTCTCTCTCTCTGTCTCTGTCTCTCTGTCTCTCTCTCTGTCTCTCTCTCTGTCTCTCTCTGTCTCTCTCTCTCTGTCTCTCTCTCTCTGTCTCTCTGTCTCTCTCTCTCTCTCTCTCTCTCTCTCTCTCTCTCTCTCTCTCTCTCTCTCTCTCAACTTTGACGAAGTTGAAGTTACCAGAGAAAGTTTCCCCCACCCTTCCTCTCTTAACTGAAATTAACATCAAGAATTGCTAGGCGAGCTGTGCAGCGTGGGGGTCAGCGCGCATCTCGGGGCTGCCTCTGCTCTCGAGCCCGGCTTTCTCATTAACAGACAGCGGCGCAATTAGATGCAGTATTATCTTATTTCTGGGGCTCTGCCTCCTTGCCAGCATCCCCGCTGCAAATTAAGCAATTGCAGAATTAGATTAACGGAGAGCATATGTGGAAATTACCTTTTTAATTTCTTAATTACATTGTACTCACCTGCAGCTCAACCCGTCTCTACGAGGGAGGCCCCCGCACTGTGTTAATTTCCAACGAAATAATATCTGGGTTCTAGAACAGAGTGAGAGTCAGCGTTCCACCTCCCTCCCCTCCGCCCTTCAACCCGAAGGTCTATTTTTATCCCTGTGCGTGGGGGAGCAGCATTTGTCAAAACACCCTCCCTATCCTCTCCTATCCAAACAGGAGCATGAGATCAAGAGCCACAAGGGACGTTGGAGGACTTCAGGTCTAACCCTCTCCTATCACTCTTCTCCCACAGAGACTCTCGTAGATTGATGTTTTCCACGTTCAACAACGAGAGGTAGAAGGCTGAGAGATGTAATAGATAGAGAGCTGGCCTTGGAATCAGGAAGATGTGGGTTCAAGTGTTACCAACGACTCAGACTGGTTGTGTGACCCTGGTCAGGTGATTTAGCCTCATTACCACCAAACGACTGTCTAAGATGGAGAAGACGCCTGCTTGATACATGGAGTCTCCTCCTCTGGGAGTCCAGTCCCTAATGATAGCTCATCTTTATATTCTACTGCCTTGAAGTTGGCCACATACTTCATGCCTTAGCTCATTCTAGCCTTCAGAGAGGTCTTGTTGGTTTAAGACTAAGTTTTGTAACCATGGACAGCTCTCAACTCCGAGGAGCTTTTCTCTTCCCCTTCCTTATCTCTCTTCCCCCTTTATTCCTTTCTCCCCATTTCTCTATTTCTTTTCATTTGTCATTCTTTCCACCTATTTCTTTCTTTTCTTTCTCTCTCTCTCTTTCCATCTCTCTTTTCCTTTTCTATTATTTCTACTTCTCTCTGATGACAGAAATTTGAACCCAGATCTCAGGATTGAAGATTTTAATGCAGAAAAGGGTCCTCAGAGGACAGGTAGTTATCATTTTACAGATGAGGAAACTGAAGTCCAGAAAAATTGAGTGGGGGAGGGAAAGGGAATCAGTATGTATATAGTGCCTATTATGTGCCAGATACTGTACTAAGTGCTTTTGCAAATATAATGTCATTTTATATGCAAGCCACATAACATCATACAGGTGGTTAGAGACAGAGGGGGTATGTGAAATAATTTTATCTTTTCCCGTAATTGAACCAAAGGCTTCTTTAACTCCAGGAATGAGTCTGTATGAGCCTGTGCAAAGATCAAAGATTCAGAGTAAAAAATTGTATCTAAAGACCATAGATTTGGAAGATATCAAGTTATATGCTTTCATTTTATGGGTAAGGAGAGTAAGACCCACAGAGGTAGAACAACTTATCAGAGGGTTACATACCTAGGAAGTATCTGGGTCTGGATTCAAACCTAGACTCTTCAACCCTGAAAGCTGACACTCTTTTCATGGTATCACACTACCTCCCTTAAATTCCGAGGACATAACTGAGGCTAAGGTAGATGGGATGTTGGGGCCAGGAATGAAACCATTTGAGACTTGAGGGAATAGTGATAGGGAAGCAGAATTTGGTCCCTTTCCCAATCATACATAGAGTATAGTCGAGTTTACTTTCTAACATAAAATTTTCATTAATCTTGAGTTCTTTAAGTTAACTTTACAAAGTCCCTTGAGATAAGGAGTGTATTGTTTTCATTGCCTACCTTTAGGAATGAGGAAACTGAGGTTCAGAGATGTTGGAATGATTCAACTAAAACTCAAGAAGCTAAGAAGTGGTGGGGCCAGGGCTCAGTCTCAGAAGTCTTGTTCATAAATTTTAAGACCACACCACAGTATAAAGTCAATCTTATTTCTGCCTAACCACTATGAACTTACCAGAATAATAACCAAAGAGAGACTGAGTGGATGAACATGTCTTTGGATCTATTGTCTTTATTTCTTTTTCTTCCTTCCTTCCTTCCTTCCTTCCTTCCTTCCTTCCTTCCTTCCTTCCTTCCTTCCTTCCTTCCTTCCTTCCTTCCTTCCTTTCTTCTTTCTTTGCTTTGCTAATTTATTTAATAGAGTTGATCACATTTACTGACTCCAGAGAAAGGCAACAGAATGGTGAAAGGACTGAATCAGCCCATGCCATTCCAGTATTTGTTAAAGGAATTTTAGGTGTCTTAACCTGGAGAAGATTTGGGGGTGAATGCAACAGCCACCTACAAATATTGGAAGGGCTGTCACAGAGGCTGACAATTATCCTCCTTTAATAGGTTTCTGAGGGCGTAACTATGAGTAATGGATAGAAATCATACACAGAGAGGTAAATTTAGGCTTGATGCAAGGAAACACTTAGCGTTGTTCAAAAGTGGACTTGGAGGTAGTCCTTCATCACTAGAAACCTCAAAATGGAGGCAGGAACAGACCTCCTGGGGATGTTGTAGAGAAGATTCCTAGTTAGCTACAGTTTGGATTAGATGTTTCTGAAGACCCATCTAACTCTGAGGTTTCATGATTTTAAGTCTAGTGTAGTACAGTGGAACTAATCCAGGCTCTGAAGGCAGAGGACTTAACATCCAAACTCTGTACGACTTTTGACAAGTTACTGGGCTTTATTTTTTCTTGCCTGTAAAATGAGGGGGTTAAATTTGATGACCTCTGAGCTTCTTTTTGAAGACTAGAACTGTGATTCTCTGAATCTTTTGTCTTTGGAAAAATGTGCCGAACTATCTTAGGGGTCTAGACTGTCACAGCTATGAGGCAGAGGGAAAAACATTGAGCTGGAATTTAAGTGTTGATTAATCTGACCTTGGGCAAAGGAGGCCTAGATTCAGGTACTTTTTACCAGCATGATCCAAGGCAAAGCAGCTTCTCTTTCTGAACCTTCAGTTTCCTCATCTATAATATGAAGATAACAATGCTCACAGGGTGATTGTGAGGAATTCTTTTTGCAGAGCTTAAAGTGCTATAGAAATGTGTGTTAATCTCTCTTCATTTATTTGTTACTTATTCTGCACTGGAAGAGTTACATGGTACAGTGGATAAAGTGCTGGGCTTGGAATCTGGAAGATTCATCTTTCTGAGTTCAAATCTGGCTTCAGACTCTTACTAGCTGGGTGACCCTGGGCAAGTCATTAAATGCTCTTTGCGTCAGTTTCTTATCTGTAAAATGAATTGCAGAAAGAAATGGCAAATCATTTGTTTTTTTGCCAAGGAAGTCCCAAAATGGGATATGAAGAGTTGGACATTACTGAAATGACCAAACAGCATCAATAATTATGCACTAGATTATAAATCCCATGAGAACAAGTTTAGTTTCTAAGCTAAGCTTTGCACCTTCTGCACAGCCCTCTGTACACAATGGCCACTTAACAACTGTTTGATGAAATATCTTAATTTACTTAAAGTAAATTAAATACATTATCTCATTGGAACTCTCCTCCAAGCCTGGGAAGTAGGAATCACAGATATCATTCTCCTTAATTTACAGATGGAAGAAACGGAAGTTCAGAGAGCTGATGTGAGATTTGTCCGTGGTCTTATAGAGAGTAACTGTTGGACCCTAGGATGACAGACTGATCTGGAAGGACCCTCAGAGAGGTGGGATTCAAACTCCTGTTTTCAAGAGGGATTGAATTTGTTCTGCTTGCCCTTTGAGGGCAGAACTAGGGGTAATGCAGGAACTCTGCAGAAAGACAGATTTAGCCTCAGTAATGAAAAACATTTTAAGAACTAGAGAGGTAAAACAATGTGATGTGCTTCCTGGGATATGGTGGGCTCTCCCTTACTTGAGATCTTCAGGCAATGGCTGAAGAAAACTACAGAGATGATTCTTTTTCAGATATAGACAGGATTAGAGCAACAACTTTCCAAGTGAGGTCCAAGCACCTTTGGGGGTCCCTGTGACACTCTTAGGGCATATTCAAGTAAAAACTATTTTCGCAATACTACGAAGATGTTATTTTAAAAATACTTCTCCGTGGTTCAACAATTTCAGCCAATAAACATCTGTTGAGCACCTACTATGTACCAGGTACTCTGTTAAATCCTGGAGTATAGATATAAGAAAAAGATAGTCCCGACCCTCAAATAGCTTACAATATGATAAGGGAAGACATTATGCAAAAAGAATATGAAAAGAGGGGAAGGGGGAAGCTGGATGTAGAGGGAAGGAGAGGGGCCACCAGGAAATATTCATATTTCCATGAAATGGAAATGAAGGAGAGCTGCTGATGGAAAATACACCTCTAACGTCTCTTTCATTTTCTGGAGATTCTGTTTCTGGAGATGCTGAATTGAGCAATCAAAGTCTCATGACTCCAGGTCCAGCATTCCTTCTACAATATACAGTGCTGACACAAAACCTGAATAAAACATGGATAATTTGGAAATATTGGGTTCATCGGCAGCTTCTATTTGCATTCAGTATACTAATTATAAGGGGTCCTTATCTATTAATTCAAGCAAGTCAACTAGGACCTCTACTTTGGTATGCTTTGTTCTCCATTAGTTAATTATCCTGAATGCAAATGAGAGGAACATAACCACATTCCTTCAAAATATACTATAATTCAGACTTTTCAAGTGTTAAATAACTATAACATTATAAAAATTGTAGAGTGTCAAAACTTGAAGGGGCCTTAGAGATCATCTAGTTCAACACCTTTGTTTAACAGGTGAGGAAACTAGTTCCAAAGAGGGGAGCTAATTCACCCAGGAACACAGAAATGGTTTAATTCAGTTGGTAGTCTCCACTACCATCACACATTCTATCTCTTTGGCCTCATTGTGAAACATCTTGTGCCAGGTTCACAACGAACATGGAAGGCTGAGGCATTGAGTAAGTAGGAGACAGGGCCAGGAAATAAAGAGGTCCAGCCTGGGTCTTCATTTTGAATCTCCCTGCCTGGAAGTGACAATGCAGTGTAGGAGGTGAGGATCTGTTTCCATTTTTGGCTCTGCCTTACTATCTAGGTGACCTTGGGAAAGTAATTTCCTCTCTCTAGACTTTATTTTCTTCATCTGTAAAATAAGTGAGTAGGTCTAGCTGATTTGATCCCATGTGTGCCATTTTATTTTCTCTCCACCAGTAATAAGAGATGACATTTTTTAAGTATTTTCAGGTGTAGAAAATGTTTTAAACTGATTATGCCATTTGCGACTTATAACAACCTCATGAGGTAAATGCTACAAGTATTATCTTCATTTTTCGGATGAGGAAATTGAGGCTGAGAACTTAATTAACTTCCTCAGCATCACACAGTAGGCACCAGTAATGGGATTTGGTTTTATAGTTACTCTCCCTTCCTCAAGTCTCTCCCCTCTCCAATTCTTCTTTCACAAAGCTGCCCAAGTGATACACATATTTGACAATGTTGCTCTCCTCCTCAGTAAACTCCAGTGGCTCCCTATCATCTCCGGAATCAAACATAAATTCCTATAAGTCACATTTAAAGCCCTCCATAATCCAGTCCCTTCCTACCTCTTTAGTCTTCTTAAACATTGTTCCTTCCCACATACTCTACAATCCAGCAATATTGGACTATTTGTTTTTCTTCACACATAAACCTCCTCTCCTATCTCTCTGCCTTGGTACCACCTATGCCCATTGGTTGGAATGCATTCCCTCCTGCCTCCCAGGTCTTAGAATCCCTAATTTCCTTCAAATCCTAACTCAGTTTTTCCTGATCACCCCCAGCTGCTAGTTCTCCCCCAAAGAAACTACTTTGCATACATTTTGAACAAACATTGTATACATTTATATACACATGTGTGGATGTTTCTCACTTCAGAGCAGAAGCTTCTTGAGGGTCAGCACTGACTCCCATTTGTCCCTGTATTCCCATTGCTTAGCAGGGTACTGGACATTAAGTAGATGCTTAAGAAATAAATTTTTGTTGACTGATTTTACCGAATATGTATGACTTCCAGTCTAGAGCTTTCCCTCCAGGACAAAAGAGCAAATAATGAGTCATTTTGGCTAGAATTGGAGCAGATCATCTTGGAGCCCCCTTCTTGCTGATTCACATTATATAAATCCAAGAACTGTAAGAAATAAAGGTGGAAAAGTAAAATGGAGCCAAAGAGGGGCTACCAAGATATCAAGGGGCTTTGACTGTTCCGTATGATTGTTTGAAGGAACAAGAGATGTTAAGCCCAGAAAAGAGAAATCTTAGAGGGTGGTATACAATTTCTATCTTAAAGCACCTGAAAGGTGGTCCTGGAGAAGAGGAGTTTGACTTGTTTTGCTTGGTTGCAGCATCCAAGGGGTTGACCCAACACTTGCTGATGCAAGGAGGTGAGAAGTTTCTGTTCTGTATCATAGACGCCTTGTGTTATTAATAACTGTGTTTGGAGGGGAATGTTTCTAAATGAATAAAAAATAGAAATCTCATCTCATCCTTAAGTCAAGTTCAGAAGTGCCAAAATATCTGTATTATTGATAATAATAATGATGATGATTATATTTTATTTTCCAATCGTAATTATTGTACATTAAATCATTAGCATTCATTATTCCCACAATGTGTAATTAGGACAATGGTGGATAGATTGCTCTTGACTGTAATGAAGTTTTTATAATTGTAATTTATTGTCATCAAATTACCTTTCTTAAAAGGAGTCTGAACATCAGACCCTTCATTCTGGGGAGGGGGTGGTAATTATTTTTAATTAATGTCTCTTGTTTGCAACCTCATAGGGAATGATGCTAGACCAATCCTGTTCCCTGTGTGTGCAAAAAATTAACCAAGAATATCAAAGCATTCTTGCAAGTAAGAATTTATCATGGAGAATCTCTTCCATGCTTCTTTCTTTTCTCCTGCTATGTATCGACCCTGGGATGGGTGGGTGGAAACCATTTGGCTACAAGATTAGTTTGGGAGACAAAAGAGGCAGTGACAAAAATAACTTAAAGAATGTGCTGTTGAGCACAATTGGAATGTCCACTCTTCCCTTGCTGGTTCACCAACTCACCCCCCAAATTCCTGTGTTCTATGTTGGAAAAATACGTGCTTTAAGTATTTAGAGTTTCAGTTGTAATGTCCTAAGCCAGGACAATGGTATTTTTTCCTCTTAGGTGTTTCTTGAGGACTCTTGTCATTTCAAATTATCTTGGAGGCAAAATGTTACAGAGGAAAGATCAATAGCTGGTGAGTTTGGGGATCTGGGTTCAAATCTTACCTCCGGCGATCATTTTGGACAAGTTACCCTTCACGAGTCTCAGTTTTCTCATCAGTAAAATAAGGGGGGATATATTGAGCTTCCTTCCAATGCTACAATGCTCTTCTCTGTCACTTACTTCCCATCTCATCTTGCATAATTCACTTAACTTCTGTAAGCTTCAGTTACCTCATTTTCAGGATGAGGATGGAAATCTCCAAGATCCCTTTAAGTTCTGAAATTATAGGATTCGACGATTCTGTGTTTTGCGCAGGAGGTAGGGCTTCTTCTCAGGCCATGATGCTGAAGGACATCCATGACCCACATCCTAGATCTCTCTCCTGAATTATCCAGAGAAGGACTGAGTCAGTACACTAAGTATGACACTAAGTCATACTGCCATGAGTACCTGGTTGCCCTCTGTCCTTTCATCCCCTTTTAGACTTCAACTCTGCTCTCCTCTCTGTTTCTTTGACTGGATCCTCTTCCACATCATACCCTCTTACTACAGGTATCTCTCAGGGAGTCTGTCCTGGGGCCTTTTCTTTCTCTATATACTTCACTTGGTGATCTAATGAGCTCCCAAGGATTTAATTACACTGATTTATGCTGATCATTCTCCAATCTACCTTTCCTGTCCCAGCCTCTCTGCTTCCCTCCAACCTTGTACTTTCAACTGTTTTCAGACATTTTGAACTGGATGTCCAGTAGACATCTTAAAATCAATATGTCCAAATTGGAACTCATTATCTTTCCCCCTAAACCCTTCTTGACTCCTATCTTCTGCCTTATTATCCTCCCAATCCCTTAGGCTTGAAATCTAGGAGTCATCCTGGATTCCTCATTCTCTCATTTCTCATATTCAATCTGTTGCTAAGGTCTGTTGATTTTACCTTCGCAACATCTCTCTTTCCTCCTTTGACATTTCGCCCTCCCCTCCCACACCCCCCATGTCCTGGTGCAGACTCCCATTACCTCACACCTAGACTATTGGAATAGGTGTTATTGGATCTGCTTACCTCTGGTCTTCTCTCACTCCGATCCACCCTCTATTCATCAATTAAAGAGATATTCATAAAGCACAGCTCTGATCATGCCATCTTCTCCTCCTCCCACCCCAATAAACTCCTGTGGCTTTTTATTGCCTTCAGGGTCAAATAAAAAAATCTTCGATTTGGAATTCAAAGCCCTTTATAACGTAGTTCCCTCCTACCTTTCTAATCTTTTTTTTTTTTTTTTTTTTTTTTTTTTACAACTTACTCCCTGACGTATACTCTGATACACTGATCTCTTGGCTTTTCCATGAACAAGATACTTCATCTTTTGACTCTGGACATTTTCTCTGTCTCCCTCCTGTCCTTAGCCTACTGACCTCCCTGGCTTCCTTAAATTCCCAGTTAAAATCCCACCTTTTAAAGGAAGCCTTCCCCAACCCCTCTTAATTTCAGCGTCTCCCTTCTGTTAATTATTTCCTAATTATCTTGTATAGAGCTTGCTTTGCATATATTTGCTTCATGTTGTCTCTCCCATTAGGTTGTAAGTTCCTTGTAGACTGGGACCATCTTTTGTCTCTTTGTATCTCTAGCACTTAGCACAATGCCTGGCACATTGTAGGTTTTTAATAAATCTTTATTGATTATTCATGATGATCTCTCTCAAATAGAGACATTTTGTCTCTAAACTTATTTTGTTTTTTAACTTTCCAAGATCACTGGAGACTGTAAGCTTAAGAAAAGACTTGGATAATATCAGTAGAGTAGAAGAAAGACTATATCTCTAGCACCTCGGGTTACAAACAGCAGGGCAACCCTAAGAAAAGCTACTTCTGAAATAGTTTGCTGAGGTCCAGAAAACAGGAACTGAACCATCTTTCCATAGATGTGGAATTGCCAGCCTATCTGGTGTGATTTCAGGGGTACAGAACACTGGTACAAAATCCCTTCCAGTGATGGAGTAGAGAAAAATTTGGATTTGGAGTTGAGTTCATTTCAATTCATAAACATTTACCAAGCACCTACTATGTTCCAGGCACAGTGCTAAGGATATAAATAAGAAAAAGAAAGATAGTCTCTGCCCTTTAAGGAACTTACAATTGAATGGGAAGACCATATATAAAAGGAAGCTGGAAAATGGTATGTGTATATGGGGGTGGAAGTGGCATCTAGGAGTACCTGGAGCAGTATCTTGTTCTGTGGGGTTGAAACCAGGCAGAACTATAGATGCAGAGTGGAGTGAACTGGAATTCCTCTCCTTGGAAGGAGTTTAATACTCTGTCTTCCAGCCTTCCGATCAGAGGGAAGAGGAAGCTGAGGGAGGTGCTATCCAAGGCATAAGGCAGCAACAACATGGTGGAATGATGAGCTTATACTGGAAAGGGCATCTAGTTCATGGAATTGAAATCAGGCAATGCTTCAAATGTAAAGTGGAATAGAACAGGAAGATCTGTGTTCCAACTGTGCCTTGGACACTTACTAGTTATATGGCCTTAGGCAAATCTCATCTTCTCCCTAAATCTCAGTTTTCTCCTCTCTTTATGAGGAGCAAATGAAATAATACATGCAAACCACTTTGTAATTTCAAAATTTATGTAAATTTCAAGTCAACAAGCAACAGATCAATAGCTACAATGTATCTAAACTGCCCTCAAGCAGTTTATGTTCTAAAGTATGAAGACAATACATAAAAGGAAGCTGAGGAGGTGATGGAGAGGAAGGTAACTGGTGAGAGGCATGGAGAAAGTCCAGAGGAGGGCAATCAGGAGAGGAACTGAGATGTGATTGACCTGGGCATCCTCCTTCAAATGGACATTCTGGAAGTAATCAGCCAATCAAAGTGGCCAACAGGAAGAGGATACTCCTATATGAAGTCCCTGGGTGGAGTGAGTTTCCAGGAAACGGATGGAGAACATCTAAAGGGAAGTCTAAAGGAAAGTTGTAGCCTGGAGCAGAATTAAGACATGACTGGCCTGGGAAGGATTTGAACTTGAGTTCCTCTGACTCTAGAACCATTAAGTGCTCTTCCTTCTGTATCATGTCACCTTTAAAGTTCCTGCCAACTCTTCCTATGATCTAATATCTAATCTTTTTCCTACATGATGTTAATTCAAAGACTTGATTCCCCCATCTCAGTGTACATATAGGCTTGAATTGCATTAGTTCATTAAGCTTTTATTAAGTACCTGTTGTATACACTATGCTGGATGTTAGAGGAGATATAGAGATAAATAAGATATAACCTCAGACCTCATAAAACCTAAATTTCTACAGGAATATGAGTGGTTAATTATTATTAGACATTAGATATTATTAGAAATTGCTATTATTATTAAAGTTTGCAAAGCATTTTTTTCATAATCCTACAAAGCAGGTATTATATCATTTTCCCCATTTTACAGATGAGGAAACTGAGGTTCACAGAAATGAAATATCCATATTCAGTCAGTAAGGGTCTGAGGCAAGATCTGAACCCAATGTTCTTGCTTTCTAAGTCTAGTGCTGTAACCATTGTTACTTTGCCTCTCACTACAGTGAGGGCTAAAGCTAAGGGAAAAAATATGTGGGTGCCAGAGATATGAACTCTGAAATTCCTTTATCATTCCATCTGTCCTTTCTCTTTATTACCCCAACCCTGTTTGCTGCCCTCATTGTGACCTCCATTTCCTTTGTTTCTTAGCTATTTTCCAGGCCATAATGCTAGCACTAACTAGACTTGCCTTCCTTTCCTCTCACCACCCCTTGGTGTACCAACTTCACACCACATCATCCTTTACCATAAAATCCCTTCCCCTGGTGTCCTATCCCTGATCACACCGTACCAAACTACCACCCTGGATTAATCCCACTATCCACCTCATTCTCTCTTACTTGTGTGCTGCTTATTGGTGCTGGAACCAATGGTCAAACTGTGCTGATTGAGACCCTTACAAATATTCTCTAATCTCAACTGGGCCCTCACTGTGGCAAACCAAATACTCTATTTCTCCCTTATCAGTTCATTATCCCACTATCCACCTCAACTATCCTGAACCTTCTTGTATCTCTTTGAGGCTACCAATGGCATCCCCCTCCTTCCTCCCTTAACTGAGGACCTTCATTGAAAACATGAGATCATTTGCTACTAGTTTCCCTTTCTTCTCTCCTCATCTTACATTTCAGAAATTTTTTCCCATTGTCTTCATTCTGGTTTTAGATGAAGATTTATCCTTTCTCCCTCTCAAGACCAGCCTTTTTACATTCCTTCCAAGTTGTCCATCCGATTGTCCCCACTATAATCCCTACTTTCTTTTATCTTCAGTATCTTCATCTACTGGTTCCTTCCTATCTGACTACAAACATTTGCTGTCTCTTTCTTAAAACAAAACAAAATAAAACACTCTTACTAGATTAAACTATCCTTTCACATATCTCTTTTCTTCTTTGTGGCTAAACTGCTTAAGAAATCCATCTACAAGGCTGTCTCCATTTCATTTTCTCTCACTCTTCTAAATTCTCAGCACTCTGTCTTTTAAGTGAATTGTTCAACAACTGAAACTGCCATTTCCAAAGCTACCAATGATGTCTTAATTCCTAAATCGATGGCCTTTTCTCTATCCTCATCCCTTAACAAAGCTTTCTACAACCTTGGACACTCAACGTTTAACATCCTTTTCTCAATATTTTCTCCTATCCAGGTTTTATGACATTGTCCTTCTACTTGTCAGATGGTTCCTTCTCAGTCATCATTGCTGGCTCTTCATCTATCTCATGACCAATAACCATGAGTATCCCTCAACTTTCTTCTGGCCCCTTTTCTCTTTTGACTCTATATGATCTCACTTGGTGATATTATGGATTCACTTTATCATCTCTATGAAGACAATTCTCAAATCTATACATCCAGCCCTAGTCTCTCTCCTGAGCTATAGTCTTGCAACTGTGACCATCTCTTGGACATCTCAGACTAGATATCCCACAGGCATCTCAATTGAACATGTCCAAAGCAGAACCTATTGTCTTCCCCCTCTCCCAATCCTCTCATTTCTAACTTTCCTATTAAGGAAAATTAAGGGCACCATCATCACCTCATTCTCTTTTCCTCATTTGCACTCACCTCATATATTCAACTGATCATCCAATTTTACTGTTTCCAATTTGACAGAATCTCTCATATATGTTTCCTTGTCTGTACTTATATGACCAGAATCCTAGTCCAAGCCTTCATCACCTATCATCTATAATATCTTGATAGCCTTCTATCAAGTTTATTTATTGACATTCGTGTTTCAAGCCTCTTCCAACTCTAATCCATCTTCCACTCAGATGCCAAGGTGACTTTTCTAAAGCACTTTTGTCCATGTAAGCCCCTTCCTAGTGAGATAAAGTGGTTTCCTCTTACTGCCAGATGAAAATACAAGGTCCTCTCTTTAACTCTGAAAGCTCTTCATAATCCAATCTCCTTTTTTTCCTTGTAAGTTTTTGATACCTTCCTCCCCTCCTTGAACTTTATGATCTAGCTACAGTGACCTGTTGCCTTTCATCACTTTTATCTTATATCTCTATACTTTACCCTGTAAATCAACCATGGCTGGCATGCGGTGCCCCTTTGTATCCACCTCTTAGATTCTCTGACTTTCTTTAAGACTTAGCTCAAAATCATCTCCTTCTTTCTCTCTCTTTCTTTCTTCCTTCCCTCCCTCCTTCTTTCCTTCCTTCCTTCCTTCCTTCCTTCCTTCCTTCCTTCCTTCCTTCCTTCCTTCCTTCCTTCCTTCCTTCCTTCCTTCCTTCCCGTTAAGTGACTTGCCCAGGGTTACCAAGCTAGTAAGTGTTTGAGGCCAGATTTGAACTCAGATTCTCCTTACTCCAGACCAGTGTTCTATCCATTGCACTACCTAGCTACCCCCATGTACTTTCTCTATATTTTATATGTCCCTACTTATTTTCTTGCTGTCTTATCTATTTGAGTATGAACCTCTTGAGGGCAAGGATCGTTGTTTTGCTTTTCTCTATATTGCCAGCATTTAGAACAATACATAATATGCATTTGGTGCTAAATAAATTACTGCTGATTGATTGATTGACTGAAAAACAGCAAGAAGATGAGATTGGATCTGAAGTGAAAGGATACCATATAATAGTATATAGTGTATTATATAATATACTATATAATTAGTTTATAGTATATTACTATATGCAGGAAAGTTGGGTAGGGGGCAGGCTGTGAAGAGCTTTAAATGACAATTAGATTTGATCCTCGAGTAAAAGGGATCCATTAGAGTTTATTATACACATTTGTTGATCTCCAAGCTAGAGGGCCCTGAAATAGCCTATATTTGGATCTGGGACACTCAGAGAAATCCCCATTTTTATAGATGAAGAACTTGATGCACATACATGTTATATGACCTGCCTGAGATCGCTGCTTGGCACAGAGGGCCGTAGCAGAAGCAGTGGCTGGAGACTGAAGAGTGGTTGATTTTCAGCTCAATTTGAATAAAAAGTTCCTAACAATTAGGACTATCCTAAAGTGGAATGCAGGCTGTCACAGAAAGCAGCAGGTACCCTGTCATTTGAGTTCTTTAGACAAAGGCTAGACCACCACTTATCAGGCATGTTGTACAGTGGGGATTCTCCGGCAGGGATGGGTTGGACTATAGGGCCACTGAGATCTTTTTTGAACTCTCCTATTCTGTGAATCTTCTTTGGTAATCAACATGAGGCTTGGTCTCTCATAGATGCTCAGTAAGTACTTATTGATTGATTTGCCTGAGTAAGGAATTCACCATAAAAACCACAAAATCAACCCAAGACGTTCTTGTTGTCACTTGTTCAGACTCCCTCGTTGGCAGCATTGTCCCTATTCTTCAAAAAGGAGAAGAGGGAGCTAAGTGACCGAAATTGACTTCTACATTACACTGGGGGCCTCTGGCTTGGAGGGGGGCAAGGACTAGGAGGAGCAGAATGGGAGGAAAGGGAGTGAGTAAGAAGAAGCCAGATCTTGCTCCTGAAGGATGGATGGTGGGGGAGATTGGGAGACATGAATCCAATTTCTTGGCGAAAGTGGCAGTTTGCCAGCCCTATTAATTATTATTTTGATTATGGATAAAGATTAAAAATAAACTGTGTGTCTCAATCACAGCGGGGACTAAAATTGCTCCCTAATTGTAACGTGTGAATCAATCTTGGCTCTATTAGCTCTTCTTTCTGAGGTGTAATTGAGGTGTGGTGGTTCTGCTTAGTCTTATAGCTTTGAGATGATATCTACTCAGGAGACTCTCAAACTAAGTTTCCCCCTCCCTTCCTCAGTAGGACCCTAGAATTATAGAATGAGGATCTGGAATTTAGTTAATCGAGTCCAGCTCCATCATTTTGTAGGTGACAAAACTGAGAGGACTAGAGAAATTAACTTGTCCAAGTGAACAGACTTGGGATTGGAATATAGGCCCTCTGATTCCAAATCTATCACTCTTTCCACTACAACATTCCTCTTTCCTCTCCTTCCTTTCTCTTTCTTTCCCTCCTCCTTCACTTTCTCTCTCACTCCCTTCTTCCTTCTTTCCTTCTTTCCTTCCTTCCTTCCTTCCTTCCTTCCTTCCTTCCTTCCTTCCTTCCTTCCTTCCTTCCTTCCTTCCTTCCTTCCTTCCTTCCTTCCTTCCTTCCTTCCTCCCTTCTCTATCCTTACACTCCTAATCCCATCCACTGAAATTCTAAAAAACCTCCTTCTCTTTGAATTGAAAAGTGAATTCATGGCAAAAATTTAGAAATTGAGGTGATGCCCATCAATTGAGGAATGACTGAACATGAATATAATGAAAGACTTTTGTGCTATAAGAAATGATGAGCAAGATATCAGAAAAACCTGAAAAGACTTGCATTGATGTTGAATGAAGTGAGAAGAACCAGGACAACATTGTACACAGTAACTGAAACATAGTATTATGATCAACTATGATAGACTTAGCTCTTACCAGCAATACAATGGACCAAGACAATTCCAACAGACTAGTGATGGAAAATGCTATCCATATCCAGGCAAAGAACTATGGAGTCTGAATGCAGATTAAAGCATACTATTTTTACTTTTGCTGTTTTTTTCTTCTTGTTTTTTTTTTCACTTTTGCTCTGATGATTCTTTTACAACATGACTAATGTGGAAATACATTTATTGTGATTGTACATGTATAACCTATATTAGATTGCTTGCTGTCTTGGGGAGGAAGGAGAAAAATTTGGAATTCAAAATCTTACAAAATTGAATGTTGAAAACTATCTTTACATGTAATTGGGGAAAATGATATTAAGAAAAAAAGTGAATGCATTTTATGCCATCCATTACTAGGGGTAGGGAGAATAAGGAATGAGTATCCTGAAACTCAACTATGAGATATCCCAGCAGCTTGGGATAGTAGAAAAAAAATACTGGCTTAGGAGTCAGGAGAATGAAAGTATCCAAGAACCTGGGTAAGTTATTTTACTATAACTGTGCCTCAGTTTCCTCTTCTACAATACAAAAAAATTAAACGAGATGATCTCTAAGCTCCTTCTCAGTTTGAATATTCTGTGTTCAAGTCCCTTCTTGGTTTACTAGTAGTCATCTGTCCAGTTAGATTGTAAGCTCCTTGGAGACAAGTACTGCCTTTTGCATCTTTTTGTAGCCCTAAGATTTGGCACAGCCTTTAGCATTTAGTAGATACTTAACAAATGTGTAATGATTGACTGATTATGTTGTAATATCTGTTCAAGTTCTGGCATTTAATCTGTTTAGCCTCCCCCCCATAACCTGTGCCATAATAATGACCCCTCCTCTCTATGGCATTCTCTGTTCTAAGGCTCCTCCCAGCTCCAATATTCTTTCTTCTAAGGCCCCTCCCAGTTCTAACATTCTCTGTTCTAAGGTCATCCCCAGCTTCAATATTCCATGTCCTAAGGCTCCTCCCAGCTCTAATATTTTCTGTTCTGAAGTCCTTCCCAGCTATTCCAAGTCATAAGGCCCCTCTGAGTTCTAACATTCTTTATTCTAATGTCCCTCTCATCTCTGAACAGTGTTCTAAGGCTTTTCCTGCCTCTGACATTCTCCATTTTAATGGTCTACTCAATTCTTACATCCTCTCTGATCTAAGGGCCCTCCTTGGAATATAGATTAAAGGGAGCAATGGAAAGGTTCATGTCTGACCATGATCCCAAACCTTCCAGGCTGTTCAGCCATGGGCAAATCACTTCAACGTGTAGCTTCAATTATTTCATCTCCAGAATGGAGATAAAAATGACTATATTCTCTACTTCACAGTAAATGTGAGGGAAGCTCTTTGTCAACCTTGCAGTACTATAAAAATGGAGGCACTTTTAGAATAGGGTGACATTTTCACACTAGCTGCCCATATTGTGGACCTGTCCAATTCAAAGATTCTGTACCTTTGAGGTTCGTCCTAATGACTGGGCTGACCCAGACTTCGAGAGGTGAACTCAAGGTGGCTTTAGGACATCACTATGATTCATCATTGATCTCTGAACACACAGACCCAGGCCAAGTAGAGAATCTTTGTGATGAAGAGATAAAAGAACTGGACCCCACTGATACAACTTTTCCATTTAGGAGGAACAGCACAAGGACCCATTTAGAAAGGAGAAGAAGGCAAGATTGGCCAAGGCATTCAGACACATCTACAGCATAGTGTTCTTGCCTGGGTGACACATTTTAGAAGGGACCTTGATAAGCTGGAAGCATCTGGTAAGGATGGCTAAGGGAGTGAAGATATGGGAGACTTAACTTCATGGGAATCAGTTGAAGGAAGCGATGATATTTAGACTGGAAAAAAGAAAGTTGGTAGTGGAAGGTAGAGGGATAGGATAGCTATTGTCCAACATTTGGAGGGCTGCTCAAGGAAGGGGTGGGGTTGACTTATTCTGTTTGTTCTGGGTCTAGTAGACCCAGAAGCAGTGGAGAGAAGTTCTAGAGAGGCAGGGTTTGGCCCCACACAAGGAAAACATTTGTAAGATTTTGAGCTGTCCCTGAACTGACTAGGGTCCCTGGGAGTTACAGTCATAGTTATTAACATCTATTAAGTGTCTTCTTTCAGCCAGGCCCTGTGCTTAGTGCTGCAGGGAGAGAGTTCCTCATCATTGGAGATATTTAAGAGGAAGCTGCATGTCTACTTGTTGGAGATATTTTATAGGGGTTTCTTGGTCAGGGATTCAATTTGATTGAATATTCGCTCTCACTGAGATGTTATGAATCAAATCAATTCAATTAAAAATATTTGCTAAGTGTAAACTACATGCAAAGCACTGAGATAGGTACTTAGAATTCCAAGGCAAAAGTTAAACACCTGAAATATGAGAAAAGGGTCTTAGAGCAAAGTCAGTTATTGTCTGATAGTTACTATAAAAACAATGGACATTTCTATAGTAGATTAATATTTACCAGGACCTTTTCATATATGATCTCACTGGATCCTCACAACAGTGCAGTGAGGTAGGTTTTACAGGCATTATTCTCCCTATTTTATAAATGGGGAAACTGAGGCTTTGAGGGGTCAAGTGATTTAATGGAAGTGTGGTGTAGTGGAGAGTCCATTGGGTTTGAAATTGTGGGATTCCTTGCCTCCACTACTTTCTCCCTGGTAGAACTTGGGAAAGTCATGTAATATCTCTGGGACTCAGTTTACTCATTTGTAAAATGAACAAGAAGGCCTCTAAGGTCCTTTTCTAGTTCTGTTTATGATTCTCCCATGGTCCCAAATCTAGGCTCAAATAGAAGTAGAATCCAAGTCACACCTCAGACAGTTGGTGGAGACTTTAAAGACCCATCTAGGTCAACTTCATTTTACATATTTCATTTCAATATGATTCAATTTAACTTAGTTACACAAATGTTTATTAAAATGACCTCCTTACAAAGCACTGGTCCAGGTGCTGGAGACATAATTATCAATGAACCAATATTTATTAAACAGCTCTTATGAGCCAGTCTTTGTTAGTCAGTCAACAACCATAAATTAGGTGCTTACTGTGTGCCAGGTGGTGGTGATATTTCAAAGAAAGGCAAAACCAGATCCTGCCTTCAAGGCTCTTATTTCTCCTGGGAGTGGGGAGGGAAAAACAGCATGTATCTATAAGTAGGTAGAAAAGACAAAATATGAAGTAATTTGGGGTGGGGGAGAAGTAGGAGGAGAGGGGATGAATCAGAACTGTTGGAGGTGACATGTGAGGTTAGGTTTGAAGAAAGCTAGAGATCCTAAGAGACTGAGGTGAGCAGGGAGGTAAACAAAGGCAGTGACAGAGGGAAGGGAGGACCATGCCTATGGGGCAGTAAACAGGTAAGTTAGAGAACACCTAAGCAAAACAGCCCGTTAAGGAACTGACTCTTTACTTGGGGGATCCCCTTCATATGCGGAGATGGATAAATCTTGTCTTGGTCATTTGATATGGAGAGAATGGTGGTGGCTGGATATATTGGCAAAGATTTCCTGTAGGAGGTGAGCTCAACCTTAAAGGAAGCTGAAGATTGGGACAGCGGGGGAAAGGGGGTTCAGGGAGGTTTATGGGCTGACCAGGAGATGGAATGCTGAATTCAGGAAGCAACCAGGAGGTCTGTTTGACTAGAAGGGGATTGCAGGTTGGGGTGAGCCGCAGTGAGAACTCCGTCTAGAAAGATGGCTTTTATAGGTTGCTTGATTCCTGCTTCCCTCCTAACTGCTTCTCCCTCGCCCCTTCCTCACCTGATGTCTCTCATCAGTCCACCCTAGGGTCTCCCTCTTTGAATGGGAAAGCAGCTATTACTGAGGGCCACCCAGACCCCGGAGGGACAAAGACTGTGGCAAGAGAAGCTGGGCGCCCCTGAGTCCAAGAAAGGGTGCTCATTCGCATGGTGGACTGATTATATCACTGTCACAGGGGAACATGGAGGTTAATTACCATTCTCTATGTGTTCAGGGCAGAGTAATGCAGTGTCTCTTGAGCTGTGTGTGTGTGTGTGTGTGTGTGTGTGTGTGTGTGTGTCTGAGAGAGAGAGAGAGAGAGAGAGAGAGAGAGAGAGAGAGAGAGAGTAATGGTGAGGGGCTGGGGCCCTGTGTGTTTCTCTGGCAGAAAGGAGCTAGGGCAGGGGCTGAGGGCTTGGCTTGGTATATGTTGGGGGAGGGGGTTGATTGTCCATGAGCTTTGAGCTTTCAGTTCTGTCTTGTCTGGTCCAGCAAAAGAGAAGTGCTTAACAAGTATTAAGAGACACAAATAATTCTCCCTTTCTCCTTTCGCCCATTCTTTTTTCCCCCCTCTCTCTCTTTCTCTTTTCTTGTAAATCCTGCTTATCACATCTGAATAGCAGAATGGCTTCGTCCGGGACCTTTAATCAGGTTCCTGGTAGGCCCTGGCTGGGCAAAGTGGCTGAGGATTACCTTTTATCTGAGGGGGGTTTAGGTTTTTAGTTCCCCTCCGCCCCTCCCCCACCCCTGAGCTCCCCCAGCCCCCCCTATCGTGTTTTCTTGCTCCCCGTTTGTTCTCACAAGAAGTAAGTAACTGAGGCTTAAAGAGAGGGGGAGGGGGTGTTACAAACTTAAGGGGATGGAGGCCTATTCAGAGCGACTTGTCCACAGGCTTGCGGCTTTTGTTCCCTGGTCATTCTTTACTTGATTTCTTCACTCCAGTAAAAGCACTCTAATTCCCTTTTAGATACCGAGAATCCATCCTCTTCTCCTTGTCCCTCCTTCCCCCTTCCCCGCAGCACCCCCCTTCTCTTCCTCCCTCCCTCCACCCCACACACCCTAATTCACTTTCTCAGACCTTTTATACTGAGGCCTTCTCAACATCAACAAAGCCCCAACATCATGTAAAGTCTTCCTTTCACAGGCAAAGTGGGGCAGAGAGAGAAAGCTCACCCCCTCTCCACTGCCTCCCCCCCCCACATACATTCCACGCTGGAGACTCAAGGGAGGGGGAGGGAAGATAGAGAGAGGTGTGATCTATGGAGTGTGTCTGGGGGGGGCCTGCTTTTACTGGCTCCTCTGGACTGACTTCAAGTCACCCCCCCCTTTCTACAGGCTTCCAAATTCTAGGCACCATCTCCTTTCCACTATGGCTCTTTTTACCTGGAAGGGGCAAGGGGAAAGAAAGGTGGTGGTGGAGTAGAGTATGTGTGTGTGTGTGTGTGTGTGTGTGTGTGTGTGTGTGTGTGTGTGTGTGTGTGTAGGGGTAATATACACAAAATAAAAGTTTGGGAGGGAGGAAGGGGAAGAATAATACCAGAAACATTTACGTCTTGATGCCCTGGCTTTTTTCCAATGTTGGGAGCTCCATTAATGGAGTGGGTGTTTGGGGTAGACTCATAGAATCATAAATTTAGAACTATAAAAGTATCATAGGATCACAGACCGTTCGATTACAAGGTCTTCAAGGGACTGTTTTTTGCCTTTTTTTTGTATCCTAAGTGCTTAGCTTAGTGCCTGGCATATAGTAGGTGTCCAATAAATGCTTGTTGACTGACTGACTTAGACCTGTAAGGGACCTCCAGGAACATCTAGTCCAAACCTCTAATTTGAGAAAACTGGGGTCCAGGGAGTTTGATATGCTCAAGGTCACGTGGGCAATGAACATCGAGGACAGGTGCTGATAGGTTCCTCTAACTCCAGAGACAGACGTCTAAGATGTTTTCATTTTACAGATAAAGGAAAAGTCCCTTAAAAGGTGAGTGACTTGCCCATGGTCACACAGTTTAGGACATGCCTGAGCCTAGAACTGCATCTTCAGATTGAAGGATCTTTCCATCCTCCCTCTCTCCAAGCCAAACATACTGACAATGTCCTTTTAAAATACTTTACATATTCAAAGCTTTTTACAGCAACTCTGTGAAGCAGTTATGATTATTGTCATTTCACATATGAAGAACTGAGACCCAGAGAAGTCAGGTGACTGGTCCAATATCACACAGCTGGTAGCAGTAATGGAACTAAATTGACTCTTTTAAGGAAAAATCATTTTATTGATTTCTTTTGCTTTCACATTTTCTTTGTTTTTCAATATGTGATCTTCCCCTTTCCTTCCTACCCAGAAAGATATTCCTTATAATAATTTTTTTAAATAGTGGAAGGTGTAGGGAAAGACAATTTAGCAAAATTAACCAACCTTTCAACTGAGTCTGGCATGGTAGGCACTGTTACACATACAAGTCTTCCACCTCAGCAAGAAAGGGAGAGTGATGCATGTTTTCATCTCTTCCTGTTGCTAGACTTGAATCTAGATTTTTTTAAGTCCATTTTTTTAAGTGTTTTAACTGCTCATATTGCTTAGGAAAATTCTTGTGGGTACTTGAGGGGACTTATATTGCCAGTAGAGAAGGCTGCAGGAAAAGAGTGTAGGGCTTTGTAGTAAGAGGATCTGGGTTCATATCCTGCCTCTGATAGAGCCTGCTTCTGTTTGGGTCCCAGTTTTCTTCTTTGTAAAATGAGAGGATTGGATTTGCTGGCCTGAGAAGTTGCTTCCACCTCTGGATTTAGGACCCCATGGTGCTTAAGCCAGAAGAACTAACCCCAACATCACTTTTGTGACATCATTATCAGCACCCCATCCTTCAGTTCCCTTATCTATAGAATGGGAATAACCAATTTACAGCTTCTCTACTTAAAAAAAAAATGTTCCCTGGCTACAATATGGAGAGATGAAGCTTTTCTATCTCCTCCTCTCTCATCCATCATTGGGAAAGAGAGGAAGATGAGTCCTTCTGCAAAACAGAGACCCATTTAAGGAAAAGTGACCTGGGAGCAGGTAATAGACCAATTGGATACCTCTGCTACAGAAGTGCTGGCTCTCTCTCAATGCCAGAGAATCGGCAATTACCGCCAGGCATTTTTCGGGCAAAATAGAAAGCAGATAAATAGCAAATAGGAACACCAATTATTGGGAATCATCCTCGGGGTGAAAAACACCTCTCTATTCTCCCACAGTAAGACCAGGCCGGCGCCACAAGCCACAAAGCAGTTAGAATGGTTAAGAGAGGATGGGAGGAAATTCAGACTGGGATAATGTTCGAGATTTCTCATCTCAGGCTCTGCTGGGCTTGGAGGTGGGAGGGGGGGAAGGATTAAACTAGCTGGGAAACTAGGTAGCCCTCTTCAGGGAGATAGTATGGTTCAGAGGAAAGATCTTTGGTTTTGGAGTCAGATGACCTGACCTGGATTCAAATCCTGACTTTGATACTTATTACTTAGGTGCTCTACGGTGAGTCATTTCATTGCCCTCTGCCTCAGTTTCCTCATCTGTTATAGTTCTTGGTCCTTCATTCTTGATGGCATCATGAGGGTAATGCCTTGACTTTCCTGTGAATTGGATCCAAGTGAGGCAAAATTGTCAACCTCACTTTCTCCTCCAGAGTCACTGAATTTAGAAAGGCCTCACCTGTAAAATGAGAGGGTTGGCTTCAGTAACCCTAAGTCTTCTAGCTCTCGATCTAGGATCCAGTTAAAAACACAAACAAACCCACCCTAAAGTTAATCTATGGCTTCTCTCTCTGGTTCGCTGTGTGACCTTGTTCAGATTTTGCCCCTCTCTGGTCTGTCATTATTTTAATACTAAAATGGGGGTAAGGGGAAAAGTTCCTGAACCCCCTCCATTTCAAAGGTGAGAAGAAGAAGAAAATCATAAGATTTAGGCCTGAAAGGGAGGTAGGAAGAGGCAGAGTAAAGATTTGAATGAAGATTTGCTTCCTCATATACACTATAAAGGAAGGTGGCATTAAACACCAATGACGGACACATATAATATTTTTAAAGTTTGCAAAGCACTTTATCTTTATCACCTTATTTGAGTCTCATCTCATCACAGGCCTATAATACAGGTACTATTGATTTTCTCCATTTTACAGATGAGGAAATTAAGCCTTGAAGGGAGGTTTCAGTAGCACATCTAGGATCACATAGCTCCTACCAGTAGAGGAAGGATTTGAATGCCAACTTTCTGCTCCCAAGTTGACTACTATGTCCATAGAGGCAGCATGATATAGTGAAGAAAAATAGATCCTAGGAGCCTAAGATGAAGGAAACATCCAGAATTTCTGAAAGGGACCTCAGAGGCCAGCTAGGCCAACTTATGGTTGGACTGAAATGTCCTCTCTATGATCTCTGACAAGCAGTCATTCATCCTCTGCTGGTGTTCACAACCTCCATGACCAGTCATTTCTTCTGTTCCCAGTCTTTTCATACCATATACCCCACCCCTTTCCAACATACTTTGCCATCCAGTGATACTGGCTTCCTTATTGCTCCTTGCACATTATGCTAGGTCTCCTGACTCCAAGCATTTTTACTGTCTCCTGAGCCTGGAACTCTCTCCCTCATTGTCTCCACCTCCTGGTTTCCTTCCTAGGCTTCCTTTAAATCTCATCTAAAATTCTACATTCTACAGGAAGTCTTTCTCAATTCTCCTTAATTCTAGTGCGTTTTCTCTATTGATTATCTCCCCTTTATCCTACATTGGCTCTCCCTCCCATCCCCCATTAGACTAGCAACTCCTTGAGGTCAGGAATTCTTCTTTGCCTATCTTTGTATGCTCAGTCCTTAGCACAATGACTGGCACAGAGTAGGCACATCATGAATGATTCTTGACTTGACTAGCCCAATGCCTTTATTTTATAAATGTGGAAAATGAGATCTGGAGAAACAACATGATCTGCTCCAAGTCACCCAGCTAGTAAGTGCTACATCAGGGTTATTATCCGTGAATTATTTTTTTCTGAATAAATAAACATTCTGTTGCTTGAAGAAGCCCTCCTGAGTCATTTGTGTGGGTAGTGAGCTTTGAGAGCTCCAGAAGAAAATGGTGACCAGAGTGACACGTGTAAACAATAAAGCTGCTGGTACTCAAATATCTGTGAGAATGTTCTCTGGAGGGTCATAACCACCTAGTGGCATTTGGGGACCTCGGCTGAAAATCCTCCTCACTTGGCTATTGCAGGTTTTATGGGTCCCCTAAATACATCTGGGACCCTATTAGTATCAAATGCCTGTATCTTGCCCTGGAGGGATCTTGGAACAGAGAATGTCAGAACTGGGAGAGACCTCAGAACAGGGAATGTCTGAGCTGGGGATGCTAGCACTCTTTGAGCTAAGGTTCCTTCCATTTCTGACACTGTTTTCTATGATAAGCTGACTCTTCTTCCTGGAGGAGAATGACATTTATAGAATCAACAAGTCTAGCAAAATTTGACTGATCTCTTTGGGAATATTTCTTACCTTCTGTTTGAAGGAAAATAAATAAAAAACAAACTCATCCCTCTCTCCTCCCTCCTCATCCCTCTCCATATTTACCCTTCCCTTATCCTAAACACAACCTCTCAGTGAGAGAGCCATCTGGGGGAAGGTGTGTGTGTGGGGGGGCGGGTGAGGTTTGGAGAACTGAGCCAGATCTGTCCCAGAGCTCTGAATCCTAGGCCTGACTGTCACAAAGAAGTGTCCTGGGCTGCCAATTCCCATCCTCTCCACCCTGCCCTCCTGTGGGGACTGAGGCTGCCTTTTGCAGATGACTGAATTCTCACCCCCTCCTGCCTTCATACTACTGGATTAAGCCACAGACCCAACACAGGCAGGCTTTTTTCCTGATGTGGAATGCAAGGCAAGGCATCACCTTATAACTCCAGGGCTGCCAGATCAGCAGGAGGGCACTTGCCTTTGGAGGGCCAAGCAGCCCCAAAATTGTTCTGGGGAAGCAGATGGAGATAGGGGCTGGGACTTTGGCGGGGAAAGGTGGAATCAGTGAGAGAGGGAGAAAGTTCCTGAACGGAGGCTGCCCCGTAGGCTCTGCTGCTTTCCAGCTGCCCGCAGTCCATCCTTGAAAATGAACCCAGAGCTCAGATATTTAACACAACAACAGTAGCGACAACAGACACAAAACCAGCAGCTGGCCCTCAATGAAAATTAAGGCAATATTTTAAAATTCAAGTGGATCAGCTCTGCCTCCTCTTTCACGTGGGGGAACCTCAGGAAAGAAAGAGGGGAATTAGGACTTGGGGGAGGAGGGAGGTGGGGCAATCTGATGGTCAGAGAAACAGGACCAAGGCAGTATGTTTCTAGGTTCATGATTTAGGAGCTAAAGCAGGGAGCAGGAGGAGGGAAGGGAATGGAAGGGGGAGGGGCACAAAGGAATGGTAGGATCCTGAGACAATAGGATTTAGTGGTAGAAGGGATTTTAGAGATTATCTGGGCCCACTGAGGCCCAGAGGGGAAAGGGACATCTTCAAGGTCATCCAGGTGGTAAAGAGAAGGACCAGTATTCAAACCCTGGCTCTTTGACTCACAGAACCAGAGGATCTCAGCACTGGAAGGGACTGCAGAGGTCATCTAGTCCTTGGAGACTTGAATGAGAGAAAGCATTGAAATGTACCTGGTTACCTTTGAAATGCTATGTAAATATTTGTCATTATGACTGTTATAGATTATCATATCATGTCATAGAGGATTTAGAATTAATATTATAATACAATATAATAAATATAACAGTGCAATATGACATAATATGACAATATGACACAATTGAATTCAATATGTTAGGATAAAATATGATAATATGATATAATATTACATAATAGAATATGATATGGTATGATATAATATAGAATGATATATGACAATGTCATATGTGATATAATATGTTATCAAACAGTATATCTTATTATTTTGTTATAAAACATTATTAATATATATTAGTATTCTAATTATAATATGATAATAGTACCTTGGCGATCATACTGAGGATGTATATCTCAACACTTTTATTTAATGTCAAAAAGCAATAATTTTATCCAAGCCCACAATGGTCCACAGAACATGAAATAACAACGTTAGGATAGTGAACTCTCTCAGGAAAGTGAGAGTGAGAATACCACCACCACCATCTTCAACACAATAAATAATGATAGTGTAGGAGGTTAATTGGTCTTCAACCAATTGATTTCCATCTTCAAACAGCAGAAACAACAAAGAGTGATTAGCTATGGTTAAGGACTGGAACTGTGATTTCATTGTTCTAGGGAGCAGCTGTGGGTCAGCACATTGCAGATTATACAAAGATATGTAGGCTGCAAAAATATAGCACCTACTGAATACATAGCAAGGCATGACTTGATAGTTAAAATTATTTTTAATAGAACTTGCTGCCTTTTGTAAACTAATGAACCTGTACTATAAATACAGACCTCCAAAAATCAAAGAGAACTCAAAAGCAAACCAGCCTGGCACTAGTGCATTATCACAAGCCAATCTCTTCCCCCAAATCATCAGGATATAACCTTGATCCACAAAAATTTAAAGTGACTGATGGTTAAATGGAACTTTTATTAAAGGTTTACTATACCTCAGGTACTGCACTAAGTACTGGCTATACAGATATAAGCATGGAAAATGGTGGTTGCCCTGAAGGAACCTAGATTCTATTGGGGGAAGACAACACAGGAAACAGAAATAAGGAGGTGGTTTAATGTGTAGTTCATGCCAAGACTTTGGTTATAATAAGGCAAAAGTTCATCTACCAGAACTGAGATACCTAGGGGTGGAGTCTTAGGTTCTGTTAAAAGACAGATGAAAATGACATTTGTGGAGCAGAAGGTATGGTGAAGAGACAATCAAGGAGTAAGTCTGCAATTTCTTTGATACAGAAAACTCTTGAGTTAGAAAATTCCCTGTACCAGTGCAAGGCTGGACCTTCCCTGTAACTTAGTCTTGGAGAGTCACCTAGAGCATTGAGAAGGTAAGTGAATTTTCCAAGGTCACACAGTCAGTATGTCAGAGGCAAGACTTGAATCCATATCTTTCCAGTTCAAGAAGTTCCTTCTATTCATTCCATCATGCTATCTTTCATGTCATCTTAGCTAATACTCATAACCTTTAAGCAACATGGAATGGAAACACTTCAATATCAAGATCTCAAGGAAGAAAGCATCTTCACTGTCGTCACAGCCCTGTGGAAGATGTGGAGGTGTATATCCTCTGTTTCAACCTACCTACAACTGGAAGTGTACCAAAAATGCTTCCAGGGAAACGAAAGGAGATGAGCTTACACCTCAATATTTTTATTCAATTACAAGAAGAAGTCATTTTATCCACTTGTTTACAGAACATTTATTTAATTGAAAAGAACAATGGTAAGATACTGACTTGTCTTAGGACTTTCTCTATTTGAATCTCATAAAAACACATGAGATGATGATGATGATGATGGTGATAAAAATGAGGTGAGAAGAAAAGATGTGAAGGAAAATATTAGGTCAACAAAAATATCAATTCTCATTGGAGTATCATACTCCAAATCCATTGCAATGTGGGCTACACCAATTGTGAGTAACACCAGAATAGGTTTAGAATCAAATTTATTAAAGACATATTCAGTAAGTGCCTACCACGAGTGAGGAACTGTGAGTGGGTATAAAAAGAAAAACCACATAAAACCAAAACAAACAAACAAAACCAGTCCCTGCTCTCAGGAGCTCATTATCTAACAAAGGAAAACAATTTTCAGACAACTATGTATAAATAAGATATATACAGGTCAAAAGGAGAGTAATTTCAGAGGGAAGGCATTAAGATGGATGGAGAGCACAGAAAAAAAGTTCTTGGAGAAGGTGAAACTTTAGCTGAGACATGAAGGAAGCCCGGGTAGAGATGAGGAGAGAGAGAATTCCAGGCATGAGGGGACTGCTAGTAAAAATGTCTAGATGGAATGTCATGTTTGAAAAACAGCAAGGAGATTTAGAGGGCCAAGGGTACTGGGCACTTGCAAGCATGCCAGCTTCCCCCCTCCCAATCAAAGAATGACAGAGTTGGAAGGAACCACTGAAATCATCTTTTCCAACCTCCATTTTTTATATTGGAGGAAACTAATGCCCAGAAAGGAGAAGGGACACACAGCTGGGATGGGATGGGGGAGGGCTTTCCAGAAGGGCATGCTTAATTCATTGATTCTTTGCCCATCTGCCCCCTCTACTCAAACAAGAAGAGAGAAGTCTATTTGGAGAGGAGAGTGGGTTATGCATTTCTCACTACTGGTGATATACTTTTAAACCAAGACTCAGATTTAACCAAAGAAGGGTGACAGAACTATAGAATCTTAAGAGGAGAGGAGATCATAGGTAGAAAGGGAAGGGACCTTAGAGACCATCTAATTAACACCACTCTCATTTTAGAGAGAAGACAACTTAGATGCAGAGAAGGGGCAGTGATTTATTTGTCCCAGATCACAAAGGTAGTAAGGAGTAGTTCTGGAATTTGAATTTAGACTCTAAAGTCATTGCTTTTTTTCCACCATATTATGCCCATTTCCACATGTGACCAAACTCCAATGACCAAACTCATCTGGACTGATTTGTGACCATCTTGCTATTCACTATTTACAGGGAAAGGATTTCACCCTGTCTCCTGTTTATCAAACTCACTGTTTATCCAGTGATTTTTTAGAATTAGGAAGTTTTCTTCCAGGTCTAACCCAATTCCCTTCTGTTGCAGCTTCAGGTATTTTTTGATGGTGTCTGTGGAAAAGCAGAAGAACCATGTACAATTATTAATATATTTAATACAGTCTTACTTCCTTTTGTACTATTTTTTCCCCATATTTAGGGCTTGATGAACCATAGACTTGTACTAACTGTTCCTTTTTTAGATTTCTCTCCTTCATACCCTCACATCTTAGTTTCTCTGCTTCTCTTCAAGACGGTTCAAGCACAACCTTCTGTAAGGACTTTTCAGCATCACTTAAGGCTGCTAACACCTTCCCCGTAAGGTGCCAGACCAGACAGAGAGCTGGGCTCGGAATCAGGAAAACCTGTATTCCAATTCAGTTTCAGACACTTAGTAGCTGCGTGACTCTATGCAAGTCACTTAGCTTCTTTCTTACCTCAGTTTCCTTACTGTAAAATGGGGAATAATCGCATTCACTTCATAGGGTTGTTGTGAGATCAAATGAGACATTTAAAAAAGGACTTTGCAAATATTCAAACACTATACCTATTTTAGCTATTAATATTATTAATTTCGTATATACTCACTTGTGTTCAAAACCAGTCACCTATACTTACTGTTGTTTATGGGAAAATCACCCTCCACCCTTTGGAACTACTATTAGTCTAGCTACTAATGGGATGTTGTTAGTTCTGAAAGACAATGTGCATTTGGAGTCAGAAAGATCTGTGCTCAATAATAATAACTAACATTTATATAGCGCTTTAATATTTGTGAAGTTATATTTCTATAGTTTTATCATCCACCTGCCCATTCATCTTCCTACCTTCCTTCCTTCCTTCCTTCTTTTCTTCCTTCCTTCCTTCCTTCCTTCCTTCCTTCCTTCCTTCCTTCCTTCCTTCCTTCCTTCCTTCCTTCCTTCCTATCTATCTCTTATCTATCTATCATCTATCTATCTATCTATCTATCTATCTATCTATCTATCTATCTATCTATCTATCTATCTATCATCTATCGCTTTATTTCTCTACAACAACCCTGGGATGTGTATGCTGTTATTATCCCTATTTTACAGGGAGGAACTTGAAGCTGAGTTAATGACTCATCCAGGGCCACATACCTACTAAACACCAACTCGGGTCAAGTCTAGTGCCCTTGCCTCTTGGTTGCTTGGCTACCTGCTGCAAAAACTCACAATTCTAATAACTAGCATTTCTATGACATGTTAAGATTTGCAAAGCAAAGTTACACACAACCCTTTCACAGTCTCAGTTTTCTGCTCTGTAAAATGGGAACAGTAATTTCCCTGCCTCAGGATTTTTGTGATGTTTAAAGGACACAATAGGTATGAAGGGCTGTATAAACATCAGTTCTAATTCCTGAGTTTTCTCTTTTCCCATCCCCCCTCCAGGAATTTCCATTCCTATCAGCCTGCTTGGGAATCCCCTAAGTCCCTTTTCCCTCCTGGGGCACCACAGGGCTTGCCGGGTGGGGACTATTTGCCAGCAAATAAGAGACTGTGTGTTAAACACTCAGCCTGCAGCCTCCCCCAACCCCCGCTGTGTTTGCTCAGCAAACAGGACTAATTCTCCAGCTTCCCTGGCTCGATTCAACTCCCAAGAGCAAATCTTGTTCTCTGTCCTATTTGACAGCCCCTCAGCCTCCCATCCCCCACATTCAGCCTTGTCCCCCTCTAGCATCATTGGGCCCTGGTCACACCATCTGCCCTCCAAGTCCCTCTCTTGTCTCCTGTAACAATGGCAAGGATGGGGGCGTCCTAATGCAGTCAGGATAGTTTCAGCCTCGGGGACTGTACAGGCCTTTTTCACCCTAGGGTTTTGTTTTTAGCTTTTTCTCTTTTAGTAGGGGGTTTCCAGCCCTCAGAATCTCTGCAACTCAAGACCTTACTCAGTCCGCAACCATGCCTCTAGACTTTCAGGGAATCCTCAAATCTTAGGCCAAGGATGGAAGGGAATGGATGTAAGAGGTCCATTAGCTCTCATCAACCCCATCCCTCCTGGAGCCTGCCCGATGGCTCTCCCTGGTGGGTTCTTCAGTGACTGATGAGTAATCACAGGGGGTTGATTTAGAAAAACAAGGCCAGGAGATCCAACTGCTGCTCACAGACAAGATACCCCATTAATCTTTAACAAACAAGTAGCTCCAAGCGGCCAGTGCCTCAACTAATGAAGCCTAGTTTCCCAAGGATTACCCTCAGGGAAGGGAAATTAACAGCCTATAGCCAGTCCCTGTTGGAGCAGGAGGTCCAGTGAGTGGCAGAAACTTATCCTATGAAGCTGCCTTGAATAACATCAGCCAGTTACGTCTGATTTGGGGTAGGAAATGAGGGGAGGTATTGGAGGGCAGGGAGTAGATAAGGGACTCGGAGTAAAGAGTATGACCCTTCTTCCCATTACTTATCTATCTAGAGAGAAGTGAGCTATCATCTTTCCATTCATAACAATCATTTCCCACCTCTGTACCTTTATCCAGATGGCCTCCCAGGCCTGAAATATTCTTCCTTCTCATCTCTATAATCTTGCAGATTCCTTCCAAACATAACTCAGATGCTCTCTTTTATAAAAAGTTTTCCCTGATTCCTACTTTCCCCAGTTTTGCATATACATTTTATTATCTGTTCATATATTGTGCCCTTGCTATTCATCCAGTCCACCTCCCCCCATCCCAATACAAACTCACTGAAGGCAGGGATTATTTTGGTTTTGTGGTAGTGTATACAATGATTAGCAAGCATCTGACACTATATCTATACACACACGTATAGATCCACACATATATACATATATAACAGCATTGCTCTAGGTCATTTGATATATATATATATACACATATATATATACATATATATATGATATATATGTATATGTATGTGTATATGTATGTGTATGTATTTCTTGTTGTTGAAATGAATGAATCAAATGACCTACAGCAATGCCCTTAGCTCCAGTCACAGCTACCCAGACCACCACCATTAACATGTCTTTAACAGTGGCTATTATATAGGTTAAGGTTGTAGGCCAGGGCAAAAACAGCCAGGCTATTCTTTCTCTGTTCAACAGGCTATTTCTTTTTTTTTTAATTTTTAAGTTAATTAATCTATTTTTAGTTCTCAACATTTACTTCAATAAATTTAAAATTTTTCCCTCTCCATGTCCCCTCCCTCCCCAAGATGGTGTGTAATCTGATATGGGCTTTACATATACATTCCTATTAAACATATTTTCACACTAGTTATGTTGTAAAGAAGAATTATATTGAATGGGAGAAGCTATGAGAAAGAAAACAAAACGAAACAAAAGAGACAATGTCTGCTTTATTCTGCAATCCAGCTCGTTAGTTCTTTCTCTGGATGTGGATGGCATTTTCCATTATGAGTCCTGTGGAATTGTTTTAGGTCCTTGCATTGCTGAGAAGGACTAAGTCTATCAAAGTCAGTCCTCGAACACTGTGGCTATTACCATGTTTAATGTTCTCCTGGTTCTGCTTCCTTCACTCAGCATCAGTTCATATAAGTCTTTCCAGGATTTTCTGAAGTCTGTTTGTTCATCATTTGTTATAGCACAATAGCATCCCATTGCATTCATATACCATTTGTTCAGCCATTCCCCAATTGATGGGCATTCCCTTGATTTCCAGTTCTTGGCCACCACAAAAGAGCTGCTATAAATATTTTTATACATGTGGGGCCTTTTCCCATTTTTATGATCACTTTAAGACACAGTCCTAGAAATGATATTGCTGGGTCAGAAGGAATACAGTTTTATAGCCCTTTGGCATAGTTCCAAATTATTCTCCAGAATGGCTGGTTCAGTTCACAGGCTGTCTAGTTCTTAACCAAGACCCTCCTTCTATCTGGTACTCCTCTTTCTTCTTCCCTTCCTCCTCCTCCTCTTTCTTCTTTTCCTTCATCATCATAAATGAACATTTATTAAGTACTTACGTGCCTAAGCACTGAGATTATAAATAAGGGTAAAAAACACATTCTCTCCTTTCAAAGAGCTCCAAATCTAAAGAGGAGAAAATGTGCAACTATGTACATACTATACACATGTGTGTGCATATGACATATGTACAAGTATGTGCATATGTATATATACATACACACATACACACATATATGTGTATGTGTGTGTATATACACACACACAGACACACATACATATATATGAGAGAGAGAGAAAATTCTCAGCATGGAGGACAGCCAGGGAAAAGGTACAGACTTACAAGATGGAGCATCATGTTCAAGGAACAATGAAAATGCCAGTACCCCTGGATTGTAGCATAAATGGTTTCTTCCTTGTACCTTCTCAGAGCATCCCTTCCTCT
Source organism: Bettongia penicillata ogilbyi (assembly GCA_023548195.1). NCBI lineage: Eukaryota > Metazoa > Chordata > Mammalia > Diprotodontia > Potoroidae > Bettongia > Bettongia penicillata. The sequence continues at coordinate 1,034,838 of JAJHZJ010000440.1, forward strand.
CCTTGTCTCCCTGCTCCCTTTACCATTTTCTATTCCAGGCTAGAAACTATTAGCTTCCTAACTCATTGCTGTATCCCTGCCAGTGACTTCAAAGGTAGGAAATCAGTCTGACTCACCTGTGTAGGACTACCTTCCAATAACATGTGTTAGAAGTTGTGATTCCAGCACTTCCATAGTCCCCAAGATGAGTGAGCTGCTCTGAAGCAGGAACCTGTGTGCTAGACCATCATGGACTCCTTCTTCTGATGGTCCAAAAGCCACTGTACCCAAGGTTTCCTGGTAACATCCCTAATCGTATATTTTCCCTACCTCTTCCCACTCCTTCTTTGGAGGGATCAACCCTAGGCCCAAGGTGAGGACTTCATTGGTCTGCCCTAGTGTCTTCCCCTTGTTGTCTCTGCCTCTCACTCCCTGGAGTGTCTCTAATTGGGTGTTCTTCCCTTAAACTCATCAAGTAAAAGGACCCATTGCTTTCAGCATTGATTGAATTGCCCATTTCTCATTTGAAGTCCATTCAGTCCTAACCACTGAGCCTAGCAGTTAGAAATTGTTTGTTGGGGATAGGGGAGGAAGGAAGATACAAATAAATATACACTTTCCACATAATCAGGAGAAAAGGTGCACATATATACATAGTAATACTAACCCATACTTCTTTAGTCTTGAAGGACAAGTACACATCTTTCCCCTACTAAAGAAAATCTAGAGGTTCCCTACTTTTGGTAACATAAAATATATACTTTCCTTGGTATTTGAAGTCATAGAAGAGATAGAGCCTTGATGGAAGGAGAGTATTTTTGATGCAGGGACAACTGGAGAAAGGAAATCTGGCCAGAATGACAAAATGAATTAAGGGGTGAGATGAGTTTGGGAGAGTGATGAGATTATTTCATCTAAAGGAGCAGTTTCCTGCAAGAAAGAGGCAATGGGAAGCAAGGCTTGAGGGGCATAATTATTGGGGACATTGTGGGAGGGCTTTAATGCTCATAAAGAATTCAGACATGTTCCTCTAGCTATTGAGTAGCGATTGAATCCTATTGAATAAGACAACAATGTGATGAGTTTATTGTTGTAGAAATAATTTCAAACCATAACCAGATCAATGATATGATAGGAATGGGAGTAAGAACCAGTCACTGTCAATGACTCCTCTCTGGCCACCTAAAAAGTAATAGGGCAGAGTTCCAGGTAGTTCTCATGTGTGGGAGATAGATAGAAGGAGAGGTAGATAGATGAGAAATTAAAGTATAGAGAGATGATAGATGAGGGATAGAAAGATAGATGCCACATAAAAGGATGGTCAGATAGACAGACAGATAGACCAATGGATGACCCGACAAACAGAACATCTAGAGAGTAATTTCTGTGTGCCAGGCACTGTTCTAAGTACTCTGAATACACGTATAAGCAAAGAAGACAGTTCCTAACAACAAGGGGCTTATGTTTTGTGGGGAAGACCCTGAGTGAAGGCAAAACTGCTGTGGAGGAGGGGAAAAAGTCAGGGATGGAGCTGGGAATGATATCTCTAAGGAAGCTAAATTTAGCTAACCATCTCCTAGTAGTTCTTCTCCATTCCCATTCCAAGTAGTCCTAAATCTCAGCTCTTCTTGGAATTAGACAGCCAAATGGTGAATGAATGAAGTGCTGAACCTGGAGTCAGGAAGACCTGAGTTTAAATCCTGATTAAGGTACTCAATAAGTTGTGTGACCACCTAACTACTCCCTGACTCAGTTTCCTCATCTCTAAAAATCCTCATCTGTAAAAATGAAGACAATAATAGAATTTATCTTTCAGGGTTGTTAAGATCAAATAAGAAAATATCTGTAAACTGTTATATAAATGCTAGATGCTATTATTACTAGATATTTCAGCTAGTTCAAAAGAAGAGCCTCCATGTTCATAGACTGGAGCCACCCAGCCTGGGCTGTGGTCTGAGAGACTCCTATATGGTTTTTCTCAGGGCTCAAAATCCTCCTAACAGTGCTTTGGGTTTAAGGCAGCAAAGACTTCTTTTAAACTCAGATGTGTTACTCCAGAGGGGCAACACATTAATCCATTAGAATCTATTTAACCCAGTAGCAAAGATGAGTTGCTTCCATTAGCTGACTGATTTCTAGCAAAGAACAAGGCCATGAGCAGAAAGGTGTTTGAACCATAGTAGGTGCTTAATAAATGTTTATTGATTCACTGGCTGACATAGAGTAGACAAGTCTATACTGAGTGAAGGAAACTCAGAGTAGCTCACTTTTCTATAGTTTAGATTTGCAAGAATTTCATACCCACGATCTCATTAGAGCCTCACAAACCTCACAAATATTACAAAATAATGTACTATTATTTTCTCATTTTACAAATTTTATGAATTTTACATATACATTTCCATTAAACATATTTTCACATTAGTCATGTTGTAAAGAAGAATTATATTGAATGGGAGAAACTATGAGAAAGAAAACAAAACAAAACAAAAGAGACAATAGTCTGCTTTATGTCACTGAAGTTAGATGACTTACCTAGAATTATCCTCTTCATAAAGCTGGGAGACGGATTTTGGACACAAGTCTTCCAGATTCCAAATCCACTATTGCATCCAATGTATCATCAAAGGTCAATGAAATGTCGGCTTTAGTGCTATAAACCCTGGCTTCTAGTCCCTGACAATTCACTTCCCCTTTCTGGGGTCAGTTTTCAAATAGCTTAAATGAATGGGTAGGATTCCATGAGAGCTTAACATTCTCTTCTAGTTCTAAATCTATAATAGCTTTTTTTTTAAAAATAAAGGTCTCTAGAATTAAAGATGAGATTCACACAAAGGATAATGAAGAAGCACATTTTGGACTCAAGGAAGGTTGAAATATATAACATATGGTTGGCTGGTTGTTGTCCTTTGTCTTCTAAGAGGACCAAAATGACATCACCATGATAAAGTGAAATTTCAGTGTGTTTGACTGTGGCTGATCAGATCAATATGAGCTCGGAATGCTCTGCCACAGAGAGTCTTTGGGAATATTTGGAGTGGATACCCCAAATCTGTGCATCCTACCCTTACTTTGTACTGTCTCAATTCTGCTTTGCTCCTAGAGCACAGCACCTTTTCTGATGGGGACACATCATGCTGAACAGTCCTGTGCCAATGTCTCCCATGTTACACAGTCAAAGCCAAAATATTTGAGAGAGACTTTGAGAGTGTCCTTTTGTATGGCTTCTTCTGACAACCATGTGATCACCTGACCCATGTGAGTTCTCCATAACCCTGAAGAGAACGAGCAAATGTAAAAGGTACTATTTGGGATGATGGGATAGGAGGAGAAGCTGAATTAGTCTCATGGCAAGGGTGGGGGATGAGAGGTAGATAGATAAAATCCCCTAATGGAAGACGTCAGATGTCAGCAGTAATCAAGGAAGTCCTTTAGTGCTTTAGGTGGACCTCCTCTGATGGAAAAACAGGAACAAAGATGGGCAGGCATGGATCTGTATAGCTGAAGGAAAATGGTGAGTGGTGCAGTGGAGAAAATGCTGGCTTGGGAGTTGGAAGTGCTGGGTTTGAATCTCAGCTCTATTTGAGTCCTAACCTCTCTTGGCTTCAGTTTTCCCACCTAGAAAATGAGATGGTTGACTTTTGAGGTCCCTTCTAGTAGAACCACGGTTTGACGATCCAATATCGATGAGATCCCAGATCTCTTTGGGGAATTGCATATCGTAAAAGACCAGTTTGCTTCCTGTCCCCTGGAACACCCCTCCAACTTTGCTTGGGATGACTCTTCACCGCCTACCCGAGGCCTTTCCTGAGGGGTCCTATGGTTTACCCTTTGAAGTTACTTTGTATTTATCCATTTAACATTTTGAATTTCCTTATCTCCGATGTTAGAATTCTTTCCCCTCCCTCTCCCGGCTCAAGTTACTTTGTATACATTTGGCGTTTTATCTTTCAGTGACTTTCTCCAGGAGAAAGTAAGTTCCTTGAAGGCCGGGACTACCATTGTATCTCCAGGGCTTAGCTCAGTCCCTGTAGATAGCAGGCCATTCCGTTAACGTGAATCGGAGTGGTTTGAATTGAACTGACCTGAACTGAACTGAGTGGAGAGCGGCGTAGAGGGCCTCCCAGCCTTGTAGTGCCAGGCGATGGATGGGGTTGTTTCTCCCCTCCTTTAAATGCAACTCCCTCAGCCATCCGGGGCCATCCCTGTTGGAAAATCACTTTCACAAAAGCTCCCTCCGCGGTAATTACTTAAATGCGAGCCAGGGAGGGAGGGGAGAACCATTTAGAATCCACTTCATTGCGGGATTAGCTAATTAATTAACGGTTTCACTGACAACTCGTCGGAGAAGAGTGTGTTAAACAGGATCGCAGCGGGGAGTGATGTATAGACTCTGACACCCCCCTTCCCCCCGCCCCTGCCCCCTCCACCAGGGCACCCCGCCTCCGTCTTCTCCTTTCCTCTCTCCTACAAGGGAGGGAGACCTCTTCCCCCTCTCCTGCCTTCCCTCCCTTCCTCTGTCCCTCCTGGGAGACTTGGGACCAGGCACTGAAGTTAGAGGACCTCATGGAAATGACAGAAGGACGTTTAGGGGAGAGAGGGAGGGGAGAGAAGACAATGATGAGATAACGAGGAGGAGAGGAAGGGGTAGTAGCACTAAGCAGCTGAGGCTGGGCAGGATGAGTCCCGTCTGGTCCCTGTCCCCAAACCAGGGCTCTTCCGTCTGTCTCCCTCTGCCAGGACTTGTGTGTGCTGGGCCACTCTGGGCTCGCGATTCCACAGGACCGGGCCTTTCTCTTTTTCGAAGACTCTCAGAATTGGGAGAGGCCTCTCTGAATCTATATCTGAAGGGAATCCTCACTCTGACATCCCAAAGTAGGGATTATTCCAACCCTGCTTGAAGGTCTTCCAGGAGGAGGACTCCTTTATAGTCCAAAGCAGTCCATTTTACTTCTGGATAGCTTTCAAGCCTCAGTTTACTTCTCTATATCTTCTACCCATCACCTGCTAGAACCAATCAAAACAGGTCTAAAGCCTTTTTCCATGTAATAGAGACTTGAAAGCTCTCCGAAGCTCCTCTTTTTTAGATCAAACATCCCCATTTTCCTTTAACCTATTCTAGTATGACTTGGACTCAGACATAGATTCCAGACCACCTAGGTTGTCCTATCTGGCTACTTCTCAGCTAATCAATGTTCTTCTTAAACTATGGTTCCCAGAACTCATCATAATACTCTAAATTTGGTCTGAGCAGAGTAAATGACAGAATCATCTCCTCATTCCTGGAAGTCTTTTGTTTTTCTTCCTCCTCCTCTTCCTCCTCCTCCATCATCATCAACATCAGCAAGAGTAGCAGCTAGCATTTTATATGGTGCTTTAGGGTTTGCAAAGTACTTTACAAATATTATCTCATTTGATTGTTACAACAACCTTGAGAAATAGAGGCTACTATTACCCCCATTTTGCATATGGGTAAAGGAAGTGGAAGGAGGTTGTGACTTGTTCAAGGTCATGTAGCTGGTAAGCGTTGGGTGAACCCAGGTTTTTCTGACTAGAGATCTAGCACAATGCCCTCCAGCTGCCACAACCATCACTCCAAGCCTTCAGTGTCTACTGTACTCTACGAAGCCAGTGAGGAAGGCATTGTATTTCATTGGAACAAGGAGTTAGGAATCCTGCGTTCTTAAAATCTGATTTAGTAACAAGGATGATGTTCAAGCTAAATGAATACTGGTTGAAGAACTAAGGATACTTAGTCTGCAGAAAAAAAAGCTGAGGAGCAACATGGTAGCTATTTTCAAGTTGTTCCAGGATGTCACATGGAAAAGAGATTGGCTTTGTTCTGCTTGGCTCCAGTGAGTAGAAGTAGGAACCACAAATGAGAACTGGAAGGAGGAAAATTTAGCCCTGCTATGAGGAAAGTCTTCCCAACAATCAGAGATTTCCAACAGTGGAAAGTAACTACCTTCAGAAGTGACAGATTTCTCTGGACTGAGATCTTCCAGTGAAAGATCAGGGATGATGCTGCTGTTAAATTCCAATAGAAACTGAATCTTGTGGGCTGCACATTGGCTTAGAAACCATAAATTAAGGTTAGTTAGGTGGCACAGTGGTTAGAGTACTGACCAAATCAAGCTTCAGAACTTGATGCTTACTAGCTGTGTGACCTTGGGCAAGGCACTTAACCCCCCTCCCATTCCCTCACCCCCTCAAAAGAAAAAAAAAAAACATGAGTTAACATTATTTATGTTCTATTCTATTTTTATTTTGTTAAACATTTCTCAATAACTTTTTAAATCTGATTCTGGGAATACAATGCATTGTGGAGAGGATTCTTGTTTGGGTATGGATTCAGTTGTTGACATCATTTCCAGCTTGGAGATTTTCCAATTTCCAGAGGAGGAGGAGGGCAAATTTTAGCTTAATATAAAAGGGGCAGGGGAAACCTTCCTAACAAGGCTCACTAACAAGGCCCAGGTAGAGTGGGTTTTCTTGGGAGCTAGTGGGTTCCCCCTCGTTAAAGCACAGCCTGGGTAACCTTTTGTCAGGCATGTTGGAGAGAGGCTACTGGTTCAAGTATTGGTTACCAATCATGACAGCTTGGAGAAGTCACAAAGCAGATAAAGTCACAAAGAGAAAGATAGAGGTCCAGATTGAATAAAGAAAGTCTCTGGAAAAGGAGTCGGAGGGGAAATTAACTTCCCAAGGCACAGTTCTGACCATGTCACTCCCCAGCTCGTAGACTCCAATGGCTCTCAACTGAGAAAATATAACAGAAGAAAATATAAACTCTTCATGTTGGTATTCAAGGCTTATATGTTCAGAAATGAAGATGGAAAGGTAGGTTAGAGCTATGCTACTTTCACTGGGTTTTTTCTTTTGTTCCAGTCGAACTGGGCTACTTCTGGTCTGTATGACTGACAAAATAAAGCTTCTTCCCCACCTGCCTTCTCTTCCATTTGTACATCTGTAAAGCTTGTCAATAGCTATCTACTCATTATTGTTGTTTGGTCACGTCTGATTCTTTGTGACTCCATGGGCCATAAATGCCCATAGAGTTTTCTTGGCAAAGACACTAGCAGTTTGCCATTTCCATCTCCGGGGGAATCCCCTTGTCAGGTAATCAGAGGTTAAGTGACTTGCCCAGGGTCATACAACTAGAAGGTGGCTGAGGTTGGATTTGAACTCAGGTCTTCCTGATTCCAATCCTAGTGGTCTATCCACTGAACCATCAGCTGCCTCTTGTCCATACCTAGAAGGCAGTTATTCCTCATTGCTGCCTATTGAAAGCCTTCTTCATGACCCAGTTCATGTACCCCCTTCTCCTGATGTTATCTCTCCTACTTTAGGTTTCTCAGAATACTTTACCTCTCATTCCCTTGCCCTTATCACTTTTTGACTTTTTTTCTCCCTGACAATCAGGGGGAAATTTATGTCCCTAACTAGACTCAAATCTTTGATGACAGAGACTGAGTTGTTTTTATTTATGAATTCTCAGTGTTCTGACCTATTAACTGATACTTATAGAATTGAATTGAAGGGGAGGAGCCTCCTTAACAAAGAAGGAACAAGGTGTGGAGGGGGAACTGAACTCTGAAGCAGGGGCTTAAGATTCTTAGCAGGCATTTCTAAGGTCATTTAAGGTTTGCAAAGCACTTTATATCAATCATCTCATTTAAACCTCACAAACCCTGTGAGGTTGGTGCTCCGATATTTACATTCTATAGATATAGATAATGCTATTATTATATACAAAATTCTATCCATTCTACAGATGAGGAAACTAGGGCTGAGAGAGGGGATTTGTCTAGGGCCACTGTATATGTCAGAGGAGAGATCTGAACCCAGGTCTCCTTGACTGTAAGTTGAGCACTCTATTCCTATTACTAACTTTCTGCTTTCCCTTACAGTGTTCAGTCCAGGGCTCTGCCCACAGCAGGTGCCAAGTTGGTGTCCCATGTATGATACATAGTAAGGGATTCATAAATGTTGATTGAATGCCATCATGGAATCCATGGCAGCTGGGATTTAAGTATGAGATAGAAAACTCAAGTTCTTTCCTTGGATTGACTGATAAGGTCAGGAGTGGCCAAATTCACAGCCACTGTGATGTGTTCCCCTGCCCCCAAAGTTCCTTTGTGCATTCCACCTATATGAAGTACAGAGATTTTGGAACCTAATTGCAAAGAGGGAGGCAGGGATCAGGGTCTAGATAACTCCATGGTTTGGAGGCATTACAGCCTGGTGGAAAGATGAGGAGTCAGGAGACCAAAATTCTAATCATATGACTCTGGGTAACTCACTTCCTTCTTTTGAGTCTTATTTACTTTATCTATAAAATGAAGTGCTTGGTTTGGTAAGAAACATTCTGACCTGGTCTGGAATTAGTAAATGGAGCATAGCATTTTAGAGCTGGGGGGAAATGATGATGTATTTTCAGCACTGTTATTCTGTTCTAAAGCCCTCCTTGCTCTGACATTCTCTGTTCTAAGACCCCTGCCAGTTCTGACATACCCTGTTCTAAGGCCCCTCACAGTCCTGAGCTTCTAGGTATCTGTGGAGCCCTTCTTTTGCTTCTGGCCCAGTCCAAGGCCTAGTCCAGAGACTCTATTTCTTGTCATTTGGATGAAATTATTGGAGAGAGTGGATTGAAACCAAATAAAATGTTAAATACATAAGAGCAACAGTGCTCGTGTGTGTGTGTGTGTGTGTGTGTGCGTGTGTCCCTCCTTCTCCCTTTGGCTCCCCTCCCCTTCCTCCCATCGGTTTCTAAACAGAGTGGTCCTGATCGCATCTGGGAACGAAATGGAACAGATTTCATTTCTCACACAGGGCACAAAGGCTGTGGCGACAAAGGCGAGCGGCCTCCATTGTTCAGGCCTGCCTTCCTCACATCCTACCCCTGTACCGCGAATTAACCCCCCTCACCTCGGCCATTGTGGGCGCAGCACTTCTGAGCTGCTGAACAAAGAGGGAAGAAAACCCACCCCGTGTCGGGAAAGTTGAAGGGGGGGAGGAAAGTGGTGCTGATGGGGGTGGGAGGGAGCAGCCACGGAAGGGGCGGAGGACAGCCGGGATGGAGAGTGGGACCTGGAAGTCTGTGTCTGCTCATCTCAGCCCCTGTCCCCTAGACCCGCCTCTTCTAACCCTACCTAGAGAATGAATGAGAGGCAGAGAGGGAGACAAAGAGGACCCATCTCACCCTCAGCTGCTGCCTGGAGCTTGCCTCCTTTGCCAGTGGGACTTCCCCAGTCCTTTACCTGCTTGCTTGGCATCCTCCCTTATGTCTTCTTTTCTCATCCTGGAAACCACATCTCCTTAATGACAGCAGTAGGCAGTGGTGTGTGTGTGTGGGAGGGTGTGGGGGTAGATTGACTGAAGAAGAGCACTTGGAGCCTGAGATATAACAGGGAATAGAGAAAAAGCTGGGTGTCCCTACCCACTCATTAGCCACCATCCATCAGATATTTGGTGGTACAAATGTTCAGGTAATGACTAAAAAGCTGTCACTGCCTTTTAGATGGTAATGACAACAGTGATGATGATGACGATGATGATGATGATGATGATAGACAGCTAGCATTATGGAAACTGAGGCTTGCAAAGTTCCTGGAATGTGTTACCTCACCTGAACTTCATAATAACCCTGAAGTTAAGAATTATTATTGCCCCGTTTTCCAGATGAGGAGATGGAGACTGAGAGAACTAAAGTGACTTGTCCAAGGTTACGCAGATAGTAAATATCTATGGTAGGATTTGAAATGAGGTCTTGTTGATTCCAAGTCCATCATTTCTACTAGTGTAAAGAAATCCTTGTGCCCACAGGAGTCAAATTTCTTTTTTTGTTTTGGAATATGGATAAGACCAAATCTAATCTGTACCTTATCAAGAACCTTTTCTATAGGATTCCCAGGTGTCCTATCACATCCCCAATGGATGGCCATTCTCATGGGAGAGGCAACATGCAAATGACTTGGTCTATACAAGACAGACACAGACTAGATGGAAAGCAATGACAGGGGAAGGCAGTAGTAGTGTGTGTGTGTGGGGGGTGGGACTGGGAGTAGGACAGGAAAAGATCTTCTGCAGGAGGTGACTTGATCTGGGACTTGAAGGATGCCAGGAGGCAGAACTATTACTGTCCTTGCTTTACACATGAAGGAGCTAAAGACCCTTGTGAAAGTTCTTTTGTTTGGTGTGTTTGGGTGGGAGGCTGGAGTGAGCTGATCAATCAATCAACAGGCATTTTTTTTGAGTGACTTGCCTAGAGTCACGCAGATACTAAGTGTTTGATGCTGAATTTGAACCCAGGTCCTCCTGACTCTGGGGTCCATGCTCTATCCGCTGTACCACCTAGCTACTCCAACAATGGACATTTATTAAGCACCTACTGTGTGCTAGGTTCTGGATACAAACAGAATGAATAAAACAGTCCCTACTTTTAAAGACCTTGCATTCTGATGGCGAAGAAAACAAAGGTCTATCTATCTATCTCTCTGTCTATCTATTTATCCATCCATCATCTATCCATCCATCTATCTATCTATCTATCTATCTATCTATCTATTTATCTATCCATCTATCCATCCATCCATCTATTCTATTCATCTATTCATCTACATATCTATCTCTCTGCCTACTTCAATATCTATAGCAATAGCTAATTATATAAGAATAAAATCATCTCAAGTAATCACCAACCCCAGGAAACTTGGTAAATGAAAATATTTTTAAAAATGAGAAGTCTGGTCTACTACAGAAAAGTTATTCTCTCCCTCTGCCTGCCCCCCCCCCCAGTTGGACTGGCAAATTGCATCAGGGAGTGTTAGCCTTGGAGTCCAGAAGTCCTGGGTTCACATTCTGCTTTACACATTACTGGCTTTGCAACCCTGGGCAAATCACAACTACTTTTCCCCTTAGGTTCCTTATCTGTAAAGTGGGAATAATAAATGTTCACTTACCAGGGTGGTTGTGAGGATCACCATAGGTGCTTAATAAATGCTTGGGTTACTGCCCTGGGTAGAGTTCTGAAGTTTTTCTGTTGTCTTCCTTTTGATTATTGCTGTCCATACATCAGTGTTTCTCTTCCTGTGTATTTTATCTCCATCAACTCATGGGAGCTTTCTTGTTTCTCTGAATTTTGTCTTCATCGTTTTATTTCTTGTAGGGCCACAGAACTCGGAATGCTGGGCCAGTCAGATTCTCCAGACCTCTACTGACTTTCCATTGGGTAATACTCTAGAAATGTTTCAGGCCAAGAGTAAGTACCTCAGTGTGGACAGTCTCACTCTGTCTCTGGGGCTCAGAACCTCTCATCATCTTCTAGCATTTTCTCCCACCAACTCTATAGCTGTTCAGGATCCTTCCTTCCTAGGCATGTTGCCTGGTCTCCTCCTCCCTGGTTCCAGACCCCACTGAACCCTATCTTACCTTCACTGACATGAGGCTCGTAACTTACATTCAAGTTTGCAATACAGTTTTCTCAAAACAACCCTGTAGGATAGGTCATATAGGAATTATTATGGCTTCTAATGATAATAAGGGGCATTAATATAGTGTTTTAAGGTTTTTTCAGAATGTTTTGCCTACATTATTATCCCATCTGAACCATCCCATCACCACCATCTAGATACAATGTGGTTCAGTGGAAAGAAACCTGACTGTAATCACAAGATTTGAATTCCACCCCAGCCACTCTTTAGATGTATGACCTTGGACAAGTCTAAGTCACGTAAACTCTCTGGCTTAAGGTTTTTGATCTGTAGAGTGAGGGGTTGGACTGAATGTCTTCTGAGGTCCCTTCTAGCTTCATCTGAGACTCAGTTTGCCCATCTGTAAAATGGGGGGTGTGGCGTCTGAGGTCCCTTTCAGTTCTCGTGCTATGAGCCCTGTCAGGTAGTTCATAGGTTTAGAGTTTGATGAGGTTCTAGGATCCATAGAGTCGAATCCCCCCATTTTATAAGATGATGAAATTGAGTCCTACAGAAGAGGAACGACCTGTGATTACACAAATAGAAAGTGACTCAGGGTTTAAACACAAGTTTACTGACTCCAAGCCAAGAGTTCCATCCATTTCACCATGTTCCCTGACCTCAGCTGACATTCCTATAATACTTAGTGCACAGCACCAGACTTGGAGTTAGAAGACCTGAGTTCAAATCTGGTCTCAGACACTTATGAGCTGCGTGACACAAGTCATTTGACCTCTGTCTACCTCAGTTTCTTCATCTGTCAAGTGAGAATAATAGTAGCACCAGCCTCCCAGGGTTGCTGCGAGGAACAAATGAGAGTGCTTAGCACAGTGCTTGGTACAGAAGAAGAAACAGAAGCCCCAAAATGCAAAGTCCAGGCGGTAATTGACAGAGCCCAGGTTTGGACCCAGATTTTCCCACTCCAGATCCCTGAGCCTAAGGCTAGCAGAGCTCCCCCACTCTCTCTACTGTGCTCCCAGGTTTTGGTTGTAACCTCCCTGCTCCATCCCCACATCCACCCTGGGAAGTCATGAGATGGGCTAGCTCCTTGGAGTTCAGTGTCTCACCTCACTCAAAGATAGAATCCTGACTCTCCTGGGGTCCTGAGTTACTTAAAGAGAAGGCAGGGCCTGGGCAGCTCTCTGTAGGGGATGCTGGAGTTGCTAACAAAGATAGGCTGGAGCAGCTGATTCCCTTTGGAGAGCTGAAGCCCCAGCTAGGGCCTGCACAGGGTTAGATAAGGGGATCCAAGCCACAGGCCGACTCTCTCTCTTTTTTCCCCCTATCTTGTTTCCCCCCGCCCCCACTCTCTCTCTCTCTCTTTTTATTATCATCCTCTTATGGCTTTAGAATTATCTTCACAGACACCATATTCATTTAGTAAGGGCAGTTGAGGTCACGCTTAGACAACTTCCTCATATTTATATATATTCACCCCAGAAGATAAATGTGGGCAAAGGGGAAGGAGCAGATGGAGTTGGGGTGGAGGTAGGGGTGGGAGGGGACAGGGGAGAGAAGGGAAAGGCAAACTCAGAACAGGACAGAGTTTCTGAGCCCAGACACCAAGCAGAGTCAGAGGAGTAGCAGATGGTGTCCATACACATGGTGTAAGGCAGAGGGCTCCTGACTTCCAGGGCCTTCTCTGACACCACATTATGTCGTAGAAAGTGTAGACCAAAATATACCCCCACAAGCCTTCCTGGGTTACTGTGAGAAGGAGAGTTCTTTGTAAGCCTTCATGAGTCACAGAAATGGGAGGCAATAGGGAATATCAGAGAGCCACAGATGAACACATGAATGCATGGGGGATGAGAAAAGCATGTAATAAGTGCTTACTATGTGCTAAATACTAGAGTTATAGATAGAAAAGGCAGACATTCCTTGCTCTCACAGTGCTCACATTCCAGCTGGGTGAAATATCACACAGAGGAGGGGTCAATGGAAGGATGGCTGGAAAGATCCAGTGGTCTGTAGGGTGTATGGACTGGGGTATTAGAGGATACCAATTCAGTCAATTATTAAGCACCTACTATGTGCCAGGCACTATGTTGAGCACAAAGAAAGGCAAGAGCCAGCAATTTAATCCTTTCATGTTACAGAGGGGAGAATAGAATGATTGAATAAACAAGTGAGAAGCCGGATCTTGTGCTAAGTGATGGGGATGCTATGTCTTTCCTGTGCCCTTTTGAGGAGTGGTAGGCAGGATCTTGGAACATATATTGAATTTGGAATTGGACCATGGTGAGCAGAGAGGATTATCAAGTGGTGACTGACCCTGCCACCAACTCTAGCTCATGAGGGAGCCAGCAATGCCATTTAGGACATGGAATGCCAAAGCTGGGAGAGGCCTTAGAACAGGAAATGTCAGAGCTGAAAGGGGTCTTAGAAGAGGGAATGTCAGAGCTGGGAGGAGTCCGAATAGAGAATGTCCAAGCTGATCTGGGGAAGGTAGTGCTAGGCCATAGAACATAAGAACTGAGAGGAACTTAGAATGTCAAAGATATAAAAAGTCTTGGCAACCATCTAGCCTAAAATCATTTTACAGAGGACAAAGCCTCAGTTCCTAGAAGGGGACAGAATATCTCCTGACTTTCAGGGTGACTGTCTTCTCCTGGTGGCACCAGGTCAGCAGATCCACTTGGAGAGATTAGGTCCCATACCTATGTAATGTGAGTCATACTATAGGGACAGGAAAATGCTGGAGTCAAGAAAAAACACCAAACCTTCTATGGTCCTGGAGTCCGGTGTCCTCGCTTACTGTTCTCTGTTTATTTCCCAAGGCTAATTGTCTGGGTCTTGGGTCATGGTTCCGAGTGGATCAGAGGTAGAAAGCCCCATGCAACTCTAAGCAACTGTATTGTTCAGGACCCCTGGGGATAGCGGCAGAGGTTGGGGAGTGGGGATAGGGGTAGGGACAGGGACAGTAGGGTGGGGGAACTAAATATCCCATAATTGCCCTGGCAGTTCTGTGAAATTTGTTTCGGGACACATTAGTTCCGGTGAATTTATTTGCCCAGCAGGGTGTCCTGAGAAATGATTTGCAATTAGACGGAACCCCAGTACCTCCTGCTGTGCTGGAAGGCAGAGACTGGCTTGGGAACACAGAAGGGGAGGATGGCCAAGGGAGGGGGCAGTGCGGTTGGAGGGTTGTTAGGCACCTCAAGCCACAACAGGACCAGGGCCTCCCTCCAATGCCTGCTGGCATTGGCAGCTGAACTCCAGGGCCGGTCACAGACCAGGTGCTGGTAGCCAAAGGAAATTTCTCTTCTTTGGATATGCAATGCCTCTTTCAGAATCTACTTTTGTTGCTCTTGCAGAGAAATTCCACAAGATTTGGATGACACATTGGACTTGTAGTCTGGAAATCCTAGGTTCCAATCCTGCCTCTTACACTTGCTAGGTCTGTGGTCATGGGCAAATTCCTTATCTTCTCTGAACCTCAGCTTTCTCTTCTGTAAAATAGGAGTGGTGATAACAGTAGACCTCACTCACAGGATTGTTGTGAGAGGAAATGATAAAATGAATGTAAAGTGCTCTGCAGATCTCTGAGTTCACCACCACAGCCACCACCACCACCACTATCATCTTCATCATTATAGGGCTGGGAGGGACCTCATCTAATTCACCTTCCTTCATTTTAGAAATAAGGAAGTCACTCTCTTGCTCTAGCTGAAATAAAGGGCTGTTTCCCTCAGGTCCTATCTCCTCTCTCTGAAGTTTATGATCCTCCTTGAGTCTTGAGTCCACGTGGGTGTCTCAAATCTTGACCTCAGACCTCTTTTCATTAGAACCAAGGGTTTTTAATCATTTTAGCATCTTGGACTCCTCAGACATCAGGCTGGTGAAGTCTCTGGACCTCTTCTAAGAATCAAGTCTTTAAATAATTGAAGGAAATGCAACATTTCAATGAGTTATTAGTGAAAATAATGATGTAACTCCTTTTCCTGTTCATGTTTTGGAATCCATTTGGGGGTCTGTGGACCACAGGTTAAGAACCCTTGCACTAGACCATTCCTCCATGAAGGGCAAACATCTCACACATAGATCAGTTTCTCTGGTCCAGTCTATCAGAGCTAGGAGGGACCTTACAACATAGAATGTCAGATCTGGACAAGACCTTTGAGACTATGTAGTCCAACCCCATTCATATTATAGAGCAGAAAACAGGCTGAAAGAATTCCAAACTGGGGAAGCAAGTGGCTTTCCCAACAATGCTCCCAGTATGTTATCAAACAAATATTCAGAACATCAGTCGCAACAAGAATCTGGATCTTCTGAGCCCTAGTCCACTAAGCCACACTGCTTCCTTTGTGACCTTGGGCAAGTCTCTCATCTCTGAATCTTAATTCTTTCATTTGTAACATAGTAGGACTGAACTAGATGAGCTATAGTGCTCTAAGACATCTTTTTGCTCTAACTTTGTGATCTCATGTTTTTTTTTAATCTACTTATTATATAGGGGATAGGGACTGTACCTGCAATTTCACTGGTGTGGGAAACTCTTAAATGAAGAGAGACCCTCCCACAATTCAGGTTGGCACCTTCTTTGTCAAATATAATCTTAGGGAACAGTGTCCAGATCATTGAGAGATTAAGCAATTTACCAGTGTCATGAAATCACTACATGTCAAATGCGGAACTTGAACCCAGGTCCACCTTGACTTCACTACCAGCTCTCTATGCATGCTGCCATCTTACCTCTTCCAGTTTTTTAGACACCAGCAAAAATCCTCATCCCATAGACACAATTCCCAGAGAATACATCCTATCCTCAGTCCTGGCTCTAAATCTCAGCATGCTACCTACATGGCAAGTCAAAGATCTTCTATCAAGAGACAGAGGAATGGAGGAAGAGATGTGTTCTTGGCTACCTCCCTCCTCCTTTCCTTTCTTCTCCTCCTAGTTGGGGAATCTCTGGCTGTAGCCACCATCAGTTGGCCCTGTGAGACCTGCCCTATCCCACGCTTTCAGTGGGTTTATTGTTTTTTTTCCTAAGGCACAGATCTATGCTTGCTCTCTCTCTCTGGTCCTTATCTTTGGTTGTCTTCTTGTGGAAGAAAAGATAAAGGTAATTCTTATGGCTGATTCTCTACTAGAGGCACCCATCCCCTTCCCCCTCTTGTAGCATCTCCCTGGCCTGGCCAGATAAAGGGTGAGGCCTAGGCACATGTCATTTTCTTTGTGCGAAACCAATATTCAGCAAAGTTTATCTACCCAACATAGCAGGAAGTGCTAATTTCATCCGCGTCAATTACTTTGATGAATGCTCATAATGCCCAGGGTGTGAGAACAAGATAAAAGAATTGCTGGAATAACACACACACACACACACACACACACACACACACACACACACGCTTACACTTAAGCACTAGCGTGCACTAGAACACACCAGGCTCTCAAGAAGGCTGTGACTGGCAGCTGCCACATTTTCTCCCAGCCATTGAATATTCAAAGGCTCACAGGCAAGAGGTTGAAGGAGAGGCTATTGTTCCCTGGTGATTTCAGTTCATCATTCTTGGGTGAAGCCTGGAGAGCCAAAGGTATATGCCTGCATGTTTTCCCACAGCCCCCGGGGTCCCCTTGTTTCTAGGAGAAGAGAAGGTGGTGGATAATAGGAGGGAGATAGGGAAGAGACCTCTGATTTAAATTGGCAAAGTGAACTCCTAGATAAAGAAATATCCCTCTACCAATGTGGGTTAGCACCTTCTCTGCAACTTAGAGCCTTATCTAGTTACCTAAAGCAGTGAGAATTTCTATGACTTGCTTTTGGGTTCCACAGTCAGGATGTATAGAGCTCTGCTGGGAATTTGAACTAACGTCTTCCTGGCTACAAGGGCAGTTCTCTATGTACTACTTTTTGGGTTTTTCTTTTTTATTATAATTCTTTTAGTCAGTTAACAAGCTGATAAGCATTTATTATGTACAAGACACTGTGCTAGGTCTGGAAATACAAAGAAAAAGAAAAAAAATAAATGTTTCCCTGAAGGAACTCACATTTTAATGGGGGAGGCAATAGGCAAACAACTCTGTATAGACAAAAATCTCCCTGTATCTGTCTGTCTCTGTCTCTGTCTCTCATAGTTATATACATATATACATATCTAACTATGTACCTATAAGATCTATGTGATCTAGAAGTAATCTCAAAGGCAAGACAGTAGCAGTGGGGTAGGGGTAGATGGGGGAGTGGCACTGGGAAAGGGAGCTGATAAAGACCTCTTGCAGAGCTGAGATTTGTATAGAATCTTGAAGGAGGTCAGGGAGGCCATGATATAAGAATACCTAGCATTTATACAGTGATTTAAAGCTCTTAAAAGAACTTCACATGAATTATTTCATGTGATACTCACAACTACCCTGTGAGGTAGGTGCTATTATGATGCCTATTTGACAGATGTGGACACTGAGTTCCAGGGGCAGCTAGATGGTATACTGGATAGAGAACCTGCCTTGGAGTCAGGAGGAGCTGAGTTTAAATCTGACCTCAAACACTTACTAGCTGTGTGATCCTGGGTAAGTCATTTAACTCCAATTTCCTCCCCCACCTCAAATAATAATAACAAAAGGAACTGAGTGCTGAGGTTAACTGTGTGCCATTTAGCTATGCAGTGTCAGAGGCAGGATTCAAACTCAGGTCTTCTAAGTCCAAGTTCAATTAGGAGAACTAGCACCATAAGGCCAAATAAATGATGTTTCCAATAATCACTGCAGGAGCTCACAGAAGGGAGAGATTCTCTCTGGTTGGAGTGGTCTAGGAATGTGAAGGACAGGATTCTGATAGAGGGAGAGGGATGGATATTCTGAACAGGGAAATGGACTTGGCATTCCTGAAAGAGTGAATGAGTCAGTCAGATTGGAATATATACAGAAACCAGTCTTGGCTCTTAAGCTCTCTCAATACTACTATCATCTCTTTTGTACTAGATCTCTCTACAAACCCAAACAATAAAACTGATAACTTGAGAAAATGAAATACCTTGGAAGACAATCTAAGAGTTGACTGATCACTTCCAGAAAGGTAGCATGAAGTACTAGAAAGAATATTAGCCAGAAGTTCTGATTGTTATCACTGACTTGGAAAAAGGTGCAAGGTGTGCTTGTTGAGTTTGTAGATTGACATAAAATTTTTAGGGGTTCAGTGAAAGTCCTTGATGGCAGAGTCGGGATTTAAATAAAAATCTCAGCAGTCTAAAAGACTGGACTGAATTGAATAAGATGAAACTTGGTATGAATAAATGTAAAGTCTAGTACTTGGGTTCAAAAAAATCAATATCACAAAAATAAGATGGGTGAAATATGACCAAATAGCAGTTCTGTAAAAATGATTTTGAGATCTCAGTGGACCTCAATCTCTCAATTCTTCAATTAATAAGATTTTATCAAGAGATTACTGTATGTTAGCCAGAGTGCTAAGGATAAAGAGAAAGTAAAAGCAGTTTCTACCCTCAAGGAGCTTATATTCTAATGGTGGAGAGAACATATATATATATATATATATGTGTGTGTGTATGTGTGTGTGTATGTATATATATGTCTGTGTATATATATATATATAAATGTGTGTATGTGTGTGTATATGCATTATATATATAAATGTATGTGTATGTGTATATGTGTTTATATATGTATATGTAAAATGGTACTGTAAAATATATAGATTAAATGTTAGAAAGGGAGAGATAAACATTTATATGGTACTGACTATGTGCCAGGCACATACTAAGTGCTTTACAAATATTATCTCATTTGATCCTTATGACAACACTGAGAAGTAGGTGCTGTTGTCATCCCCATTTTATAGTTGAGGAAACTGAGGCAAACAGAGGTTAAGAGATTTGTCCAGGGTCACACAGCTAATAAGTGTTTGAAACTGGAATTTAGTTTTTCCTGACTCTAGTCCCAGCTCTCTGTCTGGAGGTTTCCAGAGGGGGAGTTATTAGGTACTTCAGAAAAAGGGAAAGGTCTTAGCAATTGAGCTAAGTATTAAAGAAAGCAAAGGATTTTAAGAGGCTATGGTTATAATTTGACAGATAACATCTAGCAAGTCAATATGGCACCAGGCTGTCCTCAATGGTACTGACTTCTAAGTAGGAGGAGGTGACAGTCCTCTACCCTCTGCCTCAGTCAGACTACATCTGGACTATGGGTATAGATCTGGGTGACATATTTAGGAAGCACATTGGTGAGTGAGATAGTATCCAGAGGAGGGTGACAATGCTCCAGTTCATGCCACAGGAGGTCCAGCTAAAAGAAAGGGGATTGTTTTAGCCTAGATTAGACAAGGGGAATATAGAACTCTCTTGTAGAAGATGAGATAGATTTGTTCCGCATGGTCCTAGAGGGAAGAAATAAGAGCAATGGTGGGGGGAAGATACAAAGAGGAAAATGTAGGCTCTCAACAGAAGAGAGCTCCCCAAATAGAATAGGCTGCTTTGGGATGTTCTGGATTCTCTTTCACAGGAGATCTTCAGGCAGAGGCTTGTCAGGGATGTTGTGAAGGAAATGCTTGCCCAGGCCTGAGTTGAACTCTAGCTAGGGAGGTCCCTCCCAAATCTGAGATGCTGTGACTAAGAGACTCCTATTTACTATCCCTGTGATCTTAGACAAACTTCTTCTTTTCTCTTGGCTGTACCTTCCTATTGTATAAAAGGAATGGGTTGGATCTCTAAATCCTAAATTACCCAGCATGCATACTTTGGGGGAAAAAACCTAACACTTCACCTCATCTGTGAAGGGGATAATGTTAGCTATGGTACTTAAGCCTTGGAATCAAGATCTGATTTCAAGTCCAGCTTCTGAAACATGTTGGCAGTAGGACCCTGGGCAGGTCACTCAGCTTCTCAATGCTCTAGAAAGCCCTCAGAGACTCTAAGTGGAAGAACATGTGGCAACATGTATTGGTGGAGGGTGTTTCCTCACCTGGGAATTGCCTCTATTAATGAAATCACAATCCTAGTCACCTTACCTCGCAGGGTTATTGCAAGGATCAAGTGAGATAACAGCTATAACAGGTCCTACAGTGTTTATAGCATCATAGAAACCTTAGTATATTGTTTGAAAAAATTGTGGAAATCGACCACCTTTTTGACCTGTCTGATCTAAGCTGTTGCTTGGAGTGGGAGACTTTCCCTATGCCAGTCTCAGTTGGGTCATACTTACTTTATTCAAGTGAGACCCCAATCCCCCACCCCATAGTCAAAGACTAAATTAAAATACACACACGCACACACACCCACACCCACACCATATCCAAGGAAGCTTCCCCCAAGATGGAGCACAGAATGCCGATCATATATTATATTATGTTGTGAGCAGATGTCAGGATATTATATGATAAAATATTATGAGCAGATGATATGCTATTTATTATGAGCAGGTGATCTATGATGCCATATTACGATTATGGATGATGATATATTATATATCACAGCATATTGCATCAGATTATATATGCACAGATGCGCGCTGAGAAATTCTGATTTAAGAACTCGCCTTAACTTGGCTGCCCGAATCCTGCCAATCAAGAGCCCTTTGGCGGAGTCAGGCAAGGGGATCAAAATGCTCAATCCCTGGAACTCAGCGATGTGTGGATTGGGGATTTCTGTGGATTTCAGACGTATGGCCTCCAAACTGTGGTCTTAAACATGTGGTGACCTTAACAGAGAACTGTGGACAGGAAGTAGAATTCTCCTTATTGTCTGTTTATAATTTGAAGTGATATTCACTCAGGATGAATCAATTTATCAGCTGACAAGCATTAATTAAGCTTCTATTTAGTGCCAGGTTTTAGTGATAAAAATACAAAGAATGAAACAATCTCCAGTCTAGGGAGCCTTCCAGATTTAGAGATGAAAGACACCTTCGGGGTTGTTTAGTTCAACCTCTTTCATGTTCTATGTGGGGGAACTAAGGCCTAACCTGGTCAAATGGCCAGATTACAGAAGTGGAAAGTAGAAGAGAAGAGTTTCAAACCCAGCACCTCTGACTGAAGTCCAGCCTTCCTTCCACTGAGCCATGCTCCCCACGATTATAGTTTTTGGCCAGAGGTTATTTTTAGATAACAGATTTCCTCCAATTTAGACTTTTTGCATGCTGTCTCCCCTGTTAGATTGAGCTCCTTGAGGGACTGTTTTTTCCCTTTCTGTGCATCTCCACTACTTAGTCCAATGCCAGGCATACAGTAGGTACTTAATAGTTGCTTGTTGCCTGACTGTCAGTAGCAAGGATAATCTGCGCTGTGATTTTTGAAATGAATGTTAAGGTTCAAAATAGAACAAGAGATAAGTTTCTGAGGGTAAAAAGAGGTAATATTTTAGAGAAAATTTCAGAAAGATATCATTGGACCAGTATAAAAATAAACACCAAAATATAAAATCATTCTATTATAGTGAATCCAATATACATTTATTAAGCACTTACTATGTGTCAGGCATAAGTTATTTGTCCCTTATTTTCAAGGAAGACCAATGACACCATGATATATATTGAGTGATGGCTTGATTTGCTCATGAATTGGATGTAAGTGAGGCAGACTTGCACAAAATTATTGGCCTCACTCTCTCTTCCAGAGTCATTGAAGTCCAGCAGCAAGAGAAAAGTCAAATCCATTGGCAATGTTCCGGGATGCAGTAGATGACTTTGGTGTCTTTGATGTCTTACCAGGCTCTACGGGCTCTATAGTGCCTGCTTCAGCTGCCTTTGCGGCCATTAGAACAAATTGTTCCTATCCACCCATTCTGTCAAGAAATGTCTTCCCACGATTTGGGGTAGACAGTCCTCTATCTCATCAGCTCCCCTCAACCTGGTTTAACTCATCTGCCAAGATTTTTTTTTTGCCATGACATGGCCACTGCACATACTACAGATTCTTGAAGTCACAGATGAGAGCTGGATGATACGTGGACACCAAAGGTGGGTGAACAGCCCTGAAAAGGGCTTGGCAAACTCACATGTCAGAGGGGCTAGTCCTCCACAAACATCCTAAACACCCCTGTATTTAGGTGGTGGGAGTACAAAGACACCCTCAGGGAACTTGCATGCTATTGTGAAGGTTGTGTGTGGGGAGACAATAAAGACACAGATAAGTCAATACAAAATGGAAAGCAAAGTGAATACAAAGTCATACTGGGGAGGGAAATGAAAACATTAACTGCTGATGTGAGTCAGAAAAGGCTTCCTTTATGCCTTGACATGAACATTGAATGGAGCTAGATATTCCAAAAAGCACAGAGGAAGAGGAAACATATTCTAGACATGGAGCCAACCTGTGAATAAAGCAAAACAGCATGGCATAGTAGACTTGGAATCAGAAGATCAAAATTTTTCTTCTGTCACTTGCTGGGTGACAATTTCTCTAACCCTTAAGGAAATTTTCCAAGTCTATACATCATAGATTTCTTGTGACATATTTATAGAGAATTCATGTTATTGTTATCAAATCATTTTTCAGTCACATCTGACTCTCTGTGACCCCATTTAGGATTTTCTTGGCAGAGATATTGAAGTGGTTTGCCATTTCCTTCTCCAGTTCATTTTACTGATGAGGAAACTGAGTCAAACAGTGTTAAGTAACTTGCCCAGGGTAACACAGGTAATAAGTGTCTAAGGCCAGATTTGAACTCAAGGAAATGAGCCTTCCTGACTTCAGATCAGGTGTCTATCCACTGAGCCACCTAGCTGCCTAAATAATCCATATGTGTATATAAAGATACAACAATCATCACTAGGCAGATGATTCTCAGATCTATTATCCACTCCAAACTCCTTTGTTGACTTTCAGTCTCACATCTCCAACTTCCTCTTGGACATCTTGAACTGGATGTTCCATAGAAATCTTATGCCCAAACTGAACTCATTGTCCTACCCTCCAAACCCTACCTTCTTCCTAATTTCCCTATTACTGTCAAGGGTACCAGCGTACTCTTAATCACCCAGGTTCATGATATAGAGATCATCCTTAACTCCCTACTCTCTTTCACTTCTCATATTGAATCAATTCCCAACTTTTGTCCTTTCTACCTTTATGACATATCACCCCTTTTCTCTAACACTGACACCACTCTGTTACAGGAGTTCATCACCTCACACTTGGGCTATAGCAATAGATAGGGCAGCTAGATGGTCCAATGGGTAGAGCATTGACCCTGGAGTCAGGAAAACTCATCTTTACGAGTTCAGATCTGGCCTCAGACATGTGTTAGCTGTGTGACTCTGAGCAAGTCACTGAACCTTGTTTGTTTAAGTTTTCTCATCTGTCAAAGGAGCTGGAGAAGGAAATGGCAAACCACTCAAATATCTCTGCCAAGAAAAATCTAAATAGGGTTGCAAAGAGTCAAACATGATTAAAACAACTGAACAGCACAAAAGCCTACTGTTTGTATCCCTGCCATAAGTCTCTCTCTACTTCAGTCCATCCTCCATTGTGCTGTCAAATTGATCTTCATAAAGTGCAAATCTGACTATGTTACCCCACCCAACACATTCAATAAACTCCAATAGTTTCCTATTGCCTCCAGGATCAAATATAAAATCCCTCAAGTGGTTTTTAAAGTCCTTCATAGCCTATGCCCTTCCTACCTTTCCAGACTTCTCTCACTTATACCCACATACTCTGCCCTTCAGTAAAACTGTTTGACTTGCTGTTCCTTGAACCAGACACCCCATCTCTTGACTTGGGGCATTTGTCACTGGCCATCACCCAACTCTGGAATTCTCTATCTCATTTTCTCCTGCTTTTCTTCAAGCATAAGCTTAAATTCTACCTTCTACAAGAAGCTTTTTCCAAACCTCCTTGGTGCCGTCCCTTTGAGATCACTCCCAATTTTTTCTGTGTCCTCCATTAGACTGGGCGCTCCTTGAGGGCAGGTACTGTATTTTGCTTTTCTCTGTATCCCAGCACAGTGTCTGGCAAATAGTAGCTACTGAATAAGTGGCTTGTTATTGACTTGACTTATTGAGGATATGCTGAGATGTTTTGTGACCTGCCTGAGAAGAGACAAGTAGCGTCTGAAATGAGATTTGAACCCAGATTTTAAACTAATCTGGAAATAATCTCTGCACCCACCCCAAATAGACAGTGTAGGAGAGACCAGTTCCCTCTTTAACTTCTCTAAACTCCATTATTTGATTTTTTCTTTAAGACTCAGTTCATGTATTTTCCCCTATGGCAAATCTTTCTTCATCTCCTGACTACTCTCTCTTCTCCAAGTTATTCCATATATGTTTAGAATATAAGCTCTCTGAGGACAAGACCTTTTTTTAAAAAAATTGTAACCTCAACACTTAGCACATCATTAGTACTTAATCAATTATCAATTAATTCATTGATTCTTTCATTCATTGTCTTTGTATTCCCAGTGGTGGCATATAGTAGATACTCAATAAATAATTTCTGGATTGAATTGGAAAGTTGCTGACCAGTCTATTCACTTCTAAGGGGACAAATACCCAATGCAAGCTTGTCCTGAAAACTCAGGGGCAAAGGGTATTTTCCTGGTTTGGTTCTTTTCCTCCTCCTCCTCCTCCTCCTCCTCCTCCTCCTCCTCCTCCTCCTCCTCCTCCTCCTCCTCCTCCTCCTCCTCCTCCTCCTCCTCCTCCTCCTCCTCCTCCTCCTCCTCCTCCTCCTCCTCCTCCTCCTCCTCCTCCTCCTCCTCCTCCTCCTCCTCCTCCTCCTCCTCCTCCTTCTCCTTCTCCTCCTCCTCCTCCTCCTCCTCCTCCTTCTTCTTCTTCTTCTTCTTCTTCTTCTCCTTCTCCTTCTCCTCCTCCTTTTCTCATTATCCTCCTCCTCCTCCTCCTCTTCTTCCTCCTCCTGTTTAAATAGAGGAATGACAAATGTTGTACAAATCACACAATTAGTGCAGAACATAGTTTTTTGCCCCCAAACAACACTAGAAGAAAACAAAACAAACAAAAAACCTCACAACCCAACAGTCGAGTGAAGAACAATTTCATTTAGTAGATAATTTAGAATCCTGTAATTATTTTCTTGGTTTTCTTAAAACCAGAAAATGCTAACAGTATTTCAAGGATCTTATTGCTAGTACTAACTAGGAAATGCTTTGCATAATTAGCGATACAGCTCGTCACAAGAATAAGACTTTCATTCTATTTGAAATGAGAGGAATGAACACTCTGCGATGGGTGGTGTGGGTGGGTTTTCTGTCGTCGTTGTTTGTTCTAAGTGTCATCACTAATATATTTTTGGACTTCAGCCAAATAGTGTCATGATTGGCTGGCTTATGCTAAGAGAGAGCTCTGGGGAATCAGACTGCTTTTCTGTCACTCCTACTGCAGCTTGGCTGTGTGGCCCTTGGTGAGTCATCCTCTCTCTTCCTCTAGGCTAGCCCCACTTCTCCTTCCTCTCCCCTCCCTTCCAGTTTTCCAGCTTCTGTTTGCCATTGGAAAGAGGATACAAACTGAGATTCTGGAAGGGCACTAGGACACTCTGAGATGCTAGCAGGGTTTTGAAGATGCGCTGTTAGGTTTGTAGTAAACCTGAAATCCTTACAGGCAGTGAAAACTTCTTTAAGTCCTTTTACTTCTTTGAGTCTCAGTTTCCTCATCTGTAAAATGGAAACAATAATATCTGCATCATGTACTTCCCAGGGTTATTTTTCAGGTTGAGTGAGATAATGGATATAAAGGTTCTGCTAACTCTGATTCAATTCATAAACCATGTATTATGTACCTCTTGACACAGAGATGTTGAATGAGTGAAAAGGGTTTTTATTAAATACCTCCTATGTGCCAAGCACTGAGCTAGGTGCTGAGGCTGCAAAGACAAAATCAGCTGGAGGTAGAAGTGATCAATAACCCAGATTGGAGAGTCAAAGAGAATCAGTATAGTCTTCTACCCTGGAAGCAGTGAGAGCCCATTTCATTTTTCAGTGTGAACATTGGGAATTCACAAGATTTCCAGTTTCCAAAGTTTCCAAGACTTGGAAATCCAGAAAGGCTACAATTCAGGATTTTATTTAGTGTTTTATTGATTGTCTAGACAAAGAAAGTGATAGAGAAAATGTGAATGATGCTCCAGATACATATTTTTTTTTCCTTCAGAGTCAGTCATTAAACATCCCCCAGAACACTTCTGTATAGGTGTAAATTAAGTATGAATGGGGGAGGGTGGTAGGGTAGCCGAGAGATAAGTTGGTGAGGTTCTTAAATTCAATTTCTTACAGGTAGGGTTTTAGGTTTTTACTGTCCTTGTGGTTCTTCCAACAAGATATGCCATCTTCCAAGTCTGGACATTTTCACTGGTCTCCTATGTGTGGAATATTCTCCCTCTTCATCCTTACCTCTTGTTTTCCCTAGTTTCCTTCATGTGTCAGCTAAAATCTCACCTTCTAGACAAAGTCTTTCCCAGTCTTTTAATTCTAGTGCCTTCCCTCTGATGATTTTCCCTATTTATCCTGTACATAGTTTGAATGTAGTTTTTTTTTTTTTTTTTTGCATCTTGTCCTCCTCTTTACATTATAAACTCCTCAAAGGCAGGAACTGTCTTTTGCCTTCCTTTATATCCACTGGAGTTTAACACAGTGCCTGATAGCTAAGGGGTATAGTGAATAGGATGCTGGACTTTGAGTCAGGGAGACCTGAGTTAAAATGCAACCTCAGACACTTATTAACTGTGTGACCCTGGGCAAGTCATTTAACATCTTTCTGCTTCAGTGCCCTGAAAAATGAGAATCATAATGGCACCTGCCTCCCAGGGTGGTTTTAAGGATCAGCTGAGATAATATTGTGAAGTGCTGAGCCCAGTATCTGGCACTTAGTAAATGCTTTACAAATGCTCACTTCCTTCTTGGTACACAATTGATACTTAATGATTGCTTATTGGCTTGGTACACAGTAGACACTTAATGATTGTTTGTTGGTTTGGTACACAGTAGACACTTAATGATTGTTTATTGACTTGGCACAGAGAAGGTACTTAATGATTGTTGGCTTGGTACACAGTAGACACTTAATGATTATTTATTGACTTGGTACACAATAGGTACTTAATGATTGCTTGTTGGCTTGGTACACTTAATCTAGGATTCTGGAGACTTGGCCAGCCTCTGGAGTCCAGTGAGAACACTTTGTCCTCTCCAGGACAGATTTAATCCAGGTGAATTAGGAGTTAAAGGTGATATATAAATATATGGGTTTACAAAGAAAGAGAAATCAGGAGATGAATCCTATTGTAGAATATCAGAGCTGGGAAGGACCTCAGAACAGGGAATGCCAGAGCTGGGAGAGGGGCCTTAGAACAGGGAATGCCAGAGCTGGGAAGGGTCTTAGAACAGGGAGTGTCAGAGCTGGGAGAGACCTCAGAACAGGGAATGCCAGAGCTGGGAAGGGACCTTTTACAGCACCAAGTCCAACCCTCTTACTTAACTGTGGAGGAACCTGAGGATTCCAGAGGGTAAATGACTTTGTCCAAGATCACATTAACATGGCTAATCAAAGACATGGGATTGGATCCCAGGTTTCCTGACTCCTAATCCCATGATCCAATATTGTTTAGCCTCAGAAAATCAGAGGATTTAGTCTAGGAAAAGGTTTCAGATGGTATTGAATTTATCTCTTCTCTCTCTCTCTCTCTGTCTTCTTTTTTTCTTGCAGATGAGGAAACTGAACTCTAAAGAGTTAGGGACATAGCCAAGCTCACACTTGGCACAGGCTGGCCTGGGGCCCACATTCTTCCCCTTAGACTAGTGCTCTTTGCCTACTACCATGCAGCCTTCAGGGATCCTTCTGGTCCCAGCTCAGACCAACCCTATCAAGAATGGGGTTACCATTTATGGGGTACCCTTAGACACTCCATGCTACCCCCAATCATCTTCTCTTTCCTCCCTAGGAGAAACTTCGAGGCTTTTTTGGTCCTGATCCAATGCCAAGCACAGCTCTGAGTCAGAATCCAGCCTTAAAGAATGCCCAGCCTGCAACACTTCCAGCAAGAATAGGGAGGGAAGGGAGGGATGAAAGGACTGCAAAATTACTAAGTTGGATAAACTGCATTGAGAGAACAGATCTTGGGTTAACCCAGAAAGCATCTGGGCTGCTCCAACTTTTCTGTTTTCCCACCTTTCTGGAGTAAGTTCCTCCCCTACACATCCCAAGCTGCTTGCACTAGTAGGGGGTTGGAGGGGGGGGGAGGGAGAGGGAGAATTAGGGAGACAGGAAAGAGAAACCAGGATTTGGGAGGGAGGTTGTTGGGGGTGGGGGGAAGAGATTTTCCCATCAATTAACACGAGCTTCATAGAAACGGAAAGTATTTCTGGCAATCTTGGCCTCTTAATACATCATATCTCTAATCCCCGCTGGCCTCTGACCTTACCCATAATCCCTGCTCCTTTGTGCTGTGTCCTAAAGTCTTCCTCACCCAGAATCGAGTATTACATACATGGTGAGGTTTGAACAGAAGAAAGGAAAGGGGTCGGGAAGAGCGGGGGGGAGGGAACGGGGGGATGATGGGGAGGGGGGAAGGGGAAAGAATAGACATCCCTAAGTGTTTGACCAACAAAACCTAGCTAAATTCCCGGGGGCTCTGAGAGCTGGGAGGCTCACCCCTCCCTCAGTGCTTCTCCCCAGTCCCCCGCCCCCTGCCTTCCTCCCCAGCTTCATCCCCCCCGGCCCCTAGCTCCCTCCTTGCTCCGGCTGCCGCTTCGGAGCATACAAAGCTGGGCCTTGGATTATCTTCATTTCCATATGGAGAGCTGTGTAAGCCAGTTCAATGCACGGCCAGTCATTTTGTTCGCAACTTTCCAGAAAGTCGGGACCGAAAGCCGCTGGGAAATTAGCCATTCATCTCATCTCACCTTGTGTGCGCATGCATAGATCAGTAAATACATCAACTGGGAGGAAATAAAGTCCCCTTTGTTAATTACTGCAAAGAGGCCCCCTCATTTTCCAGGGTCCTTGCCTCCTCCCCACCCTTCTCCAATGCCCTGAGATTTCTGCCCTTGGAAGCATGGAAGGGAGGAGGTATTTATACGCGTGGGGGCTGGGTGAGGAGGCTAGGGAATGGGCCCGGGGAGGGCGTTTGAGGTTCTTGTACCCATGGAGGATGGGATGGTGGTGGTGGGTGGTGATGCCTCCATCCCTACCTACACTGCATGCTTCGCCCCACCGTCTTTCCAGCTAAATGGCTGCAATGGGTAAGCCTTTTATTGATGGCCCCCGCCTTCTGAGCATTGTCAGCACCCTGTACCCACTCCCCCGGAAAGCCCCCCAGGATTCTTTCCTTTTCCCAAACCTACCCTTCTCTATTACACCAGCTGGCCCAGGCCCCAGCCTCCAGGCCTGCCTTGTAGCACCCCCTGCTGCTTGCAGAGCTTCCTGCATCGGGGTCCACTACTGTCAGGTTATTTTTTGGGGGGACTCTTATCAGGGAATTATAGGATTATAGATTTAGAACCAGAAGGAACCTTAGAAGACATCTAGCCCAACCCCTTATTATACAGATGAGAAAAATGAGGCCCAGAAAATTGTGACTTGCCTAGGGTCACAAAAGGTAGCAGGATTTGAACTTGATTCCTTTGATTCCAGAACCAGAGTTCCTTCCTCACTAGAACCATGCCTAGAAGAATCACAGTTTTGTAGGTTTGCAAATGGTAGAGTCCTTAAAGGCAGTCAAGGTCACTCCAATGACCCCACTCCCCCCTTCCCCCCCCCAATAATCATGGAAATGAAGGTACTTCATTGAGATGAGCTTCTGATTGGAGGTAACTGAGCATCCAGCCAGTTACTTAGGCACCAAGGGCTTTATGAATGCAGTTCAACACAACTGGAGGCAGCCCTGCCTTTCCCTGGGTATTGTAAAATGCAGCATAGTGTTAAAACAACCAGGTCTAATTTTCACCCAACTGAATTGTCAGGGGGTAAGGATAAATGACAAAACCAAAACTACAAATTAAAAAACAAAAACAAATGCAATTTGTTTCCCTTATAGAATATAAGCTCCTAGAGGTCAGAGATGTTTGTATCTGTCTCCCTCTCTCCCTCAGTACCCAGCACAGTGCTTGCCGTAATAACAGAAGCCTAATTAATACCTATTGATTGATTACAGATGAAGAAACAGGTTAGTTGATGACAACCCACTTCTGGGTATTGTCAGCGTCCTGCTCCCACTCCCTGGAGGCCCGCTAGGATTCTTTCCTGCTGTCCAAACCTAACATCTGCTGCTAACTGGTCTTCAATTCCAGCTCTCCTAGGCCCCTGCCTAGTGGGAGGTTGCATGACTTGTTCCAACTCACAGGTATGGTTGGCTTTGGACCCAAGCCTTTGGATTCTAGAGCCAGCCTTTTTCACACAGGATTGTGAAAGTTCCAGGCTGATTGGGTCTCAGATCTAGAACTGTAAGGAGAACTCAGAGACCATCTAGTGCAACCCCTTTATTTCACAGATGAGGAAAATGAGACCAGATTATGTGCCTGAGGTTGTACAGGTAATGAGTCACTGAGCTGGATTTGAGTTCTTTGCTCCAATCACATGTGGTTACAGGTCTCTGAGGTTTTCAGGAAGCCAAAAGCCTTTGCCAATGAAATCTACACCTTGCAAGTAGAAGGAGTAAGGGAGAAGTTGAGGGGATTCAGCTAACAGAATGAGGATAAAGAAGATATAGATTAAAAAACAATCTCTCCCCCCACCCACAAAAAAATATCCCAAAAACCCAAAACAACTTCACCAGGAAATAAAGATTGAACAGTAGAGGTAGAAAGACAGAAAAAGAGAGAAGAGAAATGAAGACAATGAAGAGAAGGAAAACACAAGGGTAGAAGGTGAGCTTATCTTTACTATGAGTTAGCTACCTATGTGACCTTGGATAAATGATTTCACTTCCATGAAACTCAGTATTCTCATTTGTAAAGTAGGGAGAGTAATATAAAGGGACTGGATTAAATAGTCTCTCTTATAACTCCAAAATTCGATCAGATTTTCCTCTTCAGAATAGGAGCACTCCTGAAAACCTGATAGAAGCTTCCATAGGATGAGGGAGTGGGGTCCCCACCTTCTAGAGAACAGTCACAGGGGCAGATATCCTGGCACACCCATAGGGAATGCCAAAGCCAGATCTCCTTGTGCAGTTGAGATAGTGGAGAATCATTGCAGTGTTGACAAACTTAGTGGCACAACTTGGCCACCAGAGAAGAAAGGGAAGAAGAGCTCGAGAGAATAAAAAGCATTGGAAAACAAGAGAGATCTCCTGATGTTGCTGGTAACACTTACCTTCAGAAATGGGTCAGGATTCTACTTCTGCCACCCACTAGACGGATGAGTTTGGACCAAGAATTCAAGTCCCTGAACCTTAGTCTCTTCATTGGTAAAACAGGGATGATAATAATTGTCCTACCTAAGTAGATAATGTCCATGATCTAATTCAATGGCAGTTGTCCTACCTAGGTAAATAATATTCATGCTCAATCCAATGTCATTTATTAAGGCATGAGACAGAAATGACAAAAATGGTCTTATGTTCTACTATTTTCCAGGTACTCTACTAGGCTTAGAGAAAAAAATGAAGAGTTCCTGTCTTTAAAGAGCTTCTATTCTACTTGGGAGAAGTAGCATGAGTACAGATAGTAAAATTATCATGTGTATATATTATTTAGAAAATATAGCATAATATAATGCATTTATATATTATATATAAAGAATATACATATATTACATATGAAACAATAATATAGTATATGTTTATAGATTATATATAAAATGATATAAAACAACACATTTACACATTATAGATTTACCATAAGTAATAAATATTTATATGTTAGATGTTCTTATGCATATTTTATTATAATTTAAAAATAATTATAAAACAGTATGGGGAGGGGACATCAACAAATATGTGAAGGAGAATGAGTAGAAACTTCTTATACAAGGACATATTTGAGCTGAGTCTTTAAAGGATAAATGACTCCCAGAATGTGGGGACAGTGTATAAAGGAAGAGAGTGGAGATGGCAAAACAGTTAGTCCCCTTTGCCAGGAACAGGGGATGTGTATGATAGAGTAATCTGTGATTGGTTTGGAAAGACAGATTGGAGTCAAATTTTGGAGGATTTTCAGTGCCCAACAGAAGTTTGTGTTTTATCTAATAAGGAGAAAAAGTTACTTCTAGGGGAGGGGAGGGATGCAATCAAAATTGTACTTTAGAAATATCCCATTGGTGGCTGTATCAAGGATGGACCCGAGAGAGGAGAAACTGGCAGATCAGTTAGGGCTTTGTGAACTGTTAAGCCCCAAGATATAGTCTTACACTGAAGCTGGTGATCAAGAGCTATACTATGGGCTAGAAGAAAGAGTTAATCTTGCTGGTAGCTACTTGGGATCACCTGAAATTTAGTAGGTTCCTGAGTCTGAATCCTGTCTCTGCCACCCATGTAACATTGGACAAGTTACTAAAACTCTGGGCCTTGGTTTCCTCATCTGTAAAATGAGAGAATTGCACTAGATCAGAGGTTCTTGTCCTGGGGTCTTTTTTAAAAGATAGCTTGGGAATTAGATTTCAATATCATGGATTTTCTTTATAATCCTATATATCTTACTTTATGCATTTAAAAACTTTCTTTAAAAACATTAGATTTCACCAGATTGCCATGACATTTAAAAAAAAAGATTAACAACTCCTACCCTACCCTACCCAACCCTAAAGGCAATTTGTGTTTGACTTGCTCCCTAGTACATCCTTCCCAAAATATGCTTTCTACCCATACTAGTTCATAGTTCAGTTGGTCAGCAAAACACAATCCAAAAACTCCCCCGAAAAAAATGAAGAGTTCCTGTCTTTAAAGAGCTTCTATTTTACTTGGGAAAAGCAGCATGAGTGCTGCTTTTGGGTCACTTTTTTGAGCCTACCAGTACTTCTGGTAATGTCTTTGTGTTGCTTATGGGGATTCCTAAAACGCAATTTTGATCATACCGACACATACTCAAACATCTTCAATAACTCTCTATTCCCTAGAGGATAAACTTTAAACTCCTGACCCTGGCATTCAGAGCTTTCTGTAGTGTGTCCCTAACCTACCTTTCCACTTTTGTCTCCCACTACTCCCCATTGTGGACCCTTTAATCCAGCCAGACTAGACTATTTCTCATCTACATGCATTTTCTCAGTAAGCCCATCAACAAGGATTTATTAAATGCCTACTATGTGTCAGTTCCTATACTAAAGTCTGAGAATAGGAAGGAAGGCTCTTGAGCAACTCCATTCTACTAGGGGAGATGATGTGCAAATAAATGGACAAATAATGGTTTTGTTGTTGTACAGTTGTGTCTGTCTCTTTATGACTCCGTTTGAGGTTTTCTTGGCAAAGATACTGGAATGGTTTACTACTTCCTTCTACAGCTCCTTTTGCATATAAGGAAACTGAGGCAAACAGGTGACTTGTCCAGGGTCATGGAGCTAAAAAGTGATTTCAACTGAGCCACTGAGCTGCGCTAGGCAAATAGTCATTTATGGGTATATAAAAAAGGGTAGATGGAAGATCATCTGAGAAAGAAGTCCCTAAGAATGGGAGAGACTGAGAAAAACCTCCTGCAGAAGGTGTGATCTGGACTCCTGAAAGGAGCTGGGAAAGCTAAGAGGCTGGATGTCTTCATCCTCTCTGGATGGTCAGCATATTTCCTACTCTTTAATTAGCCATCCAATCAACAAGCATTGTGTCCTTGCATTGGGTACTGAGGATACAAAGGCAAAATAAGAGAATAGGCTTTGCTGTCCTTGGGGGAGACAATACAATATATACATATACCATACACATATAAACATACATACCACACACACTATACAGTATTAGCATAACATACACATATAAATATACATATAACATACACCATGGACATATAAACATACACTATACAGTATAAACATAACACATAAATATATTCACTATACATATAAACATACACAAAACATTCACTATATAGTATAAACATAACATACACATATAAATTTACATACAACATACACTATACAGTATAAACATAACACACATAAATATAAATACTATATACATATAATTAATTAGTAATTTTAATAACTATAAATAAAATAGACACAAGGCAATTTAGGAGTTAGAAATCACAGCTATAGAGATCAGAAAAGGTTTCATGAAAAAGGGGATACTTCATCTGAGTTTTGAAAGAAACTAGGCATTTGAAGAAGTGGAAGTTAGCAGGGAGGGTATTATGGCATAGGGGTAGCTTAGGTAAAGGTCTAGAGGTGGGAGATGTCCAGTTTTAGACACACCAAGAAGGCCAGTTTTGTTAAACTTTCAAGCTCAGAAGGGGAGGTAAGGTCCAGGTCAAATGCTATCTGAGCTAGGAAACCTTTTCTGACCACTTCAGCTGGAAGCAAAACTTCTCCCTCCTCTGACTTCTGATAGCACTAATTGTCTATATCTCTCATTGGGCATTAATTACATATGTCCATTAAAATGTACACTTTTGAGAAGCATGCTGTGTTTTTCTTTGTAGCCTCTGTCTCCTAGCATAGAGACCATCACATTACAAATGCTTATCAGTCAGTCAATAAACATTTATTAAGCACCTACTATGTGTTCATCTCCAATGGTTAGTGATCTGTGTGTATGACTTGTCACCCTATGTAGACTATGTAGAAAGGCATAGCCATTCTGACGCAGCCACAGTGAAGTGGGAAGAACTCTGGATTTGGAGCTAGAGGACTTGGGCTTTCAATGCTGCTACTTATTAGCTGTGTGACCCTAGGCAAACCACTTCACTTTTCTGGATCTCAGCTTCCACCTTTGTAAAATGAGGGGGTGGGACCAAATGGTCTTTAAGGGTTGGTCCAATCTTTATTTTTAACTCTCATTTTTACTCTTTATTTTAATTCTTATTTTTACTTTTAATTTATATTATAGATCTCATAATCAATTGACTCATCAACAAACATTTGTTAAGTATCATCTTTGTGACAGACATGGTACTATGTGTGATTGTCTATATTAAGTATCATCCATGTAATGGGTATGATGCCATGAATTATCATCTATGTAACAGGCATAGTGCTAGGTATGATCATCTATGTGTTAAGTATCATCTATATAAGGTGCAGCTAGGTGGTGCAGTGGATAGAGAGCACCAGTGCAGGAGTCAGGAGGACCTGAGTTCAAATCTCACCTCAGACACTTGACACTCACTAACTGTGTGACCTTGGACAAATCACTTAACCCCAACTGTCCCATCCTGGGTCCTCTCCAGTCATCCTGATGAATATCTGGTCACTGGATTCAGATGGCTCTGGAGGAGAAATGAGGCTGGTTACCTGCAGAGCCCTCCCTCACTCAAAACAAAGTCAAGTGCAAATCATGTCCTTATTTCTCTGATGGCATGGTCTTCTTTGGCAACCAAGAAGGATGAAAACACACACATCATCTATGTAACAGGCATGGTGCTAAGTGTGTGGCTGGGTAGATGTGGGGTGCAAGGGTTCAAAGATGAAAAGAAACCATGTGCTTTAGAGCCTTGCATTCTGACAGGGGAGACAACCTCCACATACGGAGCTACACACATTTTGTACACACAAAACCAACACAAAGCAAGCTGGCTTGGGATGGGGGAGATGTCATGCAGAAGATGATGTGTGAACTGAGTTTTGAAGAAATCTAGAGCTTGTAAGACCCTGACATCAGGAGGGAGAATATTCAAGACATAGGGCACAGTGGGTGCAAAGGTACGGAAAGGGGAGACGACTAATATGGTTGGATATCCTAAGTATCTATTCTGTGCTACATGCTGTTCTGAGCATACAGAGACAAAAATGGAGCAGTTGTGCATAGCAGATGATTAAAAAAATGTCCAAAACCTGAGGTGTATACTTATTGTCACTTCTATAGGATGCTCTATTTAATAAGTAGGAGTACATTCTGTTAATAAATATATATCTTTATTTATGGTTATTTCCTCAGCCTCATTTGATGGTAGGCTCAGAGAGGCAGGAAGAAAACATTGACTTCTTTCATTTTTCCTTCTGGTGCCTAAGATGGTGCAAAGGGCAAACACTCAATGCTGTTGACTAACAGAAGACCCCATGTTCCTATATTCTAAGAACATTTGATCAGTGCAGGGATGTCCTTCATGTGCCAGAGGCCTGGGATTTGGTCTTTCTGGTGAGGGCGGAGGATGGAGCCAACCGGGATGGGGGTGGGCTGCATAAGATAGTCCCCCACCCTAGGCACACACACAAAAGCAAATGAATAAGTAGTCCCTATTCTACTGTTCCCCCTTCCCCCCTTTAGGCCTAGCTGGGGGCAAGGAGGAAGGATATGGGGGGAGGGTGTCCAGGCATCAGCCCCCCTGGGGGTGCTGGGGAGCTGAGATTTGAAATCTGGATGTGTGTATGCATGTTTTCCTGCTTCATCCCCATCCCCACCTGGGTGTCAGCGCCGCCCGGGTGATAGGACACGGTGATAGATCTGCCTCGGACACAGTCTACAATAGCTCTCAGACAGTCTATTAGCTTGTGATTGTCTGCCAGGCAGCCCTGCCGGCCCGTGCACCGGCACAGATAATGGGAGAGAACAAAGATGGTGGCTGCTTTGTAGGAGAACAGATTTGTGGCAAGTTGAGATAAAATAAAGAGGAAGGAGAAAGGCTAGAGGAGAGGGGGACTAACAAAAAAAGAGAGAAAGAAGAAAAAGACCAGAGAGAAAAAGAGAGAAAGGAGGGGATTGGATCGGAGATGTCAGCGGCGGGGATGAGTCTCAGAGCTGGTGAAAGAGAAAAGACAGGGGAAGAGGAAGCTTTGTTACAAATAATCATAACCATTTTCAGGGCTTTGGGGTCAGGGGTAGAGATAAGCCTCAACAGAATTTGAGTGGAAGGAGCTGTATCTTTGACTATATCTGCATCACGCAGCATGTATCTCTCTGTTGCCTCTTATTCTGGGCTCATCGATCCCAGGCTGGAGGGGAGCAGGGTGCACACACAGGGCCAGTGACAGAAATGGACCTAGAGTGGGGCAACCAGGGCCTTTTCCCCAGGTGCTGACCTGGGATGCTAGGATGATACACGATCTTCTGAGGGGTAGGAGTGGTGTAGGGAGGCAAACCTGAACCTTACAGCCTGTTCGCTTTTGGCCCATGTAAAGGGATTGCAATGTAAAGGTGAGTCTTTGGATCACAGAATGATAGGTTTAGAGCTGCAAGAGTCGTCTCATTTGACAGAAGATCAATGGGACAAAGTGGGGAAGGGATCTGCCCAAGATTCCAAGGGTAGGGCTAGGATTCAAACCCAGACCTTCTGATTCAAAATTCAGCACTTTTTTTTTTTTTTTTTTGCTGTGTGACCTTGGGCAAGTTGCTTAACTCAGTTTCCTTATCTGTAAAATGGAGAGAATAAGAGCACCTACCTCCCAGGGTTGTGGGGAGGATCAAATGAGAATATTTGCAAAGGTCTTTTCAAACAATAAAATGTTATATAAATTCTAGCTATTATTATATCATGCTAGTCCAAAGGGTAAGGGAGTGGGCAGTGTGGAGAGCCTGTGGAGAGTGACTGTAGATGGTACTGCCCTCTTCTGGAACACCTTTGGTTAAAATGTCCTCCACACATACTTCCTACCTCAATCCGATGGTTCTCTGAACCACTTTCCTCTTATAATCCCTCCCCAACCCCAGCCCCACTAACTCTCATCCCACCACCTGTTCTAGCCCCTGGTGAAAAAAAGTCATAGTAATGCTTCAGGTAAATGAGAGTCCTTTAGGGAAGAACTTTTTCAGCACCTGGGACAGGGGAGACTGGGTTGGATTTATCCCTGGATGGTTACTCTTGGTCTTGAGAGCGTCTTGAAGAATGAGTTCCCTGTTTCTCCTCCAAAGGAAGAGTAAGGAGTGATGTTGCTATTACCCTAATGAAGTTGCAGTAAGGGGTGGGATTGGGAGTGAAGTGAGTGGCTTCAGTAGATAGGAATTCAGGGTCAATCCCATACTGTCACTTAGGGAAAAAGCCATCACAGATATGAATCACAATTAAGTTCCATTTAACAAGCACTCATAAGTACCTACTATGTACCAGATGCTGGGCTAGGCAATGGAGATGCAAAGTTAAAAATGCAGTACCTGCACTCAGGTAGATTCTAGTTTACTGAGGTGATACAATGTGTTCACAATCATTCAACAACCATTTATTAATTACCTATTATATTCCCTGTACTGGGGATACAAAGTGAATCAATTTCTGTCTTCAGGGAGTTTGCACTCTATCAGGAGAGTCAATAGATCTGTACATAGGCATATACAAAATGGATACAAGGTGTGGGGGAGATGCTAGCAGTTGAGAGGATCAGGAAAGATTTCATGGAGATAAATTTAGGATATACACAAAAGAAATAAACATATATAGAAATTAAATATATTTTTAAAATGTATAGAGAGTTAGGTGTTACAGTCTACCAAGTGCTGAATTTGGAGGAAAGAAGATTTGAATTTCAAATTCTTCATCAGATACTTACTTGCTATGACAAGTCACTTCACCTCTGTCTGCCACAGTTTCTCCAACTATAAAATGAGGATAATAATGGCACCTACTTCTCAAGGTTGTTAAAGCCACATGAAATAGCAGCTAAAGTACTTTACAAATCTTAAAGTATTTTGATGAATAAATTGTTTGAGGGACACTAATAATTGGGGGAAGTAGGGTCTCTAGTAGTAAGTGGTACTTGAGTTGATCCTTGAAGGGAGAGAGGGAATCATAGAGGCTGATGTGGGGAAGGAGGATGTTCCAAATATTCAGGGACAGACCACAAAAACGAGAGATGGAACATCAAATAAGCCAGTTTGGTTGAGATTGGAAACAGTGATATGGAAGATAGCCTGCATTTGACATGCTTCATTAAAAAAAATCGTAGACATATCTGGGGATTGGAAGACACCCAAAACCCCACCTAACCCAAGCCCATGTACTGGGCATGCATGTACTCTGCAACAGCCCTTGTAGATTTTGTTCTGGAGTTGGATTCAGGGAAGGGGTGTGTGTATGTATGTGTGTGTGTGTGTGTGTGTGTGTGTATACCACCTCATAGACTTACTAGCTGTGTGATGTCACTTAATAACTCTGAGTATTTTCTCATCTTCATATGGGAAGGAGAAGATAGGAAATGTTTCATAGGGTTGTCATGAGGCTCAAATGAGATTATTCATGTAAATTGCTGGGCACATGTCAGTTACTATAATTTCCCACCTTCCATATTCCAGTATTATAATACCCGTATGAGCTAGGCAACCTGGATGACGTTCTCCCCATTTTACAGATGTGAAAATTGCGACCTGAAAAGATAAAGTCATAGAGTCATAAACTTAGAGTTGGAAGGGACTTCAGATGTCATCAAGTCCAACTTAAACCCCCCCAGAATCTCTTCTACAACACCCCAGACAAAAGGACATCCAAGTAATGGACTTGCAGTTACATTTGAATTTGAGTTGTGCCTTAGTTATTTACCAGGTATATGACTCTGGGCCAGTCTCAACCTCAGTATCTGTCTGTAAAATGTTGGGTTGTGGAGGAAGATCAAATTAGACAATATATGTAAAAATGCTTAGCAAACCGTAAAGTCTTATATAAAGATGCTGGTTGTTATTATTGGAAGATTTCTGGTGAGGGAGAGCCCACAACCTTCAGAGGTGACCCATCCCACTCGGACAGCTCTAATGGTTAAGAAGTTTTCCTGACACTAAAGATGAACTTTGTCTCAGCTCTAACCAGCCAGAGGAGAGGTCCTGACCATCCTGTCTGACCTGAGAAAAGCCCTGGTCTGCGGAACTCTCAGAAGACTGGTCCATTTCCAAGAGATGACAGTGAACCAGATATGCTTTCTACCCCTGTGGCCCCATCCCCAAAAGACATCTTCCTATGGTTTTTAGCCACTATGATTTGATCTTGTGAAGAAAATTTAAATTGAATTATTATTGCCACAATTATCTTTGTTTCTGGAAATAAATCTTTCCTCTTGCTTCTTTAATAAGTTCATATAATGATAGGATCAGAACTGGGAGATTGATGACTCCCAGAAAACTAATCAGTCAATCCACAAGGATTATTAAGCACCCACTGTATGCCTGAAAACTAATCAACCAATCCACAAGGATTTATCAAGCATCTATTGTATGATAGTGCTCAGCACTGGGGATACAAACACTAAACTGAAACAGTCCCTGACCTCAAGGAGCTTATATTCAACACAAAATTAGTTCATTGAACAGGTGTTTAGTAAGCACCTACTATGTACTGGGCACTTTGCTAGGATC
Organism: Bettongia penicillata ogilbyi; assembly: GCA_023548195.1. Taxonomy (NCBI): domain Eukaryota; kingdom Metazoa; phylum Chordata; class Mammalia; order Diprotodontia; family Potoroidae; genus Bettongia; species Bettongia penicillata. The sequence continues at coordinate 1,075,548 of JAJHZJ010000440.1, forward strand.
TAGGGATATAAATAAACCATTCTTGACCATCCTTAAGGATTGACATTCTAACAAAGGGGATAACATTATATGTGGACATATATTATTATATATATAGAATGTACATAAAATGAATACAAGCTAGTTTGAGGGGGATAGAATAGCAGCTGAAGAGATGAGGAAAGGCTTCATGAAGAGGAGGGAGAGTGTTGCTGGGATGGGGCACATTCAGTGAAAAGGTGGGAGATGGGAAATGGAGCACCCATGAGAGTGGATGTGGATGGATGGATGGGGAATGACAAGTCAACTTCTTAAGGTACTATTGGTCAGACATAGCACTTTCTCTTATACTTCTCCCCTCTCCCCTCTCCCCCTTCCTCTTCCCTCCACTGGGTGCTTAGTATGCCATTAAGCACTCCCCACCCCATTCTTTCCAACTCTTCTTTATGGAGAGATTTCCCCCATTAGAGGAGCTTCTTGAAGGCAGGGACTCTCTTGCTTGCGTTTGCATTGACAACACTTAGTTTCTCTCTCTCTCTCTCTCTCTCTCTCTCTCTCTCTCTCTCTCTCTCTCTCTCTCTCTCTCTCACACACACACACACACACACACACACACACACACACCCTAACTCTGCCTGCTTTAACTAGTTATGGTATAACTGGAAAAGAGTTACAGAGAGTTTGAGATAGCCTTAGAACTGGGTGTGACCAAGGGACCTTCAGAATGGATGAACATCATCCCTATCTTCAATCCCCAGTTCCTTCCTCTGGGCAATGTCAGAGATGCCCTGACAGCTCCTGCATTTTCAGATGGTGTTACACCACAGACATTCTAACCCCACTACCAGGTTTCCATCACCTCTTCCCATGCTGTGCAGGGAACAGCTGGAAGAAGCATGGTGCCCCATCTAGGTTCCAGACTGGATTCTCAGTATCTTTTAAAATCCTGACAGGTTGAAAGCCTGCTCACTCAGGGTCACTCCAGTTGATTGAATGGATGTGTTATTTCCCTTTGGTGTCCATCTCTTAAGCTCTTGGAGTGGCAGTAGTAGCAGTATGTAGTCTTCATTCTTTTTTGATCATCCCCTTCTCCCAAGTATCTAGTATTCATCTCCACATCCAGTGGGTTTTGACTAAGTTCATTCTGACAGATGGACAGATTGATCTCCCCAAGTTGAACCTCTCCTGTAGATCTGCCTCAAAGTAGGATAAATGGAAATTCTTGTGCTAAACCAAAACCAAAACCAACTTCACTTGTAAAAGATGGGGATGGCATAGGCTTATCTCCCAGAACATGCTGAAAAGGACCTAGGCATTTTAGTGGACTTCAGTCTCCATATGGGTAGGCTACGGCAGCCAAGAATGCTGATGTGATCTTAGGCTCCATTAAGAAAGGCAGTTTCCAGGACTAAGGAGATGATGGTCTCATTTTTTTCTGCCCTTCTGGGCAGAGCATTGTGCACATCTGGGTACCACAGTTTAGGAAGGATATTAATGCAGTGGCCAATATTCAAAGGAAGGTGATCAACATGGTGAAGGGCCTGAAATTCACACCATGTGAGGTTGTAAAATGAAACAAAAGACAATCCCTGAAGCTAGCCACTACATGTGTGTTCTCCCCAACCCCTCTAAAGTCTTCTTTTCTCTGGATTTCAAATCCAGCTTCACAATCTACTAGCTGTGAGACCCTGGACAAATCTTGTCGGCCTTAGTTTACTCAGTTATTAAATGGGGATAATAATAGCCCCTGTCTCTGAGGATGGTGTTGTGAAGATCAGTTTAAAAAGATACTATTTGTAAAACACTTAGCCTAGTGTCTGGTACATAAATAGTTAATAAATGTTTTTTGTTTGTTTCTCCTTTCTTTCCTTTTTCCCTTCCTTCCTTCCTTCCTTCCTTCCTTCCTTCCTTCCTTCCTTCCTTCCTTCCTTCCTTCCTTCCTTCCTGTCTTCCTGCCTTCCTGCCTTCCTGCCTTCCTGTCTTCCTTCCTGCCTTTCTTTCTATGATTTGAGGACACCCCTGGTGTTGACCCTTCCTCTGCTGATACAGCTCAGAGGCTATATATATTATATAGACCTAGAAATTCATGGGGGAGGGCACTGAGAGGTTAAGTTAGTTGCCCAGGGTTACACGGCTCCTATCCATCAGAGGACAGATCAGAGAATCAGAGACCTAGAGCTGGAAGTGACCCAAAAGGCATTTGAATCCAGGTCTGTCTGATTCCAAGGCTAGCAGTCCTCTATCCACTCTACCTTGTGCCTTATTATAGTGTGTCCCAAAAGTCTTAGTTCACCTTTTTAGCTTTACTGGCTAAAAACTGTCTATGCCAGACCACATGTGATGTAATAATTTTGGCAATTACCAAAACAGAATCAGACCAGGGAAGGTAACATTCTCCAAACCTGACCTAAGCAGAAAGCCTGATCCTTTCATTTCCTGTCACAGGTTTTGAGACAGAGGCAGGCAGGTCCAATTTAAAGGGAACCCAGGCATCCCTCATGTCCCCTCCTCCCAACCCGGGTCCCCAGGGCACTGGCTCCCCCTTCGGAAGAGCGAGTTGTATAATGGGGAGGGCTGTGAAATTTGCTTCTCCGCTGTGAGAACAGCTAATTCTTCACACCCAAGCGGACTGGCTGGGTTTGTTAAAGCCCAGGATAATCAAATAATCATTATAACTCATCGGTCTCCCTCCTGTCTCTCCCTCTTTGTACCATTAATGCCCCAGCGGGGAGCAGCTCTGGGTTAGTTCAAGTCTAGCCTATTTAGATAACCTTCTGGTTGGTCTACAGAGAGCAAAATGTCTCTCCTCGAGGATCTTACAACAAATGAAGCAATCCGTTCTAATCTTCTTATCGTTGTAGGCCCCAGCCTTGAGGCCTGGTTATCTACCCGGATTGGAGAAAGAAATAGATATATTTATATGTGTGTGTGTGTGTGTGTGTGTGTGTGTGTGTGCATTTGCACACGTGTGCATGTAATTAAAAGAGCACCCTGGGAACACCTGACTGAGACACCTCCCCCTTGGAACCTAGCAAGCCTTTTTCCTCCTTTATTTCTTCCTTACCCCCACCCCCCAGCCACTGAAAGCCCTTGGGGAGAAGTGGCCCTCCCTCTCTCCCCCAGCCCCAATCCTCTTCTCCCTGGTCCATTCATGCCTGGCCAGGGAGGCAGAAGAGATGCAGCTGGCCTGAACAAGCCGGGCCAACACCTGGAGTGTGAAAAGGAAAAGAAAAGGGGGGGGGAATTCCTGCTGCCCCCCTGCTGCACTTCCCTCCCCCCCAGTTAGGGGAGTTCTCTCTGCAGACCTGACCATCAGCAAGATGAACACCTAGCTCTGGGCAAAAGGGCTGTGAGCTGCTGCCTCGGAGTAGAACAAGAGGGGCTTCTGTCTGTCTGTCTGTCTCTCCCATTCCTCTCTCTTCTCTCCCTTTCCCTCTTTCTTCCTTCCTCTCTCTTAGTATCTCTTCTTTCTCTCTCCCTCCCCCTTCTTTTTTTTCCTTTTCTCCCTCTCTCCCTCCTCAGCCTTAGCTGGTTTTTTCTTTCCTCACCTCCACATAGGCCACCCCGCCCCCACTCCATTCCCTTGCCTAGGCTTACCTCCCTCTCCTTTCACAATTGCTGACTTGGATTTCTCTCTCCCCCCCCGCCTCTTAACAGAAGCTCTACTCTCTTCCTTGGTATTGTGGTTGTCTCACCCAGTTTTTGTTGAACTTTCCACCCTTGTTGCCATTTCTGTTTTTTTTGCATAAAGACCTTGTTCTATAGTTTCTCTCTCTGTCTCTTCTTTTCTTTTCCTCACTCCCTTTTTCTCTCCCTTTATTTCTCCCCCTCCCTCTTTCATCTCTTTCCCACTTGCTGTTTTCCTTTCTTTTTCTCTCTCCTCTTCTCCATTTGTTTCTTTCCATATTCTCCTTCAATTTTTCTCTCTTCCCTTTTCTACATTTTTCTTTCTCCCTTTCCCTTTTCTGCCTTCCTCCCAATCCCTCTCTACTCTCTCTCCCCTTCTCCCTTTCCCCCTCATTTCTCTTTCTACCACTGGCTCTCCTAGTTTTCCTTTCTCTTTCTTTGCTTCTTTTTTCTCCTTCCTTGTCTCATTTTCTCTTCCTCTGTCCCTCCCTCCTCTTTCTTTCCTTTTACTTCTCTCCCTCCTTCATTCTGCTCTCTCATTTTCTTCTCTTCACCTTTCTTTCCTTTTCCCCCTCCATCCTTCCATTACTTCACCAATTTTCTTCCCCTTTTCCTTTTTTTAATCATTCTTCCTTTATCCCTCACAGCATTAATTTCTGATTAATATGTTCTTAGCCAAGGAATAAAAAAAAGGAAGGAATCTTCTAAATAAATCATTTAGTCATGTGAAGAGGTAATCTGCAAATGACGGCCCGTGTTTATCTAGTTTTTAGCAGTGCATGTTAAATAGTGATATGGGGACTAAATTTTTTTTTAAACATTGGAGCTGCTGTGAAGGGATTTTTAACTTCATTTCCCAGAAAGAAAAATGGGGAAAGCCAAGATAAGACCTGTGAGCAGCTTTCCTCCTGAACTGTTAGCCTGCACAATTAAACAACGTGAGGAAGAAAGGGCTGGATAATTCTGGCTGCCAATTATGGACAATTCACTGACTGCAAGAGACCTGAGATTCTTCTCTCTCCAGTGGCCAAATGGACATGGCTTCGATACAGCACCCACTTTCATTCCTGCTCACTTAGCTTTCCCCTGGAATACCTTATTGCTCTCTCCATCCCCACCCACAGAACCTTGTTCTACCCCATTCTTTGAGTCTCAAAATCTGCCCATCCCCCACCTTCAACCTAGTCTAGAAGTCCTTGGAAAATAGGATGATAATATCTGTTTGTACTCCCTACCTAGCAGCATCAATTTAGAGCTGTGACAAACCTTAGAATATGAAGTGACAGAGCTGAGAGGACCCTAGAACAGAAGATGTCAGAGTTGGGAGAGACTTAGAACACAAAATGTCAGATGAAAGGTAACATAGAGTGTCAGAATTGAAAGGGAACTTAGGAAAGAGAATGTCAGAGCTGGGAGGGGTTTTAGAACAGAGAATGTCAGAGCTAGGCAGGGCTTTAGAATATAAACTGCTAAACAATTGAATTGGGAAAACCATTGAATCCAATCCCTTCATTTTACCTAAGTGGACCTAGGTGGATTTCGTTAAGATCAGAAAGGAGACTTTTTCAACTATGGTCCAAGTGGTAGAACATTTGGATCTCAGTCCTCCAACTCCATTTCCAACTTTGTTCTCCTCTCTTTGAAATATCCCAGGAAACTCTTCATCCTTCTATGAAATTCTCCCTCCAATCAAAATTGTGACCCTCTATTGATGAATAATTTTTGATATCAACACAAAACTTTTAAGATGAGAGGAATTACATGTTATAGACTCAAACCATGGGATGGTGACCATTGGTTTAGGTCCAATGCTTTGGTTGGGGTTCACCTGAATGAAGAGAAAGTCATAGGATTGAGAGATGAAAGGGACATTAGAAAGGATTTACTCTTACTTTCATATTTTACAGACGAGGAAATTGAGTCCCAGAAAAAGAAATGTCGCACAGGACCTCTGATTCCACATTCCACATTCTTTTCACTACACCTTATTGCTTCTTAGTGAAGCATTACATTTGTTGTCAGAGATAGATGACACATTTTATAAAGACATATATATATATATACACACATATATACATGTATGTATGCATTTATGTACATATGTATATCTACACATAGATATATATGGATACATCTATGTGTATATATATATATGATAGTGAATGATAGATGATAGATAAAAATGGATAAGCAGTAGATGATAAATGATAGATGATAGGTGATAGATAAAGGAATAGATGGAGATGTATAGACAGACAGATAGATGATAGATAGATAGTTGGATAGATAGATAGATAGATAGATACATAGATAGATAGATAGACAGGTAGATAGATGATTGAATGGATAGATTGATAGATAAATGAAAGAAAGAATGGATAGAGAGATAGATAGGAGAGAGTATTTATTAAGTGCTTACTACATTCCAGGTACTATGCTAGACATTGGAAATAAATATTCAAGCAGAAAGAAAGACAATCCCTACCCCTAAAGAATATTTCATTTTAATGGGGCTAAAGAAGATATCCCTAAGGTGGAAATGACTGGAGTTTCAGGTGTGGGACTGGGAGAAGACTTGCCCTCAAATGCTGTCTTTGTCACTTATTCCCTCTGTAACCTTAAGCAAGTCACATGGGCCTCAGTTTACTAATCTGTAAAACTATGGAAGCAATGTCAACTTTAGCATCTGTGTGTGGATGCCAACTTTGCTAACAATGCCTCAGTGACCTTGGGCAAGTCACTTCTCTAGACTTCAGTTACTCAACCATAAAAAGAGAAGGTTGGGCTTGAGGGCCCCTAAGGTATCTTCCATCTCTGTGCCAATGATCCAATGACTAGATGACCTCTAACTTTCATTACCTCCTGAAATATATAATGCTTTATGATACTATGTTCAAACATGAGCTGCTCATTATTCTTATTGTTATTATCTTAATATTTTAATATTCTTGCCCCACCAGGTCTTTTTTTTTTTAACACTCAAATGGTCAAAATAGAATTTTACCTTCCTGTGCCCAGGGCCTTTGGGGAAGGTAATAGAAACACTGAAAAAAATGAAAATAACAGAATAGAATCAAAGATCTGGACAAATCCACACCTTGACTCATCAGCCCTTAAATAGCCCGAATCTGGCCAGGCCATTTTAGTGGCTGAAATATAGCTCCTGGAAACAAGTATGTGTGAATGACCAATTCTGGCTAAGCTGGCATGCTTGCCCTGCTTCAAACCCTGTTGACTGTGTCCAGCTTCTTTGCTGTTGCACAGGCTATCCCCCCATGCCTAGAAGGCTCTCCCTGTTCACTGCTGTCTCTTAGAGTCCCTAGCTTAAGGCTCAACTCATGTGCCTTCTCCCATTGGAAGCCTTCCCTAGAATGTTCTCCATTCTTATCTCCACTTTTTCCAGTTTTAAACTTATTTCAAAGTTCAAGGACAGACCCCTAAGGTCTTCCCTAAGTCTTCTAGGTACTAGCTGTCCATTATATTGTAAGTTTCTTGAGGACAGAGATTGTCTTTGGACTTTTTTTGTATCTCTAGCACACAGCAGGTGCTTAATAAATGTGTGGTTGAGGTTTGTCCTTTGTTCTTGAAGAGGACCATGACATCAGGAACGTGATGCCATAACCTGCAAATGAATTGAAGTGACAGAGAGTTGTGCAAAGACACCAGCCCCACTTTCTTTCCAGAGCCATCTGGGTCTAGTGGCCAGATATAGATCAGGACAACCGGAGATGGCCCAGGGCTTAATAAATGCTTGCTTATTGACTGATAGTGCCCTTCCAAACTTACTTAGTATTCATTTTTATTATTTTATTTTATTTTCTTTTAATTTATTTATTTAACTTTTTACATTCATTTTCACAAAATTTTGGGTTCCAAATTTTCTCCCCATTTGTCCCCTCCCCCACCCCAATACACCGAGCATTCTAATTTTCCCTATCACTAATCTGCCCTCTCTTCAATCCTCCCTCCCTTCTCTTGTCCCCATCTTCTCTTTTGTCCTGTAGGGCCAGATGACTTTCTATTCCCCATTGACTGTATTTCTTATTTCCTAGTAGCAACAACAATAATACTCGACAGTTGTTCCTAAAACTTTGAGTTCCAAATTCTCCCCATCCCTCCCTCCCCACCCATTCCCTTTGGGAAGGCAGGCAATTCAATATAAGCCATATCTGTGTAGTTTTGCAAATGACTTTGATAATAGTCATGTTATGTAAGACTAATTGTATTTCCCTCCATCCTATTCTGCCCCCCATCGTTTCTATTCTGTCTTTTGATCCTGTCCCTCCCCGAGTGTCGACTTCAAATTGCTCCCTCCTCCCATCACCCTCCCTTCCATCATCCCGCCCACCCTGCTTATCTCCTTCTCCCCCACTTTCCTGTATTGTAAGATAGGTTTTCATACCAAAATGAGTGTGCATTTTATTCCTTCCATTAGTCAAATGTGATGAGGGTAAACTTCATGTTTTTTTCTCAGCTCTCCTCTTTTTCCCTCCACTAAAAAGTCTCCTGCTTGCCTCTTGAATGAGATATAATTTACCCCATTCCATTTCGCCCTCTCTCCTCTCACTACATTTCTCTCTCACCATTTACCTTAATTTCTTTTAAGGTATGGTCCCATTCTATTCAATTGACTCTGTGCTCTCTGTCTCTGTATGTGTGTGCACGCATGTGTGTGTGCATGTGTGCATGCATGTGTGTGTGATCCCACCAACTACCCAGATACTGAAAAGTTTTAAGAGTTACAAATATTGTCTTTCCATGTAGGAATGTAAACAGTTCACCTTTGGTAAGTCCCTTATGACTTCTCTTTGCTGTTTACTTTTTCATGCTTCTTCTCATTCTTGTATTTGAAAGTCAAATTTTCTTTTCAGCTCTGGTCTCTTCATCAAGAATGCTTGAAAGTCCTCTGTTTCATTGAAAGACCATATTTTTCCCTGAAGTATTATACTCAGTTTTGCTGGGTAGGTGATTCTTGGTTTGAGTCCTAGTTCCTTTGACTTCTGGAATATCCTATTCCATGCCCTTCTATCCCTTAATGTAGAAGCTGCTAGATCTTGTGTTATCCCGATTGTATTTCCACAGTACTGGAATTGTTTCTTTCTAGCTGCTTGCAATATTTTCTCCTTGACCTGGGAATTCTGGAATTTGGCCACAATATTCCTACGAGTTTCTCTTTTTGGATCTCTTTCAGGTGGTGATCGATGGATTCCTTCAATACTTACTTTGCCCTCTGGTTCTAGAATATCAGGGCAGTTTTCCTTGATAATTTCATGAAAGATGATGTCTAGGCTCTTTTTTTGATCATGGCTTTCAGGTAGTCTCATAATTTTTAAATTGTTTCTCCTAGATCTATTTTCCAGGTCAGTTGTTTTTCCAATGAGATATTTCACATTCTCTTCCATTTTTTCATTCTTTTGGTTTTGTTTTGTGATTTCTTGGTTTCTCAGAAAGTCATTAGACTCCATTTGTTCCATTCTAATCTTGAGAGAACTATTTTCTTCAGTGAGCTTTTGAACCTCTTTTTCCATTTGGCTAATTCTGCTTTTGAAAGCATTCTTCTCCTCATTGGCTTTTTGAACCTCTTTTGCCAATTGAGTGAGCCTATTTTTCAAGGTGTTATTTTCTTCAGCATTTTTTTTGGGTCTCCTTTAGCAAGGTATTGGCCCATTTTTCATGCTTTTCTTGCATCTCTCTCATTTCTCTTCCCAGTTTTTCCTCCAGCTGTCTAACTTGATTTTCAAAATCCTTTTTGAGCTCTTCCATGGTCTGAGCCCACCGGACATCCACCTTGGACATCCACATCCCACATCTGGGATACAGAGGCCCCAACCTCCACGTCTTTCCCTGATGGTAAGAATTGTTCCTCGTCATCAGAATTGAAAGGTGGGAACATCTGTCCCCCAAGAAAATAGCTTTCTATGGTCTTATTTTTCTTCCCTTTTCTGGGCATTTTCCCAGCCAGTTACTTGACTTCTGAGATTCCTCTCCACCCCCATCTAGATCCGCCCAGCTAGTGCTTGGGGTCTGAGATTCAAATGCTGCTCCCCAGCCTCAGGGGTTTCCATGGCAGGCGCGGCTGCTATTCAATGTGAGCTTAAGTTCTGGTGCTCAGGTGGGGGCAGGGCCACCTCCCAGGCTCAGTTCCCTCAAGGGCTTTATGCAGAGATCTTCAATAATGGCCCTGAGCTCCTGTCTGCTCCGGGAGTCTCGGGCCACTGCTGCCTCTGCCGCTGCCTCCCGAGGGGGCCCGAGCCACAGAGACACCCCGCTTCCCTCTTGGCCAGCCCAGAAGTCTCTCTCACTGACCTGTAGCACCTGTGGGTGGAGGGACCTTTGTGGCTGCCAGAGGTTCTGTCCCTGAAGCCTGCTAGGATCTGCTCCTCTGGGGTCGAGTGGCCAGGGCAGCGCAGGGGTGGGCTCCACTGTCTGGAGCATGACAGACTCCTGGGGATGGTTTTCCAGGGCTCTCTGGAACGGAAATCTCTTCCACTGTGTTTCTGCACAGCTTGCACTGATCCAGAATTTGTGGGGAGTTCTTTTTACAGGAAATTTATGGGCTGTGGATTCAGAGCTAGCATACGTCTTTCCACTCCGCCATCTTGGTTCCTCCCCCAGTATTCATTTTTATATACTTATGTGTGTGGAGCTTTTCCTTTGTAAAGTATGAGCTCTTTGACAGCAGGGACTGTCTCATTTTTGTCTTTGGATCTTTATCCATTAGCACAGTGCCTAGCATACAGTAGGTGCTTAATAAATGTTTCTTGGCTAATCAATGACCTGGTACTTAGGACAGGAATGGTTTCATTTTTGCTTTGCTCTTTCTAGTGACGAGCACACTACTGTAGGTGCTTAATAAATTATTGTTACCTGAAAGATCTGAGTAAATATTGTTCCCCACCTTTCCTCTAAATTGTAGTCTCCTTAACGTGAGGAACTATTTTTGATTGTTCTTTTGGATCTGCAGCATCTGGCTCAAGTCTTGCCATACAACATTTTAGTGTTAGTTGTTACTTTTTAGTTGTGTCCAACTCTTGGTGACTCCATTTGGAGTTTTCTTGGCAAAGATACTGCAGTGGTTTGCCATTTCCTTCTTCAACTCATTTGACAGATGGGGAAACTGAGGCAAACAGGGCTAAATGACTTGCCCAGGGTCATACAGCTAGTAAGTGTCTGAGGCCAAATTTAAACTCAGGAAAATGAGTCTTCCTGACTCCAGCCCTGGCACTGAGTGCACTATAGCATCACCTAGCTGTCTTGAGGTTAGATTAGATAACAGCTATGGTCCCTTCCAACTCTGATCTAAAACCTACCCCTTCTTACCAAGCTCAGAGAAGATTTTCCCCTACCCGATTCTTCTTCTAGTCATGCTAGCACACACTGATTTCTCTTCTCTGAATTTATTTAGTACTTAATAGTTCTTATCAGACAGTATCCTGTCTAATGCTGTTCCACAGAATCACAGAATTTTATAGTTAGAGGGATCTCAGTAACCATCCAGTTCTACTCATACCTTAAGATGAATTTCCATTCTAAAATCCACCAAGTACTCATCCAGAATGTCTGGACATCTTGAGGTGGGAGGGGGGAGCCACTCTTTCCCAAGGTTGACCAGTTGGCTTCAAGATATTGTTGAGAAGTTCTTTCTTAAAGTAATCTGTCCCTTAATATTAGACAGAGATAGTCCAATGATCCCACTTCCCCTTTAAAGACTTGAACCCAGATGCTATGTCTCCTCTGAGTCTCATCCCTTCTGCGTTAAATATTCCCAGTCTTTATATGTCAATTCAAGTCCCTTTGTCCTTCTGGTTTCTCTCTTCTGAACACTTTTCAATGTAACTGTGTCCTTCTTCAACTGTGGCACCAAGAACTGAACCCAGGACTCTAGATGTGGTCTGATCAGGGCAGAGCACAGAAGTATCCTCAACTCTTCCCTCTCAGAAGTTCTGCCTCTTAATGCAACCCAAGATGGTGTTTGTTTTTTTGAGTAGTCACATCATACTCTTGACTCTTATTGAACTTGCAGTCCACTAGAACCCTCAGATCATTTTTCATTGTATATATTTCTTTGCATGCTTTCTCCCCTAATAGATTATAAGCTCCTTGAATGAAGGGACTGTCTTTTGCCTCTTTTTGCACCCTCAGCACTTAATACAGTGGTTGGCACGTAGTGTGTGTGTGTTCATCCTTCGTTGCCAAAGAAGACCATGCCATCAGAGAAATAATGACATGACTTGCACTTGACTTTGTGTTGAGTGAGGGAAGGCTGTGCAGGTCACCAGCCTCACTTCTCCTCCAGAGACATCTGAATCCAGTGACCAGATATTCATCAGAATGACTGGAGATGACCAAGGATGAGGCAATTGGGGTTAAGAGTCTTGCCCAAGGTCACACAGCTAGTGAGTGTCAAGTGTCTGAGGTGAGATTTGAACTCAGGTTCTCCTGACTCCTGCACTGGTGCTCTATCCACTGCACCACCTAGCTTCCCAACTGGCTGGCACATAGTAGGTTTTTTAATAAATACTTAGTGATTGATTGGGAGTCATTGGACCTGAGTTCAAATCCCCTCTTTGGCACATGCTATCTCTGTGACCCTGAGTAAGTCATTTACTTTCACTAGGGCTCATTTTCCTCATCTGTAAAAATGAAGGGATTGGATAAGTTTTTAAAGGTCCCTTCCACCTCTAAGTCCATAATGCTATGACATTTCAGAGAAACAATTTTTGGCTGCATGTCAGGAAAAATTTTCTAGCAATTAGCTGTCTAGCTCTGGAATGAGTTGTTTCAAGAAGTGGTGAGCTTCTTATTACTAAAAGTATTCAAAGAAGAAGAATAGATGAAGCTTTGCCAAGGATTTTGCAGAAGGGATTCATATTCTGGTACAGAACTCTTCTACCTCTAAGGTTCTGTGATTAAGAGGAGAGGGGAGAGAGGAGGAAGGACAGAAGACAAGGGAAAGAAAGAACAAGGAGGAGGAGGGGGGATGGATTAAGTGAACTGTAGGTCCCCACTCAGCCCTAAAATCCTCTAATCTTGTGGAAAGGGGAAGAAGGAGGAGCAGGTAGGACTTCACAACTCCAATCTGTCCTCTAATCAGCCTGCATTGGGAGTTCCAAGAAGAGAGAGCTGAGTTCTTCAGAGACCACGTGGGGCTTGAGTGTGACCTTGAATCCTAGAAAAATTTACCTGGACAGAGAAGGGAAGGAGAGTGTTGTCAATTACTTGGTCTTCACTCAGTCTAATAGAGCCCTATGTGCATGCTCAGTGTCTTGTTAATCTGCAAAGTATGCCTAATCTTTCTTTTCCTTTTGATAATAGTTAACCTTTACATAGAAAATTTGAAAATACACACACAGGTGGTAGGTGCTAATATTATCCCCATTCTACTGATGAGGAAACTGAGACAAATAGAGGCTAAGTGATTTGCCCAGGGTCACACAGCTAGTAAATGTTCTAAGCATGATTCAAACTTGGGTTTCCTGATTACAAGTCCAGTGCTTTTGTCTTCTGAGTCAGTAATCTGAGGAAAGGGAACATTCAATTCACTTCAACAATAATAAGTGTAGTCTATATTTTAGAGCATGGAACCATTTGCAAAATACTTCTCTTCCAGCAGATCAGTGAGGGACGTAGTATAGTATTAGTGAACTAGTCTATAACTATGGAATCATAAGCCACTTAGTGGTGTAGTGAATAGAACCCTGACCTGACTTGAGTACAAATCCTACCTTGGAATATTTATTAATTGTGTGGCTGGCAAATCACTTAAACCTGTTTGCCTCAATTTCCTCATCTACAAAATGGGGATAACTCAGGTCTCTCATTTGTAAAATGGGCACAATTAGAATAAAATGAGATAATATTTATAAAGTGCTTTGCAAACTTTAAAGTGCTACATACATGTTAGCTATTCCTGGTTGGCTGCTTGTTGGCTTTTCTTCTCAAAAAGGACCAAAATGACATCACTATAATAAAGTCAAGTTTCAATTGTGGCTGATCAGACCAATATGAGCTCAGAATTGTATACCACAGACTGGGCACAGATAGTCCATATGAATATTTGGGGAGGATACTCCAAATTTTCACATCCTATGTTTCCTTTGAGATGTTTCAATTCTGCTTTGCTCATATAGCACAGCACCCCTTCCGATGTGGGCATGCCATGCTGGGCAGTCCTGTAACTGCATCTCTCATATCACAGAATCAATTCCAAAGTTCTTGAGAGAGACTTTGAAAGTGTCCTTGTATCACTTCTTCTGACCACCATGTGAACAATGCCCTGTGTGAATTCTTTATAATATAGGTATTATATTGGTAAGCATACATTTTGCATTCGAACAATGTGGTCTGCTCATCGAAGTTGCTGTCTCTCAAGTAGAGTTTGAATGCTTGGCAATTTAGTTTAAGTAAGGACCTCAGTGTCTGGTACCTTATCCTCCCAGGTGATCCTCAAAATCTTCCTAAGACAGTTCAAATGGAAATGATTCAGTTTCCTGGCATGGCTCTGGTAGACTGTCCGGGTTTCATAGGCATACGTCAGCACAATGGTTCCGTAGACCTTTAGTTTGGTAGTCAATCTAATATCTCTTCTCTTCCATACTTTCCTTCAGAGCCTCCCAAACACTGAGCTAGCTCTGGCAATGCATGTGTCAACCTCATTATCAATGTGTACGTCCCTGGAAAGTACACTACCAAGGTAAGTGAATTTATCCATAGCATTCCAAACTTCTCCATTTGCTGTAACCAATGGTTCCATGTATGGATGGTGTGGTGGTGGCTGATGGAACACCTGTGTTTTCTTGGTGTTAATTATTCCATCAAAATTAGCACAGGCAGCAGAGAATTGATTCACACTTTGTTGCATCTCAGCTTCAGAAACAGCATTGAGGTGGAAAGAATATTGGCTATGGGGACAGGGGACTTGCCTTGCTTACCATCTCTGTGACCTTGGACAAGGAACTCAGTTTTTTTCATCTGTAAAAAGAGGAGCCTTACTTGATGGCTTTCTAGATTCTTCCTACATCTAGGATCAGCTACAGGTGTCATGATAGAATGTGGAATTTAGAGTCAGGAAGTCCTGAATTCAAATTCAACCTCAGATACTTACTTGTGACCCTGAGGCAAGGCATTTAACCTTTCTCAGATCTCATTTCCTGGTCTATAAAATGGGGTAATAATAACTTAAAATAATAACTTAATAATACCTTAAAAAGGTTGTCATGAAAACTAAATGAGATAATATACAAGTAGTGTTTTGCCAAGCATAAAGTGATATATAAAGACTGGCATTTATTATTAGTCCCATTTTACAGATGGAGGTTTAGAATTTAGAATATTGCCTACAGACTTTCTAGAAAGATGAGCTAGAATAGAATCCTAGGTATCTTGTGCTGGTACTGAAGCTGATGGTACTGACTGACCTTTTTTTATATAGTGGAAAGGGCTAGCTTGGGAGTCAGGGGACTGGGCTCAAATTCTGACTCTGCCATATACTTCCCGTGTGACCTTGGGTGAGTCTTCAGTTTCCTCATCAGTAAATCAAGGAGATCAGGCTAGACAAAATCACTTTTCTTTTCCTCTAAATCCTCCATCCTCTAGCTTCTCTTTTAGGCATTCAGATGGTGTTTCTCAGATTATTGGGCCAAGTTGGGCCAGGATGGTGTTACATCTTGGGCCATCTCCAGTCATCTTGATGAGTATCTGGCCACTGGAGCCAGATGACTCTGGTGGAGGAGAGAGTGAAGCTGGTGACCTTGCACAGCCCTCACTCAAATCAAAGTCAACTGCAAGTCATGTCATCATTTCCCAGATGTCATGGTCCTCTTCAAGAATGAAGGACAGACACAACAACATATAGTAAGAAAATTCACACCTATTTGCTCCCACAAGCCAAGTCTGATACAATCCA
This sequence comes from Bettongia penicillata ogilbyi, assembly GCA_023548195.1. Taxonomy (NCBI): domain Eukaryota; kingdom Metazoa; phylum Chordata; class Mammalia; order Diprotodontia; family Potoroidae; genus Bettongia; species Bettongia penicillata. The sequence goes on from JAJHZJ010000440.1 coordinate 1,091,059, forward strand.
ATCGCATAAGCCTTTATTAATCACCTGCTGTATACAATTTACTGTGGTAGGTGTTGGAGATACAAAGGAAAAAAAAACATGATCCATGTGCTCAAGGAGCAAAGAGGTATCTCCTGGGAGAGGTACTGAGAAAGGCACTGTTAATTAAGGGAAACACATTTGGATTCAGATAACTTGGGTTTGAGTCCAGAATCTGGCATGAAGTTGTGGTGTGACTTTGGGAAAGTCACTCCCACTCTCTGGATCTCAGTTTTCTTATTTGTAAAATGGGAGAGTAAGACTAGATTGTCTTTAAGTTTCCTTCCAGCATTGGCATTTCATGTTCCAGAGACCATTTTCCTCTGAGTTCTATTTTCTATATGTAGGGAAGTCAAAAGCCTGGGAGGTTTTTCTTAGCCTCCCTACCTTTTGGCAGTCATGCATGCATAACAAAGACAGATATTCAGAATAAAAGACTGAGGAGAGGCATATGAGTAGATACAAATGATCTTTATTTTTTTTTCTTGCCTTCTGGTTCCCTTTATTTGAAAAGATTTTGGGAAGAGGGAAGAGAAGGAAAACCTTTTGACCTCATACCCAGACAACTCCTTTCTGTTTGTTGAAAGACCCCCTAAAATGATTGAAATGAGAAGCAGATTGGCAAGCAGGAATTTAACAAGAATCATAAGAACTTTCTAACCCTAAATCAGACATATGATTGGTACAGAGGTATTGAACTTGATGAGCAGGAGAAAGTTGGTCCCACAAAAAGACTAACTGCTTGCTCAATCTGCTTAATTAACTGTTTTGTATTCCACAATACCTTTGCCCCTGGAAGCTAAGATTCTGGGAAGTCACAGATTCCTCAGAGGGAGAAAGCAGTTGATATTTGGGTATATAAAGGTCTTGTCTCTTTGATGGAAAAATATGGAAATCTAAGCTAAAAGTAATAGAGGAACTGATGCCTCTCTTGGGAAAAAGGTAGTACTTCTGAGGACCACAACCGAAGCCAATGGATCTTAGCCAAGGGAAGCTTTGCAACCATGGAGAAGTCACAGTAGTGGACATCCAACACTGACGAGACTAATGGAGCAATGCCCAGTAGAAACCATATGCTAGGAATGCCTATGAGATTAAAAGGAGAAATGCAGTAACCAGAAGGCATCAAGAACCTTGTAGCAGACTTTCTATGTACACCCTCTAATATTGTGTGTTCTGTATGTATGTGCACTTACATACATGTTGACCAGTTGTGTCCATTCATCCCACTGATAGGGTACCTATTTGTGGGAGAGTGTGCCCCAGGTTTATGGTGTGTGTGTTCTTTTGTGACATTTCTTATACTTTATTATATATGTATATATATACTTATACAATGTTCTTTTGCAACTTTTCTTATATTTTTTCTATCAACTAATTATGCATTTGGGAAGAACAGTAAAAATGAAGACATTAGTGGGGGCTCATGAGCTTTGGTTTTGATGGAAGTGGACAGAGTAGTTCAAGTGCTTTTCTGGATCCCACATGTAAGATGAGTATGTCTCAGCTGCTTTATATATTCTAATATATTTTTTAAGGTCTCTTCTCTCTGACATTCCTAAGAGTCCTCACAGCTCTGAGATTCTGTTTTTAGAGGATCCCTTTCAGCTCTGAAATTCTATGTTCAACAGTCCCTCCTACCACTTAACAAAATAACTGGAACATAGTAGGTTCTTAATAATGCTTTGTTGACTGAGTCTTACAGGTTATGATCTATGACTCTGGGTCTTTATTCTTTCAGTGCCTCAGTTTCCTTATCTACCAGTGCCTGCTCTCCTATCTCTCTGTGATATCAGGAGGATTAACTGTGATATCAGTTATTAACTTGCTTAGTGAGTTAATGAAAGTAACTGTCCCCATATACCCCAAATATCCTTCCCCACATTGGTAGATTGTGATGTTGGGGATCCCCCTCCTTTTTACCTTATTTTCCTCTCTGCCATCTTCCCCCACTCCTCCCCTGTCCAGAGCTCCTCTGTCTGCTCTGCCTGGCAGCGTGATGGCACAGCCCTAGGCTGTGAAGGGGGCACGTGGCAGCAATGGCCAGATAATAAGTGGGCAGGAAAGCTTGGCTAATTTCCACAAGAGCTCCCGGGTAAAGGCTGTGGTGATGGCAATTAAGCCGGGAGCATTAAAAACATGGTAATAAGGGGCTAGAGTGAGGGGAGGCAGAACAGTCATTTAAATGATATCCAGCTCAAATATGGAGTGTCTAAATGTTCTTTCAGAGAGATTTATATCCACATAGACCTACCTAATTCATTTATTTAGCTAACTAGCTACTTATTGGTATATCCTCTCAGCCTCCCTTCTGTTTTGACAGCTAGATCAGAAGACAGAAGACCTGATCAAGCAGCCGGAGGAAGCCTGGCTATCAAAAGGGAATGGTTATCAGCCTCATTGAATATCAGTGTCCTGGGGAAGTGTGTGTGTATCAGGATTTGAGCCTAGAATTCAAGGCCCTCTATAATACGATACCTGCCTCAGTTCCCAAATTTTATCTCCTACTACCATTGCACAAAGAGGGCAGCTGGACTGTTTTTGGAGCATTGCAAAGTTCCTTTAGTGATGTGGATTCTCCTTGAAACATCCTTTTCATACCCATATCTTTACAACGTATGACTGGGGGTCATAGAACAGTATAGCTTTCGCTAGATTTAAAGATGGACATCACAATGGATAGGTATATGGGGGGCACAAGCAGGCAGCAGTAAATTAGAAATGAGGAATCCTGATGAGATCAGGAATATAAAATGCCATCAATTATATGTTATTACTAAAAAAAGATCGGGGCTCATGTCACAAGAATGAAGGACATCTGACACTTTAATCTCATTCTGAAGATATCAAGAGAAATGGAGGAAGGCCCCCAACAAGTTGGATGACCCCATTTTGATAAACTCATCAACAAACATAGACAACAATCATGAAATATGAGTAGGCACAGATGGGTGGCAATCTGCATCTTCCCTCACTGGAGGGAAGACTGTCTTTGAGGAGGTGACAGAATCATTGGAGAACTGGAGTTTCTTGAGTTCCCTTTTACAAATCCATTCCTACAGTGGCACTGGGACCCTGATAGTTCCTGTTACATTCCCGACCTTCTATTTGTTCATTTAATGCTATGTTATTTGGGGCAAGTAAATACCTATTTCAGAATGTTGGCCTGGAATATCCTCTTATTCCTTTCCTCTTTGATTATCTGAGACCCAGTCAGATTTCAAGGTTCGGTTCAAGGTTCACTCCTTCCACAAGCCCAGACACCTCAGCTCTGAAAGCTGTTGTCCACCACCCCCGTTCCCTCCTCCCCCCTTCTTTTTTTAAAATCAAATATTGTATAAATCACTGAGATCACTATTGCTATAATAATTAGAGCTCCTTGAGTGCACAGAATTTTTTTTAACTTTCTTTGTATCCCCAGAATTTAGTATAATACCTGGCACATAGTAGGTACTTAATAAGTGCTCATTGACTTGGCCCAACCTGACTGTAGAATTTACCATTTGCCACACCTCCGTAGGCAGACAAGTCATAATCTTACATACCCTAACATACAAAAAAAATGAATTAACAGTCAGTTGATCAACAAAGTTTTATTAAGTGGTAGACCCTCTGTCTGTGAAGCAGCCAGGTAGCACAGTGGATAGAACACTGGATCTGGAATCAGGAAGACCTGAGTTTAAATCTAACCTCAGACACCTACTAATTACGTGACCCTGGGCAAGTCACTTAATCCTGTTTACCTCAGTTTCCTCATCTATCAAGTGAGCTGGAGAAGGAAATGATAAATCACTCCAGTATCTCTGCCAAAAAAACTTCAAATGGGGTCATGAAGAGTTGGGCCCAGTTGAAACGACTCACAAAAAGAAAGATACTCTATTAGGGTGCCAAGGATATAATAAGAAAAGAAAAGCTTGCCTTCAGAGAGCTTACACGCTAATGGGGAGACTACATGTAGGGGAGCATGTGTATGTATGTACATACGTGTGTGTATTAAGCATTTAAGAAATATTTATTAAGTAGTCACTATGTGCCAGGAACTCTGTGTTTATGTGTATGTGTATATGTATGGGCAAGTACTGTGTCTATACATACACTCATATGCAGAGGAAATTCAAGACAGTCTGTAATAAGTCATAGCAAAATTTATTCTATACAATATTTTTAAAATTATAGTTAACTCCCTTTAAGGTTGACAAAGTGGTTCCCTGGAAGTGGGATGGAATGAAAAAATATCATTCTCTCTATTTGCAGATGAGGGAAACGGGACTTACAGAAAGGAGTTTTTCAAGGTATTGACCACTAAGTATCAGAGCTGGGATTTGAACCCAGGTCTCCTGATTCCAAGTCTCCCATTCTTCCTGACTCCATTAAACTATGCTTCTGCATGTAGTACGTCACATTCTTGATTGCTGCTTCTGTTGAAACGATTGATAATCAGAGCAACCCCTTACTCAAGAATCTTGCAGGATTCCCTATTAGTATTAGAATAAAGTAGAAAAGTCTTGTTTAACATTTAAAGCACCTCCCTTACCTGTCTCCCCCACCCCCCCTTTCATCTCACCTGATCTTTCCATGTTTATTTCATATTCTACACCTACAGGCAATGTAGGCTCCAGCCACTGGACTGACCTCTTTGCTGCTTCCCAAACAGTACTCTGCTTCTTTCCTCTGTTCCTATGAACAGGCTGTGTCCCATGCCTACAAATTACATCTGTTCCTCATCATTACCTCCCAGGATCCCTGACTTCCTTTGAGATACAGCTAATGTGGCACTTCCTACAGGTAACTTTTCTTGATTCCCTTAGCTGTTAGTAATCTCTCCTATCCTCAGAATATCACACAGATACTTGTGTGTTGCTTCTCCCCAAAAGAAACTAGATTGCTTGTGGTCAGGGATTGTTTTGCTTTTTTTTTTTTTTTTATTTTTTGAATCCTTAATACTTAAGCAGGGTGTTTGACACAGACAAGTTTCTTCGGGAGAGAAGGCCCACTGAATTGAATTAAACTGGATGTGAGCAATGTTTCATACATGGTACACATTCCAAAAACATTTGAATGGATAAACACATGAATTAATTTGGACCTGTAGCTACTGGGTAGAAAGGAGAAGCAGGATGAATGTATGGGAAGAAATCAGTCTAAAGGATAGACATTTGCCTAACAGTCTTGCCTGGAACTAAGACTTTTGCCATTTCTCAGATATTACTACAACATATTCCCTGGAATTCTACTCACGTCCTTCTCAAACTTCCTAATTGTGTATTGTCTGCCCCATTAGAATATAAGCTATCTGAGGGCAGGCGCTGCTTTACTTGCTTGTATTTATATATAGCCCCAGTGCCTAGGACAGAGTCGGTAAATAGTAAGCACTTAATAAATGGTATATTTATATCTATTTATTCGTTCATCCTTCGATCCATCAGATCCAAAAGTGATTCCAAAAGATCGGCTCTCAGCCTAATCTGATGTTGGATTGGATAATTTCATTTGGTGAAACTCAGCTTGACAAAGGGTTTGCTACCATGCCATTTTCTATTTTTGGATAATGTTCAATAAACTATGAAACAAATACTTTTTTAAACTATGAAATAAACCCCTTTTGTTTCCATTCAGATAATAAAGTAATTTTCCTGAAGTACAAGTCCAGTTATGTCAACCTTAACTTCACTCAATAAACTCCAGTGGTTCCCTATTGCCTTCAGGATCAAATACAAAATGCTCTGTCATTCAAAGCCTTTCATAAACTATCCTGCTTCTATCTTTTCTGCCTTCTTATTTTATTCCCCAAAATATACTCCTGGGCCTCCTCACTATTCCAGAAATAAGATCTCTTTGCTCCAGGAATTTTCTCTATCTGTCCTCCAGGCATGGAACATTTTCCCTCCTCTGCTCCAACCACTCATCTCCTCGGCTTCCTTTAAGTCCCAAGTAAAATCCCATCTCTTATAAGAAGCCTTCTCCAACCCCTCCTAATTCCAGTTCCTTTTCTCTGGTAATTATTTCCTATTTATCCTGTTTATACCTTGCTTTCAATGTATATTTGTTTCTCATTAAGTGTTTGTCCCTCCACTAGAATGTCAGGGCAGGGATGGTCTTTTGCTGTTTTTATATCCCCAGAATGTAGCACTTTTTCATTCATGATCCCATTTGGGGTTTTCTTGGCAATGACACTGGAGTGACTTGCCATCTCCTTCCCCAGTTCATTATACAGATGAGGAAACTGAGGCAAACGGTGAAGTGACTTGTCCAGAGTCACATAATTAATAAGTGTCTGAGGCTGGATTTAAACTCATGAAGCAGAATCTTCCTGATGCCAGGCCTGGCACTGTACGTATAGTAGGTGTTTAATTAATAAATGTTTATCAGTTGATTGGATTAAAATGAACACTTATTAAACACCTGCTCTGTGCCCATCACCATGCTAGATGTTGAGGATAGACAGACAAACCAAACTCTGCCCCTGTTCTCAAGGAGCTAACATTTTTAATTACAGAGAAGTAGCACTAAGTAGACATCAATTTCAAGGGAGAAAGAATGCTACCCATTGATGGGAGCCAGAGAGGTCTGTTGTAGGAGGTGGAGCTTGGAAGAAGCCCAGAAGTCTTCCAGGCCTAGAGACAGGAGAAGGAATGTCTTGTATGAGGAGTTGCTAGCAGAGCAATCTGACCAGAACAGAAAGCTTAAGGAAGAGCGGTATCTAATAATACTGAAAAAGGTGGTAGGGGACCAGACAGTGGAGCATTTTAACGAGACCAGAAATTGTATATTCTATCAGAAAACTCCAAAGATTGCTCATCTCCATTATACGCAATTCAACAAGTGATCATGGAGTGCCTATAATGTGAGAAGCACTATGATAGGCACCCAGGGTACAAAGATGAAAGGGAAAATCCTGTTCCTCAAAGAACTTACACTACACTGGGGTAGCAGAGTGCTATGGTCAGATTCATGTTGTAGGAATGTCACTTTGGTGGGTTAGAGAGAGGAGATACTGGAAGCCAAGACATCTGCATAGTAAGCTGGGTGAGTAGGTGGAGACCTGCACATCACACTGGGTTTTCTGTAGTACAGAACATCAAGAGATGTGAACACCGCCCCCCTCCCCCCACAAATTTCTGAGCTTTCCTTGGATTCCGTGTCCCTGAGTTCTCAGCTAGAACTCAGCCCCTGAGAATGAATTGTTGAATGAATGAATGAATTCTCCAGGCTGTAACACCAGTAACTAAACAGTCCAGATGTTGGCTTGGATCTTAAACACACACACACACACACATGCACAACAACTCATTTTTTCAGTCTTGTTGTACTTTATTCTCCTTCATCCGTACTCTACCATCCCCACCAAACTCCTATGTCCTATTTCTCTCCCTTGTCATTCCATCTACAATCTCTGAGTGTTTGCATAGACTGTCTCCCATGCCTGCCGAGCTCTCCTTCCTCACCTCTGTCTGGCAGATTCTTAGCTCCTTTCAAAGCTTCCTCAAGGACCTTTTCCTATGTGAGAGGTCTATCTTGGTTGTATCTTGTATATCTCTTTTTATTGACTTTATGAATTGTTTCTCTCTGGGAAATTATCAGTTTCTTGAGGACAGGGACTGTGTTGCATTTTTGGTTTTGTATCCTTAGCATCTGGCACTTATACACATTGCTTGCCACTTCTGTAAGCTCTTTGAGGGCAGGGGTTATATTATTTTTCATCTTTGAATCAAAGAGCACAGGTCCCTGAACATAAATTCTTGTTGAACGGATGAATGAATGAATGAATGAGTGAATGAATGAATGAATCTGGGATTGGCTTGGCCCATTTCTAGTCCAAAGCCATAAAATAACTAGATCAAAATGTGAACACCCTTACCTACAGGATGCTGGACCTTAAATCTAGAGCTGAGGGACCTCAGAAGTCCTCCAGTCTAATCCCTTTGTTTTGAAGTGAAGTGATTTGCCTAAGGTGTAGCTCTAAACCCAAAGGGACTTCAGAGGCCATATGGTTCAGCTCTCTAAGCCCAGTATGTCTTGAATATTCCCATACCAGAGGCAGGGCCTGAGAAACTCCCTCTGAATAACTCAAACCTCAATTCCATCCAGAAAACATCTGCTCTGTTTAAGGTTCTATATTGTTGCCCTCTGGGTATCCAAATTCCTTCCACTTGGGGGGTGGGTACATGGAATGCATTCTCACCAACGACTCCTCTGACTTGCGAAAGAGTTCTTGGAGACAATCACCAAAGGCTGGCAGCTTCTCAGATCATCACCCTGGTCCCCTGCACCCTTTTCATCTTAAATGCTGACCTCACACTGAGAAGACATTTTAAGTCAAGTCAACAAACATTTATTAAGTTCCTACTATGTGCTAAGTGTTGGGGGTACAAAAAGATGGTCTCTGCCCTCAGGAGCTCATATTTTAAGAAGACAACATGCAAACAACTCTGTATTAGCAAGATATTTGTTGTTCAGTTGTATCTGACTCTCCATGATTCCATTTGGGGTTTCCTTGGCAGAGATACTAGTGATTTGCCATTTCCTTTTCCAGGTCATTTTTAACAGATGAAGACACTGAGGCAAACTTGCCCAAGGTCACCAAGGTCCTAAGTGTCTGAGGCCAGATTTGAACTCAGGAAGATGAGTCTTCCTAACTCCAGGTCTAGAACTCTATCTACTGCTCCACCTACCTGCCCATACTAGAGGTATAGACAGGATAAATTGGAGATAACCAACAGAGAGAAGGCACTAGAATTAAGGGAACTTGGGAAAGGCTTCTTGTAGAAGGTAGAAATTTAGCAAGGACTTAAAAGAAGTCAGAGAAGCCGAGAGGCAGAGATAAGGATGAAGAGAGTTTCAGTCATGGTGGATAGTCATTGAAATTTCCTAGAGTCAGAAGATGGGTTCAGATCCCAGCTCCCACCTTTGTGTGCCCATGGGGTTATCTCTCTGGGATGCCTCAGTTTCCTCATCTATAGAACAAGGAGGCTGCACTAGATGGTTTCTGAGGTCCCTTTCAGTCCTATGTCTAAGACCCTTTGATTCCAATATGAATTTCCCAAGCCTCTCAAAGGTGGTAACAATGTAGTCTGTAGAAGGGGCCCCAGCATTACAGATATAATAAATGTCAGACTTATCTGTGAGGATATCTTGCACATGGTACAAAGTAGAATCTGATAAGGGTGTTGGAAATGTCTAACATGCTCTGGGAAAGTTTGAGGAAGGAGAATTTTGGGGAGGGAGACTCAAAGAAGTGTAGGAACTTGTAGGGAATAGTGCCTGAATTGAGCATTGAAGGGTGATAGAAATGATAACCTAAGGAGATGGGGAGGGAGTACCTGGCAGGCATGGTAAATGGGCTGCACAAAATATATGGAGGTAGGAGGCAGCAGCACAAGCTCGGGGAAAAGGGAATGCTCTAGTTTTCCTGGAATAAAAAAAATCTTGAAAGGAAGTACAGGAAAATAAATGAGTTTGAAGGCAGATTGTGGAGGGCCTTCACTGCCAGGTTAAGGGAAGGGGTGTTCCTTGTCTACTGGCATCCCTCCAGTTGTCCCCTTCCTTGCTGTCACTGCTCCCCAGCTTTGTCCGGCCTCTCTCCCGCCCTTCCAACTGCCCCTGCCCACCCCCTTTGCCAATGGACTCCTTGGGTAGGTTTGAATGAACAGCTGTCAGCGAGCTGAGAGCTAATGACTGCCTGGAGAGTAGTTAGTAGATAATTAATATTTGTAGCACAGAGTCGGGATTGCTGTGTCTGTGTGTCTCCCTCCTGACAGCTGAGCATAGACCAGGCCAAGGGGAATCACATGGTCGAAGCACACACACTTTTCTTGGACCACTGGACTGGAACGAGGGCGGGAGACCAGGCGGATTGGCCATCCTCCTCCTTCTCCCCATTCCCGCCTCCCCCTGGCAGTAATAGCATCCTTATGGGGGTTGAACATAGCTGTGGATGCCACAGAAGGAAAGGTCCAAGGGGGCCACAGGCCTACTGCCCTTCTGGGATGGGAACCATGCATTCTGATTCACGCGGGTGCTACCACAGAGACCTTCCCAGCTGGTGGTGGGACAGGTCTGCTGCTTCCTGTGGGTATTTGGGGCTAAGGGCTTTGGTGGAAGAGAGTGGTCTTCTCAAGCCTGAGACCGGCCTGCATTGGTGGTTGCCATGGTGACGTTCCCCCCAGCAGTTGGGCAAGGACAATTTCTGGTGTGTGTGTGTGTGTGTGTGTGTATGTGTGTATGTGTGTGTGTTTGGATATGGATGTTTAGGCAGGTGGCTCCTGGCTTCAATCTCTGTTTCCCTCTGGCTACCTACCAGCTCCCATTCTTGCACTGTCCTTTTCAGACAAAAAGAGCATTGTCAACCTGGGAAAAAGTCTGTCTCAGGTTTCCCATCTAACTCTAACCTCTCAAAGGTTTGACCAAAAATGGGGTAGTGCAGGAGAAAGAGCCCTGAGAACTCAGAGACCTGGGTTCTAGTCCAGGTTCTGCTACATTGATCTCTCTGGGCCTCAGTTTACCTATCTGTGAAAGAAAGAGGTTAGATGACCTGATATCTAATTATCCTTCTGACATCAGTGAGAGGCAGAATAAACATAGTCAGGGTGTGTGTGGAAGGAAACATAACACTAGCTCTGGAGTAGGAAGGGTTCAATTCTAACTCTGACTGTTCCTAACTCTCACCTCCTTATTTGTAATATAATGGATTTGACTTGATGTACTCTGAAATTTCCTGTAGCTTTTTAAAGTTGTGATTCTGAGGTTATGGGAGAGAAATTTAACTCTCAGAGTCTCAGTTTTATCATCTGTAAAATGGGTCTGGAGTCAGAAAGACCTGCGTTCAAATGGAGCCCCAATTTCTTTCTAGCTGTGTGACCCTGGGTAAGTCACTTCACCTCTGCCTGCCTCAGTTTTTTCATCTGTAAAATGGGGATAATAAGAGCACCTATCTCCCAGGGTTGGTACAAGAATCAAATAATCACAAAGAGCTTAGCATTATGCCCAGAACATAGTAGGTGCTATATAAATGTTAGCTATTATTACCTCTCTCTCAGAATAGAGGTCAGTAAAGTACCTCCTAAACTTTAAAGTGATACAGGAAAGGGAGTTTTAGCTGATGCCGACTCCAGGGACTGGTTGTAGTCTACCTTCAGAATAAAATAGAAACGCCTTTGTCTGGCCTTGACAGCTCCACACAGACCGGCTTCCACCTGCCTTTTCAGCCTGATTAGATATTAGTTTCTTTCATGTATTTTATGGTCCAGCTAAACTGGACTCCGTGCTGTTCCTCACACACGAGATGCCATCACCTATGTCTGAGTCTTTGGAGTCTTTGTACTGGCTGCGCCCCATGCCTGGAGCAGTCTCCCTTCTCATATTCTCTGTCTCTTCAAATCTCTGCCTTTAAAACTCAGCTCAAATGTAACCGTAGGAAATTTTCCTTGTTCTTCCCTCTCTCTCTTTGCCACCCCCAGCAGCTCACTGCCCTTCCATCTTGCTGCAAATTACCTTGTAATTAATATTCATATGTTTTGTGTCTACTTAGATGTGTACCTGTTGTCCACCACAATAGAATGTGAGGTATTTTTGTCTTTGCCAACTCAACCCCAAGTCTGGTGCTTTGGATCTCTTAATATATGCTTTTCGTCCTCCTCCTCTACCTCTTTCTTCTCCTTCTCCTCCTGTCCTACCTGGCCTGATAGAGGAAAGTCACTTGACTCTGGTCTGGTGGAAAGAGTATGAGCTGTACGATAAAGTGTGAGAAGGTTGGAAAGTTAGGAAGGAGCAAAATGGTGAAGAGTTTTAAATGTCAGAGGCTACATAGCCGGTCTCCTGACTTTGTTGCTCCCTTGTGTAGGTCCCTGTCATCATACTAGAATCAGAGCTGAGAGGGACCTCAGAGGTCACCCAGATCACCTGCACAAAGAACTATCCTAGAATGTCTGTCTATCAATGACCCTGCAGCCTCCATGTGAGCTTAAGAAAAGTTCTCGGAAAAAAATCGTGAAAATCATCTACAAGTAGACTGATGCCTTTGGTGGGTCAAAGGGAAGTATTCTCATGCTGCTGTACTTAGCCCTGATCTCTGTCACTTCCTACTAATCTAACCTTGACCCCCATATGGCCACTCTGTACTGTCTGAGCCAATGACAATAACTGATTTTTCTTATCTTATTTGATTCTCACTATGGCTACAACAGGTAGGCAGTACAGGTTATTTTTCTCCCCATTTTAAGATGAGGATCTTGAGCTCAGAGTAGAGAGATGAAATGCTAGGATCACACAGCTAATAAGTGGAAAAGTCAGGTCTTCTGGTGCTATTTACCTTTGTGCCCATTTTGCATATGGATAAGTAAGATCATACATGTAGAACTGAAAGGGAATTTAGAGCTCATTTAATTCACTCCTAATTTTACAAATAAGGAAACGGAGTCACAGGGGGGTAAATAACTTGACTAAGATTACCTGGGCAGATTTGGAATATAGATCCTTTGAGTTCAAATCTAGCATTCTTTCTACAGTACCATTAAGAGGAAAGTCAAATGATGGTGGATACCCAAGGAATGTGCGTTAGTTTAATGGGTAGGGTGTATCCAAGTTTTATGTTCAGGGTTAAAGCATCCTTTTCTTTCTTCATTAAAGGAGTATAAACAGTGTATTTCTTTTTCTCAGTTTTTTTCAGAGTTTCACAACAGCCCTGGGAGATAGGAGATAAATGCTGCAAGCATGTTCACTCCCATTTTACTAATGAGGAAATTAAGGCTCAGAGAGGGTTAACTCCCAAAGTGTGGGATTAGAAGAGAGGGAAGAAGCATGAATAATTCTACTGATATTCACTATGGAGTTTTAAATAAAATATTTAAGTTAAAAAAAGTAATCGTGATTCAGAGCCTATCTGTGACATTACTGTTCCCAGGAATGAAGCATTGCCACCCAAAGATAGATCTAAGTTGTCCTTTGGGAAGGAGTTCAGGCAGGTAGATTAAAAGGCATCGTAGCACTGTCAAGGGAAGAATCGCCTTTGGTAGCAGTGGACAGTGATGTGCTTCTAGAAAAGTCTGGACAAAAGGGGAAAATGAAGGAGAGAGACTCTGAAATTTCATGTTCTGGTAAATGACAGAATGTAAGTTCTCACCAGGGTAGGGCTTGTGTCTTTGGTCTCCTCATCACCCAGCACAGTGCCTGGCACCTGGGGCTCTTAATGAAAGGTCTGTTGATTGATTACCCAGAAAGCATTTCTGCAAAGCGATCAGCAAACTTTCTACCCTCTCAATAGGACAGCAAAGTGAAAGGCACAAAGCAGGAGTCGCTCCTGGAGTCAGGCAGAGAGGCTGAGTAGGACACATGGACCAGACTTGAGAACGACTTTCCTCCTGGCCTGACTCTCCTAAACAGGTCTTCTCCCGCAGAGGACAGCAACATGCTAGAGTCAGACATACCTTGGACTAGGAATCAGAAAGCCTGGGTACCGATCCCGGAATTCCTCTTTTAGAGTCTTGAATAAGTTAACTCACCTTTGTTGGTTTCCTCTGCAATGATAATAAAGATTATAGCAAATAATAATTGCCTTGCTTATATTTTGCGTTCCCTGACAACAATTTGAGGACAGGAACTCTTGTTTCTATTACTGGGTATCCATTGCCCAGCACATAGTAGGTGCATAATTAGTGCTTCAGAGTTTGAGATGAACAAAAACCCAGTGAGGCAGGTTTTTTTTTTTTGCTTGTTTATTATTCTATTAGCTGTTTATCGGTCATCTAAGTAAACTATTATTCGTTTATTAGTCTGACTCTTTGTGACCCCATTTGGAGTTTTCTTGGCAAAGATGCTGGAGTGGTTTGCCATTTCCTTCTCCAGCTCATTTTACAGATGAGGAAACAGAAGAAAATGGGGTTAAATGACTTGCCCAGGGTCACACAGCTAGTAAATGTCTGAGGCTGGATTTGAACTTGGTCCTCCTGACTCTAGGGTTGGCATTCTATTCACTGCACCGTGTGAGGAAGAGATTGTGATTTTCATTTTACAGGAAAGGAAACTGAAGCCTAGAAAGATTAAGTAGATTGTCGAAAGCCACACAGTTAGCAAGTGGCGAAGGAGGACTCCAAAGCCCAGGGTTTCCTGTCTCTGAGTAGAGGACTCTTTCTCTTGAGTTCCAAAATGAGAAGCCTATTTCCCCCAAAATGACAAGCTGGGAGAGGGAAATGAAGGGATTAATAATTGCTCCCATTTCTATAATACTATAAGATGTTCATAGTATTTTACAAATATCATCTCTGTGGGGTAGGTGCTATTCTCATCCTCATTTTACAGATAGAGAAACTTAGGCACAGGGAAGTTAAATGACTTTCCCAGGGTCTCTCTCTCTCTCTCTCTCTCTCTCTCTCTCTCTCTCTCTCACACACACACACACACACACACACACACACACCAGTAAGTGCCTGGAGTGTGACTTAAACCCAAGACTTCCTGATTCCCAGGTCAGTGCTTTATCCATTATAGGACACTGAAATCTGGGAGCAGGTGTCAATGTATGAATTAGATGATCTATAAGATCTCTTCTGGTTTTTCAATCTCAGGAATTACTAGGAAACATCTGAAAAGCGGCTAAATGTTAGTGATGGGGATGGGGAGATGGCATGTGCCTTGGATTGGAAGGAATGTCAGTCTCTCAGAAAGCATTTACTAAATGCTCAGCTCAACACGGCAGGAGCGCTGGATTCTGACAGCAGCCTTATCATCAATGATTAATGGTGAATGTGTATTCTTCTCGCTTCTATCCTTCTAGGGCCAAGAGGATCAAACATTCCACTGGAGATGAGAGGCATATAATGTTTCTGTCTTTTTGGTTTAAAAATCCAAGCTTGATGGATTTTGAGTAAGAGAATCCGAGTTCAAATCCTAACCTGTTTCACCCTGGGTAAGTCATTTCATTTCGTCTGTAAAATGAAGGGATTGGATTAGATCTCCAAGATCTCTTTCAGCTTTAATTCTATAATAAGCTGAGCCAGAAGGGACCTGAACAGTCATCTAAGCTAACAGTTCTCCAAGTGTGGTCCAGGGACCCCAATGAGATCCTGAGACCCTTTCCGGGCATCTGAGAGATCAAAATTACTTTCATAATAACACTAACCTCCTTTGGGGGGGATCTTTAATAACTTTTTAGGGTAAAAGAGTCCAGGGATCAAAATATTTGAGAAACACTGATCTAATTCCCTCTCCATTTTACAGATGAGGAAACTGAAGTCCAGAGAGGTTGAGGGACTAAGTGACCAAGTGGGGATTTGAACTCACGTTCAACGACTCCAACTTCATCAATCTCTCCATGGCTTGAATTTATATAGAGCTTAAAGATGAGGTAATTGATTTATAGGAACATTCTCATTTACTTCATCCTTCCTAGTTCTCTCCTGTAAAGCCAAGTAGAAAAAATCCAAACCTTTTTTCCTCTAACTCACCTATTTTAAACTTACTTATAGCATGCTATAAGTATTTTGGTACAGATATTGATAGCATTTATATAACACCTGAAGGTTTATGAAGTACTTTATAAATAGTATATCTTTACAACAACCCTGAGAAGTAGGTGCTATTATTATTTCTATTGTATAGCTGTGGAAACTGAGGTAGGCAGAAGATAAGGGATTTGCCCAGGGTTACATGCTAGTAAGTGTCCGAGGCTGGATTTCAGGGCTGGGGCTCTATCCACTGAGCCACCTACTTACCTCCTCAAAATTCCTTTTCTTCTTTCTTTGGTCTCTTGGAGTTATATGCTTAATCAAGGGATTGCTGAGCCAAAGGGTATGCCCAGTTTAGTAACTTTTGGAGCACAGTTCCAGATTGCTTTCCAAAATGGCTGTACCAATCCACAGCTCTAACAATAGTGCATTGAGGTATCTATAGCAAGAACAACTTTGAAAACCAAACTTCATCAGAAATCATTTAGCCTCTCTGTTTCCTTATCTGTAAAATGGGAATAATAGTGGTACCTGCTTCCCCAGGCCATGAAAATTAAATAAAAAATTAAATTAAATTAATTAAATACTGGATGCAAACCTTCAAGGCCTTATATATGAATATGAGCCATTATTATTATCAATCAGTGATCTATCACTTATATCTTCTTTTAACTCTGACAATCTATGTTCTTGTATTGCATGTTTTAATATCCCAAAGCATCTGATTTTGAAGCAGAGGATCTGGGTCTAAATTCTAGACCGGCTAATTCCTACATGCATGACCTTGGGTAAGTCATTTAATTTTTTTGATCCTCAGTTTCTTCGTCTCTAGATTTAGAGAGTTGGGCTAAATGATTTCAGAGGTTCCTTCCAACTCCAATTCTACGATTCTAAGCTAGTGGATAGAGTGCCAGATCTGGAGTCAGGAGGACTTGAGTTCAAATGCAGTCTCAAATATCTCCTAGCTATGTGATCCTGGGCAAGTCACTTCACTTTGCTTGCCTCAGTTTCCTCATCTGTAAAATGAGCTGGAGAAGGAAATGGCAAGCTACTCCAGTATCTGTGACAAGAAAAACCCAAATGAGATTGCAAAGAGTCTGTCTTGACTGAAAACAATTGAACACCAACAAATGCTACTCCCTTCTCTGGGCTTCAGTTTTCTCCTATTTAAATCCACAGCCATGGGATGTACCCTTCAGATTCCAACGCCCTATAATTTCACCAAGGAACTCATTAAATTGAGCAGGAGGCCCTTATCCACATTATTCTTGCCCTCTATATTAAAACGAGGGCATTGATCCAAAAGATCCTAAAGCACCTTCTAGCTCAGACATCCTCTGATCTACCAAAGCATCTAGAGCTCTCTCTGTTCTTTCTTGCCCTCACAGGTGGGCAAGATGCCTTGTTTTTGACCAGGTCCCAGAGCCCAGTGAAATAGTAGATGGAGTGCTTGAGTGATGGGTTTGAATTCCCTCTCTGCCTCTTAAAACCTAGGAGACTTTGAGAAATTCATTTCCTCCATCCAGTTTTCAGTTTGTGGCAGTTCAGTTGTATGACTCTCTGAGATCCCATTTGGGATTTTCTCAGCAAAGATACTGAAGTGGTTGGCCATTCCCTTCTCCATCTCATTTTACAGATGAGGAAACTGAGGCAAGCAGGGTGAAGTGACTTGCCCAGGCTCACACGGCCATTGAGGGCCAGATTTGAACTCATGGAGCAGTGTCTTCCTGACTCCAGGCCTGGTGCTCTATCCACTGAACTACCCTACCTTGTAGTTAACCCCTCTGTACAATGAGAGAGTTGGATTGGTGGCCTCTAAGTTCTCTTCTGGCTCTAAATCTCTAATCTTACCATTTAACCTTTGGGACATTGGATAAGTAAATCCTCTTCTCTGGATCTCATTTTCCTCCAAAATGAGGAGTTTGGATGAGATGCTCTCCAAAGTCCTTTCCAGTTCCCAATGTATGGTCCTGAAACTCTTTTGTGTGATCTTGGACAGGTCATTCCCCCGAATTCGGATGTTTGTTCTGTGAAAACGCGAGGTTTCGGCAGGATGATCTCCAAGGTCCCTTCTAGCTCTGGCCCTGGGGTCCTCTGACCTCATGACTCCCCCTCCCAGGTCCCGGTTACCCCCCTGGCAGCCGTGGGCTGTCTTGCTTCTGAAAGATACGGGAGAGCTGCACGCACCTCCTTGGCCCTCTTGGGTCGTGTCTCCCGATTCCTCGGCTGTTTTCCTCGCTGTTCTAGCCACGCAGCATTAAGCAGAGTATGGCAGCGCAGGGTGGGGTGGGGGGAGCGGGAGGAGGAGGGAGAGCTGGCTTGCATTTTCCCCGTGAGCATGCCTTCTGTCTCTGGGTAAACAAACACACAGCACCCAATCTAGCATTGAAATGGAGCGATTCTTTAAATACAAACAAACAGTACTGGCGGCGGCTGGGGTGGGGGGGCGGTGGGCGGGAGAGGCAGGCCGGGCGGCAGCAGCTGCTCCCCAGTCCAATCACGTCTCCCCTTGCCTGCAGGCCGCTGCCTGGTGCTGACCCAGAGGCCTTCTGGGCAGCTCTGCAAGAGCGTTATTATTCCGCCTTCCAGGGCTGGCATCTGCCGTTTCCAAAAAGGTCTCCCACCCAAGGGCCGGGCTGGGTGGGGAGGGACTTGAGGGAGGTCAGAGAATCCAGCCCCCTGCCCCTTGGTGGATGCGCTTTGACTGGACCAGCCAGATGTGTCCACATCTGTGTCCTTCTAGAAAGAGAAGCCAGAGGGTCCGCTGGAGACAGGAGCTTCTGTCTCACCAGCTTCCATAGATGGGTAATGGAGAGACTGTTTATTTGCAGTTAAGGGTTCTGCGTTTGAATTTCCGCTCTGCTATTTACTTCATGTGGGACTTGGGCTGGTCACTGATCTTTTCTAGCTGTCTGGCCTCTAAGGCACCTTTTAGATCCTGGCTTCCTGTTTGATTCCATTGTCTAACCATACTGAAGTCATATATATATGTATGTGCTGTGCATACACACAGCACACAAAAATGTACAACACACATACACATACACGCACAAGCACATGCATACACACATGCATTCGTGCACATATGCACATCATATATGTACATGCAAACTCATGTGCACATACGCATATACATATAGGCATACACATATGAATATGCACACATAAACACACACAAATATATGTGTGATGTGTACACATGTATACATGCATGTGCATGCACATTCACATATACATTAGCACACAATACATACATGTATGTATATACATGCATGCACACACATATGCATATACATATGTAAATACATATACACATACATATACATGAATGAAAGAAAACACCTCAGCATAACTGGAAAATTGCAAAATCACAGAATTTGAGTTGACTGAGACCTCAGGGATCATTTAATCCAACCCGTACCTGACAGAGGAATGCTTTCTACCGTGGCCCTGACAAAGAAGTTGATCAGCCCTGCTTGACTCTCCAGGGAGGGGGCAGTGCAGTCAATCAGTCTCTTCAGGCAACCCAGATCACTTTGGGGAGCCCTGAGCCTTCAGGGTCTCTTCCCTTACACCTAGCCCAAATCTGCCTCAGTACTTTCCACCCACTGCTTCTGGCTCTGCCTTCTGGTCTTAGCAGAAAGAGGCTAGTCTTTCTCCCACAGCAGAGGCATCAAAGGCCCAGTCCACAACACTCCTGAGGGCAGCCCCAACCGGTTTAAAATGTAATTGGGAAATATTTTAAATAAAAATACAATAAACATAGATGATATTAATGCTTAATGAGTTACATTTAACTAATTAAAGTCAATATGCCTCCCACAGAATCCTTTGTGTAAAGTTTTAGTTGCTTCCATGTCTCTTTATTTCTTACACTAGACTATATGTGTCTTGAGGGGAGGTAGTGTTTCATTTCTGGCTTTGTGTCCCCTGGAGCTACAACCATGCTTGGCACATTATAGGAGCTTAATAAACGCTTCTCAAGGGCACATATGTGGCACGGTGGATAGAGTACTGGCCCTGGAGTCAGGAGGAACTGAGTTCCAATCCAACCTCTGACACTTAATGGCTGTGTGTCCCTGGGCAAGGCACTTAACTTTGATTGCCTTAAAAAATGCTTCTCCCCTGCTGATGCCTTCTTTTTAGATTATGTTCCATTGGCATGATCTACATCTTCTTTGTATCTAGTTATATACGTACTGTCCCCACTCCCCCATTAGAATGTGAACTCACTGAGAACAGGGTTTGCTTTTTGCCTTTCTTTGTTGCCCCAGGGTTTAGCACAGTGTCTGGCACAGGGTTTGCACTGAATAAATATTTGTTGACTGACTATTGAAACAAAGTAATGCTCATTGATCAGGGGAATATGTCTCAGTACATGAATGTCATGGAAGACTAGTGTGCTCTAAGAAATGCCTAATGTGGAGAAGACACCAAACTATAGGGAGTTTTGTGGTTGTGGTGGGGGTTGTGTGTGGTGAAGTGCATAGAGTGTTGGACCTGGAATCAGGAAGACCCAAGTTCAACCCAGCCTTAAACACTTACTAGCTATATGACCCTGGGTAAGTCACTTAATCCTGTTTGCCTCAGTTACCTCATCTGTAAAACGATCTGGAGAAAGAAATGGCAAAAGGGCTGCAGTATCTTTGCCAAGAAAATGAGGTCAACAAGTGTAAGACATGATTGGAAATGACTGAACAATGATGAATATCTGCTGAGTAACTACTGAAACAAAGCAATGTCTATTGACTAGAGAATGGTTAAACATATTGTGGTACCTGGATGGGATGGGATGGAATAATAACGTGTCCTAAGAATATGAAACAAATATGGAGAAGACAGGAGGCTGTGGGAAGTCTTAATGAGTGAAGTAAATGAAATGAGTGAAAGTAAACGAAACCAGGAAAGCAGTGTGCTCAGTGATTACAGCAGTGTCAATGAGAAAAAGGAAACAACAGCCACTACACAATGGAACTCAGTGCTGGGTAATTATAATGGCTTGACCTTGTTTGAGCTGGGAGAATGCACTTTCTGCCCTTATTTGCAGAGCCAGTGGCTATGGATACAGAACACTGTGGATACTGTTGGACTTGGTAGATGTACTGGTTTTGTTGAACTGTTTTTGTAAATGATTTGTTATAAGGAGTGACTCAGTGGCTGTAGAAGGGAAAAGGAGATACAAGATATTCCCAAAGTCTTAGTACAGTTTCAAGCTTTAATACTGGGAAATGATTTAAGAAGATAGCAATACATTTTTTAAAAAGTTCTTGTTAATTGATTGAAAGCCTTTGAAATATTTGGAGATAACTAACATGATCCTTCGGAGTCTTTTCTTCACAGACAACTGTGGAGACTTCAATTAATTGTCACTATGGAGGAGGAGGAGGAGGCTGGTTGGTTGTTGTCCTTCATCTTTGAAGAGGACCAAAATGACATCCCCATTGTAAAGTGAAATTTCAGTGTATCCGACTGTGGCTGATCAAACCAATATGAGCTCGGAATGCTCTGCCACAGGTTGGGCACAGATAGCTCATGTGAATATTTGGGGTGAATGTCCCAAATTTGTGCATCCTGCATTTACTTTGTGCTGTCTCAATTCTGCTCTGCTCAAAGAGCATAGCCCCCTTTCTGATGTGGGCATGCCACACTGAGTTGTCCTGTGCCAGTGTCTCCCATGTTGCACAGTCAAATCCAAAGTTCTTGAGAGAGACCTTGAGAGTGTCCTTGTATCGTTTCTTCTGTCCACCATGTGATCTCCCACCCCATGTGAGTTCTCCGTAAAATAGTCTTTTTGGCAAGCGTACATTTGGCATTTGAACAACATGGCCAGCCCATCAGAGGTTCCGCTCTCTGAAGCATAGTTTGAATGCTTGGCAGCTTGAGCAAGGACCTCAGTGTCTGGTACCTTATCCTGCCAGGTGATCTTCAGAATCTTCCTAAGACAGTTAAAATGGAAGCGATTCAGTTTCCTGGCATGGTGCTGGCGGACTGTCCATGTTTCACAGGTATACAACAATGAAGTCAACACAACAACTCTGTAGACCTTCAGTTTGGTAGTCAGTCTAATACCTCTTCTCTCCCAAACTTTTCTTCAGAGCCTCCCAAACTCTGAGCTAGCTCTGGCAATGCGTGCATCAACTTCATTGTCAATGTGTACATCCCTATAAAGTACACTACCAAGGTAAGTGAACTTATCCACAGCATTCAAAACTTCTCCATTTGTTGTAATTGATGGTTCCATGTATGAATGATGTGGTGGTGGTTGATGGAGCACCTGTGTTTAATCATTAGGCCAAAATTAGCACAGGCAGCAGAGAATTGACCCATACTTTGTTGCATCTCAACTTCAGAGGCTGCACTGAGCGCACAATCATCTGCAAACAGAAAATCATGCACCATCACGCCCTCCACTTTGGTCTTGGCTTGTAGCCTTTTCAAATTGAAGAACTTCCCATCAGAACAGTAGTTGACCTTGATGTCATGTTCATCCTCATTGAAAGCGTTTGTCAACATGGCTCAAAATATCATGCTAAAAAGCATGGGAGCAAGCACACAGCCCTGTTTCACTCCATTGGTGACTGGGAAGGCATGAGAGCTTTGTCCATTATCCAGAACCCAGGCAAACATGCCATCATGAAATTGATGTACAATATTGTTGAACTTCTCTGGGCAACCAAATTTTGACATAATTTTCCATAAGCCCTCGCCACTAACAGTGTCAAAGACCTTGGTCAGATCTACAAACATTGTGTGCAGACCTCTGTTTTGCTCCTGGCATTTCTCCTGGAGTTGTCCATATCGACTGTTCCTAGGCCCTTTCTGAAGCCACACTGGCTCTCAGGTATATGACCATCTTCCAGGTGAAGGAAGGAGGAGGATGGGAAAGAGATAGACAGGGAGATGTAAAAGTTTATCATCCCAAAGTGCAAACTCTAAGACCTCCTGGGTCAGCAGCAACAGTAGCATCACCTGACATAGCATTAAGTTTCTGGGAGATGCTTAATAAAGGCGTGTGGATCAATATACTGATTATTATAGTGATTGTAAGGAAATAATTATTGCAGAAGGAGAATCAGAGACCCAGGAGTGAAGGGAAGCAGAAGGAGGTGCTAAGAGGAGGGAGGGCATTGCCTGGGGTCCAGATCTCAGAGTGTCTGACCTTGATCTCATCTCCAGTCTCTCTCCCTGAAACAGGAGGACTGTGCCCACACCTGTGAGGATAGGGACAAAAGGCCTAAAATGAAGGTAGGGAAACCCAAACCATGAAGATGGTAAGTAGAGGAATAAGCCCTGGAATTTCAGAGGTGGGAGGGGCCTTAGAATATAAAAGTCAAGTAGGATTTTAGAAGATGCAATGTTCTCTAAGTGGAGACTGTCCATGAATTCAGTTGAGTTCAGTTCAATTCTGTGTACATTCATTCTCTTTCTTTCATATCTATCTTATCATTCATCTCTTTCTCTTTTCTCTCCCCCTTCACTCTCCTTCCCCCTCCCCTGTTGCCCCCCCACACTCCTCTCTTATCCATCTATCTTCATATGCAGGAATTATATGTATATATATATGTGTGTGTGTGTATGTGTATGTATGTATGTGAATATATGTGTGTGTATACACACACATATATACATTTTTGAATTGTGTCCAACTCTTCATGATCCTATTGGGGGTTTCTTGGCAAAGATACTGGAGTGGTTTGCCATTTCCTTCTCCAGTTCATTTTACAGATGAGGAAACTTAGGCAAACAGGGTTAAGTGACTCTCCCAAGGTCACACAGCTAGTAAGTGTCTGAGACTGGATTTGAACTCAGAAAGATGAGTGTTTCTAACTCCAGGCCTGGTGCTCTATACACTAGAGCAACACCTAGATACCCATATGTAATATATAAATCATATATCTCATATATACCTATATAAAGAGCCACATTTGACATTGGGGAAGATACAAAAATAATATAAATGATTAACTGTCACTTCCAAATCTCTTCCTTTAACATCTGCAAAGGACTTTTCCTTCATCAACTCTGCTTGGTTTTAAATTATTAGTATCCCCATTTAACAGAAGAACAAGTAAAGATAAGAGATTTGAAGTAACTTTCCCATGGTCATTGAACTAATTTCATAGCCAGACTGTAAGCTCAGGACATTCCTCACTGAATTACACCCATGGAGTAAGAAGGGTCTAGAATGTAATAGGGAATCCTACCTGTACTATTGCAATGACCTCCCTCCCTCAAGTCCCTTCCCACTCCAATCCATCCTCAGCTGCCAAAGAGATTTTCCTTAAGCACAAGTGGGACTTTGTCATTCTTCCCCTCAACCCTTCCCTCTCCCTTTTGGTTCTAGGATCATATACACTCTCTTCTCTTTGGTACTTAAAATTCTTAAGTCATCTCAAGCTGCTTGTATATTTCTTCCCTTTGCAGACTCTAGGATCTAACCAAACTGGCCCATTTGCTGTTTCTTCTGAGGGACAACACTCCATATTACATCGCTAAAGCTTTGCCTTGGCTGTCTCTCACACCCTAAATCCAATTCCTCTTATGTGCCTCTTGGAATCCCTAGCTGAAAGCAGCACCTTGTATTTGAAATCCTTTTCATCCTCCCCCTACTCCTAGCTGCTAGTGGTCTCCTCTCAAAGTTGCTTATTTATTCTGGGTATATTTGACAGATACTTGCACAAGTATATATTATCTTCTTTGATATAATGTAGCATAATGGATAGGGTATTGAACTTGGAGTCAGGAAGACCTAGGTTAACAATCTTGCCTCTGACATCTCTTAGCTTTGTGATCCTGGATAAGTCACTTCATCTCTCTGTGCCTCAGTTTCCTCCTGTGTAAATGAAAGGGTTGCATCAATGGCCTCTAGTTCCCTTCTAGAACTAAATCTGTGATTCTGGGTTCTTTTAGGGCAAGGGCCATTTAACTTTGGTTATTGTGTGCCTAGAACACTGTGCTCCATATGTAGTTGTCATTGAACCTATCTATCATTACCCCTACGGACTTTGTCCCTGAGGTTTTCTTGGCAAAGATACTGGAGCAGTTTTCGATTTCCTTCTCCAGCTCATTTTACAGATGAGCAAATGGAGGCAAACAGGGTTAAATGACTTGCCCGTGGTCATCTAGCTAGTAAGTGTCTGAGATTGGATTTGAACTGTGTATAGTTGATGCTTAATAAATGCCTTTTGATTGATATATAATATACAAATATAATATGTATTATTTATAAATAATATAAGCTCTTTGAAAGCAGGTACCGAATTAGGGTTTTGTCTTTTCTCTAAGCTCAGTATAGGAACTTGTACATAGTAGATACTTAATAAATGCTTGTTGATTTGACTGATTGAAGTCTCCAGACCTTCCTCTAAAGTGTGCCTGGGGAGGCAGACTGGTTGCCAGGTGGGGAGGCACCCTTCTGGGCACTGCTGATGGAAAATGTCTTCTTCTTTACCATATGGCTAGAAATAGACTGGCAGAGAGGAATTGGTTTGTGCCTTGCTTAGTGCATTATTTAAAAAAAAGTGAGAGAGTCTTGACCATGCCCTGCCAGGAGAGGAGAGAAGACTCAAATACCCTCTGACATCATACAGTGAGACAGCAAGAGGGGGGAGTAAGAAGAGTGACCTCAAGTGGAAAAAAACCCCTCTAATGGACTAGAACCTGGACAAGGCCTTCATGATGCCCATGCAAGGTTAGAAAGTTAAGCCTCAGTGTGTATTACCATCTCCTGGAGGCTTTGAGCCTTCCTTGCCCAGCATGTCCCTTAACTTATCACAGAATAAATCCCTATGGCCTGTGAAGAATAGGATTTTCTTGCAATAGCAATGTGTGCAATTATTTAAAAAAAGCCAGATGAAGAGTGTCCCTCCCCAGGTTCCCTGTTCCTTTGCCCTGGAAGGCTACTGGTTTGGCTTTCCTATCATCCTGGCTCAGTCTCTGTTCATGGATCTCAGGATCTATGGAAACTTAGAGATTATTTAATGTCATCTTTTCATTTTACAGAGAAAGAAACTGAGGCAAAGAGAAATTAGAAGATCCCACTCCTTGTGGGAGTGGGCATAGCACAGGAGGCTTAGCATAGTGCTTGGCACAAAGTAAATCAGTATGTTAGTTAAAGCATTGATTAAACATTATGTGGACCCAAAGAAAGAACTAAAGACATAGTCCCTAGCTCTCAGGGAGCTTACATTGTAAAGGAGGCAGATGCCATGTGAGCATTTAGGTAGACACAAGAAATCTAAGCGTATATTAAAGTAAGCTGAGAGTGGAAAGCATTAGCACTGAGAGGAACCAGTAGAGGCCCCTTTACTGGCGCTTGAGCTGAATCCTAAAGGAAGGCAGGTGAAAGTGGAGGATCAGAGAATTCTAGATGTGGGGAACAGCCAATACAAAGGTGGGGAAGTGGGAAATGGAGGGTGACAGTAGAATTACAAATAGGTCATAGTAGATGCTTGTTGCTGTGTCTGACTCTTCATGACCCCATTTTGGGGCTTTTTTAACACTCATTTTTAATAAAATTTTGAGTTCCAAATTTTTCCCTCTCTACCTCCTCTTTCTCTTCCCCAAGATGGAAAGCACTTTGATATAGATGATGCATGTGCGACATTTGGGATTTTCTTAGCAGAGATACTGGAATAGTTACTTGTTCATTTGACAGTTGAGGAAATTGAGGTAAACAGGGCTAAGTGACTTGCTCAAAGTTACACAGTCAGTAAGTGTCTGAGACCAGATTTGAACTCAGGAAGATGAGTTTTCTTGACTTCAAACCAGGCCCTCTATCCACTGCGACACCACCTAGCTGTCCAGAGTGCGAATGAAAAATAAAAAAATATGGAAAGGGAATAAGGGGCCAGGTTATGAAGAACTGTCAATGTCAAATGAGTTTCTGTTTGGTCATGGAGGTAATAGGTCACCATTGGTTAGAAAATGCTTTGGGACTGATGGGTTTATTGACTTGTCCAGGTTCCCCCATGACTTGGGCTTGTCTTACTTCTTTCCCTCTCATGCCTTCTTGGTTTTATCCAAACTACTCTACTTATTGTGTTTGACATGACATGACATTCCATCTCCCACCCTTGAAGCTCTGCATCAGCCTGGAATACACTCCTTCTTCTTCTCTGCCTCTTGGGATCCCCACTTTCCATCATGACTCAGCTCCATTGCCACCTCCATGAGGAAGTCTAGCCTAGCTGTTAGCACCCTGTAGGTATTTTTTTTTATTGGAACTGTGATTTCATCATGGAAGAGATCTCTCATCAGGAATTTCCTCTACCAGTGGAGCTTGGCATCTAACTCTGCAGCTCTCTCATTTTACAGATGAGGACTCTAAGGTTCAAAGAATTTAATGGACTTGCCCAAGATCCTCTCTCTATTTACACCATGGATGCCTCTAAGACCCAATTCCCCCCTGTTACTTTGCATTATTTTGAATTTACTTATCTGTGCAGGTTGTGCAGTGGATGGGGAAGCTAGGTGGTAGAGTGGATAGAGAACCAGCCCTGGAGTCAGGAAGGCCTGAGTTCAAATGTGGCATTAGACACTAGTTGTGTGACCTTGAGCAAGTCACTTCACTCTATTTACTTCAGTTTCCTCACCTGTCAAATGAGCTGGAGAAGGAAATGACAAAACCACTCTAGTATCTCTGACAAGAAAACCCCAAATGGGGTCATGAAGATTTGGATATGACTAAAAAACAAGGAAAAGCACAGTGGATAGAGCTCTGGGCCTGGAGTCAGGAAAAGTTGGGATCAAAATCTGCCTTGGACACTTACTAGCTGTGTGACCCTGGGCAAGTCACTTAACCTCTATTTGCCTCAGTTTCCTCAAATGTAAAATGTAGATAATAACACATGCTTTGCCTGGCTGTCATGAAGATTCAATGAGACATTTATAAAGTCCTTAACATATCCTGGTACACAGTCGGTGCTCTATAGATGCTTACTCCCTGTCCCCTTCTTATCCAATAAAATAAGCTTCTTGAATGCAAGAATTGCATGATATGTTCAGATCTGGAAGTATTCTGAGGCTAACAGAACCCTTTTATTTTTATAGATGGGGTGACTAGGGGGAGCCATAGTGCACGGAACATCAGAGCTGAGTCAAAAAGACTCATATTCCTGATTCAAATTCAGCCTTAGACACTTACTGTGTGACCTTGGGCAAGTCACTTAACCCCGTTTGTCTCACTTTCCTCATCTGTAAAGTGATCTGGAGAAGGGAATGACAAACCACTCCAGTATCTCTGCCAAGAAAACCTCAAATGGGGTCACAAAAAATTGGACATGCCTGAAGTAACAGCACAATTTTACAGATGAAGATACTGATCCCAAAGGAGGAGAGGTGACTTGCCCAAGGTCACACAGTTGGTTTGAAGAATCAGAGATCTATTATTGGAAGGGACCTCAGCAGTCCTAGCCCAAACCCCTCATTTTGTAGAAGAAACAGACTTGAAGAAACTTAAGTGCTTTCCCAAGATTATAAAGGTAGTAAGGGATGGAGGTAGAATTTGAACCCAGATCTTTTGACACCAAAACCAATATTCTTCTTTTGGAATATGAGTATCACCGGAAGGATCCTTCCTCCATGAATCCTCTGTTGATTTTCAATCACTTTAGCATGGGATCCTTTTCCCAACTCAAATATCTTATTGAGATCCAAGACCTTAGGGAATGGGATAAGGGCTTGGTTGGAGTAAGGGGAGAGCAGATGCTGGAAGAGGGAAAGGGGATGAGGATAATCTAGACTTTATTACTTTGCTGAAACCCTAAATCAACTTATTTGTGTTTCACTTTGAAGATAAAAAATTGTATGTTCATTAATTTAACAAACATTTGTTAAGAGCCTACTATGTGCTAAACCCTAAGAGGGATGCAAAGTTTAGATTAGGTACAAGGTGTTTGCCTTGATAGGGCTTGCAGTTTAGTAGGAAGAAGAGGGAGTAGCTGCTGTCTAACTGACTGAGTGAACAAGACTTGGGTTCAGGTCCCACCTAGGACACATTGGCTGGATTATCTTAGGCAAGTCACATAATCACTCACTCAGTCAACAAACATTTCTTACATAGTTACTACAAATCAGGCACTGTACTAAATTCCACAGACTAAAAGGGGGGCATAGTAACCCTTGCTTTCAACGAATTTACATTCTAAAGGGTCAGGAAGCATAGAAATAAGAAAAGGTATATACAATATACATACAAGTAACTTAATCAAGGAGGGCACGAACAGCTGGGGGAGAAGGCCTCTCATGGAAAGGCCTCTCATGACTTTCTAAGACTTGGAGTTGGTTGGTTTTGCTGAATGCTCCACCCCCTTCTCCTTTTTTGCTCTTTGTTATAAGAGATAACTCACTGGATATGAGAAGGGATATATTGGGATACATCAATGATGACAAAAAGCTAAAAGATATTAACAAAAAGTGATTTTAGAAAGCCTTCTGCAAAATAGCTCCCACCTACTTTTACGGTGTTATTTCAAATAGTTCCCCTTTACCCACTCTCTATTCCAGTCAAACTGGTCTGCTTTGTTCCCAAGACATGTATGGAATCCCATTTCCAACCTCCATGCCTTTGCAAAAGTGGGTTGTCCATGTCTTAGTGAACTCTTTCCACACCTCTATCTCTCATAGAAGATTTAGCTTTCTTCAAAGTATAAGGCAGATGCTGGCTCCTTCTTTCCTTCTTTCGTGGTTTACTTCTTTAACAGCTGGGGAGTTGTTACTTTTTTTCTCTTGAAACAATTCATTATTGAGTTGTGTATACTTGAGGAAGATTGTTATTTTTGTATCCTCAGTGTCTTGAATTTAGTAGGTATTGAATAGATTTTTGTTGTATTGAATTGAAGAATTTGTTGTAATTTAAAGGGAAAAGTTAAGAGAAAAAAGGCAGAAGGAATTAGTGACCAGCTGTCTGAGGAAAGCAGTGAAAGTTTCTGCAACCATCGGAGCCTGATAAAGAGAAAACAAGGCAGAGGAGGAGACAGAAAGAGGGAATTATTGGTGATTTGAAAAGGCTCCTTTCTCTCTCTCTCTCTCTCTCTCTCTCTCTCTCTCTCTCTCTTTCTCTCTCTCTCTCTCTCTCTCTCTCTCTCCTATCTCTGTCTTTCTCTGTTTCCCTTTGTCGCTGTCTCTGCCTCTCTTTTTCCCTCTCTCCCTGTCTCTATCTCCCTCCCTCCTTCAATCTATCTCTCACTCCCTCTCTGTCCCTGTATCTCTCTCTCTCAAATCAGTCTTTAACAAGAAAAAATAGGGGAAAAAAGGAGTTTTTTCAATTATGTAAGCATCGAGATCTTACAAAAAAATAGCTTTTGACAAAAGAAGATAAGAGAGGAGTGGGGAGGGAACCTCCTCAGATTTATAAAACCACTAGTCCAGATGTGAAGCATGTGTATGTCTACAGAGGTGAGGGAGATGGGGTGGGGAACCTCTGCAGCAGAGGCTTGGGGGTGGGAGTGAGAATGGGATGAAGGCTGGGCAGTATTGGAGCTCATTGGAACCCAGTAACAGAGAGAAGTTGGTGCTGAAACACATATAATAATGATAGTCTTAACAATTTTCATGATGACATATATATATATATATATAATACTTAGTTTTATACTCATTATACTTACTATAAGTATTATACTTAGTAAGAGTCTGGTGTCCTGAGAAGGGTGGTCAAAATGGTGAGGAGACTTGGGGTTCAACCATAAGAAGATCAGTTCAGGGAATCAATCTATCACCAAGTATTTACTTAGCACTTACTGTATGTATTCTGAGCACTGTGATAGGACTGAGACAGAAAAAAAATGAAGATGTGCCTGCACTCACTACGCTTATATTCCACCAGGGAAGAGAACACGTAAACATCAAAGTGTACAAAGTCAATACTGTAGGGTAACTTTGCCAGCATGGCTCTAGGAGATGGGGGAAAGGAGATGAGGAGGGGTCTTCCAAAAGAGGTAGCATTGAGTTGAGGGCTGAAGGAAGTTAGGCATTCTAAGAGGAAGAGATGAGATGGGAGAACTTTCCAGGCATGGAAAACAACCTGTGCAAAAGCATGGAAATGGGAGATGATATTCTGTGTGAGGGTGGAATATCAAGTTTAGGAAGGGAAGGAATGTATAATAACCCTGGAAAAAGTAGGTTGGAGCTGGGTCATGAAGAGCTTTAAATATCAAAGAGAAGAAGTTTGTTTTTGATCCTACTAAGGGGCTGTTGAAGTTTATTGAGCAGGAGAGTGAGATCTGTGTTTTAAGCCATGATATGGAATGTGTTGGGGCAACTAGATGGTGCCATAATTCATAGAATACCAGACTTGGAGTCGGGAAGACCTGAGTTCAAATTTGGCCTCAGACACATACTCTCTACATGACCCTAGGCACGTTACTCAACCCTGTTTGCCTCAGTTTCCTCATCTGTAAAATGAGCTAGAGAAAGAAATGGTCAACTATCCCAGTATTCTTTGCCAAGAAAACCCCAAGTGGGGTCACAAAGAGTCACACATGATTGAAACAACTGAACAAAAATGATGATAGGAAATGGTATGGGATGAAGTCAATTGAGGAAGGATGCTGAGATTAATTCAATCCAAGTTAAGAGATATAGTACAGTAGATGGGGGAAAAGAGCATTTGGCATTAGTCATGGATTAAAATCTCAGGTGATATTGGGTAAATCATTTCTCTTTTTTGGGACTTAGTCCCCTCCTCTCTAAGTGGAGGGAAGTGGATTAGATGATCATAGAAGCCCTTTCAGCAACTGGAAGACCTGCTGTTCAAACCTAAGTCTTTGGGTTCCAAATTGAGGTATTTCCTACTCTTCTGGGATGAGCAAGACTCTTTCCTCAGTTCTACTCTCCACTCAATCAAATTGGCAACTGTAAAACAGCTGAACTGATGGAAATTTCTCTTGATCAAGAGAGAGCATAGCTTAGTGGAAAGAGATCTGGATCTGGGGCCAGGAAGACCTGAGTTCAAATTCTGCTATCTTCTAGATGAGTGACTTGGACAAGACATAATCTCTCCAAGCCTTGGTTTCCAAACCTGTACAATGGGTATAATAAGAATTTCTAGTACTTTCCCTCAGTGTTACGTTGAGGTTCAATTAGGTAAAGATGTAAAGCACTTTTTAAATTTAATAACATTCTATAAATGCTAGTGTTTTTATGCCCCAGGCTGATTTTACATGGTTGACAGCTCAGAAAATGAACAATACAAGGGTATTAGAATCACCAGCAGCAAGCAGATTGAGGAGGGTTGGGGGAGGGAGTGGGATTCTGCAGTTAAGGCCAAAAACATGAAATAGCAAAATAACCAAATTAAACCGAACCAAACCTTGAGCATGGCTCTAGGTTTTTGAGTAGAGAATCAGTTCCTCAAAAGAGCATGTGAAAAAGCTGCTGGGGCTGTCTGAGGGCTGGTTGGTGATAATGGTGGGCCAAGAGACACTTGCCAACTTGACTCATACTTCCTTGGATGGAAGGAGCACTACCCAGATGGAGAAAGGGATATAGACCAAAGTAATGGTCAGTTACGGAGAAGCAGAGTTGTGCAGGGGAAATGGCATTGGGTGTGGAGTCACTGGGCTGGAGTTCAAATTTCTGCTCCATCACTTACCACCTGTGTGACCTCGGGCAAGTTATTCAACATCTCTGACTCTAAGTTTACACCCCTTAAAGGTGAAGGACCTGGACTAGATGAAGAATGTTGGATTTGGAGTCAGAAGATCCACGTTCTAATTCTGTCCTTGCCACTTGCAACCCTGTGTGAACTTTAGCAGAATTTCACAGATTTTTTTTTTAGGAGAAATGGAAGGAACCTTTGGAACCCACTAGACTAAAAAGTAAAGTCACTTCATCTCTCTGGGTCCTGAAGTTGACTTTCTTCAATGGATCTAATTTGTTCTTGACTTCTGAAGCAGACATCACCATTAGTTGTTACTCTTCTAAGAACATTGCTAGTGCCAAAGGGAAGTTCAAATCTGACCTGAAGTTCACAATGTCATCCTCTGGTCAAGGTAGGGAATATAGAGATTCTTTTTCCCTCCTCATTAATTCTTGAGCTACAGCTGCTCCTCTACTTGGCTGGCCTACCATTGGGTTGTAGGATCCCACACTGATCTGCTATTTTATCTAAGTTCCACAGGGCATGACCCTTTAACCAAGCACAAACCATTTCTTGCATAGCTTTCATTCACTTCCTTACCTGGTTCACACTTTTGCTAGCTTGCTTGGTTCAATAGGGATGTGTAGGACTTGTTCCCCCAATTTATACTTTTTGATTGATTCTATAACTTATTCAAAGATATGTTTTGGCCTGAAAATGTATCAGAATATAGAAAGTTTTGTTGCTTAAATTAACTGGAGTTGAGGGTTATGGGACACCCCTCTTAATCTGTCATCTGTGATTTTAAGATTACCAAGGTGTTTTTTCTGCTTAAACCCTTCTGATTTTATGAACCTTGGATGGGAAATGCTGAGAAGAAAAACAGGGATCAGGTGACTTTGCAAGAAGGAGGGCATAATGAAGAATTGTGAAAGTAGGTCCATTATTGATGCTTTGTGTCAATCTCAGGCATTGAAGGTTTGTATCTTTGTAGAGTCCTGAAGTTGACTTTCATCAGCGGATCTAATTTGTTCTTGACTTCTGAAGTAGATATCGCCATTAGTTGTTAATGTTCTGAGAATATTGCTAGTGCCAATGGAAAGTTCAAATCTGACCTTCTGAAGTTAAGAATGTCATCCTCTGGCCAAGGTGGGAAGGATAAAGATGATCTTGTTTCTAACCAAGTGTCAAGAATCCTTTCCACAAAACCCCCAACAAGGACCATCCAGGCGGGTAACAAGCATTTACTAAGCAGTTATTGCATGCCAGGATTTGGATACAAATGCAAGCAAAAAGAAAGACAGTCCCTACCTCAAGGAGCTTATATTTGAATGAGGGAAGACAACACATAAAAAAGAACTGAAAAACACTATCAGTAAACACTTCTTGTTGTGTGGTAAGTACTGGGATTACAGGAGGCAAAAGCTGTCTTTGTCCTCAATGAGGAAGGGGAGGTGTCCAAGGTACATATGCTGAGGCATAGGATCAAAGTTCAGACAATCAGAAGCAGAGCTGCAGGAAA
This sequence comes from Bettongia penicillata ogilbyi, assembly GCA_023548195.1. Classification (NCBI taxonomy): domain Eukaryota; kingdom Metazoa; phylum Chordata; class Mammalia; order Diprotodontia; family Potoroidae; genus Bettongia; species Bettongia penicillata. The sequence goes on from JAJHZJ010000440.1 coordinate 1,124,618, forward strand.
GTGGGTCAGCATGGACCCTTTCCCCAAAGTAGAGGCCCCTGAAAGGAACTCACCAATGGCAGAAGGGGGTTGGCTTGGCAGAGAGTTGTTTCAGGGTGAGAGGACTCCAGATATCGAGGGAAGTTCCAGGGTAAGAAGTCAGTTAAGTCATGGTGGTCACTTAACTTTGCTTACCTTAGTTCCCTCATCTGTAAAATGAGCTCAAAAAAGAAAAAAAAAAAACTAGTATCTTTGCCAAGAAAATCTCCAGTGGGGTCATGAAAAGTTGGGAGTGGCTAAAACTGACTGAATGATAGCAACAAAAGCCACATTAGTTTTTAGGGATTCCATATTCCACTATTGGTACTTGGAACTTGTAGTTCACTAAGATCCCCAGACATTTTTCCAGTCAAACTTCCCCCATTCTGTACTTGTGAAATTGAGTTTTGAGGATCTCAAGGGTAGGACCTTTATCATTCTTCACCTTACTAGATTCAGCCTATCTTTTAAGACTATCTAGATATTTTTGGATCCCAACTCTTGTCCTCCAATGTGTTAGCTCTCCATTACAGATCATTTGTAAATTTGATGAGTTTTTCTATTAATGACTTGGATAAAGGAACATAGGGCATGCTTAAGAGCAAAGGGTCTTGGACAGATTGAATTAAATGCAACGTACCTCACATGGGATGCAAAGATAGAAATGAAAACATCTCTGTCCTCAATGAGATGACATTCTAGTTAGGGGGCAGAGTGGACAAGTACATAGATAAATATATAAAATATATCAGCTATAAAGTAATTTTTGCAAAGTAATTTGGGATGGGAGAGAATAAAGCTTTGAAGACAGGAAACAGAATGACATATTGGAAGAAGCAAGCAAGTTAGCCTGGCTTGAATGTGTAATGTATGCAATCAGTCCTTTCTTTCTGCCTGTCTCTCTCATGTTGTCTTGTCATTTTACAGATAAGGAAATAAGTTCAGAAATAATAGAGAGTGTGATGTCGGATAAATGGCAGTCTAGACTTGAATCCAGGTCCTCTTGTTCAACATAGAAGGAACATGGAACAGTGGAAAGAAACACGGAGTGAAGAGGATCTGAGTTTGAATACTGGTTTTACAAGTAACTACCTGCATGATCCAGGATAAGTGATTTCACCGTTACTGGCCTCAGTTTCCTGGTCAGTAAAATGAGGATGTTGGACAAAATAACCTCAAAAGTCTCCCTTTGGGCTCTAAATCTATGACCTTATGTTTCAAACATATTCTTTCTATTAGACCACACTGTTTAATAGGAACAAAGACCTAGAACTAACAAAGACCTTCATGGTCTTCAAGTCAAACCCCCTCATTTTACAGATGAGGAAACTGAGGCCCAGCTAGCTCAGACAGCTGGTAAATGGCAGACCTGGGATTTGAACAGAGTCTGAGATTCCAAATAGACTCTTTCCACTGGGTCACACTGCCTCTCTGTTCTGAATCTTATGAATCAGGAGTAGGGCTGGGTTAGTTAGTCAGTAAACATGCGTTAAATACCTACTATGGTCCATGGCCCACTATTGAATGAAAGAACAACCATAATAAATGCGTTTATTTATGCTAAGCACTGGAGTTACAAACAGAAGCAAAAGACAATCACTGCCCCTGAGGAACTCAGACTATTCAGGGAAGACCATATATAAGTAATTATGTACAAGTAAGCTATATATAGCACACATTATAAATAGTCCACAGAGAGAAGACACTGGAATTAAGAGTATTCAGGAAGGGACTAGAATTCAAACTCCCAGCTTCTTCCATTGGTCAGTGAAGGAGTTAATTCTGTGTTACATTCATCCAACAGTTCTGCCTGGGCAGTTAGTGTCAGGGGCAGAAGGACGGACAGACTTACTTCCTTATATTTGTAGATTTTCCTAAGTTAAAATTGTCAGATGACCAGGACCCCTCAGTTTTTTCAGGCTCATCCAAGAAGTGGCCTCTTCTTCCTAATCTGACCTTAAAAAAATAAGGCAGTGATGAGAGTGGCCCTGATCCTTTACTGAAAGCAATTCCCCTGGCTCCCCTCCTCCCTCTGTCCTTGGTGAGGACCTTGTTCTCCTGCTAGGAAGCTGCTCTCTTCCTTGATGCTCTGACCTAGCAGATGTGGTTGGCAAGAAGATGTATCAGTGGAAATTATTATTACTGGAGGGCCAAGTACAGCATGAAGCACTGGGGGCAAGGGAATCTATTTCTGAAGGTCTGCGTCAGCGATTGGCACCACTTCTCAGTAGCTAAACCACCTGTTACCCATGCCCAGAAGACAATGAGCTGACTAGGCTAGGCAGGCTTTTGGAGAACTCATGCCCCAGTCCTCATCTGGTTTCTCACAGGCAGCTGGCCTCCCCACTTGGAGGACCACTACTCTCTCCCTCTAGTCCCCCCACTACACTCCACTCCTTTGCCAGCACTGATCTCCCATCCCCCACCTCTGATCTCATCTCCTTTATGCTTTTTAATTTCCTTCCTGCTTTGCTCCAGCAGTACTTTTCAGGGTTTAAGTTGTTCCTCCTTATTTTCAAAGGGCACAGTGACCCAGACTCCATCCTGGCCCTCTCTGTCTCCCACGTGTCAGTCCTCATTTCACCAGGGCAACAACATCTTCCCTTATCTCCATTTCTCCATCTCTCTCTCTCTCTCTCTCTCTCTCTCTCTCTCTCTCTCTCTCTCTCTGTCTCTCTCTGTCTCTCTCTGCGTCTCTCTGTGTCTCTCTCTCTGTCTGTCTCTCTCTCTGTCTGTCTCTTTGTCTCTCTCCTCTCTCTCTTTTTTAAATATTTATTTATTAACTTTTTTACATTCATTTTCACAAGATTTTGGGTTCCACATTTTCTCCCCTTTTTTGCCCTCCCCCCACCTCAATACACCAAGCAATCTAATTTTCCCTATCTCCAATCTGCCCTCTCTTCTATCATCCCTCCCTTCTCTTGTCCCCATCTTCTCTTTTCTCCTGTAGGGCCAGATGACTTTCTATTCCTCATTAACTGTATGTCTTCTTTCCTAGTAGCAACAAAAATACTCAACAGTTGTTTCTAAAACTTTGAGTTCCAAATTCTCCCCATCCCTTCCTCCCCATCCATTCCCTTTGGGAAGACAGGCAATTCAATATAGGCCCTATCTGTGTAGTTTTGCAAATGACTTCGATAATAGTCATGTTGTGTAAGACTAACTGAGTTACCCTCCAGCCTATCCTGCCCCTCATTGTTTCTCTTCTGTCTTTTGATCCTGTCCCTCCCCAAGTGTTGACTTCAAATTGCTCCCTCCTCCCTTTGCCCTCCCTTCCATCATCCCCCCCCTTGCTTATCTCCTTCTCCCCCACTTTCCTATACTGTAAGATAGGTTTTCATACCAAAATGAGTGTGCATTTTATTCCTTCCTTTAGTCAAATGTGATGAGGGTAAACTTCTTGTTGTTTTTTTTTTCTCAGCTCTCCTCTTTTTCCCTCCACTAAAAAGTCTCCTACTTGTCTCTTAAATGACATATAATTACCCCATTCCATTTCACCCTCTTTCCTCCCACTACATTTCTCTCTCACCTTTTACCTTAATTTCTTTTAAGATATGGTCCCATCCTATTCAATTCACTCTGTGCTCTTTGTCTCTGTATGTGTGTGCATGTGTGTATGTGTGTGTGTGCATGCATGCGTGTACATATGTGTGTGTGGTCCCACCAACTACCCAGATACTGAAAAGTTTTAAAAGTTACAAATATTGTCTTTCCATGTAGGAATGTAAACAGTTCACTTATGGTAAGTCCCTTAAGACTTCTCTTTGCTCTTTACTTTTTCATGCTTCTTCTCATTCTTGTGTTTGAAAGTCAAATTTTCTTTTCAGCTCTGGTCTTTTCATCAAGCATGTTTGAAAGTCCTGTGTTTCATTGAAAGACCATATTTCCCCCTGAAGTATTATACTCAGTTTTGCTGGGTAGGTGATTCTTGGTTTGAGTCCTAGTTCCTTTGACTTCTGGAATATCCTATTCCACACTCTTCGATCCCTTAATGTAGAAGCTGCTAGATCTTGAGTTATCCTGATTTTATTTCCACAATACTGGAATTGTTTCTTTCTAGCTGCATGTAAGATTTTCTCCTTGAGCTGGGAGTTCTGGAATTTGGCCACAATGTTTCTAGGAGTTTCTCTTTTTGGATCTCTTTCAGGTGGTGATCGATGGATTCTTTCAATACTTATTTTGCCCTCTGGTTATAGAATGTCAGGGCAGTTTTCCTCGATAATTTCATGGAAGATGATATCTAGGCTCTTTTTTTGATCATGACTTTCAGGTAGTCCCATAATTTTTAAATTGTCTCTCCTGGATCTATTTTCCAGGTCAGTTGTTTTTCCATGAGATATTTCACATTCTCTTCCATTTTTTCATTCTTTTGGTTTTGTTTGGTGATTTCTTGGTTTCTCATAAAGTCATTAGACTCCATCTGTTCCATTCTAATTTTGAGAGAACTATTATCTTCAGTGAGCTTTTGAACCTCTTTTTCCATTTGGCTAATTCTGCTTTTGAAAGCATTCTTCTCCTCATTGGCTTTTTGAACCTCTTTTGCCAATTGAGTGAGCCTATTTTTCAAGGTGTTATTTTCTTCAGCATTTTTTTGGGTCTCCTTTAGCAAGGTATTGACCCGTTTTTCATGCTTTTCTTGCATCTCTCTCATTTCTCTTCCCAGTTTTTCCTCCACCTGTCTAACTTGCTTTTCAAAATCCTTTTTGAGCTCTTCCAAGGCCTGAGCCCACCCGACATCCCCTTGGGATGTCTGGGGTACCGAGGCCCTGCCCTCCACATCTTTCCCTGATGGCAAGAATGTGTCCTTGTCATCAGATTCGAAAGTTGGGATCATTTGCGTCTGTTCAAAAAAACTCTCTATAGTCTTATTTTCCTTCCCTTTTCTAGGCATTTTCCCAGCCAGTTACTTGACTTCTGAGATTCCTGTCCACCCCTGCCTAGATCCGCCCATCTAGTGCTTGGGGTGTGAGATTCAAATGGGCTTTCCGTGGCAGGCGCTGCTGCTATTCAATGTGAGCTTTAGTTCAGGTGCTGGGGTGGGGGCAGGGCCGCCTCCCAGGCTCAGTTCCCTCAGGGGCTTTATGCAGAGACCTTCAGAAGTGGAGCGGGTGGGGCAGGGCTGTTTCCCAGGCTCAGCTCCTTCAGGTGGTTTATGCAGAGACTTTCAGTAATGAAGATCCTGCCTGCTGCTGGGGGAGTCCCGGGCCTCCGCCGCCACCACTGCCTCCGCTGCCGTTGCACTGCCACTGCCTCCGCCGCCACCCCCGCCTCTGCCTCCACCGCTTCGTGTCCCTACCTCTGCCTCCCCCGCTTCCTCCTGAGGGGGCCCAGCCACGGAGACACCCTGCTCCCCTCTCAGTCAGCCCATCCGTCTCTCTCACTGACCTGTAGCTTCCATGGGTGGAGGGACCTTCCAGGCCACCGGAGGTTCCGTCCCTGAAGCCTGCTTGGATCAGCTTCTCTGGGGCTGCGGCCAGGGCAGCGCTGGGGTGGGGTCCACTTTCTGGGGCACGACGGACCCTGGGGATGGCTCTCCAAGGCTCTCTGGAATGGAAATCTCTTCCACTGTGTTTCTGCACACCCTGCAGTGATCCAGAACTTCTGGGGGGCTCTTCTGCATTAAATCTATGGGCTGTGGGTTCGGAGCTCGTATACATGCGTCTTTCTATTCCTCCATCTTGACTCTGCCCCCTCTCTCCTCTCTTTTAAAGCATTTTTATTTGAAGCTTTGAGTTCCAAATGATACCCCTTCTCTCTCCCTCCCTTAACCCTTTCTTAGATGTCAAGCAATCTGATGTTGTTATACATAGTTGCACATTTCCATATTAGTCATCTTATACAAGAACATGGAAATAAAAGAAAAAGAATGAAAGACAGAAAATGATAAATAGTAAGCTTCAGTCTGTATTCAGACTATCAGTTCTTTCTCTGGAGGTGGATAATATGCCTCATCATTAGTTCTTTGGGGTTGTCTTGGATTATTGTGAGAATAATATGGTGAGAATAGCTAAGTCATTCACAATTCTTCACTGAACAATTTTGTTGTTGTGTATAATGTTCTATTGGTTCTGTTCACTTCACTATGAATCAGTTAATATAAGTCTTTCCAGGTTTTTCTGAAATTATCCTGCTTATCATTTCTTATAGTATAACAATATTCCATTACAATCATATATCACAGCTTGTTTAACCATTCCCCAATTGATGGGCATCCTTTTGATGTCTGATTTTAGCCACAATGAAAAGAGCTGCTATAAATATTTTTGTACAAATAAGTTCTTTCCCCTTTTTGGGGATGTCTTTGGGATATAGTCCTAGCAGTGGTATTGCTGCATCAAAGGGTTTGCATAGTTTTGTAGCCCTTTGGTCATAGTTCCAAATTGCTGTTCAGAATGGTTGAATCAGTTCACAATTCCACCAACAGTGCATGAATGTCCCAGTTTTCCTACATCCTCTCCAACATCCAACATTTTCATTTTGTTTTTATCAATCTTATAAGTGTGAGATGGTACTTCAGAGTTGTTTTAATTTGCATTTTTTGATTGAGAGTATTTTTTCATATGACTACAGAGAACATGGTTTTTTTTGTATGAAAACTGCCTGTTCATATTCTTTGACCATTTATCAATTTGTAAATGACTTGTATTCTTACAAATTTGACTCAGCTCTCTACATATTTGAGAAATGAAGCATTTTTCAGGGATACTTATTGTATTCCCTTCCCCCAGTTTTCTGCTTTCCTTATAATTTTGGTTGCATTGATTTTATTTGTGCAAAATTTTTTCAATTTTATATGATCAAAATTGGCCCTAAATTCTTCCCTTATCCATAAATATGACAGATGAATGTTCCTTGCTCTCTTCATTTGCTTATGGCATCATCCTTTATGTATAAATCATGTACCCATTTTGACCTTATCTTGGCATACAGTGTGACTCTATTCCTAGTTTCTGCCTGTTTTCCAGTTTTCTCAGCAGTTTTTGTCAAATAATGAGTTTTTGTTTTAAAAGCTTAGCTCTTTGTGTTTATCAAAACTAAATCACTAAGGTCATTTACTATAATGTAATTTGTTGCCTAATATATTCCACTGATCCACCACTCTATTTCTTAGCCAATACCAAATTGTTTTGATAATTATCACATTAATATATAATTTGAGATCTGGTATGGTTAGGTTACCTTCTTTCCTCCCTTAATTCCCTTGATATCCTTGATAATTTTGTTCTTCCAGATGACTTTTGATATTTTTTTCTAGTTCTATAAAATATTTTTTGATAGTTTGGTATGACATTGAATAAATGAATTAATTTAGGCAGAATTGCCATTTTATTACATTGGCTCAGCCTACCCATCAGTAATAGATATTTTCCTAATTGTTTAGATCTGACTTTATTTGTGTGAGAAGTGTTTTATATTTGTGTTCATGTAGTTCCTGGGTTTGTCTTGGCAAATTGATGCTTTAGTATTTCATATTGTTTCCAGCTATTTTAAATGGAATTTCTCTTTCTATCTCTTGCTGCTGGACTTTATTGGTAATATATAGAAATGCTGATGATTTATGTGGGTTTATTTTGTATCCTGAAACTTTGCTAAAATTGTTAATTATTTCAAGTAGTTTTTTAGTTGATTTTCTAAGAATAACATCATATCATCTGCAAAAAGTAATAGTTTTGTTTCTTCTTTGTCTATTTTAAATCCTTCATTTCTTTTTTCTCATTTTGCTATAGCTAAGATTTCTAATGTAATATTCAATAACAGAGGTCACAATGGACATAATGGTTTCACCCCTGATCTTAGTGGAAATATTTCTAGTTTATCTCCATTACAGATAATGTTTGCTGATGGTTTTAGAAAAATATTACTCATCCTTTTAAGGGAAACTCGATTTATTCCTATGTTTTCCAATATTTTTTAATAGGAATGGGTGCTCTATTTTGTCAAAGGCTTTTTTTTGTATCTATCGAGATAATCATATGATTTCTGTTGATTTTGTTATTGATATGGTCAATTTTGCTGAAAACTCAATTTTGAGTTTTCCCAATATTGAACCAACCCTGTATTCCTGTTATAAATCCCACCTGGGCTTAGTGTATGATCCTTGTGTTATATTTCTGTAATCTCTTTGCTATATTTGATTTAAAATTTTTGCATCAATATTCATTAGTGAAATCGGTCTATACTTTTTTCCTCTGTTTTGGCTCTTCCTGGATTAGGTATCAGCACCATATTTGTGTCATAAAAATAATTTGGAAGGACTCTTTCTTCATCTAATTTTCCAAATAGTTTATGTAGTATTGAAATTAATTTTTTTTAAGTGTTTGGTAGAATTCATTTGCAATCCCACCTGTCCCTGGGGATTTTCTTAGAAAGTTCATTGATTGTTCAATTTCTTTTTCTAACATTGGGCTATCTAAATGTTTTTTCTTCTGTTAATCTGGATAATTCGTATTTTTGTAGATAAAGGCAGCTAAGGTGGTGCAGTGGATAGAGCACCAGTGCAAGAGTCAGGAGGATCTGAGTTCAAATTTCAGCTCAGACACTTAACACTCACTAGCTGTGTGACCTCGGGCAAGTCACTTAACCCCAGTTCCTCATCCTGGGTCATCTCCAGTCATCCTGATGAATATCTGGTCACTGGATTCAGATGGCCCTGGAGGAGAAGTGAGGCTGGTTACCTGCACAGCTCTCCTTCACTCAAAACAAAGTCAAGTGCAAGTCATGCCATTATTTCTCTGATGGCAGGGTCTTTGGCAACGAAGGACTAACACACACTTTTGTAGATATTTACCCATTTCATTTAGATTGCCAAATTTCTTGACATATATTTGGGCAAAGTAGCTCCCAATAATTGTCTTAATTTCCTCTGAATTCACTCCTCTCATTTTTGATAGTAGTGATTTGGTTTTCTTCTTTTCATTTTTAATCAAATCAAATAATGGTTTATCTATTTTACTGTTTTCTTCATAAAATCAGCTTCTAGTTTTATTTACTAGTTTAATGGTTTTCTTACTTTCAATTTTATTAATCTCTCCTTTGATATTTAGGATTTCCATTGAGGATTTTTAATTTGTTCTTTTTCTAGTATCTTTTTAGTTGCATGCTCAATGCATTGATCTGATTTTTCTCTATTTTACTGATGTAAGCAATTAGAGATATAAAATTTACCCCCAAGTGCAACTTTGCACTCTATAAATTTTGATATGTTGCCCATTCTTGTCATTTTCTTTAATGAAATTATTGATTACTTCTATAATTTATTCTTTGACTCACTTATTTTTTAGGATTGATTATTTCATTTTCAGTTAATTTTTATTGCATTATGATCTGAAAAGGATGCACTTGCTATTTCTGCTTTTCTGCTTTTGGTTGTGAGGCTTTTAGGTCCTAACATAAGGTCACCTTTTGCGTAGGTGCCATGTGCCACTGAGAAAAAGACAATCCTTTCTCTTCTCATTCAGTTTTCTTCAGAGATCTATATCTAACTTTTCCAGAATTTTATTTACCTCCTTAACTTCTTTCCTTTTTTTTTTTTTGGTTAGATTTATCTAGTTCTGAGAGGGGAAAGTTGAAGTACAGCTTTTATTCTCTATCTCCTCCTGTAACTCATTCAACTTCTTAAAAAATTTAGATGCTATGCCATTTGCTGCATATATGTTTAATATTGATATGACTTCATTGTCTGTGGTACCTTTCAGCAAGTTTCAGTTTCCTTCCTTATGTCTTTTAATCAGATCCATTTTTGTTTTTACTTTGTTTGAGATGATGATTGATACCCCTTCTTTCTTTGCTTTTGCTGAAGCATAATAAATTCTCCTCTAGCCCTTTACCCTGTGTATATCTCTTTGTTTCAGATGTGTTTCTTGTAAACAACACATTGTAGGATTATAGTTTTTAATCTATTCTGCTATCCACTTCTGTTTTATAGGTGAATTCATCCCATTCACATTTATAGTGATGATAACTGTGTATTTTCCTCCATGCTATTTTCCCTTTATCCCCTTTTGATCTTAACCTTCACCCTTTCCCTCCTCACAAATATTTTACTTGTAATCACCACCTTCCCCAGTCTACCCTTACTTACTCTCCCTTCTATTATCCCTGTCCTTTTTTTTAACTTCCCGATGGGATAAGATAGATTTCTTACTGAGTGTGTGTGTGTGTGTGTGTGTGTGTGTGTGTGTGCATGTGTGTATGTGTATGTTATTCCCTCTTTGAGTCAATTTTGATGAGAGCAAGGTTTAAACTTTGCCTGCCACCCACACCCATTTATCCTTCCATTACAATAGTTCTTTTGTGCCTCTTTTATGTGGTATAATTTACCCTGTTCAATCTCTCCCCTCCTTCTTCCAGTGAAATTTTCTTTCACACGCTTTTATTTTATTTTTTGGAGAGGGAGTATCATTCCATCAAAATCTCCGTATATCTATACCATCTGTCTGTATATGCTCCTTCTAACTGCTGTTATAGTAATAAAGTTCTTAAGAGTTACACATATAATAATTGCCATATAGAGTTTAACTTTACTGAATTTATTACAGTTTCTCTTTCTTTCTTTCTTTCTTTCTTTCTTTCTTTCTTTCTTTCTTTCTTTCTTTCTTTCTTTCTTTCTTTCTTTCTTTCTTTCTTTCTTTCTTTCTTTCTTTCTTTCTTTCTTTCTTTCTTTCTTTCTTTCTTTCTTTCTTTCTTTCCATGTTTCCCTTGAGTCATGTATTTGGAGGTCAATTGTTTTTATTAAGCTCTGTTCTTTTAATTAGGGATGTTTGAAAGTCCTCTATTTGTTTAAATATCTATTTCCCCCCAGAATGATTATATTCAATTTTGCTAGGTAGGTGATTCTTGGTTGAAATCCTAGCTCCTTTGCCTTCTGGTATATCATATTTCAAGTCCTCTGCTCCTTTAATGTGGAAGCTGCCAAATCCTGTGTAATCCTGACTGTAGCTCCATGATATTTGATTGGTTTCTTTTTGGTTGCTTGTAGTACTTTCTCCTTGATCTGTGAGCTCTGGAATTTTTCTATGACATTCCTGGGAGTTTTAATTTGGGGATTACTTTCAGGTGGTGATTGGTGGATTCTTTCAATTTCTGTTTTGTTCTCTGGTTCTAATATCAGGGCAGTTTTCTTTGACAATTTCTTGAAAGATGTTGTTTATACTTTTTTTTTAATCATGCCTTTCATGCAGTCCAGTAATTCTTATATTTTCTTTCCCGGATCTACTTTGTAGACCAGTTGTTTTTCCAATGAGAAATTTCATAGCTTTTCTTTTTTTTTTTAAAGTTTTTTGATTTTGTTTTATCATATCTTGGTATCTCATAGAGTCATTAGCTTCAATTTGTTCAATTCTAATTTTTAAGGAATTATTTTCTTCAGTGAGCTTTTGTAATTCCTTTTCCATTTGGCCAATTCTATTTTTAGGGAGTCATTTTCCTTGGTAAATTTTTGTATATCTTTTCTCATGCTATTGACTCTTTTCGTGATCCTCTTGCCTTACTCTCATCCCTTCCCCCATTTTTCTTCTACTTCTCTAATTTGCTTTTTAAAATTCTTTTTAAGCTCTTCTAGGAATTTTTTTATGGGCCTGAGACCAAATTACATTTTTCTTTGAGGCTTCACACATAGCCATTTTGACACTATTGTCCTCTTCTAAGTTTATGCCTTGATCCTCCCTGTCACAATAATAGCTTTCTATGGTCCCTTTTTGTTTTTGCTTTTGCTCACATTTTTCTGCTTCTTCTGTGACTTAGTATTTTTATGTGAGAGTTGGGCTCTGGTCCTGCAATGTCCTAAACTTTTTGTGCTGAGGCTCGGGTTCTTACTGAAGGCTTTCACTGGACATCAGGGCTAAGCTATTTGCTTTTACTGGGGGGTAGGCTACTCTTCTGGATTGTAATGGGGCCTGGGATCTTCTTGTTGGCCTTCCCTGGGTGTGGAGTTTAGCTAATGGCCTGTAACAGTTGTGGGGCTTTTCTTCTGGGTCGCTATTTCTGGTGGCTGGCCTTGGAAGATAGATCTAATTGCTGGCCTGCCCCCGGGGTGGGGGTCTTACTTCTGAGTTGCTATGGAAACATGATCTCTCTGCTGACAACCCCCAGGGGTGGAGTCTGACCAGTGCTAGGGTGAGGCTTCATTACTGGTCAGTAATAGGGTCAAGATCTTGCTGGTGGCTTGTGTTAGAGGTTGGGTCTCTGAGATGAGGCCTTGCTGGACTACACAGACTATTCACTTTCCTAAGGGGCTGCTGGATTGCAGGAGGGTAGGACCTTGCTGGTAGATTTCCCCAGGCTGGGAACCTTGCTGCAGGCCCCCTGCTCCTAGGTTGACTGTTGCTATTTTTGGACCTCTTTCCCCTCCCATCCCAGTGAAACAGACCTTTCCTATTGGGCTTGTAAGCTGCTTCCCAGGTCCTTGATCAATTTTGAGACAGTTTTCTAATTGTTTGGAAGGAAATTTAGAAGGACTTCAAAGGGTTCTATCTCACTGTTATATTGGCATCAGAAGTCCTCCATCTCTTCTGATATTGTGACTATGTCCAGGCTTATTAGCAAATAGGTCATGTCTGCTGCCTTCTTTCTATAACTGTGTCAGGTACCTAAGTTTGGTCTTCCCACCTAGATCATGGGATTCTAGATTTAAGGGACCTCAAAGCTCAGCTAGTGTAACTACTTTATTTTACAGATGAAGGAACTGAGGCTCAAGATCATATAATTACTTCATGGGATCATAGATTTGGAACTAGGAGCAAATTTAAAGACTATCTACTGCAATATCCTCATTTTACAAACAAGGAAACAGAGGCTCAAAGTGGTTAAGTGACTTGCCCTGGATCATATAGCTATAGAAGAGACAGGATTTGAATCCAATTTTTCTGATTCATAATAGAGTACACTTTCCACTCTACCATGTTGATTCTTCCTACTCTCTCACCATCTTCAATCCCAAGCAACTTCCAAAGTGCTCACATCCAATTCTATCCTTCCAGTCTTCTTCCATGAATCCTCTCTCTGAGGAATGCTGTAGCCATGGTAGCCTACTTGCTGTTTCTCATGAACCCTACTTTTCTGAACCTTAAGACACACTGTCTTCTATATGTGGAATCCATTTTCTCCTCACCTCTGCTCCAAGTGAAGGAGCTAAGGCTCTTGCCCAACCTACCCTTGTTTCACATTCCTGCATTTATTATTGTGCTCAGCTGTCAGCAATGAACTCTGGTCCTCTCTTGTTAGTTACCACCCAACATAGAAGTGATGTCCTTACACTAACTTTCACAGGATTATAGATTTGAGACTGGAAAAGACTTCAGTGGGGTGCTATTTAATCCAACTCCTTCATTTTACAGATGTAGAAACTGAGGACCAGAGATAGCCATTTGCTCATTTGTCTGAGGTAGGATTTGTGGATTGATTGATTGATGGATTGAGGAGATACCTGCTCAGATCCAGGTTGACATAGACTCAATTCAATTCAGCCACCATTCATTAAATAAGCACTTACTATGTTTGATAGGTACAGGGTTAAGTGCTGGGGCTATAAACATGAAAATGGACAAAGACTATCTCTGCCTGCAAGGAGTTTACATTCTATTGGGAAGAGAATGGTTTTGTGCAGAAGATGGTGAGCTTTGAAAGGATACTGAAATGCAGAAGTAAGGATCAATTTATCTTTTCTCCCCTTCCTCCTCAGTAGAATGCCAGATCCTTGAGGAGACATCTCTCCTTTTGTCTTTGCGTCCTTAGTACCCAGCATGAGAATGCTAGCACACAGTAGGTACTTAGCAGATGGTATTAATTGAATGACTGATCTTTTATTTTTTATTTTTTAAAATTTACTTATTTAACTTTTTACATTCATTTTCACAAAGTTTTGGGTTTCATATTTTCTCCCCATTTGTCCACTCCCTCCACCCCAATACACTAAGCATTCTAATTGCCCCTATCACCAATCTGCCCTCTCTTCTACCATCCCTCCCTTCCCTTGTCCCCATATTCTCTTTTGTCCTGTAGGGTCAGATAACTTTCTATTCCCCATTGCCTGTATTTCTTATTTCATAGTAGCAAGAACAATACTCGACAGTTGTTCCTAAAAATTTGAGTTCCAACTTCTCTCCATCCCTCTCTCCCCACCCATTCCCTTTGGGAAGGCAGGCAATTCAATATAGGCCATATCTGTGTAGTTTTGCGAATGACTTTGATAATAGTCGTGTTGTGTAAGACAAACTATATTTCCCTCCATCCTATCCTGCCCCCCCATTGCTTCTATTCTGTCTTTTCATCCTGTCCCTCCCCAAGAGTGATGATTTCAAATTGCTCTCTCCTCTCATTGCCCTCCCTTCCATCATCCCCCCCACCCTGCTTATCCCCTTCTCCCCCACTTCCCAATATTGTAAGATAGGTTTTCATACCAAAATGAGTGTGCATTTTATTCCTTCCTTTAGTCAAATGTGATGAAAGTAAACTTCATGTTTTTCTCTCAGCTCTCCTCTTTCCCCCTCTACTAAAAAGTCTCCTGCCTGCCTCTTCTATCTATGAGAGATAATTTGCCCCATTCCATTTCTCCCTCTCTCCTCCCAATATATTTCTCTCTCATCACTTAACTTCATTTGTTTTAATATATAATCCCATCCTATTCAATTCACTCTGTGCTCTCTATCTCTGTATGTGCATGTACGCAGCATGTGTGTGTGCGCACACATGTGTATGTGTCTGTGCGTGCACGTGTGTATGTGCATGTGTGTGTGTAATCCCACCAACCACCCAGATGCTAAAAAGTTTCAAGAGTTACAAATATTGTCTTTCCATGTAGTAATGTAAACAGTTCAACTTTAGTAAGTCCCTTATGACTTCTCTTTGCTGTTTCCTTTTTCATGCTTCTCTTCATTTTTGTGTTTGAAAGTCAAATTTTCTTTTCAGCTCTGCTTTTTTCATCAAGAATGCTTGAAAGTCCTCTATTTCATTGAAAGACCATTTTTCCCCCGAAGTATTATACTCAGTTTTGCTAGGTAGGTGATTCTTGGTTTGAGTCCTAGTTCTTTTGACTTCTGGAATATCCTATTCCACACCCTTCAATCCCTTAATGTAGAGGCTGCTAAATCTTGTGTTATCCTGATTGTATTTCCACAATACTTGAATTGTTTCTTTCTAGCTGCTTGCAATATTTTCTCCTTGACCTGGGAATCCTGGAATTTGGCCACAATGTTCCGAGGAGTTTCTCTTTTTCTTCAATACTTATTTTGCCCTCTGGTTGGAGAATCTCAGGGCAGTTTTCCTTGATAACTTCATGAAAGATGATGTCTAGGCTCTTTTTTTGATTATGGCTTTCAGGTAGTCCCATAATTTTTAAATTGTCTCTCCTGGACCTATTTTCCAGTCAGTTGTTTTTCCAGTGAGATATTTCACATTCTCTTCCATTTTTTCATTCTTTTGGTTTTGTTTTGTGATTTCTTGGTTTCTCAGAAAGTCATTAGCCTCCATCTCTTCCATTCTAATTTTGAGAGAACTATTTTCTTCAGTGGGCTTTTGAACCTCCTTTTCCATTTGGTGAATTCTGCTTTTTAAAGCATTTTTCTCCTCATTGGCTTTTTGAACCTCTTTTGCCAATTGAATGAGCCTATTTTTCAAGGTGCTATTTTCTTCAGCATTTTTTTGGGTCTCCTTTAGTAAGGTGTTGACCTGCTTTTCATGCTTTTCTTGCATCTCTCTCATTTCTCTCCTCATTTTTCCTCCACCTGTCTAACTTGATTTTCAAAATCCTTTTTGAGCTCTTCCATGGCCTGAGCCCATTGAATATTTATTTTTGATGTTTGAGATACAGAAGCCTTGACTTCTTTGTTTTTCCCTGATGGTAAGCATTGTTCTTCCTCATCTGAAAGGATGGGAGGAGATGTCTGTTCACCAAGAAAATAACCTTCCATGGTCTTATTTTTTTCCCTTTTCTGGGCATTTTCCCAGCCAGTTACTTGACTTCTGAGATTCCTCTCCACACCCACCTCACCTCCAGATATGCCCAGCTAGTGCTTGGGGTCTGAGATTCAAATGCTGCTTCCCAGCCTGAGGGCTTTCGGTGGGGGTGGGGCTGCTATTCAGTGTGAGATTAAGTTCAGATGCTCAGGTGGGGTCAAGGCCACCACCAGGGGCTCAGTTCCCTCAGGGGGTTTATGTGGAGACCTTCAACAATGGATCCAAGCTCCTGTCTGCTTTGGGAGCCTCTGTCTGCCACTGCCTTCTCTGCTGCCTCGCGAGGGGGCCTGAGTTATGGAGACACCCCGCTCCCCTCTTGGCCAGCCAAACAGGCTCTCTCACTGACCTTTGGCACCTATGGGTGGAGGGACCTGCGCAGCCACTGGAGATTCTGTCCCTGAAGCCTGCTCAAATCTACTCCTCTCAGTGCCATGTGGCCAAGGCAGGGCTTGGCTCTGCTCCATGTCTGGTGTGCAATGGACCTTTGGTGCCAATTTTTCAGGTCTCTTTGTAACGGAAATCTCCTCCACTCCATTGCTATGTGGCTTCTGCTGCTCCAGAATTTGTTGGGAGTTCTTCTTTACAGCTATTTTATGGGCTGTGGGTTAGAAGCTAGCATACATGAATCTTTCTACTCCACCATCTTGGCTCCTCCATGACTGATGTTTTAAATGGAAATGTTCATCTTGCATACATGTCCATAGTTCAGAAGAGAACAGGGGAGTTCCGTATGAGAAGGAGTGTTGAAAAGGTTTGGGGTGGGGTCACAGCATAAGAAGGAAGAATGATATCTCAGAGGCAGTAGAATCTCATAACCCCAGAGGCCATCTAATCCAACCCAATACCTGAATAAAACCCCCCCTCTAATATACCCAACAAATGGTCATTAGATCTCAGCTTGCATGAGGGGAAACTCACCACTTCCTCCCAGCCCATTTCACTCTGGGGCAGCTCTCTTTGTGAAGAAGTGTTCCCTTGACATCATACTGAAAGCTCTGTCTCTGTCTCCTGTCTTCTCCACTCCTCTCCCTCTTCCCCTCCCCTTCTCTCCCCTGTCCTCCCTCTGTTCTTCTTTTCTCCCCTCCTCTTTTCTGTTCTGTTCTCTCCTCTCATCCTCTCTTCTCTCTCTCTTTTTGTCTCTCTCTTTTCATCTCCTTGTCTTTCTATCTCCCTCTCTCTCCTCTTTCTGTCTCTGTCTCTCTCTCTCTGCATAACTTCCACCCATCCCTACGAGCTCTGCCCTCTGAGGTCAAGCAGAACAAAACTAATCCCTCTTCCCCTTGACAGCTCAAGGATTGGAAGGTGGAGTCTGGTTTAGAAGCTGGAGTGAAGACTCTGAGATGAGAGGCCCCATTCATCTTCCTTCCAGTAAATGCCATGGGAACGGTGAGGGCAGGGAGAATCAGGGGCTCTAATAAAACACAAGACTGTGGGGGCCTGTGTGGCATCTTTCTAGCTTCTTGCACCTATTAAAGTCTCTTGTTGTAACCTCCACTTAGCTTTCCAGTCTCCAGGACTGAGATACCTATCAATGCAGAGGTACCCTAAGAATGGGACCACTTCTAATCTTTTCAATCTGATGTTTCAGAGTGAGAATGGAGGGAAAGAATAAAGAATGGGCTAGACTCAGAGGGATTAAGGAGAAGAAAAGGGAATAAGCTTCTATTAAATGCTTACATGTACTGAGCATTGTACTAAGTGCTTTACATACATTATCTCATTTGATCCTTGGGAGGCAGATCATTTTACAGATGAGGACACTGAGACAGCAAAGGGTAAGTGACTTACTCAGGGTCACACAACTAAGAGATCTGAAGTTGGATTTGACCTTAAGTCTTTTTGAAACAAGGCCCAAGTCTTTAAGAAAACTGCTAATGAACTGTTAGGGTCATAGATTTAGAGATAGCAGGGACCTCAAAGGCCATCTAATCCAGGTTTCCTGATTTAAAGATAAAGAAACTGAGACTTGGAAGGGGGGAAGAAACTTGCCCACAGTCAAAGAGGTAGTAAGTGGCAGAGTCAGGATTTGAACCCAGGTCCTCTGACTCTGATCCATTCAACAGGGGTATTTGTATGTGTATATTCATGTATGGATGTATATAGAATCCTGGCTTAAAGGGCTGATTATGAGAGACTATCTCTTCATTACCCAAGTCTATTTGAAGGGTAGGGAAGAGAGGAGACAGAGAGAACAAGAGAGACAGAGGGAGAGAGACAGAGAGAGATAGAGAAGAGTGGAGAAGATTGCATCTCTACAATCTCTTACCATCAAATTCTTCTAGTTTCAAGCATTGAGAGAAAAGATGGGTGATATCAACTTCTCTCTTCAGGCTGCTGTGGGGAGAAAAAGACTCGAGGAAGTAGCTGACATGGGAAGATCTGACCATCTCTATTGTGTCCCTTATCCTCCACTTCAGGGAATTTCCCCTTTGGATGAGATCTGAGCTTCTCTCTGTTGAGCTGAGATGTCTTGTTTCCCGTGGGAGAGTTCATTCTTCTGTCTCCCAGACCAGGGTCCTTTCTGCATTTCATTGTCTGGTATGCATTCTCATATATCTAATTTCTGCATCTGCAATGTCTGGTTCAAATTCTATATAGGTGCCAGTGATTTTCACAGGAGAGATACGTGAATGTTTAAGTGATAGTGCAAGTGTACGTAAATGTGTATTAAGATGGGAGTGAGAGCGAGTATGCTGGAGAGTAATTGAGTTTGGGTGTGCCTGAGTCTATGTGAGTTAATGGGAATGTCTGGGAGTGTGTGTGTGTGTGTGTGTGTGTGTGTGTGTGTGTGTGTGTGTGTGAAGAAATAAAAATAAAAGAGTGTGTGACAGTAGCAAATGAGTTCATGAATGGACCGACAAGAGAAAATGAATACGATAATCACTTACATTCCCTCAACCAGTTTGCTTATCTGTCAAATGGGGCTAATCATGCTAGAAGCATCTGCCTCATAGGGCTTTTCTCTAGGATCAAATGAGACAATGCTCTTTAAGTGCATTGCACACATTAAATAACTATAGACATATCCACTAGTATAATTTTTCCTCCCACTTGCAATTTCATTGATGTTCCAATAAGGAAAGCTCCCTTCTCCAGTGCACAACCTCTTTAGTCCATCTTAGCTGTCTGAGGAATCGAAGGTTATGGCTCCAATAGGATAGCACAGCGTGTATGTATCAGTAACAGAATTTGAACTCAGATCTGCCTGATTCTGAGCCAGTTTTTCTATCTATTACTTCACACTGTCTCTCTTTTCTAATTCTTATTCTCCTGTTCTCTCTGGGCCTTCATTCTTTTTTAATGAGAGAGGATTGAATCTGATACACTTTTATGTCTCTCCCAACTCTAGGTCCTAGGAACCATGGTGATAGAATGGAGACAGTGCTAATTCAGGAGTCACAGAAGCTAGGTTCAGATCCAGCCTCCCATAGTTTTTGCCTTCATGGTCTTCAGTCTTATTATCCGTAACATGAGGTGGCTGGACTGGCTGGTCTCTGAAGGCCTGTCTGACTCTACAGGATGCTGCCTGTGATGAGTGTGTGAATGAGGATAAATGAGAATGTGTCCAATGTTGCCCTCATGGTAAATGGCCTATCTTCTCCTTCTGTTTCCCCCAAATAGCCCCTGATCTAACCTTGGCAAAGTTGCTTGGAATGCCAATGTTTGGCTGGGCCATGTCCCTAGAACCTAGAGGACAGAGGATGGGAGTGAGGGGGGTGGGGCATAGGGATCCAGATCCTCATGGGACCTCCTGCCATCTGGCCAGCAAAGTGGATCCTTGGAGCCTCACAAACCCCACCATGTGCACTGCCCATCCCTCTTGGCCCCCTTGGGGCTCCCCAATTCCTTTTCCACCACCCCTTCAAGATGACACTGGCATCTGTGAAGGGCCTAGAACACAGCAGATGGTCTGGTTCCCTCAGAGTCAGGCAGGGGGTGCTGCTCAGTGAGAAGGGATGGGGCACACAGCCCACACCCATACCACATGGGCACACACACTCCTCATAATTGTCCCGTTGTAGTCTCGTGCCTTGCTCCTGTCCATTCCCCTCCCCTTCACTCCCCTCACCCAGCCAAGGCCCCTCTAGCTGAGAGCTCTGACAAGGGTCCGACTTTGCTTTGTCTGGTAATTAGCCCATCAGAAGGAGTGGAGAAGCTGTGGGAAGCCTTCCAGTTGGGGAAGAAAAGGAGTCCAGTCTCTGGCTGTCTATGAAAGGACCCAGGCCAAATTTTCGTGTGCAGAGAAAAAGAAAGCTCTGAAATTAGCACCTCTCCAAGTAACAACCGTCATTTCTTCCTTCAGCTTTTAAAAACATTTCTCTTGAACACATCTACGGAACAAAGGAAGAGGGGGAGAACCCTCCTTAATCTTTCAGGTAAGAGGGAAAAAAATCCAAGTGTGAGGAGGGGGCTGTGGTCCTATTCAGCCCTAGGATCCAGAGGTGAAAGGAACCTTGTAAGTCAGAGAAAGAAACTGAGGCCCAGAGGTGACACAGGTAGGAGCAGAAAGATCATAGAAGGAAGGAACCTTGGAGCTCCTCTGGCTCATTCATTTCATTTACTAGGAAAAAAAAACTAAAACCCAGAGAAAGAAGTGATTTTCTCAAGTTTATGCAGAGTCCACAGCAGAAATAGGGCATCTGACTTCAAATTCACCTCTCTTGGCCCTCCCTCTCCCCATGGATCACCTAGGCAATGATAACTCCAACTCATATTTCCCCAGGGATTTCTAGTTTACAAAGCACTCACTTTCCTGAACAAATGATTTCAATGAAGTCTTAGCACCTTCCGGCTCAGCCAGGGCAAGAGACTTGCTGAAAACATAGAATAAGTAAATGATGGAATTTGGGGCTTGTGAGGGTCTCTCAGGACAGTGACCCTTCCATTAGCAATTTGAACCAACTCACTTATGACCAGGTTGGGAAAGAACATTAGTTCCTTATGAGAAAGCCAGGTCCCCAACAAGCAATGGCTAAAAGTTGGAGTCTTACCTGCTAATCCCTCAGAGCTTTATGGAGCTGATGCATTTAAAGAATTCTGATATAATCACAGAATTTCCAGATCTGAAAGAGCCCCCAGGCAGCTAGATGTACATGATAGAATGGAACAGATTCCCTGTGTTGTAGTCAGGGAGACTTGAGTTCAATCCCATTTCAGGCACTTACTAACTGTGTAACTCCAGGCAAGTCACTTAAACACTGCCTCGATTTCCTCAGCTGTAAAATGGGCTTCAAAGTAGCACCTACCTCACAGGGTTGTTGTGAGGAGCCAATGAGACAGTATTTGTAGAGCTCATAGTAGGTGCTTAATAAAGGTTTGTTTCTTTCCTGCCTTCCTTAGAACAGGGAATATCGGGACTGGGAGGAGGCTTAGAGCAGGGGATGTTAGAACTGGGAGGTGCCTTAGATATCATGCAGTCCTACTTCCTCACTTTACAGATGAGGAAACTGAGGGGAAAGTGACTGGTTCCTAGTCCATCAAGTAGTACAGTACATGTAAAGGAAAGTATCCTGGAGTGGCTGCACTGTGAGCAACTTATGGGACCTTGGATGGCTGCCTTACCTTCTATGGGCCTCAGTTTTCTCTCTGTAAAATAGACTGGGGTTGAACTAGACGAGTTCTGAGGTCCCCTCTATGTCTACATCTTGGATCCTGTGACTAGATCACCTCTTGGTCTATAACTAGCCATGATTATAAACTTGTATTGATAATCATAACCACTGGGAAGGGAAAGGGGAGGTTTTCAGAGCAGGCATCATTGCTTCCCTCTGACAGGTAAGGAAACAGAGGCGCAGAAGCATTGGGTCACCTATACTCACAGACCTAGACCTAGAGAAAACCTCGTAGACCATTTAGCCTAATCATTCCCTGCCCTCATTTTATAGTGGAGGAAGCTGAAGCCCACTGAGGTTAAGTGATTTGGTAATAGTGGAGGTGAAATTCCAATTCAGCTCCCGTGACTCAGGAATCACTGCTCTTCTAAGACCGGCTAATAGTAAAGTCAGGACTTCCAGAATCCTAGCTCAAGCCAAATTAGTAAGAATATTGGTGAAGAAGGAAATGTGTGGGGAGACAACAGGGTTGGGGTTGGGTGGGATGGGTGGGGTGGAGGTGGGGGTGTGGCAGGTGTGGCAGACCCACTCACCAATTCCTCTGTGTGGGGGCTGCTGCTTTCAAACAGAAGCAATTGGAGACTGCTTTTCCAGTCACAAAGCAGGCCCAATAATCCTTGTTTGCAAAGCAATTTGACATTCTGTGATAAAAGCAGCCCTATAAGGATTCTTAGAGATTTACAAGCAGAAGTAAAATTTTATTGACAATTGTTATTTGGGAGACACCTGCTTAGTGGTTTCCATCTTGCCGAAGAGTGAGATTATTCAGACACTGATGGGGCCAGGAGCCCAGAGACTGTAAAGCAGCCGCCTACATCCTGCTTTACAAGCCTGCAGGCCTGGCCAGTCAGCACTTACCGAACATTTCAATGCAAGTCAGGCTTCCTCAGAGATTCACTGTGTGCCTGCAAGCTTAGCCTAAGAGGCCTCTAAACCCCCAGTGGAAGGCTCAGATCCCCCCCAGAGGCTCTTGGTCAGAGCAAAGATTACACACAGTTGTCAAAGCCAAATCCTGGCCCTCCTTTTTCTAATTCCCCCTCCCTCCCCAGCAAACAGATTGCCAGATGGCTCCAAAGGCCAATGAGAATTGAAACTTTTCCCGGGCTTCAGTCTGCTCAGGTCTGGACCACATCGTGGTGATCCTAGACCAGTCATTTTCTCTACAGATCGATATCAAAGGGCCACTGGACTGGATGGTCTCCACTATTCTTTCTATTCCTCTATGGTTTCTAGCTTTAATGTTTTATCTTTGAAGGACCCCTCCCAGTTCTGACATTCTTTGTTCTAAAACTTAGAATCTAAGGACAAAACCAGCTCTGACATTCCCTGTTCTAAGTCCCCCCAAACCCCCAACTCTGATATTCTCTTTTCTAAGATCCCTTCTGTCTCTGATATTATAGGTTCCACACACCCTTTGGGCCCAATATTTTATGATTCTAAGTCTGGGATTTAGAGAGTCTCAGTATACATTGTTGACCTTCATTCTAGTATTTACATATTCCTGAATCTGTGGGTTGGTGTGAATAGCTAAGGTACAAGTTCTACCCAAGCAAACCTTGACCCACAAGAAAACCCCAAAGAGATTTGTTCCCATTCTCCAAAATGTATTGGTTCCTCCACTCCCATGAAATGATTCATCTCAAACTTTGCATACTTTTCTAATTCCATGCTTTTCCCGACTCAGTCCCCTTTCTTGAGATGTCCTCTCTTATCCTATGCTCTCTACCCTCTGCTTTTCCACACCATGACAATTTTTCTAGGATCATATCAAAGGTCCCATGTTCTCTTCCCCTTCCCTGAAGACCCTAGCACACAGAGGTCTCTCTCATTTATCTTTCCTTTGACTCTTGGGAGGCATATTCTGCCTGATGGCATCTCATATTATTTAGAGAAGCTATGTACTCTAAAGGGAAGGAAGGGCTTGAGTTAAAATTCTAACTCATATACTTACTAGCTTTTGGGCAAATGTCTTAACCTTGCTGAGGTTCAGTTTTCTCATTTATAGAATGAATATAATAATTCTCAGGCTACCTCATTGGGGATACAAAAGAAAGCAAACAATATAGCCCTTGTCATTGAAGAATTGATATTATAAGTTCCATTAGTATCAGTCAAGGATATTATGCTTAAGCCTTAAGCCTTCTCTAATCTCCTTAATTCCAGAGATTTCCCTCTTTTGGTTATTTCCTATTTATCCCGTATTGGCTCCTTTGTATATACCTGTTTGCAGGTTGTCTCCACCATTAAAGTCTAAACTCTGTGAGGGCAGGGATTATTGTTTGTCTCTTTTTGTATCCCCAGAGTTTAGCACAGTACCTGATAGGGAGTAGGGCATTTAATAAATGTTTATTGTTCATTGAATGGATCTAATACACCTTACCCTGGATCCTTGTACAGAGCAAGTTAGTAAAATATATTAAATTAGTTAAGATTCTACTAGTTAATTGGTGGAGATGTGAATTAAAACAACCATTCTGGAAATCATTTTGAGATTGTGCAAATAAAGTAATTAAAATGTCCATACATACCCTTTGACTAGAGATTCCATTGATATGGCATATACTTAAAAAAGATTATTGCGCAAAAATAGAGGATCCATATATCCATGAACATTTATAGCAGCCATTTTTGTGGTAAGCAAAGAAATGGAAACAAATTAAATGCCTACCATTTGGGGAATGGCTAAACAAATTGTGATCCAGTCCTTAGCATGGTGCTTGGTACATAGCAGACCATTAATAACACCATTAATAAATACTCATTGACTACACCAATGTAACAATGTAAAAGACCTATAGTAGACGATGGATATGGTGAAAACAGCAAAGAGAAGCAAAGAAAGACCCATATGGTCTGATGAAAAGTGAAGTAAACAGAGCAAGAAAAAAATATACACAAT
Organism: Bettongia penicillata ogilbyi; assembly: GCA_023548195.1. Taxonomy (NCBI): domain Eukaryota; kingdom Metazoa; phylum Chordata; class Mammalia; order Diprotodontia; family Potoroidae; genus Bettongia; species Bettongia penicillata. Next base: position 1,149,098 of record JAJHZJ010000440.1, read on the forward strand.
GACTTCAACAATATAAATGGAAAGACCAACCACTACAAAACAATTGAACAGAAATATGAAATTACAAAGGGTAAGTAGAGCAGAGATGGCACAGTAAAGTCAGTAACTCACTTGAGCTCTCCAGTTCCACTCCAAACAACATTAAAATAATGCCTCAAAACAAATTCTAGAGTGGCAGAAACCAAGTAGGGATGAAACAATTGCCCAGCCCAAGACAACTTAGAAGGTCAGCAGGAAAGGTCTATCTCACTGGGGTGGTGGTAATGTCTTAAGCAAAGCCTCAAAGAAAAACACAGCTTAAGCATTAGTTCAGCAGTAATTCTTAGAAGAAATGAAGCAAGGATTTTTTAATTGTTAAAAAATAATTTCTAAATGAAATGAGAGTGCTAGTGGAACAATCAGAATTGAGAGTTACGGAGGAAAGTCTTGGAAAGAGAATTATCAGAACACAACTTTACATAATCAACAGAATCCTTGAAAATTAGAATGAACCAAAAGGAAGTTAATGACTTTCTATATGACAATAAGAAATATTAAAACAAAATCAAAAGACTTAAAAAAGAAGAAAATATAGGGAATCAAATATCTAAAAGAGCTGACCTGGAAAACAAATAAAAGAAATTGAGAATAAATTTAAATCAAAAAAGCTTCTAGACATCACTTTTCACCAAATCATTAAAGAAAACTGCCCAGATTGCTCAGAACCAGAGAGCAAAATGAAAGTGGATAACATATACTGGTCATTTCCTGAAAGAAACCCCTAAACAAGTATGGCAAAACATCAGAGATAAAGTCCAGAGCCTCCAGGTCAAAGAAAAATAAATAAGCATCCAGAATGAGAGATTTCAATACCAAAGACTCACAGGTGGATCACATGAAATTTTGCAGCTACTACCGTAAAGAAATGGAGAACTCAGAATACTATATTGCCAAAATTAAAACAGACAGACTTGTAATTAAGAATAACTCACCTAGTAAAAATGAATATAAAGCTACAGGGAAAAATGAATTGTTAACAAAATCAAGTTCTTTCAAGCATTCCCAATGAAAAGGCCAGTGCTGAGTAGAAACATCCACATATAATCACAGGAGTCAAGAGCTATATATAACAAAAAAGATAAACACAAGAAATGTTAATACAACAAACAATTCCATTCTGACAGGGAAGACAAGAAAAAGAATATACTACTAGGGAAGCACTGAAAGCCTACAGACCCCTCCCCCCACCCCCAAATAGCTCTAGAAACAGCAGCATAAAAAACCTGAAACTTGGAACAATCTCAACCTCTACTGTAGGAGCAGAGTCCAACTTTAACATAAAGTTAAAAGTGAAGAAATAGACTGGAAAAATAATCAAACAACCACAAAAACAGCAAAGAACCCGAACATCGAAAGTTACAGAAAAGATCAATACACAAATGCAGAAGAAGAAAACAAAATCCAAACATTTACATACAAAGCCTCAAAGAAAAAGACATGAGAACTGATCACAGATTCAAAAATAATTCCAGGATAAAAGTGATGGAGGGAAATACACAGTTCATAATTATAATAGTGAATATGAAGAACTCATTCATAAAATAGAAATGGAAAGCAAAATGAATTAAAAACCAGAATCTTATTATATGTTGTTTACAAGAAACACATTTGAAGCAAGAAGACATACACAAAGGTAAGGGGTTGGAGCAGAATCTATTGTGCTTTTGCTGAAGTAAAAAGAAAAAACAAAACAGGGGTAGCAATCATGATCTCAGACAAAATCAAATCAAAAATATATCTAAATTAAAGAAACAAGCTGATAAATTGCATATTGCTAAAAGGTACTATAAACAGTGAAGTAGTATCAATATAAAACATATACGCACCAAATAGTATAACCTCCATATTCCTTAAATTAAAAGTTAAATGATTTGCTGGAGTAAATAGACAGTAAAACTATACTAGTTGGGGACCTCAACTTTCCCCTTTCAGAAGTAGATAAATCTAACTAAAAAAATAAACAAGAAAGAAGTTAAGGAGATGAATAGAATTTTAGAAGTTAGAAATGATAAACCTTCGGAAAAAAATTGAATGGGAACAGAAAAGAATAAACATTTTCTCAATTATACATAGTACCCACCTACACAAAAATTGACCATGTATTAGCACATAAAATCCTCACAACCAAATGCAGAAAAGCAGAAATAGTAAACGTATTATTTTCCAGATCATAATGTAATAAAAATTGTATTTATAAAGGATTGTGGAAATACAGATAAAAATTAATTAGAAACAAATATTCTAATCCTAAGGAACAAATGGGTCAAAGAACAGATATAGAAACAATAAATATTTTAAAGAGAATGACAAAGATAAGATAGCATACCAAAAATTTATAAAGCGCAATCAAAGCAGAATTTAGGAAAAATTTTATATCTCTAAACATCAATAAAATAGAGAAAAAGCAGACCAATGAACTGAGTATGCAACTAAAAAAACTAGAAAAAGTACAAATTAAAAATCCCCAATGAGACATCAAATTGGAAATCCTGAAAATCAATGGAGAGATTAATAAAATTGAAAGTAAGAAAATCATTAAACTAGTAAATAAAACTAAAAGCTGGTTTCATGAAAAAAATAGATAAACTATGGTTTAATTCTATTTAAAAAACAAAGGAGAAAACCAAATTACCAGTATAAAAAATGAAAAGGGTAAATTCGCTGCCAATGAACATGGAGTTAAAGTAATTACTAGGAACTATTTTGCTTAATAATATGCCAACAAATCTAGCAATGTAAGTGAAATGGGTGAATATTTACCAAAATATAAATTGCCCAGATTAACAGAAGAGAAAATAAAATACTTAAATAACCCTATCTTAGAAAAAGAAATTGAACAAGCCATACATGCACTCCCCAAGAAAAAAATTACCAGAAACAGGTAGAATCACAAGTGAATTCTACCCAATATTTAAAGCACAACCATTTCCAGCACTATAAAAACTATTTGGAAAAATAGGTGAAGAAAGTCCTAACAAATTTCTTTTATGACACAAATATGGCACTAATACCTAAACCAGGAAGAGCAAAAATGAAGAAGGAATATTATATAGTTCAGTTTCCCTCATGAATATTGATGCAAAAATTTTAAATAAAATACTAGCAAAATGAATACAGCAATATATCACAAAGGTCATATATTATAATTAGGTGGGATTTATACCAAGAAAGCAAGGCTGGTTCAATATTTGGGAAACTATCAGCATAATTAACTATATCAATAACAAAAACAATAAAAATCATATAAAGTTATAAAAAAGTTATAAAAATCTTTTGACACAATGGAAGACTCATTACTATTAAAACCACTAGAAAACACAGGATTAAATGGAGTTTTCCTTAAAATGATACATAGTATCTATCTAAAACTATCAGTAAGCATTATCTGTAATAGGAATAAGCTAAAAGTCTTCCCAATAAAATCTGGGGTGAAATAAGGATTTCATTATCATCACTAATATTCAATATTGTACTAGAAATGCTTGCTATAGCAACAAGAAAAGAAAAAGAAATGAAGGAAGTAGAATAGGCAATGAGGAAACCAAACTATCATCCTTTGCAGATAATATGATGACATACTTAGAAAAGCTAGTTGAAATAATTAACAACTTCAGCAAAGTTGCAGCATGTAAAATAAACCCACACAAATCATCAGCATTTCTGTATATTACCAGCAAAGCCAGCAGTAAGAACGAGAGAAATTCCATTTAAAATAACTGTAGATAATACAAAATATTTGATAGTCTACTTTCCAAGACATACTCAAGAGCTACATGAACACCATTATGAAACACTTTTTGCACAAATAAAATAAGATCTAAACAACAAGAAAAATATTAAATGATCATGGATGGGCTGAGCCAATATAATAAAAATGACAATTCTATCTAAATTAATCATTGCCACACTAATCAAACAATCAAAAATTATTTTATAGAGCTAGAAAAAGTAGAATTCATTTGAAAGAAAAAAAGGTCAAGAATGTCAAGGGAATCAATGAAAAAAATGAAGGAAGGTGTCCTAATGGTACCCAGATATCAAACTATTACTAAGTGGTGGCAATCATCAAAAAAACAAACAAACCAAAAAAAACCCAAAAAACCTGATACTGGCTGAGAAATAGAGTGGTAGATTAGTGGAATGAATTAAGTACATAATAAACTGTAGTAAATTACTATTGTAATCCAGTATTTGATAAACCAAAAGACCTAAATTTGGGGGACCAAAACTCATTTTGACAAAAAATTTGCTGGGAAAAGGAGAAAGCAGTTTATCATAAGTTAGGTTTAAACCAACCTCTTACACTATATAGCAGGATAAGGTCCAAATGGGTACATGAGTCAGACTATAAGCAATTTAGAAGAACATGAAAATTTTTACCTGTCAGATCTACAGATAAAGGAAGAGTTTATGACCAAAGAAGAGATAGAGGTTAATTAAGTAAAATGAACAATTTTGATTACATTAAATTAAAAAGTTATTGCACAAACAAAACCAATGAAGCCAAGATAAAGGAAAGTAGAAAATTGGGGAAAAGTTTTTTTTGGCAATAAATTTCTCTGATAAAGAGAAATGTATAGAGAAATGAGTCAACTATATAAGAATGCAAGTCATTCCCTAATTGACAAATGATCAAAGGGATCAGTTTTCAGAAGAAAAAAATCCAAGCTATTTTTAGCCATGTAAAATGCTCCCAATTACTGGATCAAAGAAATCCAAATTAAAACAACTCTGAGGTACCATCTCATATTTATCAGACTGACAAATATGATAGAAGAGGAAAATGACAAATGATGGAGGGGATATGGAAAAATTGGGATAGTAATGCACTGCTGGTTGAGCTAACTGATCTAACCATTCTGGAGAGTAACTTGGAGCTATGCTCAAAGGGTCATAAAACTGTACCTACCCTCTTACTCAGCAATACCACACTAGGCATATAGCCTAAAGAGATTTTTTTTTAAAAGAAGGACTTGTACATGCAAAAATATTTATAGCAGTTCTTTTAGTGGTGGTAAAGAATGAGAAACTGAGAGGATGCCCATCAGTTGGAGAATGGCCAAACAAGCTGTGGCATATGATTGTGATATACTATAAGAAATGATGAGCAGGATGTTTTCAGAAAAAACCTGGAAAGATTTATATGAACTGATGCAAAGTGAAGTGAGAACCAGTAAAGCATTGTACATAGTAACAGCAATATTATACAATTATCAACTATGAATGACTTAGCTATTCTCAGCAATAAAATGATCCAAGACAATTCTGACTAATGAAAAATGCTATCTAAATCCAGAGAAAGAATTGATGTTCTTTAAATGCAGAGTGAAGCATACTTTAAAAAAACCTTTTCTTTCCTTTCTTCTTTTTTTTGGTCTGTTTTCTTTCACAACATGGCTAATATGGAAATACATTTTACATGACAGCACAAGTATAATCTATATCAAATTGCTTGGATTCTCAAGGAGGGGAGAAAGAAAAAAGGGAGAGACAGTATTTGAAAGTCAAAATGAAAAAAATGTTAAAAATTGTTTTTATACATAATTGAGAAAAAAATAACTTTTTTAAATTAAAAAAAAGTGAAATTACAAAGGCTAAGTTTTACCCCAGAGAAGAGATATGAAAAGACACTTCCTCTAGCTCTTTTGTGGAGATTCAGTTTCTGGGTACAACTTTGCATATGACATCAGATTTTTTTTTGATGTATTCATGGGTTCTGCTAAATTTCTGTTATAAAGAATGATTCTCTGGGAGGGGAGAGGGGAGAGATTATTGAAGAAAATCTAGAAGATGTAAAAAAAGAGATTAACAAAAATCTATTAAAATTGATTAAGATCCCAAGAAAATTGGAGCTGGAAGGGATTGTAGAGATCTGATATGACTTTGGGCAAGTCACTTAACCACCTTGGGTCTCAGTTTCCTTCTTTGTAAAAATTAGAGGATTGAACTAGATGACCTCTGAGGTCCCTTCATGCTATAAATGTATGAGAAAGGTATCTAATATAACCAGATTAAGAAACTGAGACTCAAGAGTGTGACTTGCTTAAGGTCACACAATGAGTCAGGACTCTAAGATCTACATAGGGGCATCGATTTGATGCTCTTTCCACAAGCTTCCCATGGGGCTGAACAGCTCTTACGAAAGTACCTGGTACTATGGGAAGAGCACTGAACCTGTGCTGGAAACCTGGTTCTTCTCCTTACTACTCATGTAATGTTAGGGAAGTCCTTTCCCTTTTCTAGGTCTCACTCTTTCCTTATATAAAAATTAATGGGTTGTTGAGTCCCCTGTCATCCCTAATCTGTCACGATTTTCAGGTTGAGCTGCCTTAGATACTTCTTATAACTGAAGAATGAAGAATGTGAGATGGGAGCCCAGCTTAGAAATTGTCCCTGTCAGTTCAAGCTTCTGGCCCCAGGAGGTTGGAGCTGAGTGACCCTACCTTATCAGCCAGACAAGGCCTCTTCCCTAACCCTCTTAGACGTAATCCTGTCTTTTATGCCTCTGGGGAAAGAAGCTTTGAACTTTCACTTGGCAGGGGTTAGCTCTGACCTCTCCCCGAAGTCCACTGGGAAGATTCCATCCCTTCCGAGAGATAAGACCCAGCCAAAGCTGGCTGTAGAATTAACCCGATTGTCTCGCTTCCCCACTCCTGTTCTAAAAACCAAGGAGTGCCTTTCAGAGAAGTCTTGGGCTATGTAAGGTAAGGTGTGGGGTGAAGCAGTGGACCACAAATTGGAATAAAAATTTGCCTTAGAGATCATTCCATTCATCCTTTTCCTAATTTTACAGAAAAGGAAACTAATGGCCAGGGTTTTAAATTAGTTCTTCCAGCTTTTCTGAAGCACCACAGCATCTGTAGCATTGTATTGTAGGTATTATAGATGCAGAACTGTGAGGTCATCTGGTCTAATGCTCTCATTTTATAAATCAGGAATCTGAGGCTAAGAGTGGTCATCAGACTTTGCACAAAGTCAGACATAGACTAAGAGGCAAAGCTAGGATTTGAACCCAAGTCCCTCTACTCCAATTCGGGTTCCTTCCATTGCATCACACTGGACCCAGCTGACAAATTGAGATAACAGTTGAGACAATAATACTCCAATTTTAGATTTTTGAGATTCCCTTATTGACTTGAGGCAGCCCAGAGGATCTCCTTATGTTTCTCAGGGGAGGAGAATGGGCAAAGGGAGGGACAGATATCTGGGTAATGTAGTAGAAAGAATACCTGACTGCCTAGATTCTAGCCCAGATTCTGCTGATGATTACTGTTTGGCTTTGGAGGCCTAGAACTCACAAAATCACATTTTGAGAGTACCCTCTACTGCTGGGATCCCTCTCTCTGAATGTAGGGTACAGGGCTTCTCTTATAACCTTTAAAGAGGGGGCCTATGCTGGCCATTTCTTCATTTCCCACTAAGCTACACTCCTCTGGATTCCTCTGTCATATCTTGAGGGGAGAATCTTCCCTCCACCACACCTTTTCCAGCTTCCTTTATATGAAGTCTTCATTGTTAAAATATAAGCCTCCTGAGGGAAGGGACTATCTTTCTGTTGCTTATATTTGAACTCCCAGTGCCTGACACATGGTAGGCATTTAACAAATATTTGTTGACTGGTTGATACTTGTGCCTCAGTTGTACTTTGTACAGATTGAAGCTACCAATATTCCGGTTGTTGTCCTTTGTTTTCAAAGAGGAACAAAATAACATTACCATGACAAAGGGAAGTTTCAATGTGTTCAGCTGTGGCTGATCAGATCAATACAAGCTCAGAATGCTCTACCACAGATTGGGCACGGATAGTCTCTGTAAATATTTGGGGTGGATACTCCAAATCTGGACATCCTACATTTACTTTGTGCTGTCTCAATTCTGCTTTGCTCAAAGAACACAGCACACTTTCTGATGTGGGCACACCATGCTGACCTGTCCTGTGCCAATGTCTCTTATGTCACACAATCAAATCCAAAGTTCTTGAGAGAGACCTTGAGAGTGTCCTTGTATCACTTTTTCTGACCACCATGTGATTGCCTGTTCCATGCGAGTTCTCCATAAAATAATGTTTTTGGCAAGTGAACATTTTGCATTTGAATAATGTGGCCAGCCCATTGGAGTTGTGCTCTCTGAAGCATAGTTTGAATGCTTGGCAGTTTAGTTTGAGCAAGGACCTCAGTGTCTGGTACATTATCCTGCCAGGTCAACTTCAGAATCTTCCTAAGACAGTTCAAGTGGAAGTGATTCAGTTTCCTGGCATGGCACTGGTAGACTGTCCATATTTCACAAGCATACAACGAGGTCAGCACGATGGCTCTGTAGACCTTCAGTATTAGTCAGTCTAATACTTCTTCTCTCCTAAACTTTTCATCGGAGCCTCACAAACACTGAGCTCACTCTGGCAATGTGTGTGTCATCCTCATTGCCAATGTGTACTTCCCTGGAAAGTACACTACCAATGTAAGAGAACTTATCCACAGTATTCAAAACTTCTCCATTTATTGTAACTGATGGTTCTATGTATGGATGGTGTGATGGTGGCTGATGGAACACCTGTGTTTTCTCAGTGTCAATTATTAGGCCAAAATTAGCACAGGCAGCAGAGAATTGATCCATACCTTGTTGCATCTCAGGTTCAGAGGCTGCACTGAGAGCACATTCATCTGCAAACAGAAAATCATGTACCAACATTCCCTCCACTTTGGTCTTGGCTTGTAGCCTTTTCAAGTTGAATAACTTACCATCAGTATGGTAGTTGGCTTTGTTGCCGTGTTCATCTTCATTGAAAGCATTTGACAACATGGTTGAAAAACATCATGCTAAAAAGCATGGGAGCAATCACACAGCCCTGCTTCCCTTCACTGATGACTGGGAAGGCATGAGAACATTGTCCACTATCCAGAACCCAGGCAAACATGCCATCATGAAATTGATGTGCAATACTGATGAATTTCTTTGGGCAACCAAATTTTGACATAATTTTCCATAAGCCCTCATGACTAGCAGTGTCAAAGGCCTTGGTCAGATCTACAAATGTGTACAGACCTGTGTTCTGCTCCTGGCATTTCTCCTGGAGTTGTTGGGTAGCAGACACCATATCAACTGTTCCTTGGTCATTTCTGAACTCAGGTATATACCCATCTTTCAGGTGAAGGATTAGCCTACTAAGTAGGACTCTAGCAAGAATTTTGCCAGCAATGACTAAGAGAGAGACCGCCCCTCCCTCATCATTGCCACAGGACAATATATTCCCTTTACCTTTTATAGAGATAGCCAATGGAGGCATCCTTGAACTCCTGGGGGATAACCTCCTCTTAGCATATAACCTGGAAAATTTCAGTCAGTTTTTGTGTGACAGTGGTGCCCCTATCTTGTAAATCTCAGTTGGAATAGAATTAGCACCAGGTACTTTGCCACATGAAAGAAGCCTAATGGCTCTCAAAACCTTTTCTTCAGTTGGAAGTTCAGCTAAGGAGGGATTGACTTCAATCTGAGGTAAATGGTCAGTGACTTCAGCATTGATTGATGATGGTCTGTTGAGAACACTATGGAAGTGTTCAGCCCATCTCTCTAGGGTCATGTCCTTATCACTAAATAATGTAGCACTGAGTAGTTGTGATGCACCATAGGTTTTTTGGCTATTAATAGCTTTCAGGGAATCATAAAAGTACTTTGGATTGTTACTATCAGCATAAAAGTGAATTTCATCTGCCTTCTTACTGAGTCAGGAATTGTGCATTTCTCTAAGCTTTGCTTGTACTTTACTTTGGACAGAATTAAATGCTGCCTTCTTAAAGGTGGATGAACTATCCTGCTGGTAAATCCTGTGGAGTTCTCATTTTTCATTTAGCAGCTTCTGAATTTCCCCATCATTTTCATCAAACCAGTCTTGGTGTTTGTGAGTGTTCTGACTCAGATGAGCAACTGTAGTGCTGTACAGCAAATATCTGAGAGCTGCCTACTCCTTTTCTGCTCCACTGTTGCCAACTGTGTGTTGACTCAACTTTCCCTCCTCATTAGCCACAAACTTTCACGATCAGAGAAGCACTGTAATTTGTTGGCATTAATTCTTCTGGTGGTCATTTTGCCTTGGGGGCAGAACTTTTGATGAATGCAAATACTCTTTTGACTTTTGATGAAGGCAAATACTCTTTTGAAGGTAGCTGAAGCAGGTAATGTGGAATGCTTAGAATTTGGTTAGACACTGAAGATGCCAAGGTCATCCGCTGCATCCTGAGTCATTGCTAGGTGTCTTGATTCTGTCCTGCCAGTGAACTTTGATGACTCTAGAGGAGAGAGTATGTGCAACTTTATGCACATTTATTATGCAACTCTGCCTCACTTAAAACTAATTTATCCATGAATCAAAAAAATATTTGCATTCAACAACCCTCTAGCATTGTGGTGAGGATCAGTTAAATTCAATTTAATAAGCATTTATTTAGCATGTATAATGGGTCTACTCTTTGGCACTCCATATTCTTTAGGAGAAACAATGTGAATGCAGAAAAATGAGATAGAATGTATGAAAGCACGTTGTAAACTATAAAGCAGCTGATTGTTTCAAAAACTATTTATTTATTTTTAGTTTTCAACATTCATTTTCACAAGATTTTGAGTTCCAAATTTTCTCCCATCTTTACCCACCCCCATTAAGAAGGCAAGCAATTCAATAAAGGCTATAAATATGTTGCTATGAAAACACCTCCATAACCGTCATGTTGTGAAAGATGAACTACATTTCTCTCCATCGTATAGTGGACCCAAATCATTCTGTTTTCTCTTTTGACTCTGTCCTTTTTCTAAAGTGTTTGCTTCTGATTACTCCCTCCCCCAATCAACCTTCCCTTATATCATACCCCCTTTTATTCCCTTCCCCCCTACTTTCTTGTAGGGTAAGATATCCAATTGAGTGTGTATATTATTCCCTCCTTAAGACAAATTTGATGAGTAAGATTCACTCATTCTTTCTCACCTTCCCCCTCTTCCCCTCCATTGTAAAACCTTTTTCTTGCCTCTTTTATGTGAGATAATTTATCCTATTCTATCTTTCCCTTTCTCTTTCTACCAATATATTCCTCTCTCACTCCTTAATTTCATTTTTTAGATATCACTCCTTTATGTTCAACTCACCCTGTACTATCTATCTATCTATCTATCTATCTATCTATCTATCTATCTATCTATCTATCTATCTGTCACCTTCAACTACCCTAATACTGAGAAAGATTTCATGAGTTATAAATATCATCTTTCCACATAGGAATGTAAACAGTTCAACTTTAATAAGTCTCTTATGGGTTCTCTTTCCTGTTTACCTTTTCATGCTTCTCTTGATTCTTGTATTTGAAAGTCAAATTTTCTGTTCAGCTCTGGTCTTTTCATTAAGAATACTTGGAAGGCCTCTATTTCTTTGAATATTCATTTTCCCCCTGAAGGATTATACTTAGTTTTGCTGGGTAGGTGATTCTTGGTTTTAATTCTAGCTTCTCTGACTTCCAGAATATCATATTCCAAGCCCTCCAATCCCTTAATGTAGAAGCTGATAGATCTTGTGTTATCCTGATAGTATTTCCACAATACTTGAATTGTTTCTTTCTGACTGCTTGCAATATTTTCCCCTTATGTGGGAACTCTGGAATTTGGCTACAATATTCCTAGAGTTTTCCTTTTAGGATTTCTTTCCGGAGGGGATCAGTGGATTCTTTCAATTTCTATTTTACCCTCTGAGTCTGGAATATCAGGGGAGTTTTCCTTGATAATTTCTTGAAAGATGATGTCTAGGCTCTTTTTTTGGTCATGGCTTTCAGGTAGAAAAAATAATTATTAAATTATTTCTCATGGATCTGTTTTCCAGGTTAGTGGTTTTTCCAATGAGATATTTCATATTATCTTCTATTTTTTCATTCTTTCAGTTCTGTTTTATAATTTTTTGATTTCTCATAAAGTCATTACCTTCCATTTGCTCCATTCTAATTTTTAAGGAATTAGTTTCTTCAGTGAACTTTTGGACTTTCTTTTCTATTTGACCATTTCTTCCTTTTAAGGCATTCTTCTTCTCATTGACTTTTTGGACTTCATTTGCCATTTGGGTTAGTCTATTTTTTAAGGTGTTATTTTCTTTAGTATTTTTAGGGTCTCTTTAGCAAGCTGTTGACTTGATTTTCATGATTTTCTTGCATCACTCTCATTTCTCTTCCCAATTTTTCCTCTACTTCTCTTACTTGATCTTCAAAATCCTTTTTGAGCTCTCCCATAGGTTGTGACAATTTATATTTTTCTAGGAGGGTTTAGATGTAAGAGCTCTGACTTTGTTGTCTTCTTCTGGTTGCATGTTTTGATGTTCTTTGTCACCAAAGTAAGATTCTATAATCTGAGTTCTTTTATGATGTTTACTCATCTTCCCAGCCAAAGACTTGACTTTCTAACTCTTTGTCAAGATAGGACTGTGCTTCCAGTGGGTGTAGGTGTGGGTATGAGTGTACCTATCCCATTCTTCAGGGATTTTGTATCAGTTGCTTGATCCCCCCACCATCTGTGGGCTCAGAGCTCTGGAAGCAGCCTCTGCTGCTGCTGCTGCTGTTGCCATCACTGGTTGCCACTACTCTCCCCTTGTCCCCACCCCCTGGAGCTGGGTCTGGACCCAGTAAGACAGTGCATGCCTCTTTCACCCAGGTCCCACAGAGTATTCCCGACCTTTCTGGCATTTGTGGGTTGAAAAATCTGGAAACTGCAACAGCTGCCAATGATTCAGTCCCCTGAGGCCTGCTCTGACCTGTCTCTGCCAATGTGGCCCATGCCAGACTGCTCTCTGCCCAGTGTGCTACTCTTCCTGTCTACTTTCCAGATTTTCTTGGGCTGGGGATTTGTTTTACTCTGCCATGTTGTGGGTTCTGTAGCTCTGGAATTTGTTCAGAGTCATTTTTACAGGTATTTGGAGGGCTTTGGGGGAGAGCTCAGGAAAGTCCTTGCTTTTATTCCACCATCTTGGGTCTGCCCATAGTTATTGTTTTAAAAATAAATTTTATTTTCCTCATCTTTATATCACCCATATTTCCCAATATACCCATCTCCTCTACCCTTCTTATAGGGTTGTCCCTAATAATAAAGAATTAAAAGAAGGGTGAGAAGGAAAGTTCAACAAAACTAAACAACATATCAAATTGATCAGTCATCATTAATGAGAAACATATATGCATTTATTTGTTTTCACAAAAATATTTATTCCTGACTTTGTACATACTGTATCATATACATTTATTAAATATCTGCTATGTAGCAGTTACTGTGATAGAAAGACAAAAGACTATGTAGTGATACTGTGATAGAAAGACTGGGATAGAAAGACAAAAAACATTCCCTGTTCGCAAGTTGCTGCCAGTCTATTATAGGAGCCAACATGCAAATAATGTTATACAAACAAGCTACAAACAGGATGAGTAGGAGTTAATCAATAGAGAAAGAAGGTACTAGAATTAAGAAGAAAGGTAGAGAACCAAGGAATCAGGAAAACTTAGGTTCGGGTTTAATTTCTGACCCACTCTGACTTCATGACCCTGGGACCTCTCGGTGCCCAAGACAAGGTGCTAACTGGATAATTTGTAGAACAAATACTGACACACATTGGCAGAGTGAGTTTCTTACATCCAGGATATTTCATACTTAGTCAAAAATAATAATTATTATTCTTTATTTCAATTCAATTCAATGGATTCCTTGATTTGGAAGCTTTCCAAAGCTATCTTCTCTAAACCCACATATTCAAACAAACAAACAAAAGAACCTTTCTAGTCTCTGCTTGAAGGCCTCCAGTGTGGGGAGTCTATGACCTCTTGAAGCAGACCATTACCCTCTTGGACAGAACTCTTTTTTAAAAAAATTATTTGTTTTCAGTTTTCAACAATTACTTCCATAAGTCTTAAATTTTCTCCCTCGATTTCCAGTTCTTGGCCACTTCAAAGAGAGTTGCTATAAATATTTTTGTACAAATGGGACATTTTGCCATTTTTAAGATCTCATTGGGATACAGTTGAACAGAACTCTTGTTAGAGACTTTTTCCTGACACCAAACCTAAATCAACTTCTTTTCAACATCTGCTAATTGTTCTTGGTTTTGTTCTCTTGGGTACCACAAAGAACACATCTAATACCTCATCTATAGGACAGTCCTTTAAATACTTGAAGATGGATATCATGACCCTTATCCTCCATTCCTCCAAGCTTCCTTCCCCAAGCTAAACATCTCCATTTCCTTTATCAGCTCTTTCTCTACCATGATCTTGAAACTCTTCAAGGTTGAGGGAGCCTTTCCCTTGGATTCTCTTCAGATGATCAATGTCCTTCTCAAAATGTACACCTCTGCTTTCTTTAGGACTGAACTCAATGCCAGATGTGTTTGGACTAGGATAAAATGCAGCATCAAGGTGAGGGAGACAGCAGAGCCTAGCTAATAGAGAACTGGACTACACTCAGATTCCCCTCTTTATGATATCTTCCAGCTCTCAGACCCAATGAGGCTTCAATTTCCTCATCTGTTGTAAAGGAAGGGGGTTGGATTACATGCATCAATTAGGTGCCTGTTATGTGCCAGCACTGTGCTAGGCACTGGGGATACAAGTACAAAGAACAAACCAGTCTCACCTACTACTAGCTCTAAATATATGATTCTATGTTTTCTACTTTTAGTTAGGATTCAATACAACCAAAAATTGCATTTTTTTTTTGAGGGGGAGGGGTCATAAGCACTACCACAGCAAAAATAGCAGCTACTATTTATCATACATAACATATGATATATTTTATGTAAGTTTATATATTATAGTAATCTATTTTATGCATGATACATGTTTATGTAGATATATATATTACATATATTTGTATATATTATCTATTTTGTACAATATATTTACATATGTTATATATTTTTTAAGGGTTTGTGAAGCACTGTGAATGTTATCTCATTTGATGCTTACAGTAACCTTATGAGGTGACTGATTATCAACATTTTATAGATGAGGGAACAGAGGCTGAAGGAGAGTAATTGATCTGCCCAGGATCATAAAGCTGGTTAGAGTCTGAGGAATGATTTGAATCCAGATCTTCCTGACTATAAAATTCACCATGTATTAAGTATTTGCTACTTGCAACCCTCATGGTGGGCACTGAGGGATAGATAAGGTGTACAAGAGATAGTCCCTGTCACCAAGAAGCCTATGAAGTTCATATAAATTATGAAAAAACTTTGAAATATCTCAGTATTTATCAAGTGACCACAACATGGTAAAGTCTGTATCTAGTTCTTTTCATGGGATCATGAATACAGAAGTGTATTTCAGAGGCCATCTAGTTGAAAAACAGAACATATCTTCTATACCCAGGGATATAGAAGACTCAACCCTCAAAATCCTCCATGAAGTCATTTCATGTACTATAATTCCAGGAAATTCAGTCTCCTAGCACTCACATGTATTTATATACACGTTGTTTTCCCTGATACAATATAAACTTCTTGAGTATGGGGACTTATTAATTTTTTCTTTGTATCCCCTCCACTTAGTGTGGTGCCTGGTATATATTAAGTGCTTAATAAATGCATATCTATTGATTGTCACTGGCAACCTTGTAAGGCAGGGACTTCTCATCTACAATTTATCCTGTTTTATGGATGTCCCCATAATTTACTATATCATATTGAGATTCATATTATACTTATTTGTAACTATCTTATCTTCCCTGAAAGATAATGAGCTTCCTCAAGGCAGTTATTTATTTTTTTATATTTTAATCTTGAAATCTCTGCATGTGAGAACATATTATTCCATTCCCTCCTGCAAGTTTTAATGAGTGCAGAATAGTCTTATATTATTTGAATTTTCTTTTCTTTATAGTTGAAAGTTTTTTTCCTGATCACTTGTAGAATGTATTGTTCAGTTATTGGAATTGTTAATGAATTCATTTACTTCATGACCCTAGGACCTCTCACTGTCCTAGACAAGATTCTGTTCTGCGTCTTGGAGTTTATAACCTTTCCCTTGCCTGGAGTTGATCAATGGATTCCTTTGGCACTTTGCTTTTTGCCTTAAGTTCTAAAAAGTTTTCTTGTATTATTTCTTGCATTGTGGTCCCCAGGTTTTTTTGACTTGTGCTTTTCTGGGGGATCTATAATACTCATTGTCTCTATGCATCCTATCTTTGAAATCAATATGTTTTGTTGCTATGATGATGTTTTGTTTCAAAATTATTTTTTGCTTCTGTTCCTCTAGATTGTCCTTCACATCTATGTGTTTCCCGCCTCCCTTTCTCTACACCTCTCTCTCACCCTTCCAGTTTCTCTGTCTGGCAGTCTGTCTCTGTGTGTGTGTGTGTGTGTGTTTGTGTTGTGTCTTTCTGTCTCTGTCTTTCTGTGTCTGTCCCTCTCTTGTGATTCAAGTTTTTCTCTTCTGCCAACTATTTCTGCTATGCATGCCATCAATTGTTCTTTCATACTTTGTATTTCAGTTGCATCTTTCTTGTTGCATCTCTCAGAGGGCCACAAGGCCCTCTGCTTCATTAGCCATTGATTCATTTCCCTTTGTTTTACAACATGTTATCAGAGATGGCTGGCATAGTAAATAGTTTATCTGAGCTTCAAGCAATCTAGCTGATCTGGAGGCCACATTCCCTTCTGTTATCAATATTTTCCAGCTGGTTTATCTACTTCTCCTCATAGTCTTTAATTGAGCTTTGTCGTCCATCTGAGATCATCGGTAATTTCAATCTTTCCCCTCCCCCTTTACATTTCCCCTTTTCTCACTTTCTGACTCCTTCCCCTTTGAGTTTGATTTCCCTGGGGCTGGTCCTCAAAATCATTCCACCTCCCTCCAAGCTGGGTGAGTCATATTTCATTGACCTCAGTGTCTGCTCCAAGGAATTTCTAGGGGAGATAGATCTGGCCCAGATTGATGCTGGGCTCTTTTTCTCAGTCTCAGTGGAATTCCACACAGCTACACACACCTGCCTGGCCACAGTTCCCTCTGCTTCTCAGTTTTCTGGCTGAGTTCTCTGTCTTAGAGGGCTGTCTCACTGCAAATTCAAGTTTCCACTTTTTGAGTTTAGAGATAAGTTCTATTGTATTCCTGTCTGGGCATGGTGAACAGTTGAGGAAGGAGTATTGTGTGATCTCATTAAAGGCTAACCATTAACTTTCCCTACTGTTAGCTCATAGAGTTGTTTTTTTTAATCTATGCAGATAGGTGGTCCAGTAAGTAGACCATTGTGTCTGGAGTCAGAAAGACTTCAGTTCAAATCTAGTTTCAGATACTTACTGATTGTGTGACCCTAAGCAAGTCACTTCATTTCAGTCTTCCTCAGTTTCCTCCTCTGTAAAATGGGGATAAAAATAGTACCTTCCTTGCAGTGTTGTTGTGAGGATCAAATCAAATAATACTTTTAAAGTGCTTAGCACAGTGCCTACCACATAGTAGGTGCTATGTAAATGGTTATTTCCTTCCCCTTTTTATATTCCTTGGTGTCCTTAATCATGGAGACAACTGAAATTGCTTTATCTCTTTGGCATAATTCACATTTTGGAGAGGTCTGAGAGGTAATAAGGATCAGAGAAAATGTCTTGTCCTCCATCTTATCAGTCACAGGACTCAGATGTTTCACATTGGTATCATCTGGAGTCCAGCCCTAGGCAGCTTTGACTGGTGCCAATATAGATTTAATTGGGAGACTTTAAATCCCAGCTTTGCCACTTAGTATGGATATTCGCTAGAGCAAGTCACTTAGTTATTCTAGGTATCAGTTTCCTTATCTGCAAAAATGAGGTGATTAATAGATGATGTATAGCTCCTGTCCAGCTTTAGATCCTATATAGTAGGTGCTTAATAATAATAGCTGAGATAAATATATATCCATAGGTATATATGAATACATGTATACGTGCTTATATATCTATGTGTATACATAGACACATATGTATGTAATTTGATATGAACAGGTAAGACCTACATATATATAGTCATGTATAATGCATGCAAGTATACATATGAACATCTTTTATATATATATATATATATATATATATATATCAGCTATTACTAATAAGCACTTACTACATAGGATCCTAGACTTAGAGCTGAACAGCACCCACATACCATCTATTCCAGTTTTCTAGTTTTTACAGATGAGGAAACTGATGTCTAAAACAGTTGGTGACTTGCTCTTGTATACACACATATACATATATACACACACATTTAGTATGAGCCTGTGATTTTATTAACATAGGGAATTCCCAGTGTGAAAATTCCATCCACTATGGAGATCAGTAAATCCCCCAAACTTAGAGTTTTAAGGAATTACCTACAGACATTGTGAGTTGAGGTAATTTATTCATGGTTATATTGCCAGTTTGTGTCATTGGTAGGACTTTAAACCAAGTCTTCCTAACTACAGGATAGCCCATCACTTATACACTGGGGCAGGCTGTCTTCAACTATAGCTTTGAAGAATTTGGAAAAGGCTTGTTTTATAAATTGGCCTCCATTTTGCACCTATGATTTCCAAAGACTCTATCTCTCATTTTCATGTTTTTGTATAGGTTGTCCCTTGTACCTGGAATCTGGAATCTTCTCCCTCCTCACCTGCAGAACTCAGCTTTATTGCTGCCTTCTGTAGTTGGTTTGTCCCATTCTCCTCAACTGATAATGCTTTCTTCTCTAAAGTCACTTTCCATCTATTCTGTATATATTCTACATGTGTCTAGTTATATCGTCTTCTCTGATAGAAAGTGAGCTTTTGGAGGGCAGGGATTAATTCATTTTTGTCTTTGTATCTCTACCTATTAGCTCAATACTTGGCACAGAGTAAATAGTTTAAAAATGCTCTTTGATTGCTTCCGGTTCACTAACAGCTCTGTAAGGCAGAGACTCCACAGTTAGAATTATCCCTATTTTATTGAAGAGGAAACTGAGGCATGGGAAAGGAGCTTACTAAATGCCCCTTGAATGAATGAGAGAGCCAGCAAATGGCCAGTCTTTTTCCTCTCCTTGAGACCCAGACCTACTAGCCCTCAACCCCTCTCTTGTTTCCAGCGTATGCCCAGTGATGATAGTGGAGAGGGGTTTGCAGGACACAAAAGGGTTAAATGCTTTCCTTCCCCAACTGCCCCCCATTTCCCACCCCAGACTCCCATGGCTAATCACCACTGTCCCCTGAGCAGTGCCCTTGCTCCCCACAGCAGGGACTATCAGGAGACAGATATAAACACCTGAATGTTCCCCACTAGGACCCTTAATTGGCACCTTTCTGCTCTGCTTTAAATTAATCAAAGCCAGTCCGATATTAATACTGTAGTGGGAATTAAAATCATGCAACGCATTAAAGATGTAATTTAAAATTAATAACTCATAATTATTTATCATGGCGTATCAGTGGGGCTATGAATTTTCCCTTCTAACCCAGTGAACACTCCGCCTCATTCTTTTCCTTTCCCCTCTAATAGCAGCTGGACCATTATGGAGCTCACTACCTTGGTTCTTGCTAGACGCCCAACCTTGGAGATGTAATTCATTTAAGTTAATTTTTTTTTTTGCTTAATTGTGGTAAATCACTACTTAAGAAAAGACATCCATTTAAAAGGACAAATTGAGATAATTTAATAAGAGCTATAGAGGGATAGGGAAAGTATTTGATGGCAGAATACAGACTCTGGCCACAGAGACACCCCTTAAACATCCCTCCCAAGGTCCTGTGGGGGTTTACTCTCCTGAGAATGAGCTAAGTATTCAGAAGGCTGCTGACCTTGGCCTTGGATTCATAGACTTCTAGCTGACAGAGTGTTCAGAATAGAAAATGTTAAAGCTGGGAAGTATCTGAGAATATGGAAAGTCAGAGCCGGGAGGGGTCTTAGAACAGAGAATGTTAAAAGTAAAAGAGAATTTAGAACATAGAATGTCAGAAAGGAGAGAACCTTAGAACATACTATCTCAGCCTGTAAGTATAATGGAATGTCAGAAGAAAGGGGGCTTAGAACAGCGTAAGGCAGAGCTGAGAGGGACCTTCAAATCTTGAATGTCAGAACTGGGAGGTGGCTTTGAATAGAGAATGTTGGAACTGAGAAGAATTTTAGAAATAACCTAATCTCTCATTTGGCGTAGGAGGAAACTGACAGGACAGCAGAGTTACTGGCCTTAGATCACAGAATCTGCTACTGATGTTGTGGGTAGGTGGTTCATTGGACTCCTGAGGGGAGGGGAAGCAGAGATTAAGGACTTAGCCAGTCAATATCGGCCAATAAATGAGATAACGAAAGTCCTTGATTCTATTAATAAGAACTTGAACCTGTTATTTTTCAGAAAGGTCTGACTCACCATGAGTCTGCATGGGATAATAAGCTGAAGGAGTGCTGTCCTCATATTGAGGAGAAGCAGAGTCCTAAACTTCCTTTTTTTTCTTATTTAGTTATTTTTCAGTCATGTCTTACTCTTCCTGACTGTTCTTGGGGTTTTCTTGGCAAAAATACTGGAGTGGTTTGCCATTTCTCCATCTCATTTGACAGATGAGGAAACTGAGGCAAACAAGGGTAAGTGACTTGTCCAGGGTCACACAGCTAATAAGTGAATGATGCTGGATTTGAACTGAACCCTTCCTAACTCCAAGTTCAGTGCTCTATCCACTATGTCACCCAATCCCTCTTAGCTCTGCAATTAACCGGCTTCATGACCTATGGCAAATCATCCTTATCTCCTGGGCGCTCAGTTTTCCTACAATTTATGCTCTGCCTTTCTCCACAGGGATTCAGTGAGGATGAAAATAATAATAAATTGATTAAGATGATGATGCCAATAGCAAACTGAAATAATGGCTGTGAAGGGATTGACACAGTAAAAAGAGTGCAGGATTTGGAGTCAGAGGGGTCTGGGATCAAATCTCAGCTTCAGCCATAACTTCTCTGAGGCTCAGTTTCCTTATTTCCAAAACAGGACTAAGCATATTCTTGCCACCTCCCACAGAGATATCATGGCAAAGGTCCTTTTTGAACCTTTAATTCAATTTAACAGCCATTTACCAATCTTCTTCTATGTGCTACTCACTTTTCTAGGTCTGAGGGATGCAAAGACAAACCGAGAACCATTCCTGCCATTCAGGACCTTATACTCTACTAGGAATAAATAAAATGCACACAGATTAGTAAATATCAAAGGCATATGGGGTAGATATGAAGTCATTTTAGGTTTGGGGGAGAGGACTTGAGAGGGAATCAGGAAAGATCTCCTGAAGGGGTGGGGCACTTGAGTTATGCTTTCAATGAAGATGATGATTTTATTCAAGGTGTAGGTAAGGAGGAAGGGCACTCCAGGCAAGAGACACAGCTTGCACAAAGGTCTGGAGGTGGAATGTCATGTATGAGGCATCAATGTGGTCATCCATCTTGACTGGGTGTGCATGTGGGGAGCAGCTGTAGCCAGATTGTGAAGGACTTTAAAAGACAGATACAGGTAGTATTGTGCTTTATCCCAGATTGAATAGGGAGCCAAGGAAGATTCTGGAATGATATAGTTAGACATTATCTTTAGGATAAGGACAGAGTTTTACCTGGGCTTTTTATCTTCACCAAAGATATGCAAATAAGATTTAGTTAGGCTTTATAGAAAAGGTGGTTATTAAATAGCAAAGGAACAGGGAAAGCATTCCAGACACAGGGGTAAAGCCCTAGCAGAGGCATGGAGCCTAGAAAACACCCTGTACGGGTGAGAGCAGAGACTATGGAAGTATAATATGGTTGGAGGGTAGAGCATGAAAAAGAGCAATAGTGAGCTAGGTCTTGAAAGGGAGAATGGTAACAGAGTGTGGAAGACCTTGAACAATAAGCAGTAGGCAGTACAGTCTGAGGTTTACTTCCAAGACATCTGGAGCTACTGAAGATTGTTGAGTAGAGGAGTAACAGGGATAAAGAGAAATATTTTTAATAGAATAATAAGAAAAATTTTTCTGGTAATGATATGAAGCTTTGCCAGGAAAAGAAGACTTGAGTTCCAGTCTTGCTTTTGTCATTTACTCTGTCTGATCCTGGGCAAATCACTTAGGCTTTTGGGGTCTCAATTTCTCCATCTGTTGAATGGAGCAGTGGACAGAACGATTTCTTTCTAGGGTCACTTTTGACTCTGATATTGTAGAAGATTCTGTTTCCGTGATAAGACACTCTCCCTCAAGGCAGTCCTTCATCAGATAACTCTAATTGTTACCAAGCCATAAAATCTACCCTCTTAAAATGTCTCCTCCCCCCACTGCTCTGAGGTTTTCCTTCTGAAATAAAGAACAAGTCTCCTTCTTTGTCTTCCTCACAATTGCCCATCAAATAGTTTGAAGGTAATCATCATTTACTCCCTAAATCTTCTCTTTTCCAGGTCAAACATCTCCCAGTTTCTAGATGTTTTAGATATAAATGATTTTATCTTTTATATTTTAAACTTGGTCCCTAATCTGAAAGAATGTTACATGGTAGTAGATGAGGGAGGTATTTTTCTTTCTTAAAAGAAACATTGTATTGTTACTGCTTGTTTTCATATCACCTTGATTTCCATATATACTCTCTCCGCTCAACACACCATATCTTGTAAATGATAATAAAAAAATGAAAGAAACATAGCGGGTGGGGTGGAGAGTAACTAAGTAAAACTAATATAATCTATGTTCTGAGGCAATTATTCCAACTCCCATGAGTCAGATCCTAGATTTCAGCGACTACATCTCCTCAGCACTCTAGGGGTTGCCTGGAGGGGTTGGGGTATTGACTTTCTTGTGCTATAGTTCACAGTCCCACACTGGTTTACTTCCTCTCAAGGTTATCAGTTAAAAATAATTTGGTCAGCCAGCCTGAAGTAACTTTTAGAAAGAAGATATTTAAGTTATATATTAATAACAGTGGATATCTCACCTCCGAAGTCTGTGACCCACTCTCGCACAAGTCCACACATAGTCTAGGGAAACGAGGGCTCAAGCTTACAGAGTATGTGTAGCAAAGGAGTAATTCATAGATCCCAGTGGCTGGAAATTCTTTTATCTTATTTATAGGGTGCTGAAGAAGTTCTCTCTTGCCATGAATTTTTGTGGAGCCATTACGTTGGTTGGTTGTTGTCCTTCGTTAATGAAGAGGTCCCAAATGATTTCACTATGCTAGAGTGAAGTTGCAGTGTGTCCAATTGTGAATGATCTGACCAATGCGGGGTGGATTCTCTAAATTTGCGCATCTAGTGTCTGAGATTATATCTGAACACAGGTCTTCCTGATTTCAGATCCAGCTGTCTGAACTCTTCTTTATGGTTTAGAAAAGTTTTTAGTATAAATTTAATAAATAATTGTTAATATATGATAAAGAATAGAAAAAAAATTTTATGTGAAACCATGAACTGTTACACAGTCTGTTTTAAAACATACCAAATTGAACATAATTGGCAGTAAGATTTCCATGCTTGTCTGAGTCCTTTTCTCAACATCTTTCTGATTCCTTCTTTGTACTTTTTAACATCTTTAAATTCTTCATATCACCATTTTTTAAAGAATATTAACATTCTCTTCTATTTCTATAATCAATTTGTTTATTCAAAAATCAACAGGTATTGACTGATTCTAGTTTTTTGCTACCCCAATAAATGCTACCCCAAATGTTTTGGCATATATGGAATATTTTGTTTCTCTTTGACCTCCTTGGTGTTTTTGGCTAGCAGTTGGGTCTCTGGGTCAAAGAATATGAATATTTTAGTCACTTTCTTGGCAGGATTCCAAATTGCTTTCAAGTGTGGTTGGACCAATTCACAACTCCACCAACACTGCATTAATTTCACTTTTCCCATAATTCCTCCAAAATTGACCATTCCATCCTCTGTCACCTTTGAATTGAAACTGGTAGGTATTTTTCAAGTGTGATATTTTTCCTTTCTTCTTTTCCAAAAGAAAAGAAATGGTAGCAATAGGAGACTATCTGGTCTGCCTATGGGTGAAGTCAGCCCCTGGCTTGGGCTCCGGAGCCTTCCCATCCCTGCCCATAGTCCTTTCAACTCACCTAAAAGTGAGCAGTTTGTCTCTGGCCTCACCTCATCTGGCTGCCTTCCTTAAGCATCTGGCTTGAATCCACCTGGATTGTGATTCCCTTCCTTCTTACCCCTCCCCATTGAGTGGCAGTCCAGTCTGTTACAGTCATAATTGGCTGCCTGCTGGCTGGAGGCCAGAGATCTTCAGGAAAGCAGACATGCTCAGTCTCTCCCGAGTGCCTATCGACTGCTTGTGGGGGGCGAGGGAGGAGAAATCAATATAAAGATTGGCTTTGTGGAAGGGAGGGAAAAATAGTCTGTGTCGTGACCAAGGCAGATACAGCAAAGTTGAGGTGGCCAAGGTGTGTGTGTGTGTGTGTGTGTGTGTGTGTGTGTGTGCCTATCTCTATGTGTACCAGTCTGCCTGCTTACCTGAGCGCAGCATTTCTAGCCCTGGAATCCCTTAAAATATTTGACCTCTTAAAGGATTCTTCTCTGTCTGCTATTTTTGGAGGTCCTACCTACAATCAAGGGAGTCCAATTCAAATATGCATGTGGAATTTAGAATGAGTTCACATTCAAAGCTAAAACTGGAGATTCTTGGAGCCTGGAGGGAAGACCCCAAAGGATTTAGTACTGGCAGCATCCATAAAAGAAGTGAGTTTGTCCAATATTCTTGTTTTGTACATGCAGAAGCCATAGCCTGGGATTTAAAGACTATAGGATCACAGGTTTAGAGATGAAAGTTATATCTCAGAGGTTATCTATTCTACCTTCACTACCTTCCCTTGACCACTGAAGAAACTGCAGTCCAGAGAGAAGACATGACTCAATCTTCCACCAGGTTGATGAAGAGTCTGGGATCCATGTTATTGGAGGATCCGTTGAAGGAAAAGAGGATGTTTAGCCTGGAGTGGGAAGATTCATGGGGAATATGATAGCTGTTCAAATAACTGAAGGAAGATGGAGTAATGAAACTCATTCTACTTGCCTACAAATGTCAGAACCTGAACTAGGGTTGGAAATTAGGAAGAGGTTAATTTAGGCTTGATATGAGGAAGAAAACTTCTTAGCAATTAGAGCTGTCCTAAGTGAAATGGACTCTCTTGAGAGGTGATGGGTTCTACCTCCTTGAGGTCTCCACTGAGTATCTGGGTGATTACTTGTTAGGGATATTATGGTGGGGATTGTTTATATATGAGCTGAACTAGATGTCACTGAGGTCCCCTCCATCTTTCACATTCTGTGATGATTCCAGGAGCAAGGTACTACATTCCAAGATAGGATATTTCATTTTGGGATAGTCATGTCAAGATAATAAGCATTTAATAAGGATTTACTATATTCCAGGCATTGTGCTAAGTGTTGGGTAAACAAATACAAGGAAAATGAAATATAGTTCCTGCCCTTAAGGAGCTAAAGTGAGACAACAGCACATAAAAGGGGGATGGAAAAAAGGGGAAGGCACCTACCTGGATACATAATGGTGAATTCTAGATAGTCAGAAGCAGAGTTAGGAGGAGAAAAGAAGGTTATTTGGCAGCCTTTCCACAAAATGGAGGTTCTAAGATGAACTTACCAATAAGAGAGGAGGGTGTACAGGGGCAGAGGGATGTCTCGGGGTGAGAAGGCAGCTCAAGCATGGTGGCAAATTCTAGAGAGTCAAAAGCAGAGCCAGGAGAGGAAAAAGTATGAATTAGTGTGAATTTTTCTCTACTATTAAACCTAAACCTACTTCTTTGTGCCTTTTGTCATTGGTATTTATACTCCCTGAAGTCAAGCAATATGATTTTTTCCACCTTTGTTGTTTGTTCTTCATTCTTAAAAAGGACCATGACATCAGGAAGGTGATGCTACGATTTGTGAGTGAATTGGATTTAAGTGAGGCAGGGCTGTGCAAAGTCATCAGCCTCACTCTGTCCTGCTGAGCCATCTGGGTCCAGTGGAAAGATACAGATCAGCATGACTGGAGATGGCACCCTTTTCACCTGGCAATCCTTAGAATACCTGAAGACCGCTATCCTCCTTTTCCCTCCCAACTCCCCAGTCTTCTCTTCTCCCAACTAAACACCTCAAGTTTCTTTGGTAGATTCTTGTAAGGCATAGTTTCCAGTGCCCTTACTAGCCTGGTATCCTTCCTCTGGAGTAGAGGTTTTTAACCTAGGTTCCATGAACTTGTTTTTAACAATATTTCAATATAATTAAGTTTCTTTTATAGTTCTATATATTTCATTTTATGCATTTAGAAACATTCTGAGAAGGGAGCCATGCTATTTGTCAGATTGTCCAAGGGTTCTGTGACCAAAAAAGAGAAAACTTCCCATGTAGCTATGGAGAAAGAGGAGCCTTCAGAAGGACAATCAGAAGGAGGGGTATCCCTCCCCAATACAATATATTCATATAGTCTCCGAGGCACCTGGAAGATATTTCCTTAGCCTTCCTTGCTTTTTATTGCTCAGTATCAACAGACTCAACAACAGCTTCATAGGAGAGAGTGATTTATTCCCATACATTCTCCATACAACAGAATCAACCCCTTTGTACATGAGCCATGCTGGCTATAAAGTATTGGTCTAATCAGGATCTAACCTTTGATTAGTTCAGGGAGGGCCTTGGGTAAAGCCAGAAGAGCTGGCTGCCTATTGGGTTATAATTCAAAAGTAATTGCGTGGCTCTGCCTTCCCCCAAAATTTTTCTTCCACTGACATATCAATATCCATTTCTCTCTTATCTAGTCTGAAACTTCACAAACATTTTGCTCCTTTGGGCTAAACAAGAAACAGAATATTCATCTGTGGGGATAAATGAATATATAGGCTCTGGGGGGTAAGAAGGTTCTAGTGGTATATGTATATATTTTGTAGTGGTTAAGTTAAATTTAAGTTAAATTTAATCCAACATTTATTAAACATCTACTTGCACCAGCCACTGGGGATACAAAGGAAAAAATGAAATATTACTATTATTGCTTATTGCTTAAATTACTTATTCTTAAATTGCTTATATCTATAAGTAATAATGAACGAATTTTCTTCCTATTAGATTAAAGCTGCATGAGGGCATTAGCTATGCTTGTATGCATTGTGCTCTTCATAGAGTAGGCACTTAATCAATGTTTGTTAATGAATTGTTAAATAAATGAATGTTTGTGAATTCATTAAATAAATGAAGAAAATTCAACTAGTGATTTAAATTTACTTCCAAGAATGGAATTTATTTCTGGTGCATAGTTTATGAAATAGGCATGACAGTTTTCTTGCCAGGGATGGAGTATACCTAACAAAGGTTGCTAAGATTGTATTTGTTAGGTATATTGTTGATCTAATCAAAAGTACTTCAAATTGAAAAGGATAGTGGAGATGGAAAGTTGTCTCAATATATCCGCCCAGTTAGATACAATAGAAAGGTACTATAGTAAAGAAATAACTACTGATGAGACCCTCACAAACTCACAAAAAAAGAGAAATCCAAGAAATGAGTCAGTCATAAACTAGCCTCAGATCTCAGCACATACAATCTCTCAACAAATACACAAAGCTTGGGTAACAAGGAAGATGATTTGTCCTATTGTCAATTCATGTTTTTAATGGTTGACTTATTATCTTATTTTACAGAGGAAGAAGCTGAAACTGGGCCAAGTTAAGTGACTTGCCTGGTCTTGTCTGAGACAGAATTCAAATCCAAGACTTCCTAGGGGTAGAGAAAACTAGGAGGCACCACAGCGCACAGAGCACAAGTTGGAAAGACCTGAGTTCAAATGTGACCTCAGACCCTTTCTAGCTATGTGACCCTGGGCAAGTCATTTAACCTCAGTTTCCTCACCTGTGAGATAGGGATAATAATAGCACCCATCTGGAAGGATGAGATAATATTTATAAAATCTATAAAAAAAGTACTCAGTTCTTCAAACATAGTAGGCACTATATAAATGGTTATTCCTTTCTACCCTTTCTGACTTCAATATTCAGTCTACTATACTTTATATGCAAGTGAAATGTAGTAGAGGGGCAGATAAATGAATCTGGTACTTCATACTTTCATTACTTGCTCTGGAAGAGGGCTACAATATCAGGGAGGTGATGACATGACTTGCAATTGACTTGGAGTTGAGTGAGAGAGGGCTGTGAAAAGTCACCAGCCTCAAAGAGATCCAAAAAGAAAAATTCCTAGGAATATTGTAGCCAAATTCCAGAGTTCTCAGGCAAGGAGAAAACATTGCAAGCAACCAGAAAGAAAAAATTTGAGTATTGTGGAAATACAATCAGGATAACACAAGATTTAGCAGCTTCTACATTAAGGGATCAAAGGGCTTGGAATATGATATTCCAGAAGTCAAAGGAACTAGGATTAAAACCAAGAACCACCTACTCAGCAAAACCGAGTATAATATTTCAGAGGAGAAAATGGTCATTCAATGAAATAGAGGACTTTCAAGCATTCTTGGTAAACAGGAAAAAGAAATGATAAGGAGCTTACTAAAGTTAAATTGCTTACATCCCTACATAGGAAGATAATATATGTAACTCTAGAAACTTCTCTCGGTATTTGGGTAGTTGGAGTGACAATATACATGATGATTGGTTATTGTCTTTAGTCTTGAAGAAGACCAAATGACATCACCATTATATATATAATATATATATATATATATATATATATATATAGAGAGAGAGAGAGAGAGAGAGAGAGAGAGAGAGAGACAGAGGGCACAGGGTGAGTTGAATAAGAAATGATGATATCTAAAAAAATAAAATTAAGGGGTGAAAGAGGAATATATTGGAAGGATAAAGGGAGAAACGGAATGGGACAAATTATCTCTCATAAAAGAGGAAAGAAAAAGCTTTTTCAATGGAGGGGAAAAAGGGGAGGTGAGAGGAAAAAAGTGAAGCTTACTCTATTCACATTTGGCTTAGGGAGGGAATAACATGCTCACTCAATTTGGTATGAAAATCTATCTTACACTACAGGAAAGTAGGGGAGAAGGGGACAAGTGGGGTAAGGGGGATGATAGAAGGGAAGGCAAATGAGAAGAGAGAGTAATTAGAAGTAAACACTTTTGGGGAGGGACAAGGTCAAAAGAGAAAACAGAATAAATGGGGTAGTTCAGGATGGAGGGAAATATAGTCTTTTTAACTATTGACTATTTGACTATTGACTAACATGACTACTACAGAATTCCTTTCATAAGTACATATGTAGAGCTTATATTGAATTGCTTGCTTTTTCAGTGGGGATGGATGGGAAGGGAGGAAGGGAGAGAAGTTGGAACTCAAAATTTTAGGAACGAATGTTGAGAATTGTTTTTGCAGGCAACTGGGAAATAAGAAATACAGATAATGGGGTATAGAAATCTATCTTGCCCTACAAGAAAAGAGAGAAGATGAGGATAAGAGAAGGGAGAGGTGTGACAGAAGGGAGGGCAGATTGGGGAACTGGGTAATTAGAATGCACAGTGTCTTGGGATGGGGGAGGGGAGAGATAGGGAAAAAATTTGGAACTCAAAATCTTGTGGAAATGAATATTGAAAACTAAAGATAAATAAATAAATTTAAAAAAAAAAAAGAAAAGTTACTAGCCTCATTTTCTGCTCCAGAACCATCTGGGTCCAGTGGCCAGATATTGATCAGAGGACTAGAGATGACCCAGAATGCCATGGGAGACCTTGACCCTTTTAAGTTAAGGTCTTTTCAGGTTCACTGCCTATTCAGTGAAAAGGTCTCTTTAAGAATGGAGTCAAGGGATGGCCCCTTTAATTAAAACAAAACAAAACTGGGAGGGAAAGACCTTCAGGGTTGCTAACCAGGAAAGAATCAGTTACTATTTACATTCACTCTAAGCCAGGAGGGGCCAAATAATAACCATTAAATGATGCTTGGATAGGGACCTATTTTCCCATCCATCAGACCCAGATTGAATTGGGTTTAAGGCTTTGTCTTTGAGAAAGAGATCTAACCCCAAGTTAACTAGGTAGCTTTCAGCAATCAAAAATTAAAATTTAAAAATCAAAATTTAAGGTCTCCATGGAAGTGTCTCAGGCATCTGTACTTAGTCCTGCTGATAATTACAATAATAAGCATAATTGGCCTTTCTATAACACCATAAAGTTTGCAAGAAGCTTTCTAAAAACATTATTTTATTCTCACAACAGCCTTGGGAGGTAGGTGCTATTATTTTCTCCATTTTACAGATGAGGAAACTGAGGCAGACAGAACAAGTGACTTGCCCACTCTCACATAGCTAATAAATATCTGAGGCATATTGGTAATTGATCCAGATAAAGGCACAATTGATACCTTTTTCCAATCTGCAGATGGAAGAGATAGCTAACACATTACATGACAGAGTCAGGATACAAAAAGATCTTGGCAGATCAGAAAATTGGACCGAATATAATAAGATGAAATTTAATGGAAATAAAATTCTATCACTGGGGTTGAAAAAAGTATTGCATTTGGTTCAAAAAATCAATGTCATAGGAAAAGGATAGTGGTTCTAGAGGTTCAGAGACAGGCAACTCATTGCAAGTCAGCAAGATGATGTGGCAGCCAAAAATTTAATGTGACCTTGGATTACATTGAGAGGAGTCTTGAGGAGATGGGAGTTCCACTGGTCTCTGCCCTGATCAGACCATTTGTGAAATATTGTGCTCAATTTTTTAGGAAGGACATTAATAAGCTGTAGCGAGTTCAGCAATCAAGATGATTAAGGGCCTTGCTATATGAGGATCACTTAAAGGAAATGGATAAATTTAGTTTGGTCTTGTCCTGTATATAGCTTGCTTTGTATATATTTGTTTACATGTCATCCATTAGATTGCAAGTTCCCTGAGGTCAGGGGCTCTCTTTTGTCTCTTTTTCTGGTATACAGCTTGGGTTAGATGGATGCTGAGGTCCCTTCCAACTCTGAATTTTGTTGATGTGATTGAGCTTGGGGTGGAGGGTGGACACCATGTACACTAAACAATAAATACAAATGAATTCAAGGAATGAGTGCACTGAGAATTAGAGACACCAGGAAAAACTTCCTTGAAGGAAGCTAGGACTTCTCCGAAGTGGACAGGAGGATGGAGTGCATTTCAGGGAGGGGGCACAGACTAGGCAAATGTATGGAGACAGAAAATAGACTGTCAAGGCTAGAAAATAATAGGGCAGTTTGGCTGGAATGTAGCATACACAAAGTAGAATTGTGTGATATAAGTTAGAAGAGATAACTGGGAACTAGATGTGGAGGGCATTGGGGTTTTACTCTAGAGGTAAGCAATGAAGCTTTTTTGATTGAGGAAATGATATGGTTAGATATCTGTGTTGCGAATATGAGTTTGGCAGTTGTGTGGATGATAGATTGGAAAGGGAGAGACTGGAAGTGAGAAGACCAATTAGGAGGCTATTGCAATAGCCCAATAGACCAATTCTCCTCTAGGTCACCCCCATTAATACACATTAATTTATCAGATCAGCTCATTGTCACATTGGAATAATCATAATGAAAATAGCCCATATTTACACAGGAGCTTCTGGCTTATAGAGGAGGTTAGAGACACCAGTTGGCCTACTTGCTGTTCTTTTTATTTTCTCTCTTGCTTGTGTTTGCACAGTCTGTCTTCCATATGTAGGATGCCTTCCCTCATACCTCTGTCTCTTAGAGTTACTTTCTTAAGCTCCTCAATTTTCTTTTCTCTCCATCCTCCTCCAAATTACTTTTATAATTACTCTGTATGTAACTCTTGGCCCAGGAGCCAGGACTTATTACCTTTTGGCTCATAATGCTTCCATCCAGAGTTTACTCTGGGAAAAGCTCTGAATATAGTTTGTGCCTGGGTCTTTGTGAGGGGAAAGAGACTCCTAGATCTTGTACAAGCACTCAACTCAACAGTGTAAATATTGAGTATACAACCAGTCTTTATTCCACCCCACCAAAAATATGGAAAAAGCAAAGGGACTTCCAGAAGCCATAAATAAATGTAGCAAACACATAAAATGATAATAGTAGCCCATATAAAATCAATAAAATTCTCCTCCTTTTCTAGTGAGTCCAACTTCCCACAGAGTCCTAAGTCTTCCAGACTCACAGTGCCACATTGGGATTTGGACTCTTTTTGGATAGGAAATGAATTTAGAATTGTTACTGAGAGAGCCTTCCACAACAGTCCAAGAAATCTCACTTTCTTAGGGACCCTAGTGGCATTCTGAGGATTCAACTACCCTTGGGAGAGAAATGATATTTGAAGCTACTAGACAGACACATTTCCCATTGGACCTGTGTCATCTGAATAACAAGTGGCACAGTCCATGTCCCTTGCGTCTCCACATAACGGCCTTAGTTCTTTGCTGCTGCTCTCATCACTGCTGGGGGACACATGCATAATCTTCTTTTGCCAAGAGACATATTACTAGAGAAATTCCTATCTTCTTGGTAGAAAACTAGAATCCTGAACTCTTGTATTTGGGCTCTTACTTGTGGGCAACCTCTGAACATGGTACTTCCTTCCCCTAAGTCTAACCTGCCACCCAAATTCTCTGACTAGAATGCTAGATTCTGAGAATATAATATCCAGTAAATTCCTCTTCTTAGGATAAAAGGCTGTCTTCTAGGATTGTGAAATTTGAAGGTGTTAGAGGGGCAACCATCAGGAACTTTCACTACTTGGCCATGCAATTTTCCTCTCCTTGACTTACAGGGAATTGAAAGTATGTGGTTTCCACATTCTTTGCTCCAATTCAATCTTCAAGGGCCTCTGGCAGGAGACCCTCAATTACAGTCTTACTCTATGTCTGCTAAAATGGTGAAAGTCTAATGGTAAAAAAAGTATCAAAGATGTCTTTAGAGTCCCTTCTATAGATTATAAAAAGCGATGATTCTTCCTACAACTATCTATCCCACAAGAGTTAAACACTTCTGATTATTGAAGAAAAACCCCATCCTCTAGGAGATGCCAAAGGACATTCATATCCTTCATAGGAAAAGATATAATCAAGGTCTCAAACAAAGGCTCACTTACCATAAGCTTATCAGCTAGGTAGTGCAGTGAATAGAGCACTGGACCTGGAGTCAGGACAATAGAGCTCAAATCAGTTTTCTAGTTGTATGATACTAGGGTTAAATGCTAAACTTTTGTTTCAGTTTCCTCATCTGCAAAGTGGAGAAAATAATAGAACTTACTTTCAAGGGTTGTACACATAATAACAATGAGATTTCTATAAACTGCCTTGTAAAGCTGAAAGTGCTATGTAAATGATAGCCATTATTATTACCTTGTATTTGTTGTTGTTGCATGTATGCTGTATTTTTTTACCTTCAGTAGAAAGCTACTGTAGGGTAGTGACTGTATGATTGTTTTTGATTTTGCCATTGTATCTCCAGCACTCAACACAGTGTATGGCACTGAATCATCATTGAAATGGACCTCAGAGACCACTTAGTCCAAGTCACCCTAGAAATACTAATCTTTACTATATCAGTTTTGTTATAACAAATAACTTGTTATAACAAATAACAGTTATAAAAAAACTGACAAGTCAATCATCCAGCCTTTGCTTGAAGACCTCTAAGGAGGGGGAGACTGCCTTCTTCTAAGGAAGTGCTTTCAACTTTTGGACAGCCCAAAGTATGAGGAAGTTTTTGCCTGCCATAAGCCTAAAATTTAATTTGTCTTTGAAATTTCCATCCCAAAGTTCTATTCTTTGAGACCAAGCCAAATAAGTCTACTCCATGTTCCATGTTGTAGCCCTTTGAATAACAGAAGTCAAGTAAATGCATATTTTTAAATCAACTACTATGTCCCAGGTACAGAGCCAAACACTGGGTATACAATAAAAGGCAAAAACAAATCCCTGCTTACAAGGTTCTCCCAGCATAATAAGAGAGAAAACATGCAAACAAGTATATACAAACAACATACATACATATAGAATAAATTATATATAATAATAGAGTAAAGGCATTAACATTAAGGAGAATTGGGGAAGTTTTCTTGTAGAAGTGGAATTTTAGTTAGTACTTGAAGGGATACAGAGAAGACAGGGGGTAGAAGTTAGGATGGAGAGCATTCCAGACATGGAGGTTAGCCAGTGAAAATGCTCAGAGTTGGGAGACTCTAGGCACAGGTTCTCAAAATGGGTGATATCACCCCAATGGAGATGATAGAATGACCTGGG
Organism: Bettongia penicillata ogilbyi; assembly: GCA_023548195.1. NCBI lineage: Eukaryota > Metazoa > Chordata > Mammalia > Diprotodontia > Potoroidae > Bettongia > Bettongia penicillata. The sequence continues at coordinate 1,183,302 of JAJHZJ010000440.1, forward strand.
GGTTGGTAGTAGCCTCTGGTGCAATTGGGGGGCATTGAATAAAAATAAGGGGTCAGTGGAAGTGTAAGGAAAGAAAAGAAAGTAAGAATATTTTGAAAAACTGTTCATACATATTTCATCTGTTGTGTAACAGAGTTAAAGTCATAGTGATTACATTATTTTCCAAATAATGGCACAAAATGCAAGCTATAATAGTTATAACAAGTTATAGCAATCATAACAAGTTATAATTGATTATAATATAACTGACCAGTCGTCAAGTCTGCTGATAGGTCTTAACAAGCAAGTGTTGGCAGGTGAGCATGTCATGCATTGTTGGGAAGTCCAGGATGTGTTGGCAGGAATATGTGCATGTAATGACTTGTTTACAATATAATGCTATATGGTTACATATGGCAATACTGAAAAATGTCAAGGCAGGAAAATCCCACAAATTTACAACAAATTATTAAAGTTAAGATGGGTCATTTTTAAAAAGCATATTTTCTATTTTTTTAAATAGTGCAGTTAAAAAACATTAAAGGGTTAAAGAAAGTGGGGGGAGCACTAATTTTTTTTTGAAAAGAGAGCAATAGGACAAATAAGACTGGGAAGCTCTGCTCTACAGTGGAACTCTATACTACTCAGGGAACTTGGAGTCACTTCTCATATCCCTCATTGGTCTTCTCAACTCCAGGATGACCATCTCAATTTCCTTCAACTGGTCATCATGTCTCATGGACCAAAGGCTCTTTGTTATCCCAACTGCCCTCTTCTGGACACTCTTCCCCTTATCAATGGCTTTCTAAATTCTGGCACCAATAAATGTGTATTGTATTAAGAAAAAAAAAAACAGAGGTACATGAATTCATTTGATGCTTATAACAACCCTCTGAAGTCAAAGATATTATCATCTTCATTTTACAGATGAGGAAACTGAGGCCCAGAAATATGAAGGAACTTTCCTGACATAGCATAGCAGTAACATAGCATCACTTCGATTTAATCTGGGTCTTTTGCTGGTTCCTCTAGAAAAATTTCCCTGATCCTTTTCTCCACTCATTCACAGTAATCATGTTCCCCCTCAGAAAAAAAGAAATCTCAATTCAGTTAATTTCTCAAGCATTTGTTAAGTGCCTAATGTTTACAGTAGGTTCTGGAGATAAAAAATACAAAATGGTTCTCAAGGAATTTATATTTTCCTGGTTTTCCTGGTATGGGTTATACATTTTTGGCTAACTCATAGGTCATAGAATGATAGATTTAGAGTTGAGAAGGAACTTAGGGATCATCTAGTCTAACACTTTTTTCTAAATACAGATGAGGGAACTAAGTCCCAGGAAACTTGTTCAAATTTACTATGGATAGTAAGACTCCTAAACCAGCCTACTTGCCTTTGACCATGGCTGAAATAATTACCAATCCAGGTTGAATATTGAATAAATGAATCAACAAGTATTTATTAAGCACCAACTATGTTCTAGGCATCAAGCTGTATTCAAGGAATGAAACAATTCTAGTCTCAAGGAGCTCATTTTCTACTGGGCATGACTAATGGGAATAATTAGTAATATGTGTGTGTTTTCATACAACACAAATATATGTGACAAAGTAAAATTAATAAATTTAAAAGTTATATATGTATGCAAATATGTGTATGTATATATACATGCATAAAGAAGTTAAATGCGAGGTAGTTTGTGAGGGAAGACAGTTGGGAGCAACTGGAAAAGATTTTATGCAGAAGATGGTGCTTGCTGAATAATAAAGGAAGAGAGGAATGCTTTGACACAAAGATGAGGAGGGAGTTTATTCCAGATATGAGGGATGGTAGACCAAAAGTGAAAGATGAGATGTTTTGTATGAGGAACAGAGAGAAGACCCGTTTGGTTGGATTGCAGAGTGCAGGAGGAGTAGTAATGTCCAAAGAGGATATTAGAAAGAGGGACTGGGGCCAAGTTGTATAGGACTTTAAAAGCTAAACAAAGAAGGTTATATTTGGTTCTAGAGGCAATTGGAAGCCACCACATGGTTAAATTTGTGCTTTAGGAAAATAGCTTTGGCAGCAATGTGTAGGATGAACTGGGAAATGAGGCAGAGAGACAATTCATGAGGGTGGACAATAATCTAAGTGAGAGATAGGAGGTGCCTCAATGAAAGGGATGGCTATGTGAGAGAAGGTCAGAAGGGAGAACTGATACAGTGATGCTAGGAACACATACAGGATCAAATCTCATCTCTATGCTACCCTGGACAGCTCCCAAACTCAGAATTGCAGCTATCTCAGCTATGATGTGGGGATCATCCTTCCTGCCTACTTCTCAGGAGTTTGGGGCAAACTTGAATTCACTTCCATGACCATTATTTCAGACAGTTTTGGGGACAGTCTCCTGGGCATCCCTTCCCAGACTTTGACCTGTATCACAGTTAGAAAACCACTGGATAGGAAGTTAGAAGACCTGGATTCAGTCCTGACTTTGGTACTTAAAACCAGATCATCTTGAGGAAATTGATTTCCCTCTTGATGACTTTTAACTAGGAATTTGGTTACTTGAGGTAGAATAATCTTTTGGAGGGGATGCAGAGGATGGGAAGGGGGAAGATCCAAGGTTATTTGCAGAGCATAGGATGGTCACACATTGGGTATAGTGTTCCTGGACAGGGCAAGGTCATCCTTTAGGCAGTTTGGGTTAGGAGAGAGGAGAGAAAGAGAGGTGAGGGGTGGGGGAAATGGGAAGTCAGTCCTGGATTTAAGTCCTATGGTAAACTCTTGTTTCAGGGGAAATGTTACGGGAAAACTGAGGCCCATCAAATTTTAGTCACTGGTCTGAGCTTACACAATTCAATAATGACAGATCTGGAAATCAACACCAGTGTTTCTGACTCATAGAATATCAGAGCTGGGGGGAGCTTTAGAATAATAATTTCAGAGCTGTCAGGGGCCCATAGAACAGGGAATATCAGAGTTGGGAGTGGTCTTAGAAGAGAAAGTGTCAGAGCTGGGAAGGACCTGAGAATCTGAAATGTCAGAGAGAGAGTCTTGGAATCAGAGCTAGGAGAACTCCTAGAGAAAGAATACAGCATATCAATACTGGATAGACTCTTCCAACTCTCCAATTCAACTCTTTCATTTTTCATAGGAGGAAACTGAGACCCAGGTAAGATAAATAATTTATTAAGTGTCTCACAGCCTTGTACTTGTGAGCTTTTATTATTTATCTATGATCCAAGTGGAAGGAACCTGCCTCTTTAAACATAAATAAATAAATAAAGGCAAGGAAGAAAAAAAAGTGTACTAAGCATATGCAAATGTGTTGAGCTGAACCATGCTGTAGGTGAAAGAGATGAGGGAGAAAGTGCTTGGAGCTAAAAAGAAGAGGAAGGCAGCCAGAACTGACCCTGGGGTTAATAATTTTTACTTCTCCATCTCATTCCACATGATTTTTTTAAAAAAAAAGGAGCTGGAGAGGAGGGAGAAGTAAGGGAGGGAAAAAGACTGTGCTAGGCTTGAAAGAGGCTGCTGGGGATGTGTGAAAGGTTATTTACCAAATCAGTAGGAGGGCACAAGGGAGAGGCAGTCAGTCAGTCAGTCAATAAACATTTACTGAATGAATGAAAAAGCATTTATTAGGCGCTTACTAGTGCTGAGTGCAATGAGTACTGGGGAATGTAAACATAAGAGTAAGACTCTCAGCATGTTCACATTCAAATACAGGAAACTATACATAGAAAAGATTTCAGTTCCAAGTGGAATGGTCAGGTCCCATGCTTGTCAGGGTGCAGCAGCAAAGAATGTGGTTGTAAGTGTCTTTTTCACTGATAAAATCATATCACCTTCTGATGTTGAACCATTGGTCGAGGCTAAGGAATTCAGTTGCAAGAACTTTCTTTCTGGGTCTTCAGTAGCTGTGGATACAACATCCACAAAAACTGTTGTCTTCTCCTTAGAGATTCTTTCCCCAGGAATATGGTTGTGAGACCTGAGCTTACATCAGGACTGGTGATCTGGGGAGGAAAGGAGGGAGAAGTGGAGTACTGGAGCTCTTGGTCTTGTCTGTTATTGGTGGCAGTTGGTTAGTAGTTAGTATTGGTGGTGATGAACCTTAATGATGGCTACAGGGCTGGAGTTTGGAAGCAGGGCCTGTGATCTGGGAGGTGCTGACATCCCTATACTCTTTGGATCCATCCTAGGCTCTATTGAGATTTGAGGGGAAGTGATATGTACAATGGGTCAGTGCTTCCTACCTCCAGTGTGTACTCCCATGTGCCAATGCTAGTGTCTCACATGGGGTGAGGTGGTGTTGGGGGTGGACTTAAAGAAAAGCAAAAAACCTGGACTCTGCCATCAAAGAGACTACAGTCGCTGGAGGAGACAGCATGTGAATAATTAGGTATTGACCAGTATCTAGATATAGATCTATGTAACGACATAGATAGATAGATATAGATATAGCACAAGTTACTTTTCTGTCTTTTTAACAAAACCTCAAACTATTCCACCCTCCTTCCTGGCTTTCCTTCCTTGCCTTCTAATACATATCTATATCTGTGTGAGTATGTGTGTATACATACACACACACATATATATATATATCTGTATATATAATATATTATATATCTGTTCATATATAACATATAGATTTATATAGATATAGCTATAGAGCTAGACCTACATGCAGATCTAGATCTATAGATCTATAAAGAGTTTAATGCCTATAGGTATATAGACATAGATAGAAAGATAGATAGATAGATAGATAGATAGATAGATAGATAGATAGATAGATAGATAGATAGATTGACAGATAGAGTAGATGGAAGGTAATCTCAGATGGAAAGTTCTAGCACTGGGGAGAACCAGGAAAAACCCAGAAAGGGAAATGTGAACTGAGTTTTAAAGGGAATGAGGGAAATGAAAGGATGGAGGTAAGGAGGGAGAGCATTGCAGATGAGGGGGACAGCCAGTGCAAAGATGGAGGAAAGGTTGTGTGATTGTTGTCTGGGACCCAGCTTATCTTCAGGTCTTCTCATTCTGAACTTTAACCTTGCAAGGAAGGAAAGTCAGCAAGAAGGTTGGGATATTTTGAGGTTTTTTAAAAGAGGCTGAAAAGTAGCCTGTGCTTGCTTTCCCACATTTCAGACAGCCTCACCTCTTCCCCTTCCCCCCAGACTTAGGGTTAGTGTGATGCTGACCCATTTCACAGATGATGTTTCTATAACTCTCTCAAGTTTGCAAAGTGCTTTAAGCAGCTGCGTGGTATGGTGGCTAGAGCTCTGGAACTGAAATCAGGAAGAACTGAACACAAATCTTACCCCTAGTCTTTAGCCACTCTGGGCAAGTCACTCAGTCTCCTCATCTGTAAGATAGGAAAAATAATATCAGCTGTCTTCCAGGTTTGTTGTAAGGATTAAATGCGATAGTATTTGTAAAGTGCTTTGAAAACCCTAAACATGACATAAGTGCTATGATTAATATTCCTCTAAGCCTCATAGATTATGTTAGATTGGATCATAGATAGCTAGAGAGCTGGAAAGTATCTCAGGCTCCTGAGTCTAGTCCAATACTTTCATTTTACATATGAAGAAATGGAGACCCACAGCCATTAAATGGCTTGCCCAGGGTCACACAGGTAGTGAATGGCAGGGCCAGTATTTGAATCAATACTTCCTGACACCAAATCCAGCACACTTTTGCAGATGGGGACTTAGCTAACCTCTTTGGCTGTGTAATCATAATAGCTAGAAGCTATATAGTGCTTTGAGGTTTACCAATCATCTAACATATCTCTGTTGATCCTTGCAACAACCCTGGAGAGTAGGTGCTATTATTATCCCCAATTTACAGATGGGGAAACTGAGGCCCAAGGAAGTGAAGGGATTGTCTTGAGATTATACAGATATTAAGTAATAAAGACAGGATTCAAATTTAGGTTTGTGATTTTATGTAGAGTGCTCTTTCCCCTGTATCAGGAGGATTACTCAGGATGGGAAAGGAATAAGCATTTATATAGTGCCAACTATATGCCAGGCACTGGGTTAAGTACTTTGCTAATATTATATGATCTGGGCAGTTTGCATGGAATGGATTTGATAGGGAGAAAATTAGAGAGGAAACAAAGGGAGCATTCTGATCCTGGGATGTAGTCCAACCCATACTTGAAGAGATAATCAATTGATCAATTACTCAAGAAATATCTGGTTAGCATGTGCTATATGATAGATGCTTTGCTAGACTCTGGGACTACAAAAACAAAATAGAAATAGTTCCTGCCTTCAAGAAGTTTACATTCGGCTAGGAAAGACAATATGCACATAAATAGATAAGACAGAAAATAAATAAAAGGTAAATCTCCATGCTCCCTCCCAAGATTAGCAGTTTTGGGGACCAGGAAAGGTCACAGATAGAAGATGGCCCTTGACTGGAGTTTTGAAAGGGATCAGAGATGTCAAAAAAAGAAGCAGTGCAAGGTAGCTGTGGTAGACAGTTTATACAAAGGTACCTCTCAGAGTAAGGAGATGGTATGGGAAAAGGAGGTGGCCCAAGGGTTGGAGTGCTTGGTCTCTGGTTAGGAAGATAAGTTCAAAACTAGCCTTAGATACTCATCAGATGTGGGATCATAAGCAAGTCACTTCATCTCTGTTTGCCTCAGTTTTCCATCTGTAAAATGGGGATAATAATAGCCCCCTACCTACTGGGTTGTTATAAGGATCAAATGAGATAATTGTAAAGCATTTAGCACCATGCTTGATGCATAGTAAATGCTATGTTGCTTTTGTTATTATGACTTAAAGGCAGAAAAGCTCTAGGTTGTGAAGAGCTTTAAATGCCCGAAGAGTTTATAAACTTTTATCTTTAAGGTCATTGGGAGTCACTGAGCTTATTGAGTAGGTCATGGGGGGTGGAGTGGTGACACAGTCAGACTAGGACTGTAGGAAATTCACCTTGGCAGGTGAGTGGAAGATGGATCCAAGTGAGTGGATTCTTGGGGCAATGAGATTAATTAGAAGGTCAAGTTAATTGTCCAGGGTGCCAAGGACCTGAGCTAGGGTGGTGGTTGTGGACCACCAGGTGGGAGAGAAATGAAAAAGATATTGGGGAGCTAGAAACTCTGAGATTTGACAACTGATTGTATATGTGACTCAAGTGAGAGAGAAGGGTCAAGGATGACAGATGACCTCGAGGTATATATGACCAACTTTTCAAATGAAGACCTTGAGTGATAGGAAATTCATTGCCCCCTGAGGCACTGTTAGATGATTTGATTAGAGTTATTCTTTATGTAGAGACTAAATTCCTGTCTTCCACCCACTGGCCAACTTCTGCCTTTCAGAGCTAAGCAGAACAAAGTTAATGTTAATGTGACACATCAAACTTTCAGATATTTAAATGTAGGGATGATGAAAGAATAGAAGAACATGCTTTTATTTAGTGTTTACTAAGTGTCAGGCACTGTGCTAAATTCTGAGGATACAATGATAAAGTGGAGACTGTACCTGATCTCAAAGAGCTTACATTTGGCTAGAGGAAAATAAAGCATATAGCGGCTGTGTGTGTGTGTGTGTGTGTGTGTGTGTGTGTGTGTGTGTGTGTATGAGAGACAGAGACAGAGATAGATAGAGAGGGAGGGAGGGAGAGAAGGAAATGAGAGCCAAGGATGGCTGAAGTCATAGGAATGGTGAGTGGAATTATAGTTCCATTAATGTCTCTCCTCAACATCTCCCCCAAGCATGAGATCCTAGAATTTAGAACATGAGGAGACCTTCAATATCTTCTATTCTCACCCCGGCTATAGCCCTGTTATTTTACAGTGAGGAAACTGAAGACCAGAGAGACCTTGCTCAGGAAAAGCTTTGAACCCAGGTTCTCAGGATCTGATTCTGCCTTGTAGAGTCAGCATGGCATAATAGCCTAGTGGTTAGCATGCTGGATTTGGAACCAGCAAGAGCTAGATTCGAGTCCTTGCTCAGGCGTTGCTGTGTGATCATGGAAAAAATCACTTAACTCCTCTGAATTTCAGTTTTCTCATCTATAAAATAAGGAGTTGACCTTGGTGACCTCTGAGGTCTCTTCCAGCTTTCGACCTATGAGTCTGTCTTTCTGTCATTCCTGGCTGGTTCTGGTCTTTCTCCCAACTGAACAAGACCATGAAAAGCATGATGTAATAGAAAGAACTCTGGCTTTAGAGGCAGAGACCTGAATTCAAAACCTGCTTCTATTGTTTACTACGTGGGACCTTGGTCAGGTCTCTTAATTTCTGTGGGCTTTAGTTTCCTTTGTAAAAAAAATGAGAGGATTGTGCTAGATAAACACTACAATCCTTTTTAGCCCCAAATATCTGATTCTCTGATCCTATCCCACTCTGGCATCCTCCTCTGGTCATACTCGGGGTAATTTTCCTTCCTAGAATAAGGTGTCCTTGACTGTCCCCAGAGAGGATGGGCTAGTCATCCAGCATACTATAGGAAGAAAATCTGACCTGGATTCTGGAAGCCACAGCTCTGGCCATGAGAAAGCTTTGGGGGGCCTGAGGAGGGGCCAAGCTGTGATAGGGGATTGGGGGCACAGGCAGGAGAGCTTCACAAGAAGCAGCCCCTTGCCCTCCCTTTTCTTTCCTGTCATCGACCCTCTCCCAAAGCTGGCTGACCCAAGTGTGGCTGGAGCCGCCTGTTTGGAGCCCCCGAGAGAGGATTAAGAGCCAGGAGGGAAGGGCTTTGCCCAGGGTAATGAGCGCCCCCTCTGTGGGCCAGAGCCCGGCCCGCCTCCCTCCCTCCTTCCCTCCTTTCCTGCCAGGCCATTTCACACACTGCTGTGCTGGGAAATTGCAGGCCTGCTGCCCAGCTCTGGTCCGGTGGCAATGACGGCTGCATGTTCTGGTGGCAAGCGACAGCTCCTGGGAATGAGTTCTGTTAACCCTTTACTGGCTGCAGTTGCTCAGTGGAGGGAAGAAAATACAACAGCTGCCTGCACTAGGGAGAAAAGTAAGAAGAACCAGGCACCATCCCAGAGTCTTAGATTATGAGATTGCAGAGTTGGAAAGGCCATCAGAGGTCTCTGCCAGAAACAGAAATCCTAGTCTTCTCACCTTTGTTAGAACATCTACAGAGACAGGGAGCTCATTACCTACGTAGGCAGCCTAATCTACTTTTGAGTGGATCTGATTGTAAGAAGATTTTTCTCTTTGCCATAAGCTAAAATCTGCCTCTTCACTCTAGATTCTGCCCTCAGGGGCTAAACGGAGCAAACGTCAGAGGCAGCATGGAGAGAACGTTGGACTTGGAGTCAGAAAGACCTGGAATTGAATCCTGCCTCAGACATTTGCTGTGTGTCCTGGGGCCTCAGTTTCCTCATATGTAAAATGAGGGAGGAGTTGGACTCCACGACCTTTATGGGCCCTTTCAGTTAGAGCCTATGAGTTCTAATCCTATGGACCTAACCCATCTTCCATCTGACATCCCTTCAAGTACTTGTAGGCAGGTCTCATGTCCTCCCTAAGTCTTCTAAGGCTAAACCTAATCAACATTTCCTTGACACCTCAGTTTGTCGAGAAAATTTTTTAAATTTATCATTTATTTATCTCTAAAATTCATTTTTAAAAAATGAGCTCTGAATTCTCTCCTTCCCTTCCACCCCTCCCCCATCCATTCAGAAGGCAAGAAATGTGATCTCAATTATACATGTGAAATCATGCAAAACATATTTCCATATTAGCCATGTTGAAAAAAATTAAAAAATGAAAGAAAATTATTCTTCATCCTGCATTCAGACTCCATCAGTTCCTTCTCTGGAGGTGTATGTATCTGTCATTATAAGTCCTTCAGAATTAACTTGGATCACTATATTGCTGAGGAAAGCTAATTCGTTCACAGCCGATCATCATACAGCATTGCTGTGACTGTGGACAATGTTCTCCTGGTTCTACTCACTTCACTTTGCATGAGTTCATGTCTTCCCATGTTTGTCTGAAACAGTACTACTCACCTTTTCTTATAGCACAATAGTACTCCATTTCAATCATGTAACAAGACTTGTTAAGCCATTTCCCAATTGATGGATATCCCCTCAGTTTCTAATTCTTTGTCACTATTAGAAGAGCTGCTGTAAATATTTTTGTACATATAAGTCCTTCCTTTTCCCTCTCCCTTTTTTTTACCTCTTTGGGCTATAGATCTAGTAGTGGTAGTGTTGGGTCAAAGGCATGTGCAATTTTATCGCCCTTTGGGCATTGTCCAAATTGCTCTTCAGAATAGTTAGATCAGTTCACAACTTCACGAATAATGCCTTAGTATCACAATCTTTTCCACATCCCTTCCAACATTTGCCATTTTTATTTTCTGTCATATTACTCAATCTGATAGATATGAAATGCTACCTCAGAGTTGTTTTAATTTGTATTTCTCTAATCTATAGTGATTTGGATCATTTCTTTTTCATATGACTATAGATAGCTTTGATTTCTTCTGAAAATTTCCTGTTCATATCCTTTGACTACTTACCAATTGGGGAATAACTTGTATTTTTTTATATTTGATTTCATTCTTGATGTATTTGAACAAGAAGGCTTTTATCAGAGAAACTTACTATAAAATACCCTCCTCTCCCTATTTTCTACTTTCCTTCTAATCTTGGCTGCATTGCTTTTGTTTGTGCAAAATCTTTTAAATTTAATGGAATTAAAATTATCCATTTTACTTCCCACAATTCTCTCTATTTCTTGTTTGATCATAAACTCTTTCCTTAGCCATAGATCTGATAGGCAAAAAACTTCCATTTTCCTCTAATTTGCTTATGGTATCACCCTCTATGTCTAAAGTATGTACCTATTTTGACCTTATCTTGGTATACAGTGTAAAATACTGGCTTATACCTGGTTTCTACCAAATTGTTTTCAAGTTTTCCCAGCAATTTTTGTCATATAGTGAGTTCTTGCACCCAAAACATGGATCTTTGGGTTTATCAAACATTAGATTACTATGGTCATTTACTACTACGCATTGTGTACCTAATCTATTTCACTGATCCACCACTCTGTTTCTTAAACAGTACCAGACTGTTTTCATGATTCCTGCTTTTAATATAGATTGAAATCTTCTAGAAGGGTAAGTCTTCTTCCTTAACATTTTTTTTCATTGATTCCCTTGATATTCTTGACCTTCCTTCTTCCAGATGAATTTTGTTATTATTTTTTCTAGCCCTATAAAATATTTTTTCAGTGGTTTGATTGGTATGGCACTGAATAAGTAAATTAATTTGGGTAGAATTGTTCTTTTTGTTATATTGACTTGGATTACCCACAAGCAATTAATAAGTTTGTCCAGAACTGAATGTGATGCTTTAGTCTCCATGGAGGTGAGAAGATGAAGCCTAGAGTCCAAACTCCCTGGCTCTTTCCTAGCCCTATTCCTCACCCTGAGAAATTGAAGTAAGGAGATGGGGTCCTTTGTATATTCCAGAAGGTGACCTTTGTTGATCTCAGGTCATTCCCACTAGCTTTAACTCAGTTCTAATGAAGCCATGCCTTCTCCTCTTTTTGCTGTGATCTGACCGTGGAACCCCCATCTTGAATTTTCCAGAAGAGGACCTGACTCTCAACCTCAGTCCCAAAAATAACAAATTCTATAGCTATAGCATCCTTGAAACTTTTATTATTAATAATAATATTTATAACATCACACACATTATATTCATAAACCTTGTTTGATCCTAAAAAATAAAAGCCCTAACCTTGTAAAGTCAGCAATACAAGAATTAGCTGTGTCATAGTGGCATATCAAGGAATGGAATAAGCATTTATAGTACCTAATGTGTGCCTGGCATTGTGCTAAGTGTTCTTTATAAATATTATCTCATGTGATCTTCATAATAACACTGAGAGGTAGGCACTATTATCCTCATTTTACAGTTGAAGAAACTGAGGCAAACAGAGCTAAGTGACTTGTCCATGGGGTCATACAACTAGTAAGTGTTTGAGGCTGGATTTGTATTCAGGTCTTCCTGACTCCAGATCCAGAGGCCTCTCCATGGCACTGCCAGCTGCCTCTAGCAAGGAGAGGACTTTGTGTCAGGAAGACCCAGGTTCAAGTTTCACCTTTAATATATACTAGCTGTGTGACCCTGGACAAGTCATAAAATCTTTCTGAACCTCATTTCCTCAATTCTAAAAGTAGTGAGTTGGACTAGGGTAGTTGTGGCCCCTTTCAGCTCCAAATCTATGCTTCTATGATCTTATCTTCAGCAAAGAAAAGTGAATTTCCAAGAATCATAGAGCTAATAAATGCTACCATTATATGGGTATATGGCTTATACCCATAACCTTCCACTATACCAAATTTTATACTGATTCTCCCATCTTTTGTTCACAACAAGACAAAGAATTTTATTGTCAAGGGTAGGGACTAAATACCTGAGTTTTGCAGATGCAGAAACTGAGTCCCAAAGAAGCCAAATGATCCCCTAAGGTCAAGTTAGTGAGAGCACCAAGACTAGAACTCAGTTGCCCTCATTCCTTTTCCACACTTGTTTCTTCTATATTAAATCGTTTGGTTTGCCCTGTTTGTGGGGGGTGTCTCTGTCTCTGTCTCTCCTTCTCCTCCTCCTTTTCCTCTTGTCATTTGTTTCTCACCTCTTCCTTCCCCCTCTCTCTTCTCTCCTTTCTCTATATCCTCTGTCTCTCTCATTTTGACTTTTTCTCTTGTTCTTGCACTCCTATTCACCTCCAGAATCTTCCTTGAGTCCAGAGTGATATATGACTCAGAGGTGGAAGGAAGTTTCGAACTCATCTAAATCAGCTTCTCATATTTACAGATAAAGCTCAGAGATAGAAAGTAATTTGCCCAAAGTTATATATAGTAAATAAGTTAATCAGTAATAGTGTCAAAATTTAAGCCTAGATTCTTTGACCCAAGAGTTAGTGTTCTTTTCATTGTGCCATGCTCTGTGTCCCATTGAATGAACTTCAGGGTTGGAAAAATATTTGAAAAATTATATAGTATTTTTTGACTCTAATTTTAAAGAGGAAGCTGAAATTCAAAGAAGTTGAGGAATTTGCCCAAGGTCACAGGGTGAATTCGGCTTTGAAGCCAGGTGTCCTAGCTTTAAATCTACTGATCCTCTCCCTACCTAATGTGGTAAACATAATGAGCTAAATGAACTTAAAGTCTGGAAACCAGTAGATAAACCTTATTTCTCTTCAGTAAAGATCCTGTAGGAATAAGCTATGTTGACTCTTTTTCTGGGTCTTGGTCCTAGAATCGTTCTCTGCTAGCTTCTTGACCTGATAACAACCCACCAAAAATTCAGAGGAAACCTAAAAAAGAGTCTGATGGAGAGAATAGAAAATGAGTTCTAGTTGGGAAATTGAGATTATCCAGTTTGTAGACGAGAAGGCTAAAGAAGACTTGGTCAAGTCAACAAGTCAAGTCAAAAAGCATGTATTAAGCATTTTCTATGTGCTAGACATTGTGCTAAGCTTTGGGGATACTAATAAAGGGAAAATGAAAAAGAATTCCTACCCTCAAGGAGCTTACATTCCAATGGGGGAAGACAATACATAAAATGAACATGAAAATTTAGAGGGGAGGAAGAAGGTCAGGGGAGGAATAGAAATCTGGAGCAGAGAGATGATAGAGAAAGAAGTCTAGAGACTTAGCAATGAAAGCAGAAGAGGAGTCAAATAATGAATATGGTTGGAAGAAGAAATCAAAGCTATCAATAATGACATGAAAATGGCTCTAAATCACTATCGATTTGAGAAATGAAATGTAAAATCTCTCTGACATACCACCTAACACCTATCATATTGACCAGCATCACAGAAAAGGAAAGTGATAAATGTTGATGGGGATGTGGAAAAATTGGGACACGAATGCACTATTGGCAGAGTTATGAACTAGCCCAACAAAATGGAACTATTCTCAAAATGCTATAAAAGTGTACATATTCTTTGACCCAGAAATACTACTACCAGGTCTATATTATAAAAAAAATATAAAAGAAGGAGAAAGACCACTTTGTACAAAAATATTTATAGAAGATATTTTTGTGATAGCAAAGAATTGGAAACGGGAATGTCCATCCATTGGGGAATGGCTGAACAAATTGTCGAACATGATATGTACCACATGATACAGGAATATCATTGTGTTATAAGAAATGATGAGCAGGATAGGTTCAGAAAAACCTAGGAACACTTCAATGAACTGATGCAAAGTGAAGTGAGAAATAAGAAAAACAGTGTGCATAGTAAGGAGGAGCAACCGTGAAAGATTTAGCTACTCTGATCATGACACTAATCCAAGAAAATTCCAAAGGACCCATGATGAACAATGCTGTCTACCTCTGGAGAAAGAACTGATGAACCTTGAATACAGATGGGAGTATACTTTTTAAACTTTATTCCTTATGATTTTATTTTGTTTGTGCTTTCTTTTACAACCTAGCTAATATGGATAATTGTTTTGCATGATTTCACATGTGTAGTTGAGATCTCATTTTTTTGCCTTCTCAATGGGGGTGGGAGGGAGAGAAAGAATTTTGAATGCAAAATTTAAAAAGAAATTGTTAAAAATTTTTACCTTGTAATTGGGAAATATTTGCTAAATAATTAAAAATAATTTTATAAAACCATGAATATGATTGACCTGGGCAGATGGAGTTTCTGAGAGAAACTGACATCAGAGGAAAGGGCCACATTGTTGGAGAGAAATTCCAGAATAAGAAGGCTGTTGGGAATGGTGGACAATGGAGGAATGAAGGAATTGTTCTAGTTTTCAAGGCATGTAATGGTGAGTAGTCATTCGAGGTCCCACTGAAGAGAGGACCAGGGCTAAGACTAGCTGTAGAAATGAATTTTCTGATAGTCACAATGTTTTGAATTGCTGAGGGAAGTTAGATTCTCATCTGGAGGTTTTTAGGGAGAAGGAACTGTTTCTCCCAGCCTGAATGGCTTAAGAAGGGTCCTTCCATTTACATAGTATATATAGAATACTTTAAGGCAGCTAGGTGGTGCAGTGGATAGAGCAACAATGCAGGAGTTGGGAGGACCTGAGTTCAAATCTCACCTCAGACACTTGACACTTACTAGCTATGTGACCTTGGGCAAGTCACTTAATCCCAATTGCCTCATCCTGGGTCATCTCCAGTCATCCTGATGAATATCTGGTCACTGGATTCAGATGGCTCCAGAGGAGAAGTGAGACTGGTGACCTTCACAGCCCTCCCTCACTCAAAAAAATCAAAGTCAAGTGCAAGTCATGTCATCATTTCTCTGATAGCATGGTCTTCTTTGGCAACGAAGGTTGACCACACAATAGAATACTTTAAAGTTTTCACTTTATACAGGATACCTCATTTGATCCCCCCAAAACTGGGAAGTAAGTGGTATTATTATCCCCCACCCTACTCCTCACAGGCAACTAGATGGTACAATGGACAGAGTACTGGGCCTAGAATCAGGAAGACCTGAGTTTAAAACCAGCTTTAGCTACTTCTAGCTGTGTGACCTTGAACATGTCATTTCACTTCTGTTTGCCTTAGTTTCCTCAATTACAACATAGGGATAATAAGAGTACCTACCTCCTAGGGTTGTTGTGAGGACAAAATGAGATAATAATTATTAAGTATTTAGTATAGTACCTAGCATATTGGAGGTGTACAGATGGGGAAACAAAGTTTAGCTGAGACTAAATGACTTGGCCAGGGTGACACAGCTAAGATAAGATTCAAACTCAGTTCTTTGTGATTTCAGAGTCTAACACACTAGCTGCCTCTGAGGGCAAAATGATAGACTAAGTCACCTCTTAGGTAAAAGTTACCTCTCAGACTCAGAGGCAAACTTTGCTGTGGTTGGTGAGCCCTTCCATTTTTCCTGATGAGAGCAGTTTCCATGTCATACCCTATCATTTTCTCAAGGCACAGATGGATCCCAGTCAAGGACCTCTATCTAAGCCCTGACTTTTCTCTCCTTGTTCTCATTCTCCAAAACTTGAATTGTGTCACTGGATGAGCTGAGGAGAAATTCCCTGACCCACTCTCCCCCCACTCCAGATAAAGACTGCTTCTCTCCCCCACCATCCATATGTTCCAGGCCTCTGTGACTCTCAGCTGTCCCTCCCTCCCATTCTTCTCTACATCTCTCCCCTCCAAAACCAAGTGTAAAGTGCACTAACTTTTAGGGCTGGTGAGGCCTCCCGAGGGCTGGGGCTACTCCACCCAATCCTCTGATGGTTTACAACCCCCCGGAAGGACCTGGAAAGTGTCTTGTCAGCGAAGCCCACGGCCAGTGGGGGGGACTGGCCTCCTCTCCTACTTCTAGTGAAGCTAGCAGATCGATAGTGAGTGTGCTGCCCTGACACTCCATCTCATTAGATGGTCGTTTTCATCTCCCGGCTCCCTGGCAGCCTTCAAATTATCCCATAAAATTTATTTACTATTTCATGAATACATAAGCAGCAGGCAAGCGCGAGCTTTTTATATATTTACACTGTATATATTTCACGGGAGAGTTATAGTTGTCTCTGAGGCAGAGCGTGCTGGAGAGGGAGAGGGGAGTGAGCAGAAGGAGAGAGCATCTGGGAAGAGATGCCAGAGATGCAGGGAGGGCTTGAGGACCTAGTGGCATAGCTCCCTCCACCCCCAGCCTCGCCAGTAGGTCTCTGTCCCCACTCACCCCAGTCAGCTGCCAGGCTTGGGGCTTCAGGGCCTTGGGGCAAGAGTCAGGACCAGGGACACCTCCTCAGTCAGAAGCATAGATGATAAGGGCTGCATGGGCCCCTTAGTCATCCAATAATTCAGCCCTTTCATTTTACAGAGGTGGGGGAACTGGGTCCTGGAAGGATGAAGTGATTTGTCTGAGGTTACCCAGAAAAAGAATGCTAGTATAGCTAAGGGTTCGGAGGACTTGAAGTCAGAAAGATCCAAGTTCAAATCCTGCCTCAGACACCTATTAGTAAGACACTTCACCTGTTTTCTCATATCTGTAAAATGGAAATAGTAATAGGATCTACCACACAGGGTCATTATGAGGGTCAGATGAGATAACATGTAAAATTATTCAAATGTTAGTTATTATCATTAATACTATTATTATAGTGGTCAATATATAATATACATTATCAACATAATGTATACTATATAATATGAAGGGGTTAGCTAGGTAGTACAGTGAATAGAACACTCGGTCTGGAGTCAGGAAGATGCATTCAAATCTGACCTCAGATACTTTCTAGCTGTGTGACTCTGGGCAAGAAGCCTGTCTTCATCTGAAAAATGAGCTGGAGAAGGAAATGTCAAACCAAGAAAACCCCAAATGAAGTCACAAGATAGACCAAATAACAATGTGTTGTCAATATAAAAATATTATTTTATTATATATTATATGTGATATAATATATTATATATAAATATAATCCAAAATAATATAATTAATTAATAATATTACACATTACATTAAGTTTAGTGTCTGGGACTATAGCACAGGTCTCCTTAGTCCCAATCCAACATTCTTTTCAGTTCTGTATTCAGATGCAAAACTTTCCCGACTCTGACATTTATTGGTTCTGCAAAAATATGCAAGTTCTTTTCAACTCTCTCAGCTTCAGTTTCCTTATATGTAAAATGGGTATCAAAATATTTGCACTATATACTTACCAGGGTTGTTGGAGGTGGGAGGGGTTCTGCAAACCCTAGAATAGAGTTTCTTAACCTGGAATATATGAATTTTTAAAAAAAATATTAACTATATTTTAATATTATTAGTTTCTTCTGCAGTCCTAGGTATTTGATTTTATCCATATACAAGCATCATTCGGAGAAAAGGTCTGTAGACTTCATCAGACTACCAAAGGGGTTCCAGGACACAAAAAGTTCAGAAATCTTGCCTTAGGGCATATAGAATTGTGAGTTACTGCTGCTACTATGAGTGCCCTATAGTGCCTTCTGACATCTTCCATTTCCTCTTTCTTTATTGAAAGTTATTGAACAGAGATAAATGGTAGTGGTAGCAAGTGTAACTGAGAAAGGATGATGAGAGCATCTTTCTATAATGGTAAGGGTAATTTTCAGGAATTGGTTAATGTTCAACCTTGGCCAGGTAATGTCAAGTTAAAGCCAAGAATTGACTTAATAGTTCCCAAAACAATTAAAAACCTTTTCCAGGAATGAGAAGTTTTCCCATTTATAATGACCATCAATAAACATTTACTGAGCACCTACTGTAAGTGATGCAATGTGGTGTAATGTATCGAATGCTGGGTTTGGCATTGAGAAGACCTGGATTCATCTCTCATCTCAGATATTCACTATGTGACCCTAAGCAGGTCACTTAAATCCCCAAGCTTTATGGACCATATCTATAAAATGAGAATAACGAGAGTACATACTTCACAAACTTGCTGTGTGGACCAGCTGAGATGATTGTGTAAAGCTTTTTGCAAATGGTTAAGTGATATGTGAATACAAGATACTACTTGAGAAGAACCTGATGTGATGGAAATAATTTTAAAGTTTGCATCCTGAAACCTTAATTTAAATATTGCCCCAGATACTTGCTAGCTATGTGACTCTGGGCAAGCCATGTTACTTCTCAAAGCATCAGCTTCCCTGTCCGTAAAATGGGGATAATAGTCATTGCACAGAGTCAATATGGAGTCATTTATAGAGAGCTACCCTCAGAGAATTAGTTCACCATCTCTGACCCATCCTGGATGTGTGATCCTGCACAAGTCCTTTAGCATCTTAGTGTCCCATGACTGTATTCTGCAGAGGAGATTTCAACCAGTAGCAATAAAAGGAGTTTCTTCCTACACTAATGAATAACAGGTCTAGTATAAAAGAAAATCATTGTAATACTTTTCTCTCAGGGTTGTTGTGAGAAAGCCTTTTGCAAGCTATTTGAGGACAAACAATGATGAATTTGGAGCCAAAGGAATTGGGTTCAAATCCTGGCTCTGCTGCTTACTCCTTGGGCAAGTCCTTTGGCCTTTCTAGCCTCAGTTTCTTCACTTGTAAAATGAGGAAGTTGGACTAGAAGAGCTCTTTCCAGTTCTAAATCTATAACCCTTGTGTTATTGTGTCCCCTACTCCAATGTCTCTACTTCCCTACCCTCTTACCAAGCAATAATTTTTGTTATAATTCTACCATATTGCTCCTGCATAATTCCCCTTCCTCCATCCCACCATGGGAATATTATAAGCTCTTTGAGCACCCTTTCCTAGGAGAGGGAGGAGAGAGCAGATGGGCTGGAGAGAGAAGTGTTTAATGAGCATTGTATATTTCCAGTTATTGGCTGATGAACTCAGTGGGTCAAAGGCCATGGTCATTGGCTCAAGATCCACATAAGATAGTTATCTTTGCTCTGCTCCATGGACACAAGCTGACTCCCAACTGTGGCTACAGACTGACCCTGTAACCCTGGACAGCTGTCTTATGGAAGTGCATTGCTGGGCAACATGAGGAAGAGAGTGGAGTTAGGGGATGGGTAGTGTGAGAATATAGATGGCAAACCCAACTCTGCCATTTAAGGAACAGTTCAGAGAACAGACTCAGATTATCAGAGGTCTGGGAAGACTTTTGGAACATAGGATGTGAAAGTTGGAAAGGACCTTAGAACAGAGAATATCAGAGGCATCAGGACCTTTAGAACATTGAATGTCAAAGTTGGGAAAGACCTTAGAACAGGGAATGTCAGGTCTGGGAAGGGCCTCAAAACAGGGAATGACAGAGCTGGGAGGGGTCTTAGAACAGGGAGTGTCAGTGCTAGGAGGAGCCTTAGAACAGAGGATGTCAGAACTGGGAAGGTTCTTAGAACGGTGAGTGTCAGTGCTAGGAGGGGCTTTGGAATAGGGACTCTCAGATATACAAAGGACCTTAGAACATAAAATGTTGGAACTATACATTGACTGTTAGACATGGGAAGAGCCCTAGAGCTCATGTAGTCCAATTCTCTCATTTTCTAGATGATTCACTAGTGGCCCAGAAGTGCATTGGCTTGCACAAGATCACACAATTATTAAGTGGAACTTAGGTCTTTGGAAGTCAAACCTATCTCTCACCATTACATGATGCTATTTTCCATACGTCCTACCGATGGAGGTCACTCATGCCATCTCTATTTTTAATTACAGCATTTATATCTACCTATGTTTGTTCCTTGTAATCCAGGCTGTGGAGTCAGATTTATGCTCAGAGGGGATCTCAGAGGAGAATGGGGCACAGCATATCTCCCTGTGAAAGCTCAGGTTTAGGTCCTATTCTAGCGAGGCAGGAGCATTTCAGAGATTTGCCTGTAACATATCGCCATTTTGTCTGCAAGGGAAGGCTAACACCCTGCATTTTTGTCATATGCAGAAGTTATCTCCCCAAGTGATCAGTACGGTCCTTCAAGGCATGGACCACAGGTTTAGTTTTGTTTGTTTGTTTTGGGGGGTCGTTTGCTTGTTGTTGGTATTTGTTTGCTTCTCTTGTGTTTGGATTCAAAGGATCTGGGTTCAAGTTTTGGGTCTCAGCTCTGTCACTACCTGTGCAATCATAGGTGAGTCACTTCTGTGCTCCAAGCTCCCTCTCATGTCTGACCTTCTTTGTGGTAATGGATCTTCTACCTGACTGTCAAAGTTCTCAAGCCCCTTCCAACTCTAACTCTGTGAGCCTAAGATACTATAATTTGACCATAAATGCTTCATAATTACAGTTGTTGTCATGTTGCCTTGACAGATGATCAATGAAGTCTCAGAACTGCAGTTTTTGAGGAAGAGAAGGCTTTCGACTAGAAGAATGGTGCCCTGCTGCTGCTGCCAACTGAAAGGTATAGCTCTTGAAGTTTTTCAAAGTGTCTGATGATTTTCTTATCGCCATGGGATAGGTACTAACAGCTATCATTCCCATTTCATAGATGAGAAAGTTGAGGTTCCTAGAGGTAAAATCAGTGAGTCAACAAGTGTTTATTAAATGCTTAGTATGTGGCAAGTTAAGCAAAGTTAATAAACATTTATGATGTTGTACCAGGTATTGTGCTAAGTGTGGAGAATATAGATAAAGAAAAAAATTCTGAAAGAAAAACAAACTGTTCATGCTCTCAAAGAGCTCACTGTCTAAAGTGCTAGGTAGACACGTAAAAACAAAGAGGTCATTGTACTTCAGCTGAAGCATAATCATTTCTATTCTAAGCCTTTACCTTTACTCTGTATGTGTTTTTCTGCTTCAAGTGTGTTTTCTGGAAATGAAATATTGTTGGATTCTGGCTTTTAATCCATTATACTATCTGGTTCTATATTACGGGTGAGTTAATCTCATTTCCATTTATAACTGAGATTACTGTGTATTTCCCTCCATCCTATTCCCTCCATTTATCCTTTTCTCTTTCTCCTTTTACTTTGTTACTTCTTAAAAATATGTTTTGCTTCTCACCAGCACTTTCCCCAATCTGCCCTCCTTTCTGTCAGCCCCTCTGCTTTCTCTCATCCCCTTCCCTTACTAATTCCCTGTAGGGTAAGATAGATGTTTATACACAACTGAGTGTGAAGGTTGTTTTTTCTTTGAGGCAAGTCTGATAAGAGTAAGGGTCAAGTGTTGCCTGCCACCCCATCCTCATCTTCCCCTTCACTGTAAAATCTCTTCCTTTCATTCCTTTAATGTGAGACAACTTATCCCATTCTAACTCTTTCTTCTCTCTTCTCCCAGTGCATCCCTCTTTCTCACTCCTTAATTTGAATTTTTTGAAATCAGCTCATCATAATTAACTCACATCTGTGCTCTTTGTCCTCAATGGGCTTATAGTTAAATATACAACAACAAATATATGCAAAGAAGCTATATAGGACAAATAGGAAATAATTTATAGAGAGAAAACACTAAAATTAAGAAAGAATGAAGCTTGTTTTAGTGTAGAATTAGGAGAAATGTATGGAAGTTAGGTTTAGTGAAAGAGATTGAAAAAAAGTCACCTAATAAGATGGATTTGGAGTCTGAAAAATCTGGTTTCAAATTCCACCTAAGTCACTTGTTAATTGTGTGACTCTGGGCAAGCCACTTAATTTCTCTGGGCCTCAGTTTCCTTGTCTGTAAAGGTATGGGGTTAGAGTCAATGGATTCTAAGGCTCTAAAGTCCTTTATCTAGATCCAGGATGCTATTAGCACTATATTAAAAAGGACAAGTTGCCCCCAGAAGTTATGGGCTCCTCCTTAATCGAAGTCTTCATGGAGACATTGGTTGACTGCTTGCTAGAGATATTATTATAGAGGGCATTGTTGCTCAAGTACATACTGAATTAGATGGCCTCTTCTTATATCCACACTGGCTTCTAATGAGATAAATTGTAATCCCTTGACCAGGGGGCCTTAAAATTACTTATGTTATAGACCCCTTTGCAGTCTGATGAAGCCTATGAAACCATTCTCAGAATCATGTTTGTGGTCTGTTTTCATAATGGAAAGAAATGTTAAATTTCAATCAGAGATTGGTGAAAATAAAGATTGAAATTTTTCCCATCCAAGTTCACAGATCCCTTGAAGTTGTCCAGAGACTTCTTGGGGGTCCATGGATCCCAAGTTAAAAACCCCTGACCTAGATGTTTTCAATAGGGAGTATAGCACCTCTGGGACCAGGACACCTTATCTCCTCAGTGATATGTCTCTGGGATCTGTGCCAGTATTCAAAGGAGAGTCCTACGTACCGCCAGAATGCCGTCTGGTGGAGTCCACACTGATGAGATTTTAGCTTTTGTCACTGGAGCTAATTGCCAATAAATAAATAAAATTGGGGCCAGAAGGAACGGGGAGAATGCCAGGATTACCAATGGCCTCATTTCCCTTGCAGGGTTATTAGATGGCTGCCTCCTTCTGTGACATCAGAACTCCAAGGACAGACAGTGACTCTTGGGGTTCAGAAGTGATCAAAGAGAACCCTGAGGAAGTCTGACTGGGTCTGCTTAGCAATGTCAGAGCCACAGTCAGCTCAAAGCTGGTTCAAATAAACCAGCTCAGGGGTCAGACTTCATGAGGGCTGGGTCACCACATAGCATCAGGAGCTGTCAATGACCTTCCAGACAGAAGCTGCCTCCCAATCTTTTAGAGGGCTTTGTAGGGGTGGGTCAATTATGGTGGTATTAAGTGTCTAGTGTCTGCATTTGTCCCCAATGAATTACAGGGTAACTGACTGCATTTCATTATAGGAATAATGTTTGATAGGATGGGACAAATTTAAATTTTTTTTCCAAATGCCCTTATGGATGCTATAATTTGTAGTTACTTATTTGAAGGAGAATTTTTTTTAAATCTAATTTCCTTTTCACAAGGAAGGATATCTGACTGGCTGTTGTTGCTGTTAGCATTGGTGCTAACATTGTTAACACTGGTGCTGTTAGCAGTGGAGTGACCAGCCAGACACAAGTGCATTCTTTCATAACTTCTAGGATATTTTCCTTCTTAGTTCCCAGTTTGCAGCAGGAAGAATTCACAGCCCAATACTGGAAGACTGGGCCACCACCAAGCCTTTCTGCCTTTGAGACATGAGAACGTTCAGCACTCTCTCCAATACCATTCTGAGATACCTCTGCCTGTCCTTACTGATCATCTCTACCAAGAAGGGAGTTTTCCAAAATCCTGTCATTTCTCTGGGACTACCTCACTGCCCCCATACTTTTTTTCCATTAGAATGGCAACTCCTTGAAGCCAGGGAATGTCTTGCTTGTTTGTATTTATATTTGTATGAGCCTTGTGCTGGTACATAGTCAATGTTTAATAAATGCATGCTCTCTTTCTCTTCCTCCTCCTCCTCCTTCTTCTTCTGCTTCTTCTTCTCTCTGTCTCTCTGTCTCTGTCTGTCTTTCTGTCTGTCTCTCTCTCTCTGTCTCCCCTCCCCTATCTCCTCCTTCTTTACGTCCTTCTCTTCCTTCATTATCTTAATTGTTCAGCTCATCCTCTCTCTCTCAACCTAACCTCCCCCTTTCCTTCTCTCCAAAAGAAGATAAATTTTGATGGCCAGAAGCTGCCCAGTTAACTTGGGATATGTTGGCTACATTCCTCTCCTCTCCTCTCCTCTCCTCTTTTCCTTTTCCTTCTTTCCTTCTTTCCTTCCTTCCTTCCTTCCTTCCTTCCTTCCTTCCTTCCTTCCTTCCTTCCTTCCTTCCTTCCTTCCTTCCTTCCTTCCTTCCTCCTGGTTTAGAGTGAATGTCAATAGTAACAGTTTCCCTTTTAAACAACAACTCTGAGGCTCCTGTCCCTCTTAGCATGATTTATCTATGTGTTTTTTCCTTTTCTATTAAAGGGGCCATCCCCATGTCTACTTTTTAAAGAGGCCTATTCACTGACTGGGCATTACCTCACTTTAAGTGAGAAGCAGAAAAGACCTTAGTCTAAAAGGCCAAGGTCACCCATTGCATCCTGGGCCATCTCCAGTCATCCTGATGAATATCTGGTCACTGGATCCAGATGACTCAGGGGGAGAAAGTGAGGCTGGTGACCTTGCACAACCCTCTCTCACTCAAAACAAAGTCAAGTGTAAGTCATGTCATCATTTGTCTATTGTCATGGTCCTCTCAGAAATGAAGGACGAACACAACAACCTATTCTCTTGCCAATAGGTTCAGCTTGGCCCTGCAGGTCATTAAAAGGAACAATGGATAGAAAGTGTAGAGGTTCAGATTTGGTCTCCCTAAAGATACAAACTTTGTGACAATGAGAGTAATCCCTAAATGAAATGGGCTCCCTTATCAGGTGGTGGGTTCCTCTTCATTAGAAGTCTCAAGCAGAGGTCACATGAATATTTTCTAGAAATGTTTAAAGAAGATTCCTACTCAGATGTGGATTGGGTTAGGTGGTCTCTGAGTGTCTTTTCAGCTCCAAATATTCTGGTCCAATACTGACAATGTTTAGTTCTAAGATTCTGACATCATCCTCATTTTCCACTTCTTCTCCATCTTCCATCTACTTCTCCTCCCTCTTTCCCTCAATTCTATCCCCTTTTCCATTTTCTCTATTGCCTCCTCTTATTCCATCTTCTTCTCCATCTCATCTTCTATCTCCCCTCTCTCTTCCATCCCCTCTCTTCCTCCATCTTCTTCCATGTTTTCCTTTTCCTCCTTCTAATAAAAACTCCCCCCATTTTACTTTAAACAAACAACCCTTCTTATACTTGTGCTTGCTGATGAGGTCATTCCTTCAGGATGACGTGAAAAATCTCCCTGACCTTCTTCAGTCATTGTCTTCAGCTGATAATGGAAATGGTATAAAATGTATGTAGCATCTGTTTTTTCTCTCCATTTGAATGGGATAGGACAGCGGTTGGTGGGGAATGAGGGACAGAAATTTTCCAAGGAAGCATGAGGTACCCCAGTCTCTTCTCCATTCCCCCGTACCCACAAACAGAAATTTTCAAGAATGTCAGGAGATTTTGTGATTTGAAAACCTGATTTGGCTTTTAGGTCCCACAACTGCCCTATAAACATGCAATATAAAGGAGATATTGAGTGTGTAGACCAATTAAAAGGAAGTAAGACGACCAAAGACCAATAGTAGGTTGTAATGGAAAAGAAAATTGGCCTGGGTGTCAAGATCTATGTGTCCAAGTCTCTGCCTTGCCCCACACTAGCTGTAAGGTCATTGAGAGGGAGGGAAAGAGCCTTGGAATTGGAGCCGGAAGATTTGGATTTAAATTCCAGCTTGGTTTCTTGATATCTACATCATGTAACTTCAATGGGTCTCAGTTTTTCCTCAGTAAAGTGAGAGTGCAATGGAGTTGTGGGGTGTCTGCTGACTTGGACAGAAAGGATCCCAGGAACCTCCTGCAATGTCCTGGGGAACTAACCTGATCCCTGTGCCTAGAATGTTCTGCCTCCTCACCTACACATCCTCAGTTTCCTGGGTTTTCAAGATTCAACTCAGTTCTCAAATCCCACCTTCATAGGAGCTGTTTCTTAATCCTCCCCTACTGTTGATATCTTTCCCTTGGGTCACCTTCCATCTACTTGTATATATCTTGCAAGCACCTAGTCTGCTATTCAGTAGACTCCCCCCTTTCTACAAGGTGAGCTCACCCAGGGAAGGGGCTGTTTTTACTTTTCTTTGTATCCCTGGAGCTGTGTTAAACACAGTGACTGGTATATCATCTTCAATAAGATAATAGTAATTAATAAATACTTTTGGATTGCTTGATTAATTGATTGATCCTGTGACTGGCAGGTCCAAAGAGGCTAGGCTTGTCAGTCAAAGTCTGGCCCCATCTTTCACAGGGTCAGGGTAGCTCATCAGAAAATTCAATAAGGGTACACTAGGGTAAACCAAAAGGAGCTTCAAGAAAGTGTTACAACAGGATGGATTATCTGACCTCTAAAGTCCCTTCTAGCTCTAAAGTGATGATCCTAGGAAGTCCTTTCCCTTCTCTGGGCCTCAGTTTTCTCATTTGTAAAATAAAGGTATTAGAGATGGTTTCAAATGGCCCTACCAGTTGAAAAAAATCTATAATTCTATGATTCTGTTGAATACTAAACCCCTCCCTTTACACTAGTCTGAGTATGGACACAGGGCAGTTCCCAAGGAATGCAGAGACATGTCTGATCCTGCCATGATCAAATGAGGCATTTTCAGTGAGACAAGACCTAGCAAGAGGGCCCAGTGTGATGGGCCTGTTTGAAAGGGCCTTTTGCCTGCCTTCAATTATAAATGTGGAAATGACTGTTTCCCATCATAAGAATGCAGAGACCTCTCAGTAGTTCCAGCAACTACCAAGTCTTGGATATCACCTTTCCCTGTGGTTCCTAATAGAAGATACTCTGGAGAATCACAAAAAACAATCTGAGATTTCTTCAGAAAGGAGAACTTGGAAAAAGGGTAGAGGAAGTCAGTGAGCCAGGGACAAAGATAGGAAAAGAGCAAGCTGGAAAAACAAAGAAAGATGCAAGGAGAGAAAGAAGGAAGGAAGAAATATTAGTATGCTAGCATACATACACACAAACACATGTATGCATAAATGCTCACATCCAGAACTAGAAACAATGCCCTGCCAACATATTGTAGTTGAAGGAAGGAAGATTACTAAACTTCGAGAAGAAAAGAAGGGCTTTGCTAGTTTTGAATATCTGAGTGAGTGTCACAGAGAATGATTAGATTTGTTCTGCTTGGTTCTGGAATGCAGAACTAAGAATGATGGGTAGATATAATAGAGACATAGATATAAATTCAGTATAAGGCAGACTTATTCAACAATGAAATAAACTATTTCTGTAGGTAGTGAGCTCTTGGTCCCTAGAGGTATTCAAAAAGAGGTTAGATGATGACTTGTACACATGGAGATAGTTCTTAACTCTGTTGTCTAAGAGCCCTGAGAATAGTAGTGACTCCAAGAACACAAGCCAAGCTTCCAGCCCAGCTCCCACAGACATGGGAGCAACTCCTATGCAAATGGGACTGACACCTGCTTCCACAGGGATCGAAGCTCCTGCCTTTTCAGCAACCATTGAAAATCTAGCCACTGAAAACTCAGTTCTTGACACCAAAATTCTTGGCTCTGTTCCAATGTCTAACATCAAACACAGAGGTGATTTTATCAATGGTAACGACCCTAAAGAATAGGGTCATTTTTCCTGCTACATCTTTCATCTATGTGGTATGTATTTTGCATATGCAGAGTAATTTATGTGGGACTCCCTCATTAAGCTTCTTGAGGGCAGGAACTATGTTTTTGTCTATTTTCGTATACTTAGCACGTTGAACACTGTCATTATCAGTACTTAACAAATTCTTCTTGACTGACTGCATCTCAAAGACCACTGACTTGTATCATCTGACTTGAAACTAATCCTTTTATATATGTTGCCTTCTCTGGTTAGGACACAAGCTCTTTGAAAATACTTTTCTATTTGCATCCCAGCACTTATTTCCTCCATTTTACAGATGAAGAAACTGAGACAGATAGCAGTTAAGTGACTTGCCCAGGGTCATATAGCTACCATAGATCTGAACTCAAGTCTTCCTGATTCCAGGTCCAGCACTCAATCCACTCCCATATCTAGTAGCCTTCATCACCTCATTTTTCCTCTTCCTCTCCATCTTCCATCATCGTAACAATGTTAGATAATATTAATAATAAGTACATTGACATTCATTCATGTTGTAGAAAGGATTCTTGTTCAGGTACAGGTTGGACTAGGTAAGATTCTACCAT
This sequence comes from Bettongia penicillata ogilbyi, assembly GCA_023548195.1. Taxonomy (NCBI): domain Eukaryota; kingdom Metazoa; phylum Chordata; class Mammalia; order Diprotodontia; family Potoroidae; genus Bettongia; species Bettongia penicillata. The sequence goes on from JAJHZJ010000440.1 coordinate 1,211,430, forward strand.
CTTTATCTCTCTTTGTGTCTATTTCTGTCTCTTTTCTCTTCGTATATATGTATGTGTGTGTGTGTGTATAAACACTATCTATGTATACTTTCTATGTATGTGTATATGCATATATAGTATATATCCATTTTGTGTGTATTTATGTGTATGTTTGCTTTTTTATCTCTCTTGATCTCTTTCTCTCCATCTTTTTCTGAGTCTAGCAACACAACTGGGTAGGATTAATTTCTCCCTCTGAGAAAGAGAGACACTGAGAGATTATACATGTATTCAAGTACTGTACTATTTTATTTGTAACAAAGTATGCTTATAAGGAAATACCAAATTTATGATTTCAGGGTTGAGAGAGGCATCAGAGACCACTAAGTCCAACTCGTATTTAGAGGAGGAATTCCCTCTTAGAAAAGAATGTGTTGGACAGCTCCAAGTAGCCAAATTAGAAAGTATCCTCAGTTCACACCATTGGGCCAAAACACTGGGTTCTCAGAATTAGAAAGGAATTCAGAGATCCTCAAGTTCAATATAGACTTGACCAAGAATCTCCTAGACAATATCCCCTAAAAGTGACACTGCAGTTCCTATTTAAAGACCTTTAGGGAAAAAGAGCTCACTCCTTCCCAAGGCAACTCATTTCATTTTGGGATAGCTTTAATTGTTACAATTTTGCTTTCCTCCTGAAGTCAAGTTTAAATTTGCCTCTGAGAAATTTGATCCATTGCTCCTAATTTTTCCTTCTGGGCCTAAGCAGAAAGGGTCAAATCCTTTTCCAATGTAACAGCATTAAAAAAAAAACTTGAAGATAGCTATCATGTCTCTTTCCTAAGTCTCTTCTCCAGTCTAAACCTTCCCAGCTACCAAAGACAGATTTTATATTTTATCTTGGGAATAGTAGGGGGCCACTAGTGTTTGTTGAGATGGGGAGTGATGTGGTTAACCCTGTGCTTTAAGAAAATCATTTTGTAAGGTTATTGGAGGATAGAGTAGAGTGAAGAGAGATTTGAGGCAGGGAGGCCAGTTAGAATGTTGTTGACATAGTACAGATGTGAAGTGATGAAGGTTACTAGACATGGGAGTGGATAGAGGGACCTGGAATCAGGAAAACTCAAGTTCAGATGTAACCTTAGCTTCTTAGCAGTTATGTGACCTTGGGCAAGTCACTTAATTGCCCTCTGCCTCAGTTTTTTCATCTGTAAAATGGGGAAAATAATAGCACCTACCTCCAAAGGTTGTTGTGAGGATAAAATGAGGTAACATTTGTAAAGTGGTTTGCAGACTCAAAGCTCCCTCAGACTCTTGCTGAAGGAAAAAGGCTACTCTTCAGCTGATTTCCTTTTATAAGTTTCTGCCTACAATAACCCAAGTCAATCTATTCATTCTCAGTCCATTAGACTTAAGGAGATGTCCTTGGCCTCGAGGAAATGCAGGAGGCATGTCCCAGTAAACACTTCCAATCTTTCCCAATGTAAGCGTATAGTAAATGCTCATTGGACTGAGTTGGAGAGTGATAGGAGATGGAATTCTGAATTTGGGAAATAGCAAGATGACTTTGAATGAAGTGCAATGTGCAAAAGTGAAGAGGTATACTATGGAAACAGTAATGCCTTGGGAGTTAGGAGACCTGAGTTCAAATCCCACTTTTGATATTTAGTACTACTATGACTTTGGGTGAGGCACTTTTCCTCCCTGAGCCTCAGTTTCCTCATCTGTTAAAATGAAGGGGTTGAATTTGGTCATCTCTAAAGTCCTTTATAGATCTATAATGCTATGGATAATGTGAAATAAGTCTATAAAATAGCCTAGCCCCAGGCTGTGAAAGGCTTTAAATGTCAAATTGAGGATTTTGTAATTTATCTTACAGGCAATAGGGAGCCATTGAGTACTCCTGAACAGGGGAGTGACATACTCTAGAACTATCAGTTTGGTAGGTGTGAGGAAGATGTGTTAGGGAGGGGAGAACTTGGAAGGTGGAAATCCAGTTAGGAAGCTCTTATAATTTTCCAAGTGAGAGGGGATGACTTTTTTTCTCCTTGTAGCATATTTATTTATCCATCTTTTCTCATCCTATCAGTTAGTTGTATAAGTGAGTAGAAGGGGACAGAGATGAGAGATGTCATGAAGTTAGGGTGAATAAGATTTGACAACTAATTAGATATGGAAGGTGGGAGTAGGAGCAGGATGAGGGATGAGTTGAGGACAACTCCAAGGTTGCAAACTTAGTAACTGGGATGATGACTGTGCCCTATACAGAAATAGAGGCATTAAAAAGAAGGAGATTTTTGTGGGGGGAAGAGGAATGAGTTGTTTGGTACATGTTGAATCAGAGACACCTATGGGATATACATGTTCTCTGTCTCTCTCTACAGTACTCTTTCTGTTGACTCATGCTATAATGGGTTGGCTATGGGGCTGAAGGAGAAGGAAGAGTCAAAGAATTCTCCGGTATTTTTAGCCCAATATCCAACAGACAGTACTGTGAGGATGGAACTCAGGAGAGAGTAGGGTTGAAATAGATATGGGAATCATCTTCAGAGAGATAACTGAATCTGTGGAAGTTGATGAGACCACCAAAATAAAGGTTATAGAATGAGGGAAGAAAAGAGCCCAGGGAAGCTTTAGAGGAGTTTTAAGAGATAGGGCTTGACTAATGGACCAGTGAAGAGACTGAGCTGTGGTCAAAAAAGTAGGAGGAGAACCAGGACAGAGCAATATCACCAAAGGAGGAGAGAGCACTCAGAAGGGGTGTTCAAAGTCTAAAAAGAGGTGTAAAGAGCAATATAGTAAGGAGGAGTGAGACAAATACAGAGGTAAGCATAAACTACTATAGAAATACACAGAGGAGTTCCAAACAGAGGGACAGGAGAGAGCCGAGGATGAAGACATCATTGGAGGATCAGCGAATGCATCTTGAGAAGGAACGCATCTTGAATGAATGGAAGGATTTCAGTTGATAGAAATGTGACAGAGGAGGATATGGAGGTGGAGGAGAGGGAGAAGAAGAAATAGGAGGAAGATGAAGACAAGTATAGGGACAAGGAGGTGGCCTTTCAAACATGGGTGTGAGGAGGGCACAGTATACACAGAGGCAGCGAATAGGGAAAGGGGAGGACTTAGCAAGAGATTTATTTTGATTGGAAAGGTACATTGAAGGCAGATGCTGAAGGACCTTGAATGCCAGGTGGAGGCATTTACGTTGTTTTTTCAAAAAGCAGCAGGAGCCACCAAAGGTTTTTGATCAGAGGAGTAACCTCATCAGAATGATGCATTATTAGGGAGATCAATATGGCAACTCTGGAGAATGCGTTGAAGAGGGGAGAGATGTGGGGGCAAGAAATAATAATAACAAATATCAATAATAATTAACATTTATATAGTGCTTTGAGGTTTGCAGGACCTCACAAATATCTCATTTGATTCTCACAACAGCTTTGTAAGATAGGCGTTATTTTTTTCACCATTTCACAGATGAGGAAACTGAGACTGAGAGATGTTAAGAGCAATTTGGAGACTTGGAATAATCCATGCAAGAGGTAAGGAGGGGTCAGAATTGGGGTGATGGTCATGAGTTTAAAAAGGATATGAAGGCATTTCCCCCTTTTGTTGCAGCGATAAAGGACTACCATTGTGGAAAAGTACGTGTGTCAGTCTTTTTCAATATATTGGCTAGTTTTACTGAATTGTTTTATTCTTTTATTTTTATCTGTTATAATGGTTGGTTCTTTGGGAGAGAGAGAGAAGGGGTACACCATGAAATATAGACGATGACAAAAGACAAGTATATATCTGAGATGTGTCACAATGTGGTATAAGGGATAGAGTGCCGGACTTGGAGACAGGACTAGCTGGGTTTTGAATCCCATCTACTAACTTTGTTGATGTGGGAAAGTTCTAGTACATAAAATCACAGATTTAGAACTGGGGAGGACCTAGAGGCCATCAAATCCAACTCATTCTTTTTTATGGTAGAGGAAACTGAGTCTCAGACAGGCAAAGTGACTGGTCCAGTAGGAGTAAGTGGAAGAGTCAGGATTTGGGTCCTGGCCCTCTGATTGTAAATCCTGTGTTCTTTGCCTTGAATCACAAGCCTCAACCTCTCTGAGACTTATCTATAAAACTATATATCTATAAAACAAGGATCATGCAGGCACCAACCTCACGGTGATGTTGTGAGCATCAAAGGGGAAGAGAATATGAAGAGAATGAAATTTTCCTGATGATCTTGGCATTAGGATAACTGAGTTTAAATTCGGCCACTTCTGCTCTGTGAACTCTAGCAAGTAGCCTAATCTCTAGGGGTCTTACTTTGCTGTTGCTGCTGCTGCTGATGATGATGATGAGGATGACAATGATGACATCGTTGATGACTGTCTTTTGTGACCCCATTTGGGGTTTTCTTGGGAAAGATACTAGAGTGGTTTACCATTTCTTTCTCCAGCTCACTTACTAGATGAGAAAACTGAGGCTAACAGGGTAAAGTGACTTACCCAAAGTCACACAGCTAGGAAGAGTCTGAGACCAGATTTGAGCTCAAAAAGATGAGTCTTCCTGACTCCAGGCCTGGTGCTCTATGAACTATGGCACCCTTTAGCTGACCAACTAAAAATGATAGGGCCAGATTAAACCCCCTCTAAGGTCCTTTCCAACTTTATGCCTATGATTCAAAGAGATGGTGCATGAAAAATGCACTGCAAAACTTGGAGCATTGTGTAAATGCCATCGGTTATTATTATCATCACTGAGATAGTACAAATGGGAGCCTAGATTTAGACCTGGGGGGACCTCAGAGGTCATCCAATCCAACCTCCTCTTTTGAATCTTCTAGGTTAACCCTTTCATTTTACAGATGAAGAGGCAGAGACCCAGACAGGGAAAGTACCTTACTCAAGGCCCCAAAGGGAGTGTCAGAAGCAGGATTTGAAGCCAGGTCTTTTGTGTCCAGATCCAGCAGTTTTCTCTTTGCTCCAAGCTGTATTGATTGGCTGAGGGGAAGAAGGAAGGAAGGAGAGAGAAGAGTCATAGATGACCCAAGGTTTTGAGCTTGAGCATCTGGGTGGTGCACTTGATGGAGATTGGGGGAAGCCAAGAGGAGGACCAAGGACTGTCCAGAATGCCACTCATCTGTCAAATCAGATGGCCTGTCTCCACCACAGATCAGGGCTAGAGCTGTCTGTATGTCTGTCTCCCTGCCTCTAGGGCTATCTGTCTTGGGCCTCTCTAGATCCTATCAGCCTTAAGCATAATTGACTGCTCTATGCTGTCTCTCTGACTGACCACTTCAGCCCACCTGTCTGTCTGATCCCTATCGGCCCATCAGAAATATATAAGTCCTCTTGTCACCAACTTCCATCTATCCACCATCTGCAGCTCCAGAATTGGAGGTAGAGAGGGCTGCCCAAAGCAGCTGGTTTGGGATGGTGTGGGAGTAGCTGAAATTATATATTCAACAAGTCAGGAAGCTAGTTCATATTGCCACTGGTTTCATCCCAACCATGAAGGGATTATGTGGGAGCTGGACTCTGGACTGGAGTGGCCTTTTTGCCAAAATGGAGGCTCTAGGACTCTGGCTAGAGCGTTCTGGAGCATTGATGAACAAGTCAGGGCTGATACAGCTTGAACTGTCTTCTTACAAACACCGCTCGATACTTCCCCGAGTGGATCCATTTATACAGCATGATATATAAGACCATCAAGCTGGCACTGTAATGGTCCCTGTTGGCTTCCCCTCCTTTCTTTTCCCTTGGTAGGGAGCCTGGGTGTAAATTCAGGAAGACAGCTTCACTAACCTTTATAGGCTGTATTCCCCGTGGGCCTCCCCTGCTTTGCCCCAGAGGCCTTGGGCTTAAACGTCAGACCATGTGGGTTTGGATGAGTCAGATCCCCTGAATGATCTTTCCAAATGGCCAAAACTAAAAGGGGAATTCATGGGCCCTTTGTGTGTATGAACATGCTGTTGAGCCTAAAACTCCCTGATTCAGTTAGTTTCTGTTCTGCTGACCAAGTGTGTTACTATGGGCAATTGCCTTTGTTTTTCTGTGCCATGGTTTCCCCAGATGTCAAATGTGAATAAGATTTCTGCTGTGCTTACTTCAAAGGAATCATAAACTTAGAGATGGCAAAGATCTCAAAGGATCATCTAGTTCAAACCCTACTGATCCATCAGAAACGCATATGTCTACTTGTTACCCACTTCCATCCATCTATCATTTTTGGATCCAAGATAAAAGTTAGAGAGGGTCACTCAGGGCAGCTGGCTTGGAATGATATGGGTGGGGGAGAGCATTTTGGCATTTTATAGATAAGGGAACCAAATCACAGAGAGGTTGCCCTGTGACTTGGCTAAAGTCATTATGCTGCCAAGGGGAAAAGCCAGGATTCAAACTGTGGTCCTTTGACTCCAAAGTCAGAGCTCTTTCCATGATATCATGAAGTCTCTAGGGATGGTATCATATATGATAACTCATTGACATATACTACATATTTTGTCCTTCTACGGGGAAGTCCCAGGTTCAGATCTTTCCGTCAAGAATTAGGGAAGAATTAGAATTTAGGGAAGTAGGATTTAGAGCTGAAAGAGATCTCAGAAATCATCTAGTCCAATCCTCTCCTTCTATGAAGGAGGAAACTGAGACCCAGTGAGAGAAAAATCATTTAAGGTCACAGGAGTTGGAAAGGATCTTAAAAATAATCTTATATTTAGTTTATATATACTAATATACATTATTCTCTCAATGAAACATAAACTCTTTGAGAGTAGCAACTGTCTCAGTCTTGTGTTCCAACTCCCAGTAGAATGCCAAATTCTCCATATATATATACTTGTTATATACATATTATATATATATATATATATACTTGTTATATACATATTATATACTTGGTATATTCTTGTTGATTTATTGAAAGAATTTTACAATGAAGAAACTGAGGCTCAGAGAAATGACATGATTTGACTTAGGTCATATGAGCAGTAAGTTGTAAGTTGTGATTCAAATTCAAGTCTTGAGATTCCAAATCCAGGGTCTTTTTGTTTGTTTGTCATATGATACAGCCATGTGGATCGACTTTGTGCTATGGTATCACAGATCAAGAAATTAAAAGGAGCTTAGAATCTAGTTCAACTTTCTTCCACCCCCATTTTACAGATGAGGAAACTGAGGTTAAACAAAGTAAAGTGAATTGTCCAAAGTCACAAAGGTTATAATGGTTAGAAGAGCCAAGATTTGAACCCAGGACCTTTTGACTCCACATCCAACATCCTTCACTGAAGGTTCCTAAAGATCAACAGTGAAGGAAACAAATGCCTTTGTGAGATATGAGATGACTTCCTACTTGCAATGTCTATGTATTTAGTTATTTGTATGCTGCCTCCTCCATCAGATTGTGAAATCTTTGAGGGTGAGGACCATGTTTTTTTTTAATTTAATTAATTTCTTAGTTTTCAGTTTTCAACAATCACTTCCATAAATTTTAAATTTTCTCCCCAACCCTCAGACAGCTTGCAATCTTGTATGGGTTCTACATATATGTTCTTATTAAACACATTTTCACATTAGTCATGGAAGACCACACTTTTGCCTTTCTTTGTAACTCTTGCATATAGTAAAGTGCCTGACTCAAAGTAAGCATTTAATAAATGCTTGCTGACTGACTGCTCTTTCTATCCTTCCTCAAATCACAGTCAATGGCTCCCTCCAACAGCTGTTTCCATCTTCTCTTCCAGTCTCCTGGAGAAGGAGGAAACAGTCTCCATAGGGAAGGAAGGAAACAAGTATCTGCTGTTTATTCTGTGCTAAGTAAGTGCTTTACAAAAATGATCTCATTGGATACTCATAACAACCCTGGGAAGTAGGTGCTATTACTATCCCAATTTTATAATTGGGGAAACTGAGGCAGACAAAGGTGAAGTGACTTGTTCAGGGTCACACATGTCTGAGGCCAGAATTGAACTCAGCTCCTCCTGACTAGAAATCTTGCACTCTAGTCAATGAACCACCCAAAAAAGCCACTGCAATGTTCCCAAGGCTGAGGAAAAAAGGGAGGTGAGGTGGATCTGTTTGACATGTTGTGTCATGCTTCTCCAGAGGCATCAGTATGACAAATAAATTAGCTACAGGCTCCTATAACTCCCCCCTGTCCCCAAGCCTACATGCATTCTTTAACAGGATATACCTGCGTGAGTGTGTGAGCATTGAGAAGTCACTCTGGGCTTGATATTCCTGAAGCTAGGGCAGAAGTCTGGAGGTCTAAGGAGGTTAGGCATTAAATGGATTCATGGATTCATTCAACATTTACTGAAGACCTCAGTGTGCTTAGAACTCTGCTGAGTGCACAAAACTGAATAAACCTTGGGTCCCCACCCTCAAGAAGCTTACGATATAGCTAGACAGCACAGATAAGATTTGAGAAGCTAGATATCCTTTCAAGTATAATTTATATTTGAGATTCTCAAGGCATGAAGTGTCTGGCCATGGACACCTTGGAGGTTTTTCTTACTTCTACTATTTCTGCTTCTTGACCTTCTTACATTATACTGCCCTGCTATTGTATCCTCCCAAAAGGACTTCCAGAGACCTGGATCCATGCAGTCCTCATTGGGAGTGCTTCCATAGCCCTACATTCTAATGAGAGATGACAACACATGAAAGGAAAAAACAGGGGAGGAGGGACATAAGGACGACAGAGGTACTATATATGGCATCCTGATTTTGAAGTCTGGAAATGGAGAACAAAGCTCGGAAGGGAATGAAGGCTGACTTGGGCTTCTCCATAAAATTATCTGTGCAAAATTACGGAGAAAGGAAATGGAATTTTGAATTCATGGAATTGTTAATGATTCGATTTGGCTGGAACATAGAAGGTCCAAAGTAGAGTAATTTAAAATAAAAAGGAAAAGGTAAATTGAAGCCCTGTAAAGGGCTTTGAATGACAGTATACAGAGTTTGTATTTTATCCTAGAGATTTGACATGCCATGTTCACATGGTCTATTTGTGCCCAGTCTGTAGTAGAGTATTCTGAGCTCATATTAATCTGATCAACCACAGTTCGTCACATTGAAACTTGACTCTAATAGGGACGTCATTTTGGTCCTCTTCGAGAATGAAGGACAGCAACCAATCAACCAAGATAGCAATTAATTGTATTAGGGGTGAGGGAGAAGGAAGAGTCAGTGATGATTCCCAGTTTATGAACAAGGGTGCCTGGCATGATAGTGGTTCCCTCAACAGAAACAAGGAGGCTTAAAGGAGGGGAAGTTTTAAGAGGGACGATGATGAACTCCCTTTTGGACATGTGGAATTTGAGATGATGATAGAGTTTCCAAATAGATGTCACAGGATTTCAGAGTTGGAAGGAACCACAGAGGCCATCTGCTCTGATTGGGAATCCCCCTCACAACCTCCCTCAGGAGCAGATATCAGGCCTCACTTGGAAGATGACAAATGGAAAAGAGCCTCCTCCCACTGAATTTTGAGTCAGTTCTCCTTGTCAGGGAGATTTTCTTCATGTTAGAATTAAATCTATTTTTCAGTGATTTTTAACCAGTGTTCCTATGGCTACTCCATGGACAAAGCAGAATAAACCTACTTTCTCCTTCCCATGATGTGAAAGCTCTTTGAACATTTCAAGATCACTATCACATATCTCCAAAAACTTGTCTTCTCCAGGCTAGAGGCTGAGTTTCTTCTCATGCTTCTTATTTAATGTAATCTCAAGGCCCTTTGCCATCTTGGTTGACCTCCACTGGATGTTTTCCTATTTATCTAAAACCCTTCCTAAGAGCCGCAAACTAAGCAAAACATCCCAGATGTGATCTGTCCAAGGGAGAGGACAGAAGCCCTAGCCCTGGAATCTATATTTCCACTGATGCTTCCCCATACTCCACATTGTTGACTTAATATTGAACTCATTGTCTGCTAAACCCTTGGGAATTATTTCCAATGAACTCCCACATAGTCATGCCTTCTTTGTCCTATATCTGGGAAGCTACACTTTTGAGCCCCAAGTATAAGACTTTCTATATACCAATAAATTTTACTATTTTATGCTTTTTTTGAATCACCTTAGGTGATAGTATGGATAGAGAGGAAGCCTCAAGCCTGGGAAGACCTGAGTTCAGGTCCTGCCTTTGATGTATGTTGACTGTGTGACTCCGAATAGATAAGCATAGTCTAGCAGGGTCATATTTAAATAGAAACACATAGACCCCTGACAGTGATATATTGACTCAAAACCCACAAATGGAGATCTTTTTTATGTTATATTTATATTTACTATGTTAAACATTTACCAAGAACAGTTTAATTCCTATGCCTTGAGAGTTTTGCCACTGCATTCTATGACACTTCTGTTCTACACAATTCTCTCAGACTGATAGTGGCAGAGAAAGCACCACTCTGAATTTGAAGAGGGAAGACCCTAGACCAAGTTAATCACAAGTTAATCACCTTTCCTCTGTCATTTCCTAGGTTTGGACCAATGTTCTAGGCAGACAAGATCTTTTTGGATCTCAATTCTATCACTCAATATGATGGCTATCCCTCCCTGACTTGGTGCCATCTAGCAATTTGATGGGCATGCCATTTATGCCCTACTGCAAGCCAGTGCTAAAAATGTTAAACAGCACAAATTCCTGGGCCCCTCCCCTGGAGTCTTTCTTCAATGGTGACATCAAACTATCACTGACTGCTCTTTGAGGCAGGGCTTTCAGTTCATTTTCATCCATCTAATAGAATTTTTGTACTCTTTTTCTTTTACTATTCTGTCTATTATATCATATAACATAACATTTCATATGTTTCTATGGGGCACCTAGGTAGAACAATGGATAGAGTACTGGACCTGCAGTCAGGAAGAAATAAATTCAAATCCAACCTCAGACACTTACTAGCTGTGTGATCCTGGGCAAGTCACTTTACCCTGTTTACCTCAGTTTTCTCATCTGTAAAATGAAGATAGTAATAAATTGTTTTATTATTATATCAATATTATAATAATGCAATTGTAATAATTTTTATTACAGTTGTTTTATAATATAATTTACTATTATAATAATAGTACCTACCTCTTAGGTTAGGTTGTGAGGATAAAATGAGATAGAGATTGTAAAACATTTAGGACATTGCCTATCACATAATAAGTGCTATGTAAGTGTTAGCTATTGTTGTTATTGTAATTCAACATGCTATAATGTATGTACATCTAATAACATGTTGTATTGTCATGTTATATGATATCCCATTTTCTTACATTGTATTGTTACTATGTATGATATGATGCTACACTATATAGCTATGTCATGTCATGTCACATATTGTGTTATTTTATGTTTCATACTATATTTCTTTGTATTATATAGCATCCCATATCATATATCATATATAGGATAGAGACTGAACCTGTCATTTCTTCTGTCAGGAACTCCTGGATAAGTAAACTCCTCTCAAAATAGGTAGGTAATCTACTCCGTAATTTATAGTCATAGGTTGCCTGGAACACTGGGAGATTGAGTGACTTGGGGAGGGCCATGTAGCCAGTTAGGGTGAAAGGTGAGACTTGGATCCAGTTCTTTCTGGTTCTGAGACCAGCTCCCTAATTCCTGTGCTATACTGTCTTTATTTTGTCTGCCTCTGCTGTATCTGAATGATAGCATCTTGACACTGGTGAGCATGCAGAGGATAGCAAGTAGAATATCAATGTTCATGTCATATGAGAGTTCCTTGAAAGAGGGGGGATGTTTAGTCTGCAGAGGAGAAGGCCAGAGAAAGAAGGGTGAGGAAATGGGGGAAGGAGCAGGGCCTGAGAGCTCTCTTCAGATGTTTGGAAGACAGTCTTCTAGAAGAGGGAACTGATTTATTCTATTTAATCCCAGAGAGCAGAACCAGAAGGAATGGGTGAAAGTTGAAAAAAAAAAAGTCAAATTGAGGCTTACCATTCAAGAGCAACATAAACCTTTCATCTCATTACAGTTTCCTCAGAATGGAAAGGACTTTCTCTAGAGAGTTGCCCTGCCTCCCTTCCCCTAGAAGGTTTTAAGCAAATGTTGCATGACCACCGTGTTGCAGTGGGGAATGTTTTTCAAGTATTGATTGAACCAGATGGCTTCTGAGGAGGGCTCTTCCAGTTCTGAAATTCTGAGATTCTATGCAAATTACACACACACACACACACACACACACACACACACAGGTGTGTGTCTATTGTGTACATGTCTCTATATATGCATCTATAATATTTTAATTTTAAACACATCTACATTATTCAAGGACTTTTTCATACATATGTATATATCAATATTTGTATCTGGTGAGGAAGACTGATAGAACTTGTACACCACTAAAACCTCCAGGTCTTTTTCTGTTTAATCCAATTCAACAATTTAAAAATAATTGCTGAATTAAACTGAAACATTTTTTGGAAAGAGCTCCCATAGTCTTGCCCTACCTCCCCCATATTTATACTTGTGAAATTTAATTTTTAACCCAAGCAGAGGGCTTTATATTTATCCTTGGGATATTTCATCATAGCAGACCTAGGAGACAATGAGCAGACGAGATGGGACTAGGCTGGAGAGTAGGAAAAAAAGGCTATATTGGGAGCCAAAGGACCTGGGTTCACATCCCAGTTCTATCATCTTACAACCTGTGTGATTTTAGCAAGTCACTTAATATCTTTGGGTCTCAGTTTCCTTGTCTGTGAAAAGAGGGACTGGATTCAGTGACATCTATGGTTTCTTTCACACCTAATTCTGTAATTCTATAAGATGGAAGATGAAGTTTGGGGACAAACTTCAGGGGAGGGGGCAAACTGAATGCAAATAAAAAGCAGCCCCCTGATTCTTCCTCATTATTAGTGCCTTTCCTCTGCTAATTATCTCCAACTTACCCTGTTTCATCTTGTTTGCATATAGTTGTTTGCATGTTGTCTCTCCCATTAGACTGTGAGTTCTTCCAAAACAGAGTCTACTCCCCCATCCCCTTTTTATATGCCTAGTGCTTGGCACAATGCCTGGCAAATAGTCCATGCTTATGAAATACTAGTTGACTGGCCATGCTGCATCAACAAGGGAGTGAGGGAACCTATCTTTTTTCAGTTCAGTTCAATAGGTATTTATTAGATACTTTCTTTACTAAAACCAGGCACTATATTAGATAATGGGGATATAAAGATGAAAATGAAAGAGTTCTTGCCATCCAGGAACTTTGATTCTACTGTTTATTTTTTATTAGTGTAAGTACAGGGTATCAAAGAAATCAATCAAATCATCCCATCTCATTTAAAATAATTGTCAAGGTGGTATGTTTTAGACTAAGAGCAGAAAAAGTCCTTGATTAATATAGATGTCCTTCAAAACCATTGGATGAACCAGAGTAACATAATGCCGCAAGTACATTTGACTTGGCTGAACAAGCTTGGCTTTCAATCAAATCACAGTCCAGTTTGGAACTCAAAGATTCTAACATCTGGCAGCTTAAGAGGGAAGCCTTTTAGTCAAGTCCTTGAGAAGGGATCCCTTGGGGATACAGGGAAAAGAACCTCGGTCACAGGCCTAGAATAGTTGATGCTGAGTTCGCATTGGGAGCCAAGTACAAATTAAGTGCATTGTCAAAAGGTAGCTTCCTTTCCTTACCTATCTCCATACATTTTATGACCTAGCTACATTGGCTATTTACTGTTCTTTAACCACCACAGTGGGGGCCATCTCCAGTCATCCTGATCTATATCTGGTCACTGGACCCAGATGGCTCTGGAAGATATAATGAGTCTGGTGACTTTGCACAGCCCCCGCTCGCTTAAATCCAATTCACTTGCAAGTTATAGCATCACCTCCCTGATGTCATGGTTCTCTTTGAGAATGAAGGACAAACAACCTGTGAGTAGTATGAGTTGCCCCACTGGGGACTCAACTAGCCAATTCCAGTTAGGCAATGTAGCTCCTTCCTTCTTCCTTTCCTTTCCTTTCCTTTCCTTTCCTTTCCTTTCCTTTCCTTTCCTTTCCTTTCCTTTCCTTTCCTTTCCTTTCCTTTCCTTTCCTTTCCTTTCCTTTCCTTTCCCTTTCCTTTCCTTTCCTTTCCTTTCCTTTCCTTTCCTTTCCTTTCCTTTCCTTTCCTTTCCCTTTCCTTTCCTTTCCTTTCCTTTCCTTTCCTTTCCTTTCCTTTCCTTTCCTTTCCTTTCTTTCTTTCTTTCTTCCTTCCTTCCTTCCTTCCTTCCTTCCTTCCTTCCTTCCTTCCTTCCTCTCCTCTTCTTTCTCTCTCTCTCTCCCTCTCCTTCTTTCTCTCTCTCTCCATTTCCTTCTCCCTCTCCCTCTGTCCACATAAGTATCATATCCTTACCTGTAGGTACTCTGCCCCAGAAATGTAGATTTTGATCACTGAAACTTTGGGGTTTATGGGCTAGATATCTTTCTTAAAGACTAGGCCTTGAGCCCAGATCACTCTGGCTCTCACTGATTGGCTAATAATAGGTCCCAGTCCAAGTCCACAGGGTCATTGTTTGGGCCCTGATTGTTCAGAGTGAATGCAAATAGCAATTGTTTCTGTTTTGGTCAGAAACTCTGAGAGTCTTCCCCTCCCCGATTAATATGTTTATTTTTTTTTTTTACTAGGCTATTCTTTGCCTCTTTTCTTAACTAGTCTTAATCTCTAAATGGGTGTTGCCATCTTCTCCCACTGCATCTAGAGCCATCTCTCTTCGTCCTGATCTTGCTACTGGACCCAGATGGCTCCAGAGGAGAAAGTGAGGCTAGTGACTTTGCACAGCCCTACCTCACTTAAATCTGATTCACTTACATGTCATGGCATCACTCTCCTGACTCCATGCCTTTGCAGTGACTGTGCCCAGTGTTTAGGGTGTTCATCATCCCATCATCTCTACCCCTTAGTTTCCCTGGCTTCCTTCAGGGAAGGAAGCTCAAATCCTACTACCTGCAAGAGGCCTTTCCTGATGCTCACGGACACTAGTGCCTTCCACTGTCAGATCAGCATCTTGTAGATAGAGTTAGTAATTTACATGTTGTCTCCCTCATTAGAATGTACATTCCTTGAGGCAGGGACTATTTTTACCTTTATTTGCATCCTCAGTTTTTAGCACAGTGTGTGCCACATAAAAAAAATTTAATAAAAGCTTGTTGACCAAGACAATTTTTTTTTTCTTGTTTACTCTCTGAGGGTTGAAAAAGACTGTTGAGAAATTCTAATACTGGATCTCTTACTACTCCAGTAATGGGATAGGATGGTCTGATTTGCACTGGATTCAAATTTCTATCTCTACCACTCATTGTTGTGTAACTTTTTGCCTATGACCTTTCTGAGCCTCCTTACAGAAAGGTGAGTATGGTCAGAGGAGGCAAATTCAAGAAGCCTACTTGTTGATCAATTACCAGGTATTCCAATATTTATTCAAAGTTCCAGGCTGAGCAACAGAACATATGACTCAAGAGACACACTTCTAGCTTTCAGTTCAGATGTTTCCTTCTCTTCTGAGTACTAAGAGGAAGAGAAAGTCTGATGAAAGAGACAGAGTATAGTTGTCACTTCATAGGGAAGTACAGGAGCCACAGGGACATGGAGTAGATGATAATCAAAGGAGAAGTCTTCAAAATGTCTGAATAGATAGTCAACAATTGTGCATCACTGGGGAAAGAACCCAAGGGAATCAGTGCTTTACTGTTTAACACATGTCAATGCTCTGGATAAAAACATGGCTGGCATCCTTATCAAAATTTTAGATGATGCAAAGGACACAAAAGGAGCATAGGCAACACAGTAGAAAATAGATGTGGAATCCCAAAAGATCTTAACAAACAAACATCTGGATGAATCCAGTAAGATGAAATTTAACAGGCTGAAAGTAAAGTCTTCTACTAAGATTCAAAAACACTACTTCCCAAGTACAAGATCAGGGAGATAATGGAGAAATAGCAGTTTTCCTTTAAAAGATTTGGAGGTTTTAGTGGATCATGGGAATAAACAATGTGAGATGGTATTAAGAGAATCCTTGCTTTTAGGAATAGTGAAGTGATAGTCCTGCTGCATTCTGGCCCGATCAGAGACTTTTGGGAATATCATGTTTAATTCTGGGCTCCATAGTTTAGGAAGGGCATTGATGAACTGGAGGACATCCACGAAAGGGGGATCAAGATGGTAAAGAGTCTTCAGTTCATGAAACATGAGAATTGATTGAAGCAACACTTGATTTTTTTCTGGAGAGGCTAAGATTAGGAATGGGAAACAGGATAGCTGCCTTCAAATATTTGATTGAACTTGTTTTACTTGACCCCAGAGGGCAGAGCTAAGAATAATTGGGGGAAACTTCTTAACAATGAGAGCTGTCCAAAAACGGAGGGCTGCCTCAGGAGGGAGTGGGTTATCCATCACTGGATTGTTGTGTTTGTCCTTCGTTGTCAAAGAGGACCATAACATCAGGGAATGATGACACAACTTGCAGTTGACTTGGATTTAAATGTGGGAGGGCTTGTACAAGGTCATCAGCCTCACTTTCTCCTCCAGAGCCTCTAGGTCCAGTGGCTTGAGATGTTTAAGCAAAGGCTGGATGACCACTTATCCTGTGGGTTGTAAAAGGACTCTCTTGCTCAAGAATGAATTGGACTTGAGGTCCCTTCCAGCTCTGAGGTTTTGTGATCTAGCTTATCTCAGCAAGTGGGGGTGGGGTAGAAGGGACACAGGGAGGGAGGACCCCACTCCCTCTGTAATTCTGGCCTCTCAGAAGAAAGACAATCAGTGTGATCAGGAGTGCACATGGCAGTGATTAAAATATTACGATTAACTCGGCCCCTGTTCAGCTGGGGGACAGGTTGCAGATGATTAACCCTTATTCATTTGGGAATCCAGGGGTTGGGTTATTGTTGGTGTTTTCTTCTTTTTCCTGTGGAGAAAGGGAAGGGGTACACTGAGCTGGGAGGAGTCTTTCAAAACTGCCTGATCAGCATAGCTCCCTTCCCCTAGACACTCCCCTAACCTCGTGACATTTTCTGAATCACTCTCCCCAAGGGACTACCCTTCCAAAAGCCAAAGCAGCATTGATTGGATTACATGACTCTAGGGGAGAAAATAATTCATTTGGATGCCCTTATTCAGGAACCTTAAAGGACCCTTCTACAGCCTTGGCAGTAGAGTATGGAAAATGGGACTGTATGTTGCGATTGTGTGACCCAAATTGTTTTTAATAGCTTCTCCCCAGTACTCTCCCACCCTTGCTCACAGAGGGCTACTCAAAATGTAATACAATGGACAATACTATTCTTGCAGTGCTTTAAGTTTTAATCTTTTCTTATCGCTATGTTCTATTTTTTGCTTTTTTTCATTTCAATGAGTTCTCCCCCTTCCACTCCACCTACTGAACCACACATTGTGCTAAAGGAAACTAATGCCTCCAATGAGTCTGATAATCTGTTTATGCAGTGATCTGTACCCAAAGTCCTTAACCTCTGCAAAGAAGGGAAAAGAGTACATTTTCCCATCGCTTCTTTAGGACCATTGGTCAGTATAATGACATAATATTAATTTTTAAAAACTCTTCTCATTTACATTGCTGTAGCTGTTATACATACACACACATCTCTCTCTCTCTCTCTCTCTCTCTCTCTCTCTCTCTCTCTCTTTCTCCCTTTCCCACCCTCCCTCCTCTAGTTCTCTCTCTTACTCTCTTATATATAGAGAAAGAGAGAGAAATGGATAGATAAAACGGATGCTTCTCCCCCTCAAAGAGCTGGAGAGAGAGAGAGAGAGAGAGAGAGAGAGAGAGAGAGAGAGAGAGAGAGAGAGAGAGTTTTTTCCCTGGTTTTGCTTATTTTCCTCTGAATCGGTTCATAGAAATCTTCCCACACTTCTCTGAATTTTTCATATGCTTCTTTTATTACAGTACAATCGTATTTGACTACATTTATGTGTCCCCACGTGTTTAGTTATTCTGAAGCCAACCAATCCACCAACAAAAATGTAGTAAATGTGTCAGATCCTGAGCTAGGGGCTGCAGATACAAAGATGAAGAATGTACGTTCTAACATGAAGAACATCTACTTTATTTCTAGTTCTTTAGTAACCAGCCTTGAAACCTTTGGTGTCCTCTTTGATTTCACACTCTCAACTCCCCCCAACCCTGTATTCAATCAGTTCCCAAATCATATTATTTTGACCTTTTAAGATCTTTCATACACAGCCTCTTCTGTCCTCTGACACTGCTATCACCTCAGTCCAAGCCCTTATCACCTCATCCCTGTCCTATGGCATAAACCTGCCACTAGATCTGTCTGCCTTGTTCATGTCTCTGCCCACTTCAGTCTATCCTCCACTCAGATGTCACATTGATCTTCTTAAAGTCCATCCTGACCATATTATCTCCTGATCCAATCAACTCCAGTGGCCCTTTATTGTCTCTGGAATCAAATATAAGATTCTCTGCTTGACTTATAAAGCCCTCCATAATCTTACCCCTTTCTCCCTTTCCAGCTTTATTACAGCTTATCTGTCCTCTCTCCCAATGCATGCTTTCATTCAGTGACTGATCCCTTGTAGTTCCTCAAACAAATAATCTATCTCCTGACTCTGAGCATTTTCACTGGCTGTCTCCCATACTTCTCTGCCTCTTGCTTTCCCGGGATTCTAAGTCTCAGATAGCACCTCTGCAAGAAGTCTTTCCCAGTCCTTCTTAATCTTAGTGCCTTCCTTCTGAGGCCAACCTCAAATTTATACTGTAGAACCTCTAATTTATCATGTGTACATAGTGGTTTGGATGTTGTCTTTCTCATCTGTAAAATTGGATTTTGTTTTGTTTTTTCCAGTGCTCATTACAGTGCCTGACACTTAGTAGGTGCTTAATAAATGTTACATGACTGATTGACCTTCAGCTTACAAAGCATTTTCCTCTAATGCTCCTGGAATTTAGGGAGCTCAAATATTATTGTGCCCATTGCACAGATGAGGAAACTGAGGCTCAGTGGTGAAGGCACATGACCCAAAGTCCCACAGTTGAGTAAGTGATTTGGGATTCAGACCTAGGTCTTCTTTGCCATATCTATCCCTGTGGACTGACATTCTGTGACCCCTTGACACAAATCAAAGCTAGTTTGGAGAGAGAGCTCCAGAAGAAAGACAGCATGATCCAAGGGAAAGAATGCTGTTGGCTATGAAGTCAGGGAGCTTGGGTTCAAGTCACAGCCTCTTTGGGTCTGTTTTCCTATCAGTAAAATGAGAAGATTGTACCAGATGACCTCTAAGGTAATTTCTACCTTAGGGGTAGTGACATGATGGGGTTGCTTCCCTGGGTTAGTTACCATTCAATTAAAAAATTTTGGATTAAGTACTCACTATGTCCCAGGCTGCACTAGGGGTGGAAGAAAAATCAGTCCATAGGCACCTACTATGTGCCTATGTATTGGGGATACAGAGACAACAGTGACCTTCCCTCATTTCCTGCTCTCACTCTATCTCCCCCCTTTCACTGGCCCCTGGAACCTTCCTTCTCTTGTTAACAAGTGGCCCTTCAGACTAGATCAGTGACCTTCCCCAGGGAATGATGTTGGATTTAATTTTTTCTTATTTAATTTTCTGTTTACATATCATTTCACCTCCAGTAGAACATCAGCTCCTGGAAGGCAGGGCTGTTCATTTTTTGACTTCTTGTCCCTTAGAACCCAATGCAGTATTGGGCACAAAGCAGGTACTTTATGAATGTGTGTTGGATTATTAAATTACTTTCAAAGCATTTACCTTTGATTAGAATGAACTCACACAGCCTAACTGAGCCAGGAAAGGATGCCTGGCTCAATTTTAATAGCTGAACTTTGGCTCTTGGAGGGAACTCAGGCCTTGGTTTTTCTCATCTGTGAAATGGGAATGACCAGTTTTGTATCAGGCGATTAAGAACCCCTGGACTCAAGCTGTCATGAGCAGGCCCTCTGGCCATAGACAGATGGCAGAGTTTATTGAGAGAGAAGAGACATGCACAGACTATTTCCTCAGGTGG
This sequence comes from Bettongia penicillata ogilbyi, assembly GCA_023548195.1. Lineage (NCBI taxonomy): Eukaryota > Metazoa > Chordata > Mammalia > Diprotodontia > Potoroidae > Bettongia > Bettongia penicillata. The sequence goes on from JAJHZJ010000440.1 coordinate 1,231,405, forward strand.
TTAAGCAGGACTGAGTGTGATTAGAGGCTCAATATTGCCTCTAATGCACCGCATGTTGGGAAATCCGGGCCTGGGTGATTTACCCGAGGCCTGCCTCCAATGACTCCACAGGGGTGCCTGGGGCACAGCAAGCTCATTTCTGTAACAGGTTTACACTTTTATCAAGTGCCCAATTAACCAGCACTCAGACCATCAACAGTGTGGCTCTGAGCAGATGGGTCCCTGCTCAAGAGCCCTCTCCAGACTGCTAAGCCCACCCCTGAGCAACTTGCCCCACCTTGAATGTCTTCCATCACTCTGGAAGCCACTCCCTTTGCTCCAGATGTCCATGGAGCCCCTGCACCCTGTGAACAGCTGGAGAGGAGGCCTAGACTCAGAGCATAGATAGCCTGCTTCTCCTTTGGGGTTTCATGGGCTAACCTTTCTCCAGTTCATACAGAGGGCAAACTAAAGCCTAGTCAGGTCAAGAGACTTGCCCATGATCAGAGGACTAGTGAGTTTCAGAGGAGGCATTTGAATGCAATAAATCAGTTAATAAGCATTCATTATACACCTACTATGTGCTAGCAGCTGGGGATTCAAGTGTAAGTGATACATGGTCCTTGCCCTCAAGGACCCTACATTCTACTGGGGTGATGGCATACATGTGTTCTGAGAAGTAATGCAGTCTAACTGGGGATGGGAACATGCAGAGAGTGCCTCTGATTCTTATTCCCACACGGAAGCAGCTACAGAGACTAATTTGTGGGAAAATGGGAATGACAAGTAATGGAAATGCCTTACATGGATACATACATGCATATATACATGCAGAGAGAGGTGGTAGAGAGATATGGAGATAAGAGATAAATAGATATGTAGATAGATGACAGGTAGATGATTGAACACTTACTATTACTGAACATGGGAAATCCAAATCCAAATAAGAAAATCCCAGTTCTCAAGATGCTTACATTTTCATGAGGAAAGACAACACATAAAAGGGACCTGGGAAGCAAGGAGAGGAGAATGGAGGAGAGGGTATCCATGTTGAGGTCAGGTGGAAAAGTACACAATCAAGAGCCTGACGAGAAGTGATCATGGATGGTTTGAGCAGTTGCTTAAAGAGGATAGGATAGGAACTCACCCATCAAAGGAGAGGACTGAAGAGCGAGAGGAACTTCTAGGGTGAGAAGGCCCCTAGAAATAGAGATATGGGAAGCAACTGCATAGAGATGATAGTGGAATCCATGATGGGACCAAGTCTATATAGAAACTGTTCTAAAAGTGAACCCGTTATCCCCAGAGACTCAGTGTGAAAAGGAGTGTGACCTTACAGGGTTGGGGGGGAATTTATGTTAAATGGTTAAACAGAATTGGAGTATGAGTTAGTGATGGAGAACTGTGGGAGAAGCACAACTTGGGGGCTCAAGCCAATAACATTGGAGAAGAGACACCCCATCCCCCAGGAGGCTCCCTAAAATCTTAATTGGGGAGATATAGCCAGACTTCTGGTAGAGAGTGAAGACAGAGAGTTGCTCACTATAAGATATATACAAAATAAACACAAAATGATTTAGGGAGAAGGGCACTAACAATTGGGAATGGTCTCCTCAATGGAGCTAGAGGTTTTAAGAAGTAGAGGTGGAGGGGGAGGGCAGGGAGAGCATCTTATGTATTGGGGACAGCATGTGCAAAAGCATGGAGGTGGGAAATGGAAGGTCATATATGGGGAAAAACAAGAAGGCCAATTTGACAGGAGTGGTGTGTGTGCATTCATGTGTGCATGTGTGTATGTGCATGCATGTGTGGTGTGGGGGGGCAAAGGAGGGGAAGAATTAATAGTAAGTATTCTGAAAAGGTAGTCTGGAATCAAATTGGAAAGGGCTTTAAATCCCAAACAAAGAAGCGTGCATTTTATCTTTGAGGCAATGAGGAGATATTGAAACTTCTTGACCAGAGGCTCAACATGGTTAAGACTCCCCTTTGGGGACATGCATTTTGCAGCTGGGCAAATGATGGATTGGAGAGACAAGGTCCAAGGAGACTGACTGTGAAGCTATGATTGCCATTCAAGTAAGGGGTGATGAAGAGCCTGAAGCAGGCTGGTTGTTACAACTAGACAGAAGGGAATGAGTGTGAGGAATATTCCAAAGGTGGAATTGATAAGATTTGGCACCTGGTTGGATTCAGGGAGTGGGGGAAATGACAGTAAAGGGCTGAGGATGATTCTCAGGTTGTGATCCTGGAGGGGTGAAAGAATGATGGCACCCTTGACAGAAATGGGGAAGTTTGGAGGGAGGGATGGGATTAGGGGAAAGGATAATGAGCTCCATTTTGGTCATATTGAACTGGAGATGCCAATAGGATTTCCAGGCAGAGATGCCCAGCAGGCAACTGGTGATGCAGTATCTGAACTCAGCAGAGAGACTGGGGCTGGAAATATGGTTTTGGGAAGCATCTGTATAGAGATCATAGCTGAGTCCATGGGAACCAATGAGATCACAAGAAAGAGAATATTGAGTGAAGGAGAAGGGAAATGTTTGGTATGACCTCAGGAGCCAGTTGTGCTACAGTGGAAAGAGTCTGATGTCAGTTTTTTAATGACCTGAGTTCAAGTCTTGTCTCTGATGCAACCTTGAGCAAATAACTTAAACTCTCAGGATATGTTTCCTCATCTGTGAAGGGAGGGGATTGGACTACATGGCCTCTGAATTCTCCTCCAGCTCTAGATCGGTGATGCTATTGTTGAAAATATGAATAATTATTAGTCAGTTAGTATTTACTAAGTACTTATTGTGTTCTAAGCATTGCCACCAAAGGAAAAGACATGGTCACTGTCTTCAAGGAGCTCCCATTCTAATGGGGGAAATAGCATGTAGACAACTAGCTACATGACCATGTATACAGAATATACAGGCAAGCACTCAAAGAGAGAAAAGTATTGACATCTGGGATAGGATGAGCAGGAAAGGTCTCATGAAGAGGGTGAGCTGAGTCTTGAAGGAAGCCAAAGAAAGGAAGGTAGCTGAGAAAGGGCAAAACATTCCAGATATAAGTGGAAGACAGTGCAGAATTATGGAATCAGGAGATGGGTATGGTGTTTGAGGAACCATAAGAAGGCTAATATAGTTAAATCATAGAGTACATGATGGGGACCCAAGTGTAAGAAGACTGGAAAAGTAGGAGGAGCTAAGTTATAACATTTAAATGCTAGAGGAGTTTGTATTTGATCCTGGAGGTTCTAGGGAGATACTAGAGCTGGGATGACATGGTCATTCTTGGTGGCTGAATGGAGAATGAATTGGAGTGAGGAGAGATTGGGGTCAGGGAGACCAGCTAGCATCCAAGCTATTGTAATAGTCATGATGAGAAGTGATAAACTTGAGTGCGAGTTGTGTGAGTAGAGAGAAGGGGATATAGGCAAGGATGAAAAGTAGAAATGAAAAGATGAAAAAAATGATGAAAAGATGAAAGTTAGAAAGAGCAAGATTTGGAGATGAATTGGTTACGTAGAGTGAGTGAGAGAGAGGAATTGAGTATGACAGTTTGTGAGCCTGGTGAGTAGGGAGATTTTGGTATCCTGGACAGTAATAGGAAAGTTTGAAAGAGGGATTTGGGAAAAAAATAATGAGTTCAATTTTGGACTGGTTGAGTTGGAGATGCTGGAAGGTCATCCAGTTTAAGAGGTCCAAAAAGGTATATAACTTTGCACTCACTTGTGTTTTCATGGACTGCCCATCTCCTCTTTGTATTGGCTCTAAGGAAAGGTCACATGGAAGCCCTGAGCAGGGGTTTCCAGATAGGAAGGCAATTTGATGCAGAGAGAGGGAGATGGATTTTCCAACTGCACTGAGGGGAGTACGGAATGGGCAGGAGAGTGAGCAGAGGTTGCCAAGTGGATGTGGACACATTCCAGAGCAAGACAAGGGACTCTGGCAGTGGAGACTGGGCATGAGCTAGATTGGAGTTGTAGAGCTTTGCCATGCTGTGTGAGAGATAGGAATGCTAGAAGAGGGAGGAAGCTGCTGGACCCAGCTAGCCACCATCAATAATATTTGATACTGAGATGAAAGTCTTAGTTTCACATCAGGACCCATGATTACTGTCCAATGAAGAGGTTGTACTTCATGGACTCTAAGGCCCCTCCCAGTTTTAAATCTATCATTAGGAGTTCAAACTCCTAATATGTCATGTAACCTTGGGCAAACCATGAAACATCTCTGCCAATCGAAACTGGGTGTGGATGAGGCATTGACGCCAAGTGTCTTCTCTGGGCTGCTTTGTATCCTATTGTAGGTGGTTGACTGGTCTTACTGAAGAAGAGGCTTCCCTATGACTCCACGAGCTTCTCATAAAATACTTTTCCTCTAGTGATATAGCGACAGGGACCCTTGAAATGAATAAAAAGAGGGTCTAATTATAATAACAATAACTGACATTTATTTAGCATGTTAAAGTTTCACAAATACAACTATCATCTCATTGTTTTCCCCACTTTACAGATGAGAAAACTGAGGCAGGCAATGGTGAAGTGACTTGCCCAGAATTGTATTAATAAGTCTGAGGCAGAACTTGAACTTCTTTCCTTCTGACTCCAAGTCTAATGCTCGATCTATCCATTGTACCAACTTGATGCCTTCCAAAAGGGGGGTGGAGATAAGAACACTGATAGGAGCGGAAGCTGCTGAGTGACAGGTTTCAAGGAAGCCAGTTCCAGTGAATCCTCATTCTAGCTTTGTTCTGGATAAGAGTAGCAGAAGAGGGCCTTTTACATGGGCAGACTTCACTCATCCAGTTGTCAATTCATTCAACGTATTTATTAAGCACCTACTATATACAGTGCCTATGTTATGCATAGGGGTATATTTTCATAAATCTACGGCTCTATAAAAAATAGCTAGCATTTATATTATACTTTAAGATAAGCAAAGTGCTTTATATAGCTCATTTTATCCTCACAGCCATACAATGAGGTAGACACCATTAGTTTCCTGATTTTACAGATGAGGAAACTGAGGCTCAGAAAGGTTAAGTGATTTGCCTGATCACCCAGGCTCACACAGTTAGCAAATATCTGAAGAAGGATTTGAACTCTTGTCTTCTAACGCTAAATCCATAATCCTATGAACTATTAGCTCTATGACCCTGGGGAGACTACTTATTAATTTCTCTGTATCTCAGACTTCATCTGTAAAATGGAAATAATAACAACACTTACCTTGTAGAGCAATGTGAATCAAATAGTCAAGACAATGACTTTTGTCAACATTAAAGCACTATATTGTTACAACTGTTTAACTGATTTCTTTTTCAGTCCTCTGCTGAAATATTTACACACATACATATATGCACATATATACACTACATATATATGCACACACATGTGAGAATATAGATATATATGTGTGTAGATATATATATGCACACACTCACTCATGTATGTCTTCTGAAATGTAAATGTAAAGTGCTTTTCAAACCTTAAGGTGCTAGATAGATAGATGAATGGATGGATGAATGGACGGATGGATGGATGGATGGATGGATGGATAGACAGACAGACAGACAGACAGACAGACAGACAGACAGATAGACAGACAGACAGACAGACAGACAGACAGACAGACAGACAGATAGATAGATAGATAGATAGATAGATAGATAGATAGATAGATAGATAGATAGATGGAAGGATGTATAGATAGGTTGATGGAGCATTTATTAAGTGCCAGACACTGGGCTAAATGTTCTAGATACAAAATATAAACAAACAGTTCCTCCCTTCCAGGTGCTTATACTTAATAAGGGAAACCAAAACATAAAGAGGACCTAAGGAAAGGAGAAGGCACTGGTTGAGGACAAGGCAGCTGATGAGGAGGTGGAGTACACAAGTGAGTGAGCAGGATGTGATATGAGTACTATGGGTACTATGTTCCTTAGGATATGGCAAAGTCTTACCAGTGATGAAAAGGCTGAATTGCTGTTGTTTTAAAATCATTGAAATAGACATGAGTTATTTCCTTCCTTTTCACAGCTGTGGTAATTTACATTTAGATAAACTTTAGAGTTTGAAAAGCACTTGACATACACAACTATCACCTCATTTGTGTCTCCCAACGCTCGGTGGGGTTGGCACTAGAGTTTTGACTCTCCCCAAAGTTAGAGATGAAGAAATCAAGGCTTAGAGGAATGTAGTGATTTAGGTGTGATCCCATAGCTACTCTATGTTGAAGGCAGGATTTGAACCCAAGTCTTCTTGGCTCATGTTGCAGGACCCTATCCATCATATCCTGCCACCTTCCACATTTCAGTCATAACTCTTCAATATCCTCTCATTCAGCCAATTTTTCAATTCTTGTCCCTGCCTTTCTGTAAGATCTCCACAGATAATCCATTCCACTTGCTGTAAAACTTCCTCTGGTTCTTTTACTATGTTGTAAATGGAACTGTAGCTCTTGGTTTCTCCCACATGTCTTTCCTCAGTCTCACTCCATGACTAGTCCCACTCCATTGGTGGCCTTATAAATTGTATATTAATTATACCCTTAATATCTCTTCTCACAAACAGGTTATCATTCCTACCTACATTTCCAGGGCTATTGCCCTTCACTCCTCATCATGTACTCTACCCTCCAACCAAAATGGACTTTTTGATGTATTTAATATCTGGAATGATCTTCCTCCCTACTTCTATTTCTTAGAATCCCAAGTTTCCTCCCAAACTCAGATCAAACCCCACTACCTAAATGAAGCCTTTTGTGATCTCCAACTCCCATGTCCTAGAGCTTCCCTAACAAATAATCTCATGTTTATGTAAAATGTGTGTTGCTCATAGAAAAGGGATATATCCACATGGGATGTCTCTTCATGCCTCCCCTCAAGTTGGCTGTCTACCTATTCAGACATATACAGAAAATGCTAACCTCAACCTACCCTCTCACTCTTTTGGCACTGGGGATTCCTCAAAGGCAAATACCCCAGGATAAAATTCAGAGATCAAGGAGTCAGGGCTCCTGCAATGTTCCCTGCAACCTCATGTCTCTCTTTCTCTCTGTTTTCCTAAAAGTTTCTGCATAGAGTTGATTTATCTTTCCACCAATTAGGAGAGTCTTATGCAAAATGCGCTAGGCTTAATACCTGGGTTACAATCACTTTGTAGACCTGTATTATACACACACATCTTCTTCTTCTTGTTCATCTTCTTCTTTCTCTCTCTCTCTCTCTCTCTCTCTCTCTCTCTCTCTCTCTCTCTCTCTCTCTCTCTCTCTCTCTCTCTCTCTCTCTCTCTCATTTTCATTGGTAGACTGAGCTCCTTGAGGGCAAGGACTATTTTACTTTTCAGTTTTTGTTTCCCCAATACTTAGCACATGGTAGATCTCAAATAAATGTTTTTTTTAAGTTAAGTAATTTATTTGTTTTCAGTTTTTTACAATCACTTCCATATATCTTTAATTTTTCCCCCTCCCTACCTCACTTTCCCCCCTTCCTCCCCCTTCCCATCCCTCCCCGAGACAGCATGCCATCTTATATAGGTTCTACACATACATTCTTATTAAATACATTTTCACCTCAGTCATGTTGCATAGAAGAATTAAAATGAGTGGGAGAAACCATAAAACAAAACAGAACGTAACATAAGAAAAAATGGTCTGCTTTGTTCTTCAGTCCAATTTTATAGTTCTTTTTCTGGATGTGGAAGGCAGTTTGCCTCAAGAGTCCATTGGGAATTTTTTTAGGTCCTTGCGTTAATGTGAAGGGTGAAGTCTACCAGAAAAATTCCTCACACACTGTGGTTGTTACTGTATACAAAGTTCTCCTGGTTCTGCCCCTTTCACTCAGCATCAGTTCATATACATCCTCCCAGGTCTCTCTGAAATCTTCCTGTTCATCATTTCTTATAGCACAATAGTATTCCATTACATTCATATACCACAATTTGTTCAGTCATTCCTCAATTGATGGGCATCCTCTCGATTTCCAGTTCTTAGCCACCACAAAGAGAGCTGTTGTAAATGTTTTTGTACATGTGGGACCCTTTCCCATTTTTATGATCTCTTTGGAATACAGTTCTAGAAGCGATATGCCTAGGTCAAAGGGTATGCACATTTTTGTAGCCCTTTGGGCATAGTTCCAAATTGCTCTCCAGAATGGTTGGATCAGCTCACAGCTCCACCAACTCTCCCACATCTTCTCCAACATTTATCATCTTCTTGTTGATTGACTACTTCACAGAGCTTGTTCATATCCACCATGCCTCCTGACTTTGCATTGGATTCAAATTCATGACCTGGATCATAGAGCTTATTTGCATTAGGTCAATGATTAACATTGGCATAGAAAACTGTATGAGGTACCTCCCTCTATCAGTGCAGTTTAGTTCCAAGATTTATATTCTTAGAGAGTTTCCTGGAGGCACTGTGAGGCTAAGTGATTTGCCCATCCAGGATGTCAGAAGTGGGACTGCATAGCAGTGACCTGTAGAGAGAGCTAGCCTTAGAGTCAGAAAAGGAAAGGGAAAGGGAGCAAGTATTCAATGACTATTACGTTCCAAGCACTGTACTAAGGGCTTTACAATAATATGTCATTTGATCCTCATCATGACTCTTGGGATTAGACTATGTTATTAACTCCATTTTATAGTTGAGGAATCTGAGGCTGATCCATATTAGAGAAAATACAAAGATAGTAAGTCTAGTGTAAGGGGTAAGAGTTCTGAATATGAAGTCAGAAAGGATCTGGGTTTGAATCTCAGTTCCATTACTTATGTGATTTGAGTGAGTCACTTAATTTCCCTAGCCCTCATTTTCTTCATCTATAAAATTAGGACATAGGACTGGATGGTCTCTGAGGTCTCTTCCAGTTTTACAGCTGTGATTCTGGAATTCTGTGGATTCATCCCCCTGAGTGCTCATTTCTTCTTTTTTTAAACAAGGCAGTTGATTTAGATAACCTCTAAGGTCCCTTTCAGCTCTACATCCCATGATCCTAAGGCAAAGTTCTTGACCTCAATCAGCTTATAGCTTTAGAAGGGAGATAAGGCACATGGTACATGAATAAGTATGATGCAGACAGCACACGTGCGCATGTGAGCATACACACACACGTGCATACACACACACGATCTCTGGCTTTCTACAGTGTGGAAGAACTCCTGGGGTTAGATATGAGATCACAAATTATCTATGACTTACTGAAGAAGTCCTAGGTGCATGAGTCACACAGAATTTGAGTGATTTGTTGAAAGTCATACAGATAATAAATGTTAGTGGTATGACTTGAACCCACATGTTTATCACCCTAATCCCATCACCCTGTCCATTACACTAGATCATGTAATCTAACAGAATATGAGAGCAGTGATTCTCCCTGTGTGTATCTTAGTTGTACAGAGTTATTTACATATTGCTTCCCTCATTATCTCTTCAAGAGCAAGGACTATCTTTTGCCTTCCTTTGTATCCCCTGTGCTTAGCATAGTGACTGCCACAGCATACATGCTTGATAAATGACCATTGTTGTAGTTGGTGGTGATGATGATGTTAAACACAAAGTACCCTGGAAATTCATGAGAATTCAAAAATCACACATCTGAACCTAAGGTCTTTGACTTCTAATAGCATTCTAACATAATAATAGAATATTAAATAAATAATGAACATTTACTAAGTATTTACTATATTCCAAGCACTGTACTATATTCTAGGGTTACAAATGAAAAGTAAACACGATCTCTGTCCTCAAGGAGACTATATTCTAATATGGGCACATGACACATACATGGGAGTTGTGGCCAAGGGCTGGCATTTTGATTTGGAACACTATGGAGATAGTGAATGGAACCAGAGGGGAGAACACTGACACACATTTTTTTTCAGGAGCAACAGAAATACTAGTTTGATGATGCTCAAGACAGCTGGTGAGAATGTCACTTGAGGGTAAAGTGAAGCATTGGTTGAATTGGCCTAGGTATGGTGAGCTATGAAGGGACTTCACCAATTAGAACAGCAGGGGTTCAAGGATCAGAGTTTTAGAGCTGAACAGCTTAAATCCTCCAGGGCATGATATCTGGTATGGGTAGCAAGAAGGCTGGTGAGAATAGGTCTGGGGAATTGGCAAGCATTCTGAACTTTGAAGGATTTCAGTAGAAGGACTTAGGAGAGAGGAAGAGAGAGGAAATTTTAGGGATGGTTAGAACAAAAGTATGAAGGTTAGAAAGACCAGGATGGGTTCAGGGAACAGTAAAAAGTTTCGGTCATTATTCCAATATTCTGAAGATGGTAGGATGGTGGGAAAAGGGGGATATATCAACTCAATCTACTCTTGCAAGGTGGCAAAAGTGACTGAATACTGTTAGAAGCTCAGTCCTGACCTTTCAGATGTTTTTCTGTGTCTTTCTGGGTTTGAATACTGTGTGCATCACTTAATACCTATGTGACCTTATAAACGTGACTTATCCCCTCATTTTTTTCATCTGTAAAATTAGAAGGGTTAGACGAGGTGACCCTTAAGTTTTCTTCTAGCTCTAGGTGGCATGGGTATCCTTTAAAAATGGGTAAGCAAGGATCATAGAGATGTTTTGAGGAGTCTATAAAAAGTTTAGAAGCCACTGAATCAGTCACAAATGGGAGATCTGTAGATTTCCTCTCTCAGAAGGCTAAATCTTAAAGTTGGAAGGGACTTCAGAGGTCATCTAGTTGAAGTGATGTTTGACAAAGAATTTCCTTTCTCTACAAAATTCCTGACAAGTGGCCATTGTAATAGTAATTTAGATGAAAAGATCATTTTCATTAATTAATAGGCCCATATGATATGCTTAAATTGCCTGGGTCACATGTGGTGGGAGGATTTTGATGAAGAGGTGGAATAGGAAGGGTGGAGTGGAATCAGGAGGAAATGAGTGAGTGGGGTCACATCAGAGAGGAAAGAACACAGGCCAACTGATACATTGTGACAGTTGATAGTGAGAAGACCTTGGCTGAGGGAGAGGAGGTTTGAGAATGTCTTTGCCCTCTGTTGTGATTATGTTTATTAACTTCTTTGTCACCATGTCAGATTTGGCTTTCTGGTTCTGAGATTTGGCTTTCTGGTGTTTAAATAAATGTTTTTCTTCTGCCTTCTATATGGAGGGTCTTTTATATATTGTGACTGAGAACTATGCTGGAATATTCATAGTCACCACCAATGCTGTGAATATTGCCTTCGTGACACAGCCATTCAGTCTCTGTCTGAGGATTTCCAGGGAGACTTAGATAGGAAGAAAATAAGCATATATTAAGTGTTTTTATATGCCAGTCACTATCCTAAATTCTGATATGAGGAAAAAGAAACAGTCCTTGTCCTTAAGGGGCTTATATTCTAGTGGAGAAAGACAATACACTAAAAGGAGCTGAGAATCAGAGGAAGGAGAATGCGGGAAGAAAGTACCTAGCATGGAGGCATGGTAATGAAGTCTAGAAAGGGCAGGGAGGAGATTGAAAGTGGAAGGGTGGCTGGGCCCTTCCACAAAATAGAGGTTCTAGGAAGAATTCACCACTGGGAGAAGTGGAGTGGGCCTTGTAGAGGAACTTTCCAGGGCAAGCAAACTAGATGGACTGCATATTGGTCTAGAATAACAAGAACCTAGGCACTGAGAGCAGTTTCAGGATAAGCTAGCAATAAAGAAGGCATGGTTTTGAAGTCTAGAAAGTTAGAGATAAAGTCAGGAGCAAAAGTCAGGAGCAGAATAAGCTGGACAGCTCTAGATGTGTGTGTTTGTCCTTTGTTGCCAAAAAAGACCATGCCATCAGAGAAATAATGACATGACTTGCACTTGATTTTGTTTTGCGTGACCAGCCTCACTTCTCCAGAGTCATGTGAAACCAGTGACCAGATATTCATCAGGATGACCGGAGATGACTCAGGATGAGGTAATTGGGGTTAAGTGACTTGCCCAAGGTCACACAGGTAGTGAGTGTCAAGTGTCTGAGATGACATTTGAACTCATATCCTCCTGACTCCTGTATTGGTGCTCTATCCACTGCACCACCTAGCTGCTTGCAGCTCTAAGTAGCCAAACCAGAAAGGATCCTCAGTTCATACAGCATACTGGTCCAAAATCATGGGATTTCAGAATTAGAATGTTCCTCAGAAGTTGGACCTCTACAATAATGCCCTTGACAATATTCTCCATAATTGGTGATTCAGGCTCTAGCTTGAAGTTAATCCAGTGCTTGCAAAGACAATATATTTTGCTCTGAGATAGGTCTCACTGCTAGGAAGGTTGTCTGTTTTTTCATAATGTGGGGCTGAAATTTTCCTCCTCAATTCCTACCCTGTATTTCTAGCCTTCTATCTGATGAATGAGTATGATTTCATTTCTACAAGTATACTTTGGTATATAGCTCCAACTTCTAGGGAAAAAAATGATTTTGAATCAGTTACCAGTTTTATTTTTTATTTTCCTTTTATTAGTATACAGAGTTTATTATGAATTTAGTTTAAAGTAGTTTTGGCCATTTAGGTGTCACAGTGGATAGAACGCTTGACCTTGAGTAAGGAAGACGAGTTCAGATCTGACCAAAGATACTTACTGTGTGGACCTGAGAAAATCACTTTCCTCAACTGCAAATTGGGAATAACAGTACCTGCCTCTTAACATTGCAAAGATCGAATTAGGTAATAGTTGTAAAGCACTTAGGCACAGTTCCTGGCCTATAATTAGCATGGGAACTTGTAGGTAGATTTCAGGGAGTTCATGAACTTGGCTGGAAAAAAAATACATCTTAATTTTTACTAATATCTATGAAAATTCAGCATTTCCTTATGAATGTTAAGTAAAAACAATTATTCTGAGAAGGGGTCCACAGACTTCGCCAGATTGACAAAGGGTTCCAGTTCACAAAAACAGGTTAAGAACATCTGATTTATTTTTTGCTTTTTTAAAATTTTTATTTATTTATTTTCAGTTGTCAAAATTTGCCTCTAGAAGATTTTTGGTCCTAAATTTTCTCCTCTTCCCTCCATTCCCCATTCCCCAAGATGGCATGCAATCTTATATAGGCTATACAATGTACAATCATATTAAACATATTTCCACATTAATCATATTGTAAAGAAGAATTAGAACCAAAGGGAAAAACCACGAGAAAATAGAAACAAAAAAGAGAAAATTTGCATTCAGATTCTGTAGTTCTTTCTCTGGATACAGAGCATTTTCCATCATGAGTCTTTTGAAATTGTCTTAGGTCCTTGTATTGCTGAGAAGAGCTGAGTCTATCAAAGCTGATAACTACACAACGTGGCTGCTACTATGTAGAATGTTCTCCTGGTTCTGCTCACTTCATTCAGCATCAGTTCATATATGTCTTTCCAGGTTTTTCTGAAGTCCACATGCTCATTATTTCTTATAGCACAATAGTATTCCATTGCATTCATAAACCTCAACTTGTTTAGCCATTCCCCAATTGATGGGCATCCCCTCAATTTCCAGTTCTTGGCCACCACAAAAAGAGCTGCTACAAATATTTTTGTATATATGAGTCCCTTCTCCATTTTTATCATCTCTTTGGGATGCAGACTTAGAAGTGGTATTGCTGGGTCAAAGGGCATGCACATTTTTACAGCCCTTTGGGTATAGAATAACCCCTGATTTAAAGGGTAATAGAATCCAGAACTGGAAGGGACATCAGAGATCATCTAGGCTGATCCCCTCATTTTCTTTGTAAAGGGGTTTTATCAAGAAGAATTCCTTGATCAATTTTATGACCTTCACCATTTAACTTGATGAGCTTATAGGGCAGAGAGCCTTGAGCCCTTGGAGAAGCTGTTAGGGATATGGCTGAGAGGACAGGGTATAGCTCCTCATTGGTTATCAGAGAGGGAGAGGTGGCCTAAAGGCAAGGATTTTGTGAGGGAGGGATCTTTGTTGGAGGAGTCACCCCTTCCACTGGCTTATAAAACAGAGTCACTGACTGATCTGAGTTGGATTAGCCCCAAGATTTGACAATGTCTATCTGATGCCATAATCTTAGGGATAGGGGAATCCCTGGGCAATAGGCTATATACATCTATGGAAATAGATGCCTAGGGAGGGAACGGGATTTTCCATGGGTTCCACAGTCTCTATATGGATCCCAAATTGCCAACACACTCTCATCCAGTTGCTCTTTATGCCTCCTTACAAATTGTAAATCTACTTATTTTTATTCCAGGCCTGTATGACTGGTCATTGAAACTGTACTTTCCTCGATTCTAAATCTGGAAAATGTGGACTATGTCCAAAACATTGGACTGGTTAGCTAGTCAGGTATGATTTTAAGATAGTTTTCCATTCTTCCCCCTCTCCTTCTCTTCATTCATATATTCATCACCTTAGTGCAGGTCCTTATCAGTTCTTGATCAGATGACTGCTATAGAGTTCAGATTGGTCTCTTTACCTCTGGTCTCTCCCCCACTTCAATTCATCCCTCAAATCACTGACAAAGGGATTCTCCTAAAGCTCAACATACTTCAGTGACTCCCTATTACCTCTAGGATCAACTATCAATTCCTCTGGTTAACATTTAAAACTCCTCACTGTCTGGTCCCTTCCTTCCAACTTTTCCAGTCCTTTTATACCTTACAATTCCTATATATACTTTATGATCGTTCATCCATCATGGCCTGTTTGCCACTTCTCATTTGCATGGAATACTCTTCCTCTCACTCATTTGCCCTTTTGGAATATCTGGTTTCCTTCAAGATGCAAGTGCCTTTTTCTGAATGAGATCTTCCCTGGTAACTCCCAGTGGTTAATAACTTCTCCTCTAGGGCAGCCAGGTAGTTAGAGCTCTGGGCCAGGTGTCAGGAAGATCTGAGTTTAAATCCAACCTCAGACATTTCCTAGCTATGGAACCCTGGAAAAGTCACTCAACCTCTGCTTGCCACAGTTTCCTTATCTGAAAATGAAGATAATAATTGTGCCTAAATCTCAGGGTTATTGTGAGGACAAAATGAGACAATACTTGTAAAGTGCCTAAGCACTTTAGTACCTGGCACATACTACTAGATGATTCATAAATGCTTGTTTTCTCTTTCTCCAGGAAGTACTTGCTATATATGTGTTTGGTATATATTTGTAAATGTACTTTGTATGTACTTTTATTTGAGTACTTGTCTCCTGAAATAGGGGCTAAGGAGTAAGCTCCTTGAGGACAGAGGTTGTTTCCATTTTTGTTTTTGTATCTCCAGCATGTAGACCAGTACCTGGCACATAGTAGGTGCTTAATAAATATGTATTGACTGATATTAAATTTCCTCCCAGGAGATTCCTAATCCTGAGATTCCAAGTTTTGGAAGGGCAAGGTAAGTTAATGCTCAGGGAAGAGGGTAGATCTGTTGCAAGGGGGTGGCTAACATGAAGGAAAATAAGCATGGAAGAAGGTAGAGAACAGATTGCTATTGAATCTACAGGCAAGACTAGGTGGTTGCAGTTTTGCTTCCCCAAAAGGCAGCCAGAATTAGAAAGTCATAGAAGAAAAAGGAAAATGGCCTTCATTATTTGTTTTCAAAGAAACATTTCAAGGGCATCTGATATATTCTTGGAGCTGAATTTCATCTAAGAGTTGAACTTGATTCTTGGTTAATTAAAAAAAGAAGAAAAACAAAAAATGTCCTCATCTCTAATTATAATAATATCTAGCATTTATATAGCACTTCAAGGTTTAAAAGCTCTTTACATATATTTGATCTTTACAACAACCCTAGGAGGTAGGTGCTATTATTATCTCCTTTTACAGATGAGGATATCAAGACACAGGAAGGTTAAATGACTTGCCTGGGCTCACAGAGCTAGTAAATGTCTGAAGCAGGATTCAAACTTGGGCTTTCCTGACACCAGGTTCTGGGTTCTGTCCATGGTACCACTTAGCTACCTTGTAATTTAATGAATATAGACTTTTAAAGCTAAGGAAGACCTCAGAGATCACAAGATCTTAGGGTTTGAAACTTGAAGGGACCTAGTCTAAGATGAATAATATGGCCATAATTTTTTTAATCCCTGATATAGTCCAACGTCCTGAAGGGGAAAACGACTTGCCCTTAGTCACACAGCTGATAAATGTTGGAGCTTAGGATTTAATTTGGAGGCTCTTGACAAATGCAGGAATTAAATCAACTCAAATTCATTCACAGGATGTCACGGACAGAAGAACCCTTAGGACACAGAATGTCAGGGCTATAAGGAATAGTTGGGAAGGTCATTTAAACATAGAATATCAGGGCCAGTAGGGTCCTTTGAACATAGAATCTTTTAACATGGGATGCCAGGATTTTAAAAGATTTTAGAACACAGAAAGTCAGAGTTGAGAGGGGCCTTGGAACCTAGACTATCAGGGCTTGATGGGACCTTAGAATAGAGAATGTCAGATTTGGGAGGGTTCTTAGACCAGAGAGCATCCCTACCTCAAAGGGTTCTTGATACATTGAATGTCAAGGCCAGGAAGGACCTTTGAGACCTTGTAGCCCAATTTCCTGTGGGACCTACTGGGGAGGTTGAGGGAGGAGGGGTAATGAAATATTTCTTTCCTAGTCCCAACCCAAGTCCCAATAGTCTTTGCATCCTGTTCCCTGCCACACAGCACTGGGGGAGGGAGTGTGCAGCATGTAAAGGAAAGGCTCTCTTCCCCAGCCTTGCATCCCTCTTATAATCCTCCCCCCTTTATGGATAGAACCCCCTTCACTGCTCCCCCACCCCCATATAGGCTATTTTCTCTGCCCTCCAGCTCCCCCTCGGCCTGCCTGAAAAGGTTACTGTAAACTGGAACGGAGGCAAGGGCAGAAGTAATCAACCCCCTGACTGACCTCTGGCCCCCTCCCCAGTGTTACATGGGCCTGGGCTAATACACTGGAGCCCACCCGCTCTTTGACTGACCCCCCCCAGGTCCCCTTGCTGACAAAAGGCCTATCTTCTCTCCGCCTAAATGATTTAAATTCTAATCAAACATCATTTATAGTACATCTCGGAGCTGTCTCCTGGGAGCAGCTCCCACATGAGGTGTCGTCATGGCAACCAGGGGGTCTTGTTTCAGAAATGTCAGATTGTATTATTGTCTTCACACTTCTCTGATAACCTGGTGTCTCTCTCCCTCTCCCTCTCTCACACCAACATCCAAGCATTTTATTTCACTCTCTTCTCTCCCTCCCCCATCTCATCAGTGCCCCCCCCCTCAACCCTATCCCCCTCCTCAACCTCTGGTCCACCCCCATGAGAAAATGGTCAGCTCAGTTTCATTTACTGGTTTCTTCCACCCCGGTCCCCCAACATAGGCCACAAACCCCTCATTCTCTGATTCTGTTGCCTGTTCCTCCCCCACCCCACCATTTCCCCTTTCGGAAAAGGTGTCCTCTCTCTCCCCACCCCCTTCTTTCTCCTCTGCCACTGTGAGCACGCACATCCTCTCTAGGGATTTGGTGGAGAGTTCTGATGTCATTTTGTTTTGCTAGATATGAAAATGAGACATAGATTTTCCCCTGAGATGTGATGGGAAGGTTCAGTCTGCCTTTTCAGGATGGAGGGCAGGAATCCAGGTCATGTAAGGGTGTGTGTGTGGAGAGGGAGAGGGGGAAGATTGTGATAGTATCTGAGCTAGAACGATGGACCATGACATCTCAGGGAAAGCCAAGGTGGAGGGGGAGAGCTGGAGAGTGGGATGGGCTTGGAAGTTGGTGGGGGGAGCTCCCAGGGAAAGACAAGGGGGAGTGAGGTGGGTTTGGGTTCACTTGAAGAGGATAGGGTAATCCTGTGTCAAGGGCAGCTCCAGGAAAACCTGAATCTCTAGGCTTTCATCAAAGGATAGAGACCCTGTAAAGGACTGAGGAACAAAGAGACAGGGATCAGAAATGAATCATGACCTTTCAGTTATAGGGTCATAGCTTTGGAGCTGGAATGAACCTCATAGGCCATGAGTTTGACTTTCTCATTTTACAGAGGGGGAACTGAGGCTCTGAGAGGTAAAAGTACTTATTCAAGGTCACATAAGGAATATGTGTCAGAGGCAGGGGTTAGATTCATAGGCTCGTAATTATAGAGATGAAAGGGATCTCAGAGACCATTCAATCACCCTCATTTCACAGATGAGGCAAATTAGACTCAGAGACACTAAGTGTGACCCAGGTCACACAAGGAATAAACATCAAGGTAAGATCTGAACCCAGCTTCCCCAGAGCCAATGTCCTTTCCACTATATCATACTTATCAAGAAGATGATAGGGAAGGCGTCCACTTTGAATCTTGTCCCTAAACTAATGGAGGCTGATAACAGATGGCCTCATAGTGCTAGACAGAAATGCTAAAGCAGAAGGACCATAGACCCCATCAGGGAGTGGTAGTACTTCACAGAGAAGAAGGTCAGCTCTTGGGATGGTCTCCATCCCAGCTTCTAATACAGGACAGAGGATTGAAAAACTCACTGGAAGGATCAAGAGGAGAAAGAAGGCTACATTTGATCAGGGCAGGAGGAGGTTTAAAATTTTGTCTCTGATACTATTTGTTTTAATTTTGGTTGATTCATATTTACTATCTAGATCTCAGTTTCTTTGCCTATAAAATGCAGAGTCAGGACTGGATGGCTTGACTGACTCTTGGACTGGACTTGCATCTTGTAGTCTTTGACCGGATGGACTAGACTGACTCTTAGCTCAGACATTTCCTGTTCCAAGATCTCTCCCAATTCTGACATTCCCTATTTAAGACCTCTCCCATTCCTGACATTCTCTGTTCTAAGACCTTTTAGAATTCTGACATTCCATGTTCTAAGGCCCTTCCTATCCCTGACATTCTCTGTTCTAAGACTCTTTCAAACTCTGGCATTCTCTGTCCTAGTTCCAATAGCCAATTTTATTGAATACTTAGAAAAAAAGAACTTACAAAAAGAGAACATCAGACCTAGAAGGGCTAATATCCAATCAGCTCTAACATTCTCTATTCCAAGGCCTTCTCAGACATTCTGTATTCAACACTAGCATTCTAGGTATTCTATGAATCAATCTAGGTACAATTCAGGTCAGAATCAATGAGTTAATGAAAAACCAGATGCAAGGAAACAGGAGAGACAGAGTTATTAAACCATCATCCAAAGAGAGGGTTACTAGCCAGCAAAGGCCAAGTTGATCACGGTCAGTTGTAGGTGTTTAGCATAGAAAACACACACACATATGCGCGTGCACACACACACACAGAGGCTCAAAGGTTTTCCTTGTACTAAGAGGAGAAGGGAGAGAGAGGAAAAAGGGAATAAGTATTTATATTGCACCTACTATGTGTCTGGGCTGAGTGCTTTACAAATATGATGTTATTGGTTCCTTACAACAATGCTAGGAGATAAGTGCCTTTATTATGCCCGCTTTACAGTTGAGGAAATTGAGACAGACTGAGGTAAATGAGTTGCCCAGAGTCTAACCAGTAAGAGTCTGAGGTCACATTTGAACTCAAATCTTTCTGACTCTTTGGCTCAGAGCACTATCGACTACACCACTTAGCTGTAACCTTGTCTTTGAATAGAATTTTAAGGTACAGAATGGTAGGTAGACTTTTGAAAATTGAAAAGATCTTAGAGATCACATAGTTTAATTTCCTCATTTTTCAGATGGTAAAAATGAGAACAAGACAAGCTAAGTGACTTTCCAAGGTCACATATCTAGTAGGGGGAGTCAGGATTCCAACCCTTGTCCTTTGCCTCCAAATCCAGTGGTTTTATCACTGCTTACCATATTTAAAGGGCTTTCTGTTCCTTCTAAGGCCCCAGGGGGATACATGGGGCAGTATACTTACCTATAGGTAGATGAGCATGGAAATCTTTAGAGCAAGAGAATCTCCTGGTCAGAATAGGGACAAGGTCAAGTATTAAGGAAATCTTAGAGTCAGGAGGGAGCTGGGTGCAAACTCTGCTTCTGACAATAATCAGTTTCCTCATCTATAAAATGGGGATCATAATCCCTGAAATTCTACTTTCATCAGATTGCTGTAATCAAGTGAGGTGAAATATATAAAATGCTCTGCCAACCTTGAAGTACAAGGTTCACCTGGCAAATTGCAATGAAATCCAAATTCTGTATCATGGCATTCAAGATCAATCATGACTGGACACAACCTACCTTTTCGATATTGGCTTCAACTGCTCTCCTTATGGGATCATAGACTGAGGGCTACCCTCTCCTTTTACAGATGGGGAAACTGAGGCTAAGAGACACTTAGCTACTCCCCTAAGGTTACATTGGTAGTAAGCATCAGGAATGGGATTTGAACCCAGGGCATCTGAATCCCAAGCTGACATTTCATAATGCTTTTAAGGTTTGAAAAACATTTTGTAAACGTTAGATCATTTGAACCTCATAGCAACCATGTGAGGTAGGTACCTTTTTCTGACCTAGACTGATGATTTCAAGTTCAGAGCTCTGACATTCTAGATAGAATAAATAACATGTTAGTAACTTTCATGAAACATAATCAGTGTTTATTAGTCTGTTCTATTCATTGCACTCACTATTGTGTGGAAGATAATGAGAGATTCCAAAAGGTTCCTTCCTTTATGAAAGCTCTCTTAAAAATTCTACCACTCTATCTATTTACATGTCTATCCATCTAGAGCAGTGCTTCTCAAAATGTGGTCCTTGGACCCTTTGGGTGTCTGTGAGGTCAAAACCATTTTCATGTTAATACTAAGACATTATTTGCCTATTAAAATTCTCTTCCATTTCCCAACTATATATCTGTGTGGGGCCAGATTTTCTTCCTATATTTCAACCAAAACCACACAATGCCATAGAGAGAGTACAGAAACAGATATGAGAATTCAAATATCTTCCTTTAAACCAGACATTAACATGATTTGCAAAAAGATGCAAAGCAGCGACATTTCTCACTAATTTTTTGTTTTGAAAAAAGTTCTTTTTTAAACAAGCTAACGTGTAATGGATTATGGCCATTTTAAATGAATTAACAAATATTTTTTGATTCTATCAGTTCTGATTTCAAACATAATAAATATCGACAGCCATGACCCACATAATCAAAAAACACTTTGGCATTCTTCATAATTTTAAAGAGTGTTAAGGGTCCTCAATAATTTTTAAGAGTGTAAAGGGGTCCTAGACCCAAAATTTTGAGAATTGCTGATAGATATATTTATGTATATTTGAGTCCAGACTTATGATTTCATCAGAGTTCTCTGTTAGGAAATCCCTCCCCTTACTGCAGATTGGCAACCTTTTAATTTTAGAGAATTGTCTAATCAAGCCTTTCTTGTAGTAGGCTACCTCTACCTTCATTGCTCCCTCCCATGACTGAAAACTTCCATGCTCCATTCTTCTATATAAAGTCTTTAAGAGCCAGTCCCTGGGGTCTCCCTGCTGGTGACCCCAGAGTTGAGAAGCCATTTGGATGGGCCAAAGACAGAAGCAGTCCTGGCTCTCATCAGCATCCTCTGGCTTGTCTTTCATAGAGGTGCAAAAGGACCCAAGCTCCCTTCTCTATGGAAAACTTGATGTAGCCTAGGAAAATGCCTTCTCTGAGGGCAACTTCTTGCCAGATCCTATTTCTTCCTCCTGCTGTGACCTCAAGATCAGTGCACCAGATGGCTTCATTAATTGAGTCAATGGGTCCCAGAAGTGGCCTTCTCTTTTGTATCCAAGTGATTCTTCATTCCATTCTAACTGTATCTTCTAACCCCCAACATGCCCTATTTGGGAGCAGCCATAGCCTTAGAACCTCCATCAATGCATGCCCCAGAGTGGCCATGGAAAAACCCACAGAGACACTTATGGCCGTCCATATCTCTCTGTTTCTATGGACTTGGGGGAGAAAAAGACTAAGAAGAGTGATCAAGGGAGCCAAAATGGGCCTCCCTCTAGGGAAGAGAGAGACAGACAGACAGACAGAGACACACCACACATGCACGCACAGAGAGACAGAGAGAGAGACAGAGAGAGAGAGAGAGAAAGAGAGAGAGACAGAGAGAGGGAGACAGAGAGAGAGAACATAGTATAGTGGATAGAAATATTGAATTGAGAGTCAGGAGGATCTGGATTCCAATCCTGCCTAGGAGACTTACTAGCTTTCTGACCTTAGGCAAGCCATCTGACTTGTCTGTGACTCAGTTTTGTTACATGCAAATGGGGAAGTGGGAGTGGAGAATGGAGGGGTTGGACTCCATGGCCTCTGCATTCTCTTCCAGTTCTGAAACCTACGATCCTATCAATCTATCTTCAGGGACAAGTTTGGTCATTATAATAATGCAGCATTCCATTTGGTAGTTGCTTTCTTTTTATCCATATCCATTTATATATTTTTCCTGGTTCTGCTCATTTAATTTGCATCAGTACATGCAAGTCTTCCTTTTTGTCTCTGAATCTGACATTTGCTGTTTCTCACAATGCTGTATTCCATCAGTTACTCTCCCTCCACTCCACAAAGGAAGAAAAAGAAATAAGGCCAGCAAGAATACATTTTGGTGAAACATAAAGTGTTGTAATGTACATTGCACCTATGAGCTCTTAGCTGGTATGAATGCCATGTTGAAGATGTATAACTTAGTAGATAAGTCTTCATTGCCTGGATATCTGAGAGACTAAATGACTTTGGCTTGTAGGGTAGAACTCAAAGGGATCTTACAGGCCATCTAGTCTAATCCCCTTATTTTATAGATAAAGAAACTGGGTTTCAGAGAGTTGAAGTGACTAGCCCAAGGTGACATAGCTAATAGTGTCAGAGATAGGATTTGAACCCAGGTTTTCCTGGTAGCAGATGGATGTGGCCTAGTGAGTAGAATGCTGGACCTGGAATAAGGAAGACATGGATTCAGATCCTGCCTCTGAAAAGCAAGTCACCCGACCTCATTGATTTTTGCTTCTCCCACCTATATTAAGGGGTTACTAGCAACACCTATCTCACAGGGCTGTTATGAGGGTCTCATATGTAAAGTGCTTCACAAAACTTAAAATGTCATATAAATGTGAGTTATCATCACCACCATTTTCATCACCACCACCATCTTCATTACCATCATCATCACTTCCACCACTGTTGTCATCATCATCATCATCATCATCATCATCATCATCATCATCATCATCATCATCATCCCTGATTCCAAACCAAAACTCTACATTGGCTACTCAAAGAGGCCTCTCACAAGTGATGAAAGGTAATGGCACTGGATTAATCTTTGGTTCAAATCTTGGTCTCTTTCAGGTATGCCTGTGAGACTTTGGACAAATCACTGTACCACTCTGGGCCTCAGTTTCCTCAGCTATAAAATAAGATGATTGGACTAGGTAATTTGTAACTTCCCTTCCAATGTTAAATATGAGTCCTAGGTATTACTGTTCCCATTTCATAGCAGAGAAAACTGAGGCCCCCAGGCATGAACTAGCTTACCTACATTTATAACTGTAGGTTATAACAGGTATGAGTCAGATTTAGTTGTCCTGAATCCAAATGGGTCATGGAGTGGTGGGGCTGATGGTGGAGGCAGGCTGTAAGGTCAGGAGACCCAGGGAAAGCAACATAGGCAAAGCATTTTCTGCCCTCTCCCATCCCCCAACTCATCCCCACCCACAACGTTAGCCTGTTTGTAGAGAGTGAGTTCCTCATTGATCGTCTGTCTCCAAGCTCACTATCTGATAAATCCAGGCAGTAGAAATGAACCTCCCAACACGCCTCTCTTCAAAGAACAAACCAGCCCTGGCCCTGGCGGTTAATATTTAACTGAATAAGGGCCATAAATATGGAAAATGGGACTTTTAATTAAATAAGCAGCTTTTAAAAGGGCCCTTGGGCTGGAGAGGCTTTTGTTTAAATATGATTGATTTGACACGGCCTTTCGCTCCTGACACACTCTCTCTCCCTACCAACAGTTACCTCTTGGCCCCCAGCCCTTACTGGAATATGCCCAGGGTCCAGGGGCTATTCTTTCAGAGAGTGGGGTTTAGTTTTAAGTGGAGGGGAACAAAAGGGCTAGACTTGGCAACCTCACCCTGTTACCTATTTTGGATTGGCTGATGAAGGCTAAGGAGTGCCAGAGCTATTGGGGTGAACACTTGCTTTGTCCTCTGTAGAGCCCTATCATGGTACAAAGGGACCCTGGGCTCTCAAAGGAGATGTCAGCCAAGTGTAAGCTCTGGCTGGTCTGGCCAAGTTGAAAAGGTTTCGAGTGCAGGCCTGATGAAAGATTATGTCTCTGTCACCTGAGGACCAGTTATGCTAAACTGAGAGAGGGTTGGGCCAAAGGAAAAAAAAAATTGGCTTGTAGTATTTCTTGAAGTCATATAATGAGGCATGAAGGGATTGATATTTGTGTTAGTAGAGAGAGTACCCATACTCATAATGAACATTTGGTGCTGCTTACTACCCCTTTCTGTGCCTCAATTTCCCCATCTGTAAAATGAAGGTGGTCAGACCGGATGCTTTTTAAGGTCCATTTCAGTTCCAAAACTCCCACTCTTATAATTTGGCTGCTAGGTTTCCCCTCCTGTAACTGAATTATAGGCATAGATGAATGACTCACCCAGGGTCACATAAAATTAGGGCTGAGGTCAGGGTAAGAATAATGTAATATCATATTAATATAATAACAAGAAAATGATAGATCTCAATTATACAGTGTTTTAAGGTTTGGAAAGTGCAGTGTGTGTATGATCCTCAGAAAATTCCTTAACCTCAGTTTCCTCAACTGTAAATATAAAAATCAGAACAGTATCCAACTTACAAGGTTGTTAGGAGAACAAAGTATTTGTAAAGTGCTTAGCACAGTTCCTGACCCATAATAGGTACTGAATAAATATTTTCTTTACCTTCCTTCTTTTTCTATAAATGATTTCACTTGCTCCTCAAAACAACCCTGTGTAGTATTAATTGTGTCCATTTTACAGCTGGAGAAACTGAATCTGAAAGATGTCAAGTGACTGGTCCATAGTTACTCAGCTAGGAAAATATCAGAGGCAGGAATTGAACTTGTCTCTCCTGATTCCAAATTCAGCACTCTTTTTAACACTTCCTCTTTTTAATCTAACTTCATCTTGCCCCTAACTCAACTATTTGATCTAAATTGAGCCAGAAGTGGTCTTTCAGTTGTGCCAATACATCTTACCATATATGCCCCAGTGGCTACTTGTTATATTAACTAATGTGGCAATTACCCAAAGCTAGAATCCACAGACTTTAGGCCTGAAGGGGACCTTAAAAGGTCATGTATAGAGGGCAGCAACTTTGTTTTTGGCAGGGAAGTAGACTGATTTTCATCAGCTCCAACTAATGCCATTTTAGCTTTTTTTATGTGGAGGTATTTTCATGGATCATGATTGTCATGTTGAAAATGGAAAGGAATTGAAAGGAATTTTTTCACACTAATTAAATAAAAATATCACATGAGTTCAAGTAGTAACTCAGACAGATTCAATGAAGTTTGGAAGACAGACTTAATGCCTAATGGCTTCTCTGGCTGGTTACAGGTTAGCCCTGAATCACAAAAGAGCTAGGATAGCTCCTGGGACTATGAGCTAAAAGAGCTGATAGACCTTTCCCACATAGAAAAATGCAACAGCTGAAGACCAGAATGTATAAAGAGCATCCAAATCATAAAGTACCAGCAGATGGCAGTGCAACAGTGGAGAAAATAGCCCAGTACGGGAGGTAGGTGACATTAACTGTTCTGCATAGGAGCCTAAGTAGAGGCAGAAAAGGATTCTCGCTAGAGCAAAGATCTAGAGGTATATATCACAGTGTTTCCTACATATGTGCCCTCTCTCATGTATTTTCCCTGAAGTGTTCCCCAGCAGTGGGATAGAAATCAGTAGGAGAAAGTATTTCATGTGTATCAAGTTGGGGGAGAAATTTTGGATCATTTTTTATATTATGCATTTAATTAGATGTCTTTTTCTTTAATAAATTTATTTTCTCCTTGTTTTCATGAAAGAAACATCAATGGAGGCTCACAAAGTATGGTTTTGAGTTGAGGATAATCCAAAATGTGACTTGAATCTGGAGTAGGTTTGAGGGAGCTCATGTGGGAGAAAGAGTCTTTCTCGAATTTTCTCTACATTGTATGGATAATGAAAGGGGTATATACACAGAGACTGTCCATTGGTTACCCCTTGCTACTGCCATATGGCCAGTACAACTTTTTTTCTGGTTTTACATGTCACTGATATACTTTTTATCGCTGATATGAAATTCCTTGTCTGTGATGCCTTCAAGACTCACCTTAAATCTTCTGCAGGTGGTTCTAGAGCTGCATCCCAAAGAGATCATAAAAATGGGAAAAGGTCCTACATATACAAAAATATTTATAGCAGCTCTTTTTGTGGTGGCCAAGAACTGGAAATTGAGGGAATGCCCATCAATTGGGGAATGGCTGAACAAGTTGTAGCATATGAATGTAATGGAATGCTACTGTACTATAAGAAATGATGAACAGTCGGACTTCAGAAAAACCTGGAAAGACTTACATGAACTGATGCTGAGTGAAATGAGCAGAACCAGGAGAACATTAAACACAGTAACAGCTACAGTGTGCAAGGACTGTTTCTGGTAGACTTAAGTCATTCACAGAAATGCAAGGACATAAAACATTCCCAAAGGACTCTTGAGGTAAAATGCCATTCACATCCAGAGAAAAAAACTATGGAATCGGAATGCAGAATGAAATAGACTATTTTCTCTTGTGTTATATTTTGTTTTTTCTCATGGTTTCTCCCATTCATTTTAATTCTTCTATGCAACATGACTAATGTGAAAATGTGTTTAATAAGAATGTATGTGTAGAACCCATATAAGATTGCACGCTGTCTTGGGGAGGAAGAGGAAAGAAAGAGGGAGAAAATTCAAGACTTACGGAAGTGATTGCTGAATATTGAAGACAAATAAATTAACTAAATTTAAAAAAAAATCTTCTGCAGGTGGCCTTTCCAGAGTGTCTCACCACTTCCAACTGCCAATACTTTCCCTCTGAGATTACCTCCCATTTATTCTGTGTACATCTTGTATGTACATAGCATTTGCATGTTGTGTTCCTCTTCTAATATGAGCTCCTTGAGATTAGGGCCCATGTTTTTACCTTTGTATTATAAATACTTAGCACAGTGCCTAGCACATAGTAAATACTTAGTATTTCCTTAATAAATACTTAGTATTTCCTTAATAAATACTTAGTAAATGTTTGTCAACTGTTATGCCCACCATTCACCTCTCCATTGCCCTTTGGATGATCAATAACAAACTTTATTCAATGCTTAAAATTAGCAGACCACTGTGCAAGGCATTGCATGAAATACAACATTTAGATAAGACATGCACCCTGAAATATAATATGAGAAACAACAGTAACATTAATTAAGATAGTGCATAACATTAAATGAGAAGCACATCAGAGAGAGACACAACGAACCATTACGTGGGATCTAGTGAGAAATTAGAGAAGGCCAGCCATTTGAGTTGGGCTTTAAAGAATGGGTAGGAATAAAACAAAGAAGGGTATTACACAGAGAGGGATCACACAACATAAGGAAAGGCAAGGGGTACAAGAGTACAGGGCCCACTTGCTTTGGATAGAGAAGAGAGTACTTTGAAGAGCTAGAATTTGAAATAAAACTGGGGAATGGATGGAGATCACCAAATTCTTGAGGTCCTTGAATGTCCACTTTCTCAGTGTTTACTTCCATGACCTCTACTGGGTGTTGAAGATACTAAAACAAAAAAAAATACAATTTTAGCTTTAAGATCCAGTCTTGGGATCTGACCACCCCCTTATCCCAGCAGGCCACACTTGGTGTCAAATACTGTCTCAGATATTTTTACAGTCTGGGTTTCTAGGATACTTTGTATGACACTCTCTTAACTGGAGAAAAGAATGCTGATTCAACGTTACATGCCTGCATGAGGAGTGGAGTTGTTGTGAACGCTTTGGAGGATATCTCTTCTTGGAAATAGTGGGCCCACACATGGTCCAGATTCTTTTGAATGCTGACTCAAGACGTGAAAAGAGATAGACAAACAGACAGACACACACACAGAGACAGAGTGACAGAGAGACAGTGAGAGAGAGAGAAAGAAAAAGAGAGAGAAAAGTGATAGAGACACAATCAGAAAGAGAAAGAGGCTGAAAGCAGTAGATATGTAGAAGAGGTTAATTGGTCACTGTGTCCCTGATTTCCAGCTCCTTTCCCTAGAGGAGCTAATTCCCTAGGGGAAATTTCTCTTTAGGTGAGATTTTAGTCTCTCTTGGTTGAGCTGAAATCTCTTCTCTCTCATCAAAATAGCTCATTCACCCTATGTATCTTCTGCTTAATTTTAATCTAATTCTCTGATTTCTATTTGCTATATTCTAGGATTAAATGGCTTACTATTTGGTATCTGTGATCATCTGTTGGGTAACTAGTACTTGATGAGAAAAATTAAGACTTTGAGGCTAACCCTTTCAGGGGTAATTCTGTCTCTTTAAGAGTGATCTGAGAACCATATTTTTGTTTCAATCTAGACCAGAAACATTTGGGGAATATATGGAATATTTCTAATCTGTTATCTCTCTTAGAAGTTAAGGAAAAGTTCTTAACCACCCAACCTTGCAGTACTCTGAGGCTTGTCCACCCTTTCCCCCAGGTACCATGCTAGTTCTCCTCTCCTTAGACATGGTCCAGACTTGAGAGCATCTCTATCCATACTTCTTCATGAGCTATATGTTGATACAACCCATATAGACATGTATACCTTACATCAACATACATATGCCTTATGTTTACCAGGAGTGTGACCTTAGAAGACAAGTCACAATTGTAGCTAGATGGATAGAGTCCTGAACCTGGAATCAAGAAGACCTGAGTTCAAATCCAGCCTCACACACTTACTAGCTATATGACTGTAGGCAAGTCACTTAATCTCTCAAAGCCTCAGGCAAATTTCTAAGATCAAAAGTTGCAGAGAAGATACTTACTTGCCCTAATAGAGTGAGTTTTCTCATCTGGGAGTTCCTCCTATCAGCGAACTCTCTGATCCAGTTCCTGTCCCTAATAATTCAGATGACATTCCAGTTTCTATGAAAGGGACTACTGTTATCTTCTGCAGAGTACATAGACCTGATAGAAGAGGGCACTAAACCCTAACCCTAACCCTCGATTATCCTAATTTTACAGATAAGGAAAATTACGTGGCTGAGACATCAAATGATTTGACCAGGGTCATACTGCTAGTAAATGTCTGAGGCAGGATGTTCAGACTGAGGTCTCCCTAACTCCAAGTCTCACTATCCACTCACCACGCCCCCTACCCTCCCTACAGCTAGGAGTCTTAGGGCTTTAAGTATAGTCTCCACCTGGAAAGTTATCCTGCCCTGTCTGGGATGTTCTAAGGCTCCTCCAATCCTTTGCTTTAAAGAGTAGCACTGTGAGTACTCAAAGGCTTCACCTTCAGATGTTGTCACTGCTTAAATGGGAGAAGGAATTTTCTCTAAAAAGTAGAATCAAATGTCTTGATATTCAACATCAGTGATCCCTTTGGGGCTGTGGGACCTGGACTCTTCCTCTCTTTGGGCTTGGGCATGTTGTCATCACAATCATAACAATAACTGGCATTTATATAGCCCTTTTTTCTGGTTTACAAAGTGCTTAAAGCAAAATCCTAGTAAAACCCTCAATGTGAAGCAAGTACCATAGTTATTATCTCTCTTTTGCAGATGAGTAAACCAGGTCTCAGAGAGGTTACGTGACTTGCCTGTGGTCACACAGCGGATAAGTGTCAGAATTGGGATTCAAACACAGGTCTCGCCTACCTTCAAGTCCAGTTAACTTTCTGCTAAGTTCTGAATCCTCTGGGCAAGGCTTATGTGAGTGAATTCCTGCTGGAATGCGAATTTGGAGTAATTAGAATTACCCATCCAGGCTATTAAGTTAAATTTTTCTTAGTTTTCTTAGCTTAGAAGCAGCTAGGTAGGATAGAAGGCTGGACCTGGAGCCAGGAAGACTTCAATTCAAATCCAACATCAGACATTTTTTAGTGATATGACCCTGGGCAAGTGATATTAGTGATATGACCTCTGCCTCAGTTTATTCATCTGGAAAATGGGGACAAAAATAGCGCTGATCCTATAGGGTTGATTGTGAGGATAAAATGAGCACTTAGAAAAATGTTAAAGTTCTATATAAATGCCATTATTAATATCATTTTTGTTTAACAGAGACATGAGTGCCTGTTTCACTTGCTGATTCTTTGAATGTAAGTTTCTTGAAAGCAGAAATCTTTTAGTTATATGGATGGAGAGGTGCTTTTTGGGCTTAATATTTTTAAATTTTTAATTTATAGCTTTTTTGTACATTGCCTTAATGTCTGAATATGTCTCTCTTCCTTCCCTCAACCAGCAAACTATCCCTTGTAACAAAGAATAAAAAAATAAAGAAAAATCAGTTTAGAAAAAAAAAATTAACCAATGAATCAAATGAGTCTCATCATATATTCAGTGTTCCCTATGTAGCATTCCCTGCCTCTCCAAAGAAGGTGTAGTACATTTCCTCATTTCTTCTCCAGGGCCAAGCATAGTCATAATTACCTAGCATTCTCTTTCTTCTTTTTCTGTTTCATTTTGTTGTCTTTCTGTAATTTCAGCACCTAGAACAGTGCCAGGATCAGTGAGTTTAATTGAATAAGGAAGCTCACAGCAGAAAGTCCTGGTTCAAGAGTCCAATGACCTGGATTCAAATCCTACCTCTGACACTTCCTAGTTATCTGACCTTGGCCAAATTATACAATGGCCTTAATTTACTCATCTGTAAAATGAAAGGATAGGACTAACAGCCCTCTGAGGTCCCTTTCAGCTCTAGAGCTATCACATTATGAATTCCTATCTTATGAATCCTCCTTCTGAGAAAAGCCCTCCTATATAATAGAAAGAGTACTGGAGTCCTGGCTTCTGGTCTGTGTAATGGAAGAACTAGTAATGACAGTGAAAAACAAGAAATGAAGTAAACCACCCTCTTCTTGGCAGTGAAGCAGTGGCTGATTAGGTCCAAAAGTTATACATGTGGTCAGATCAATCAGGCATTATACTTAACTTTTTAGGATTACTGTGCAGTTCTGGGGTGGGTATTTCCAGAAATGATTATGATGTAAAATTTTAAAACTGTATTATATATTTTGTATTACATATTTTTTTTGCATGCAGACTTGCTAATTAGAAAGGGTGCGCCTTGCATGAAGGGACTGTATTTTTTTTTAACTTTTGGTTGTTTCCCTAAAACTAAGCATGGCAAGTGCTTAATATGATGTTTGTTGGTTGACCAGAAAGGAATCACTAAATGTTGAGAGACAGAGACAGACACACACACAGACAGAGAGACAGAGAGAGAGGTGGGGGAGATAAAATTTGACCTCTAGGCCCAGCTCTGCTGTCTAATCTTAGCGAATCTTTTTTTCCTTTTCTGGGCCTCAGTTTCCTCACATGTATCAAATGTGGCCAGACTAAAGCTGACCTCTAAGTTTCCCACTACCTCTGAATTTCTATAATTCTTCGAGCTTTCAATTTACAAAGTGGCTATCCTTGATTCTGGCCTACTCTTCTCTCCTTCAAACTAAAGTTTCAAGTTGATACCCTTGGCCTTGAGGACTCCCCATGAGGCCTAGAAATACTTTGTTCTCCATCTCTCCCTCATCAATTCCCCACCCCCACCCCCACCCCCATAGGCAATCAGGCTCACAAAGAAATCCAGGTCGGGAAAATGGAAGTAAAACTTCAAGAAGGGACTTGAAGCAGGGAAGGAAGAATGTAGAAATCAATAGAAACAAAGGAAGATGGGGAAAGGGGAAAGAAGGGTGGGGAGATCAGCAGGGTTTCCAGCTAGGCAGATGAGAGACAAGGTTAGGTCTCTGCTCCTACTCAGTATGCAAGGGAGCCTGCCAACTCTACATGAGAGTACCTAGGCAAGTTGAAGATATGTAGCAGCCTCCCTCCGCCAAGCACCTTCCCTTTGGCGGCAGCAAGAGAGGCCAAAATCGCATTCCCAGGCTACTGGTTCCAAGGACACTCGACAATACTTTGTCTACCTTGACCCCTATCACCGGGATGGGGGGGTGCTTTTTGGATAGGAGAGGGCAGAGGGCAGGGGTGAGGAGGCCAGTGACTTGTGTCTGTCTGTGACATTGCTCCCATGGCAACAGGCTTAGGCTGTCACAAGGCTCTGTGCAGGCGCCTGAGTGTCAGTCTAGAGGAGATAGAAGTCCAAGGCTGGTTGCCTTACTTTGAAAGAGATGCTTGGCACAGATGGGCAAAGATGTTTCTGATCACAAATAATGCATAAGGCATAAGGGTGGAAGTTGGGGGAGGAGACTTAAAAGTGCCCAACATTTCTAGAGGCAACCCATCCCTATTTTGGACAGCTCAAATTGTTAGGAAGTTTTTAGTTGCCTGAAAAGGAAGCAAAGTCTGATTTCCTCTAAAGCATGGGCTCCAGACACGGGACCTCTACCACCAAATCGAGAGGAGTCAGATTAGTAGAGTGGGAAAAGTACTGGATTTAGACCCACTGGACTTGGATTCAAATCCTAAACTATTAGAACTGTCTGGATGATGCTGGTCAAATCAACCAATCGTTAACAAGAATGTATTACATACCTGCTATGTACCAAGTATTGTGCTTGGTGTTGGGGATAGTGAAGCACTGTTTTCGTTTAAGGATATTCTAGCAGGAGTTCTAACCCTTTACTATATATGTCCTAGACCCTGTGGGCAGTCTGTGGACCTCTTCTCAGAATAATATTTTTGGATGCATAAAATAAAATGCATCATGTTACAAAATAAATCAGCTATATTGAAATCCAGTTATTGAAATATAAAACAAGTTCACGGACTTCAGTAATTAACTAATCCCTTTTCTTAAAAGGACAATGTGACTATCTATCTATAGATCATTCTATTGATTGACCTATCTATATTTTGACTGATCTATTTATCTATCTACACACACACATACACACATACTCACACAGGCACACACAGTAATACATACATGTACACATATAATTCCTCTTTGGGTCTCAGGTCCTCATCAGTAAAATGAGAGGGTAAAACTAAAAAACCTCTGACGTCCTTCCCAGTTCTTATGCTGTGATTGTGAGACACTGAATGTCAGAGCTTAAACAGGTATTGAAGATCATTTAGTCTACTTCCTCTCATTTTACATAGGAGGAAACTGAGGTTCAGAAATGGTATGTCCCCTGCCCAAGGTCACACACACCAAAGATTATAACTATAGATCAGAGTGGGACCCAGGTCTCCTGCTGACTCAATCATTGTTCTTGACATTAGATCATGAACTTATTTTTCTTTTAAAATGTATTTATGACTTTTTGTAGCACAATGCATTTTATTTTATGCACTTAAAAACATTATTGTAGAAGGGGTCAACTATACATCACCAGACTTCCCATAGGGTCCAGGACATACATAGCAAAGGGTTAGAACTCCTGCCAGAATGTCATTGAGGAAAAGGATTGTATCACTTTTGTTATTTCTAAAGAACAATCTTTTCTCCCTTTCCCCTCTGCCTTGAAGACAGGTGCTTTCCTGCCCAATACAATGCCTAGCATGCAGTAGTCACCTAATAAGTGCTCATTGATTGGTGAGTCTATTGATCTATCTAAAGACCTCTCTACTTAGGTGACTTTGGGTAAATTAATTAGAGTTAGAACTTGGATTTGTATGGTGGATCTGTTAGTTATCACCTGTGTGACTATGTGTAAATAATTTAACCTTTTGGGGGCTCCAGTTTCCTCATCTGTAAAGTGATATTGGCTTATGTTGAGTCTTAATGCCCCTTTCCATTCTAAACTCTGACTCCTTAGTCTTATTGGCAAAATAATGGAGATGGATAAAGCGTCTTCCAGACAAAATATTATCTGTTCTAAGGGCTCCCAAGTTCTGACCTTTTATGTTCTAAGGATTCAAATGATGAAATTTCATGTTCTAAGAGCTCTTCTCACTGACACTGTGTCTATTGTGCCTATTTTGTATCTAGAAACTCCGGGTTCATTTAGACCTTGAAAAAATCTCCTGGCCTCTGCTCAGTGAAGGGCAAGGGAAACTATAACGTGAGTTCCCTTGGGGCTAGATGTCAATCCATCATCAAACCTTTTCTTCCAATGGTTGATTCCATTACTATTAAAGAAATAACATAATGTGATTCAAAGCAAAGATCACTACCTCAGCAGTCGGAAGACCTGGGTTCATATTCTGCCTCTAGTGCTTCCTGGATGACCTTGAGGAAGGAATTTAAACTCTCTGCACCTCAGTTTTTTCATGTGTAAAATGAGAGGGTAGGACTAGAAAACCCCTGAGCTCCCTTCCCCTTCCATAGTTTCTGTGAATATAAACCTTGAAGTGTCTTGTTCCAGCCTGCCTCAGCAAGGCCCAAAGTTGCGACTAACTTGGCAACAAACAAGGAATTACAAACAACAGAACTAGAGGAGATACTACCCCAGAGATCTGGAAAAATCCAATCATTCTTAGTGTCAGAGGAAAGGATGAACCTGGTCATTATCACTGGGGGCTTAGGTCAAAGTCAACCAATGATACCATGAGTTCTGAGGTTCCGATGTGAATCACCATTCCCACAGAAGCTGCCTACTAGTGAGGTGGAGGCTAGCAGAGAAGGAGAGGGTGCAGAAGCCAGCCAAGCAGAGGCCCCAGTAAAATCTCCCTGATTTGTAAGGCTATCAGAGAGCCTGCTGTGGTATGCTTCCTTGGCTGCCTTCTTCTCTGAGGTAAACAAAGCAGAGAAAGGTTCTAGTAAATGTGGTCCAGCTGAAGTGTCCAGCTGAAGATTCACAGGCCTGCCTGGGTTCCACTTTACTATGTGCCCTGAAGGTAAAGGGACCGGGGAGGTAAATTACTTTACCTCTGTGACCTTAGGAAGCAAGAGTATTAGATAAAGAGAGTTCAGAACAGAGAATGCCAGAGCTGGGACAGACCCTAAAACAGAGCATGGTGGGAAGAGGGAGGGCCCTCAGAACACCGAATGGTCAGCTTGCATTAGACCAGATCTATAACATAGGCATTGGAGCTAAACTGAATTTGAAAATTAGCTGGTCCAGCCATCTCACTTTACAACACAAAAGACTAAAAAAATTTTAAAGATTGAAGTTCCAAGAGAAGAAAGCAACTTGTCAACATCAAAAGCTAAGTGATATATAGTCAGTCAGTCAGAGAGACCAGAATATCTATGGATAGGTAGGATGGATCAGTGAAGGCTTTATGCTCAAGAGGAGGCTTCCACTAGATTTGGAAGGAGGGTTCTTTAGAGGGCAAACACATAGTAGGAAAGAGGATTTGGAGACAGGTATGGGCACATAGCACATAGGTTTGCTTGTTTGTAGTGAGGCCCATAGCTGGAGAACCATAAGAAATACAACATCTGCATGAGGGGTATCATCCGTATGCATGTAGCACAGGCTCAGTAAATAACTGGGGAATAAATAGTTGTTGAGGGGAGTTAGATGTGGCTGAGGGATGTAACTGGCAGAGGACTCAGTGGGTAGTTCAAGCAGCACCATGGGGGAAGCTACCACAGAGAGCAACCCTGAACAATAGATTGGATGTGACTGGAAAGCTTGGTGGGCTAAGGAGGAGAAAACCCTGACTAGGAGTCAGAAGACCTTGATTCTGGCATTCTGTGTTCTAA
This sequence comes from Bettongia penicillata ogilbyi, assembly GCA_023548195.1. Classification (NCBI taxonomy): domain Eukaryota; kingdom Metazoa; phylum Chordata; class Mammalia; order Diprotodontia; family Potoroidae; genus Bettongia; species Bettongia penicillata. The sequence continues at coordinate 1,267,050 of JAJHZJ010000440.1, forward strand.
GGCTCTTTCCAATCCTGACATCCCCTGTTCTAAGGCTCCTCCCAGCCCTGACATTCCCTGTTCTAAGGCTCCTCCCAGCCCTGACATTTCTATATTCTAAGACCTCTCCCAGTTCTGATGTTCCATGTTCTAGGGTCCAATTGAGCACTGAGAATTTTAAAAAATAATTTGTCCTCCTCTAAATTAAACATTATTCCCAGTCATCAGTAGGAAACCTTGGGGAGGAGGTTCTGGGGCTTAGCTGGCTCTGCTGGACAGGTTGCTATTGTCTTAACTTTACAGCACCATCTCCTAGATGTTCATGATGCTTGTGCTTGTATCTGGGGAGCACAAGATCTAAAGCAAGAAGAAACCTCAGGGGTCTTCTAGTACCACCTTCTCAGGTGACAGATTAGGGGAGTAAGGAGTGAAAAAGAAGTCTAGGGAGGTAAGTGACTTTTCCAAGATCACACAAGTGCTAAGTGGTAATTACATATATGTATTACGTGCTTACTTCTCTGTGTACATGTTACTTTCAGGGGAATGTAAACTTCTTGAAGGCAGGAATTTTTTTTTTGGTCATTGTATTTCCAGCACATTGCCTGGCATGTAGTAGACATTTAGTTAATGTTCATTGAATTGAATCGAACCCAAGGCCATTGACTCTAGGCTACTATGTCAGAGACCACAAGCTTAGAACTAGAAAGGATCATTTCTTTATTTTACATGAAGATATTAAGGTTCAGAGAACTTCCCTCATTTATGATAAAACTTAGAGATCATCTAACCCAACAGGGCCAAAGTCAAATAGAAATAGATCCATATAAGCTAAATATTGACTTAGAAAACTACAAGTTAACATTTTCTATATTGCATTGTATTTTTATTCATTTTGTTAAATATTTCCCGATTACATTTTAATCCTATTTGGCAGCATTCAGGAGTTTTGCTGACTGCATGGACAATGAGTTTGAAACATCTGATCTAAATTATCCTCTCCTTTTACAGGTGAGGAAACTGAGGCCCAAGGGGGAAATGGAATGTGCCTATGTCACACAGAGTTGGGTCCCTTACTTTGTCCACCAGTGCCCTTCACATGACATCCAACAAGTTTCCAGGTCTGTAGCCACAGGGAAAGTTGGTGCTTCATTCAATGGTGACCCAGGCAGTAGTAATAAAAGAAGATGGCTTTAATGGCCCTGGTATTGTTTGACATTTGAGTTTTACTCTCTGTGGAGAGTGCCGCTAATTACTCCTGGTCACTCAGAAGGCTGACTTAACTCCCACTTGGGTTTTATGGAGTTCTGTGGGACTGGTCTTTCTGACCATCTCCTTGGGTCCCCAGTAAGCCAAAGGGACTGGGCTCTAGCCACATATGCAGCCAACTGCTTGGCACATAGCTGCAGGGCTGGGGTCCAATCTCTCAGCCAAGTGTCAGGGTTTAGTTTGCCATCATCATCATGATCAATTCTTGGAATTTGCAGCTTCTATAGAAAAAACATTTTATACCTTGACTGACTGCCAAACAACCCTCTGGGGCAGAAGTTCTGAACCTGAGATCCATGAACTTTTCTTTTACATTTTGGTAACTACATTTCAATACAGTTTCCTTCAATAAATCCATTTCAATATAGAATTCAATTTAATTCTATATATTTTATTTTGCCAATCTGAAAGCATTATTCTGAAAAGGGGTCAATAGGTTTCACCATATAGTCAAAGGAGTCCATGAAACCAAAAATGTTAAGAACTCTAGGACTCGGGTGGGATAGTTTGGTTAGTTCAAATAGGGTTAAGCAGAAGCAGAGGAGGGTATCTGCTAACTTGGGAAATCTATCCTTGTGGGTCTCCTCTTTCAAGACCAGGAGAAGTGTGATACAATGAGAAGAGTGCTTCAGTTGGTATTTAGGCAACCTGGGTTCAAATTTCAGCATTGATACTGACCATCTAAGTGACTGAGGCAAATCCTTTCACCTGCCTGTGCCTACTTACAGTTCTGATATCATAGGCTCATACATTTAGAACTTGACTTGACCCCGAGGGGCATCAAATCCAACACTCTTCATTTTACAGAAGCTGAAACTGAGATCCAGAAAAGTTAAATGACTTTCCCAGGGTCACCCAGGCAGTGTTTCCAAAATGAAAGGATTAGAACAAATGCAAATTATCTAATCTCAACGGACCTCATGGCTTATTGAGTTGAATTCTGTCATTTTATAGATGAGGAAACTGAGTTCCAGAGAATGGAAAGGTCTCAGTATTCAGAGTTTAAGCTAGATGACACCCAAAGTCCTTCCAGTTTTACTAATGATAAATAGCTAACATTTATATAGTGTTTTAAGGTTTTCAAAGCACTTTACATGTTATCTTCTTTAATCCTCACATCAGCTCTGGAAGGTAGGTACTATTATTATGACCATTTTTACAGATGAGGAAACTAAGGTACGGCGGCTACAGAAAAGTCTACAGATTACTCCTTGGGGCTGCACTGTTGTCAAACTCTGGCATGGGCCCTTACTCCTGGTCCTCTGGTAGCTCTCTCAACCTTTCAAAGCTCAGAAAGTCACAGGCAGGTCCCTTTCATCTTCAGTGCTTATACACTTGTGGTTATAACTGAAACTTTGGAGAAGTCTCCAAAGTTGTAACTTTAAGGTGATGTCCCTTTGTTCCAAAGATCCAGGAGGTCAAATCCATAAATAAAAGTCCCATAATTTCCCCCAATACTGCAGTTTTTGCAGTAGAATGAACTGGAAACAAAGTAAATGCCCATCCAACTGGAGAATGGCTAAATATGTTGTGGTACATGAATGTAACGGAATATTACAGTGGGTTTGACTTCATCAAATCCTGGCATGGACATTAGCTGCCAGATTCTGGTGGCTCACCCTTCTGACTTTTCAAAGCTGGAAGGTCATGGCCACTTCCAGTCTCTTTCACCAAAAGCAGAAAAGAATAAATACAAAAAGAAAGAGAACAAAGACTTCATGTAAGTCCAAATGGTGGTCTTCTCGATAAAGAATCGCATGAAGTCATAAAATCAGAACCTAGGACTATAGAGACTGGTATATATCAGAGGATCACATATTTAAAGCTAAAAGGGAACTTAGGATGATTTGACCTGAGCTGGAAAGGACCTCATGGCTCATTGAGTCGAATTCTGTCATTTTATAGATGAGGAAACTGAGTTCCAGAGAATGTAAAGGTCTTGTACAGAACTTACAACACAGTAAGGGTAGAGCAATGCACTAGATCAGAGGTGTCAAATATGATGCCCCAAGGCTGCCTGCAATACTCCTGAATACAGCCCATTCTAGATTAAAATGTAATTGTGAAATGATTAACAAAGTAAGTACAAATACAAAAATCATAGATAATGATAATACGTAGTTTTCTAAGTTAATATGCAGTCACAATGATCCTTATTCATGGGTAAGTGACCCCCATTTGAATTGGATGTGACTGACTCCTAATTTATGCACCCCCAACTAAAGAATCAGTATCTTACATTTCTTTTGTAAGAGTGAGGTTATACCTTGACCCCAGTTAAACACATAAGACTCAGAGAACTTGATTGAATCAATCAGTCAAAAGTATATACTAAGCATAAACAAGCTTTTAATCAATTTGAAAAGGATAAATGTTTAAATATTGGTTAAAGACAGATGAAACCACCCAGAAAAGAGATTCTTAATGGCTTAAGAAATCAGACACACTTTTGGGCAATCAGTTAAGTGGTCATTGAAACCAGTGGTGAAGGAGTCCTGATAGGGAATCATCCTTGGGATGGGGAGAAGAAAGAGAAGGGTTGGCCACAGACCCTATAAAGGCACCCCTGAGCCCAACTAAGAGGAACTTCATAAGGTATCTACAAAGAAAGAAAAAGACTTCTAATAACCAGGAAGTTAGTATTTACCCCTTTACCACAAATATTCTCTACATGTGTGCCTCACTATTTCTCTACTTTAAATATAAGTCCACTTTCCCCAGCAATCTTGTGTGTGCCAGAAAAGAACATGTCTCTGGTTCATGTTTGGGGTAGGAGAGGGAATAGTTTTTGTTGCAAATTGTTGAAACTGAAACTACTGGCTGATTGTCAGTGGGAAGCACTCTAGTGGGGGCTTATGAATTAAAATACAAGAAACTAATCCTTGTAGGATTATTTCTAGAGCCCTAAGCATGCCAGTTGTGTAAGTGAGCCTGGAAGGGGTGCTATGCTATAGCCTTTCCTTGAGAATGTCTCAGATTCCAGTAACTGAAGTCAACCAGAGACAGATCGGGACTTCTTCAGCAGTATTGTGTAGCTGAAAGAATTGGAATCAAGGGACTTTGCTCTGCTACGATAAAGTCTTTTGGCAGGTCCCTTACCCTTGGTGAACCTGATTCCCTGCCTATTAAATGAAGAGAGTTTCATCATTTACAAATTTTCTATATTAGTGAGATCACATTGCAATATATTGATTGACTAGCTATTGGCTTTATCCTTGTCTCTAACAATAGCTTACATTTGAGTTGTTACTATAGAACAATGAAAAGGGTGAGGGACTTGGTGCAGGAAACCTAGGTTCAAATCCCAGTTCCTCCACTTACTCAGAAGAGTAAAAATTCCTTGAAGATAAGGATTATCTCCTTCCTGTTTCTGTATTCTCAGTACCGTGCCCAGCACATGGTAGAAGTTGAAGAAGTGATTACTGATCAGTCAATACCAGTTGTATGACCATGGACAAGTCCCTTCAATTGTCTGAACCTTGCCTTTTTAATTCATATAATAAGGATAAAAATGTTTTCATCATCTACTTTATAGAACAGTTGTGAGGAAAGTGTTTTGTAAACATTTTTTTTCTTTTTTTTTTTTAAGACTGTGTCTCACCATCTTGACCAGACTGAAGTGTAGGGCCACATCCTACTATTGATTACTATAGGAGTTTTGACCTATTCCATTCCCAACCTGGGCTGGCATAACTTCTCCTTAAGCAAACGGTGTACTGTCCCACCACTATCCCTCAGAAGCTCACCATACTGAGGCCGAACTTAGGGTAGACACTCATTTGGCACATAGTTCATTGTAACCCAATACTCCTGAGTTCAAGAGATCAGCTAACCTCAGCTTCTTTTACAGTAAGGATTATAGGGGTGTGGCACCTTGTCCAGTATAAGCCTTAAAGCAACGTGTCATTATGATTTCTATCCTATTTTACAATGCATAAGGTCTTCTTGTCCATTATCTCCTTTCATCCTGACATCAGCCTTGTAAGGTTAATGGAAAAAAAATAGATCATAAGATGTAGGTTTCCAAAAATTTAGATTCCCAAGTGTGATGAGATACTTCAGGAGACACTGATTTCTTAATCATTGTAGGTTTTTAGGCAGAGGCAAGATGACATTTGTTGGAGAAAGGATTCTTGTTCAGCAAGAGTATGGAATAGATAACAATCGAGGTCCCTTCCAACTCAGAGGATTGGTCCTTAGAGGGCCTCTACGGTTTCTTCTAGCTCTAAACCTTTGACCCTCTGCTTGTTATTTGCTTAAAGCTGAGCTTTTGTATTGAATGGGTAACCAAGAAATGAAGGTTGTACATTATACAGAGGCAGAGGTAAGGTTAGAGAAAAAATTTCCTAACAATTAAAGCTGTTTCAAAATATAAAGGGTTGCCTGGGGAGCTAGTGGGTTAGAACAAGAGGCACAAAAAACTTTGGAAGAGAGATCATTTACAACTAGGGATCAGGGAAGCCAACTTGGAAGAAATAATGATGGAAATGAATCTTAATGAATAACTTAAAAGATGTAATGATGAATTAAATTTGTAGAGATGAAGAGGAAGAGGGAGAGAGAGAATTCCATGAAGAGGGGACCACAAAAGCAAAGGCACAGAAGTGGGAAATAATAAGGCATATTCTGGGAATGGTGACTATTCCAGTAGTGTGAGTTCTGTAAGGGAAAGAGCATGAGGCAAAGGTAGTAAGGATTGGGACCAGGTTGTAGAGAGCTGTGGATGGTGGGTCTTTGTCTCCAGGTGCCAAGAGACCAGATTATTTATTTTTTCTCTCCCTTTCTGTGAAGTTAGTTGGCCAAAGGAATTTCCCATACTCTGAAACGGTGGAAAAGCCTCAAGAATCATACAGAGAGAATCTCTATTTCATTCATTTATTCATTCATTCATCCAATGAACATTCAGGAAGCATCTACTATGTACCAGGCACTATTAGGTGCTGAGGATGCAAAGACATACACAACAGTCATTGTCTTCAAAGAGTTTATTGGAGATCTCAAGAAGAGAATAGAAGAACTCTAGAGATCTGGAGAGAGGGAATCATAATGAGGATAATTTGGCTGAAAAGTAGAATGCAGAGGGTTGATAATGGGAAACTAGTTTGGAAAGGTAGGCTGGAGGCAATTTAATGACCAAAAAAAGGCATATTGTATCTTCTCCCAGGAGTAATGGGGAGCCATTGAAGCATCTTAAGTAGGAGAGTGACCCAGTCTGAAAAATGCTTTAGAAAAACCAATTTCACAGGTATATGGATGATGGAGTTTGATATTGAAAAGACTAGAGACTGAGAGACAAATTCAGAGGTTGTTATTATTTTATGTAATTATTATATCATTATATTAGTAATTCAGAGGTTATAATCTAGATAAGAGGTGAGGAAGGTCTTAACTAGGGTTTTTTCTGTGCAAATGGAGAGAATGGGATAAAAATGGTCGGAAGTGTTCTGGCAGTAAAATTAATGGGGTTTGGCAACTAATTGGATATAGAAGATGTGGGAGAGTTAAAAGCTAAGGCTGCAAACCAGGATGATTGGTAGGACTGTGGTGCCTTTGACAGTAATAGGTAACTTTGAAAGTTTGAACAAAAAACATAAAAATAAAAAAAAATGTGCAGAGCACTGAAAAAAAACATAAGGAAGTTGAGTTTTAGGAGAAAGATAGGGACCTCAACATGTCTGTTTTGGGTATGTTGAGTTTGAGATATTTATAATTAATCTGAGTGAAGCTGTCCAAGATGCAGTTAAGATGGGAGTGGAGCTCAGGAAAGCATCAAGAGCTGGATTTATAGATCTGGGAATCACTTGGGCCCATGAGAGCTGCTGAGATCTCTGAATGAGAAAAGAAGAGGGTGTACCCACATAAAGAGGATGTAGATGATGAGCCTGAGATGGGGTCAGACAGAGAAGTCAATGAGAAAAGAGTAAAAACGATCAGGGAGGAGAGATTCCCCCTGAGGAGGTGGACCCCTATGCAATGCCCTCCCTCCTCTACTTTGCCTGATGAAGCCTAACTCACCTGCCACCCCTCTCTAGAAATGATCCCTGGTTCCACTCAGAGAAACCCCACAGGGCACTTCCTGGACACCATTCTAATGCACTTTTCATGTCATATGGTATAATATCATTAGGGGGCAGTGTGGTATAGTAGTAAGGTATTTTTGCATTAGGTTGCCATTTACTGCCAGTGTAATTTTGGGTAAGTTACAACCTTACTGTCCCATCTCTTCCTTTGTTAAATGAACTCCATTAGGATTCTTGAGAACATGGACTTTTTTTTTTTATCTCTAGGGCTCAGCATAGCGCCTGGAAAATAGTAATTACTTAATAAATACTTATTGATTGATTGAGGGAATTAGTCTATTCCAGTTCTAAATCTATGATTGTAGCACCTCACCCTCCTCCCCAGAAGATAAGAACTGTGTCTTATCTAAACTATGTATGTCTCCTGAAAGCTAGCACAGTGGTTCTAAGTGGACAAAGGGTAGCACGTGAATGTAGTGAAATATTCCTGTGCCATAACAGTCAACAAGCATTTATTCAGTACTTATTTATACAGCAGCTAGGCAGCAAAGCATATTGGTCATGGAGTCAAGGACACTTGAGTTCAAAACCTGGCTCAGACACTTACTAGTTGTATGAACCTTGGCAAATAGCTTTATCTCTGTTTGCCTCACTTTCCTCATCTGTAAAATGGAGATGGATAACAATAGCACCTAACTCTCAGATTTGTTGTGAGGATTTATTTGTAAAGCTCTTTGCAAATCTAAAAGCACTAGCTATTTTTTTTTTTACTATGTGCCAGGCATTGTATAGAGAAAGACAAAAACAGTAACTATGAAAAGTTCACAAAAGCACAGGAAGACTTGAATAAACTAATGCAGAGTAAAAAGGCAAAACCAATTTCTGCTTGTAATTTTAATGTATTCTTGTTGAATGACTATGGTAGCATGGCTCCCTAAAACCCAAGACCTATGACCTTAGGCAAGATATGTATGACATGTTTTTTCTTCTGCGTTTCAGGTTGCCTATCTATTAAATGGGGATCGCTCAACAAACATTTATTGAGTGCCTAATGTATGCCAGGTGGTTTTCTAGCAACCTGGAGACAAAGAAAGAAATAATCTCTGCCCTCAATCATCTTGCATTCTTCTCGAGGCAAACAACAAGAGTGAATGTAAATATATTCAGAATAAGTGCAGAGAGAATAAATTATGATCTTCTGATTACTGGTGAAGAAAGAGCTTTAGCTCATGGTTGATAATGATAATAGCATTTATTTTGTCTCAGGGGCTGTGCTAAACACTGGGAATGCAAAGAAGGCATAACACACATATCGAAATGGGATGTGATGACGATTCTTTCTAGGCTGGGTAAGCAAACGCATAAAGGGCATGATCTTAATGAGTCTGAGGATGCCCAGCCTAGGGTTCTAGCAGGACACTGGAAGTATCTGCTAAAGCTTTCCCATGACACTTTTAAAAATCTAATACAAGTAACTGATTCCTGACAAGCAGCATGGCTTTCTTCGTGCCCCGGGACCTTGACCATTTTGACATGACCCTGAAGACTACAGCTTTGTCTCCTAGAACTCCCCTCTACCTACCGGGCTAAATGGGACAATTCACTATGCCCCCTGTACTTTCCATCTTTCAGGTTTTTGCTTGTGCTGTTTGTTCTACCAGGCATGCCTTCTGTTCAACTCGAGCTGCTGAATTGTTACCTGTTCTTTAAAGTGTAACTGAAATGAGGCTCCCTCCTTGTATTATAATCTTACATGTGCCTGTTTATTTATCTGAACCCTCCCATGCTACAATGGAAGCTTGAGGGCAGAGACTCCCCACACCCCCCAACCCTTTCTTTGTATCTTCAGTGCTTAGCACAGTGCCTGAAGCATTGTGATCATTTAAATGTTTGCTGACTGATGAAAGCATTAGAGAATAGGGACTTTCCTCCTTCGCCCCTTTCCTATTTACCTTCTTAATTTTAAATTTGAACTCCCAAGTCAGTATGAAGCTTTCCTTCCCTAGACTTCACCTAGAACTTTGTTTACACCTCTCTCGTTCCTTTTTTTTTTGAAAAAAAAAATCTTTTTTTTTTTTTTTTAACATCACCTACATTTGCCAATCAGGCAGTTAACTGGAGCACTGGGCAGTGTTGGGCCTTGAGCCAGAAATGTTCATCTTTGTAAGTCAAAATCTGGTCTCAGACACTAAGTAGTTGTATGACCCAGGGCAAGTCACTTCACCCTGTTTGTCTCAGTTTCCTTAACTGTCAAATGAGCTGAAGAAAGAAATGGCAAACCACCCCAGTATCTCTGCCAAGATCCCAAATGGGGTCATGAAAAGTTGGGCAAAACTGGAAAATGACTGAACAAACATTTCCCAGTGTATCCCTATCCCTTTCAAAAGAGTCTTCTCTTATAACAAAGAATAATACACACACACACACACACACATTCATCAGACTATTCAACGTATAAAAATGTTTGCCAATCTATGTAGTGTTCCACACATCTGCAAAGAACCTGAACTGCCCCTCTTGAGAGGTAATATGGTACCAAGAAGGTTGTAATGGTTTGAAGTCAGAGGACAAGCATTTGAATCCCAGCTCTGTAACTTATTAGCTGTTTTACCTTAGACAAGTCATTTAGCATCTCTGGAGGTCCTCTCTGTCAAATGGGCTAGACAGCCTCTAAGCTCCTTTCTCAATCTATGATTTTACATGTATCTTAAATGTATTTTGCATGGGAGTTATTTTCATGTTTCCTATCTTCCCTGTCTCTAGTATGGCAAAAAAAGCTATGTTAAAAGTAATGTGAATGGGATTTCAATAGTATGTAGTCTGTGCAGCTACATTCCCGGTGATAACGGCTAGTTATCTGGGTAAATCACTTGCTCTATGATTTTTCGTTCATTTATTTTATTTTGTAAATTGAATGAAATGGATCAGATGATCTCTGGAGCTCTTTTCAGCTCCAAAACAGCTTCTAAATTCAAATAAACTAAATAAATCTAGTTCAATCCAACCCAATTCAATCTCCAAGCATTTATTAGACACCTACTATATTCCAGGCACTGGGGATACAAATAGGAAGAATGAAACAATCCCTTCTGACAAAGAGTTATTCACATTCCAACATGTAATATGATGGCTCTGGAGGAGAAGTGAGACTGGTGACCTGCCCTGCCCTCCTTCACTCAAAACTAAGTCAAGTGCAAGTCATGTCATCATTTCTCTGATGGCATGGTCTTCTTCGGCAATAAAATAATAAAAGCAATAATAATATTATTAATAGAGAAGCAGTGTGACATAATGAATAGGGAGTCAGAAAGATCTGGGTTCAGGTCCTGCCTCAGACAAACACTGGCTGTGTGACCCTAGGTCAATCACTTAACCTCTCAGTGCTCTAAAGAACTATCAGGTACAGAGGAATTACTGATCAGTTTTGGTGAAGAGGTATTCTTCATCAGGGAGCTCCCTTCACATGAAGTCAGAGTTCCAAACCAAATAATAACCATGACAGCTATCTACATGGTGCTTTGAAGTTTGATACGACATATAAATAGTTTGCTGTTGCTACTTGTGTCCAACTCTTAATGAGGTTTGAGGATGCCCAGCCTAGGTTCTAGCAGGAGATTGGAAGTATCTGCTAATTCCCATCTGGGATTTTTCTTGGCAAAGATACTGGAGTGGTGTGCCATTTTCTCCTCCAGCTCATTGAACAGATAAGGAAATTAAGGCAAATAGGATGAAGTGACTTGTCCAAGGTCATACAGCTAGAAGTGTCTGAAACCAGACTGGAATTCAGGAAGATGAGTCTTCCTGATTCCAGGTGCCACACTCTGTGCATTATGGTGCCACCTAGCGCTCACCTGTAAATAGTTAAGCTTATACATAATTTGAGGAGGGAGACAGCATTAGCAACTAGGGGGAACCAGGAAAAAAGCTTCTTGTAGGAGATGGCACATGTTTGCAGACAGGAAACTGTAGAGGGAGTGCATTCTAGGCATGGGGCATAGCCTGTACAAAAGCATGGAAGTGGGAGATGGAATAATGGACTTAAATTTTCTAAATTTAGAGTCACAAGGGACCTTAGCAAGATGAGGCCGCATGGCGCAGTGGACAATGTGCTGAATGTGATGCTTTAGGACCTGAGTTCAAATCTTTCTTTTGCCGCTTACTACTTGTGTAACTTTGGAGAAGACACTTGACCTCTTCGGGCCTTAGTCTCCTCATCTGTAAAATGATATTGATCCAAATAGTACTTAGGTACCTCCCAGTTCCAGATCTTGAATCAGATTATCTAGTTCAGTGCTTTCATCTTGCAGGTGGGGAAAAACAATGGTCCTAAGAGATGAAGTGACTTGCCTAAGGTCTCATGGGTACTAAGTAGCAGGGGTAGAATCCAAACCCAAGCACTCTAACTCCAGAGCTAGTCATCACTCCTTCCAGAATACCATTATCTCATGATAACAGGAATGGACAAGAGAACTAGAAATTATTTTTATTCTATCTTTGTATCCTTGAGCTTTGTACAGTGCTCACTTGTGCACAGTAGGTACTTAACGAATATTAGTTTACTTTAATCTTGAGTCAGAAAGGAACTTAGTACCTGAATTAGGTCACTTCATTTAACCGATAGGGAAACTGAGTCCCAAAGAGTGACCTGCCCTATGTCACATAGTCAATACCTGTCACAGTCTCAATTTGAACCCAATGCCTCCAATTTTCAGTCCAGTTCTTTTTCCCTTTCACTCCACCCCAGCAACTTTCTCTTCATTTTGCAGATGACAAGTGATGTGCCCAAGGATTTCCAATAAGCTGGTGGCAGAAACAGATCTAGGAGCCAGGCCTCCTTATTCCTAGCCCTGGGGCTTTCACAATGATTCCCCCCACACACACCACTTCATCTTCTGAATTGTGTGTTTCACCCTTTCTTTCTCATATTCTCATGATTCACATCAGTGCAGTACTTGAGACTTACGTGGAGAACCAATCCCCCCCCATTCCTCCTCCACTCCCCCCTCCTAAGGTTCTTACCCATGAGAGGGGAGCTGAGAAGGACAGTGATGGATTTGGCCCAGCCTTGGTTTTCAGCCTTATAGTTCTCAGCTTGATTTCTGCATCTCTCTCTCTCCCTCTCTCCCTCTCTCTATCCACTTTTCCTCCTGCAGACAGATGACAAGTGAGAATGCATGTGACCCATAAAAATTATCTTCCCTTCTCCTTCACTGCATAATTTTCTGCCCTCACGTTGTCTGGACAAGCCTGGGTGATTTTTAGCTACAAAAAAAAAATTATCATTTAGAAAAAAAAAGCAAAGCTCCTCACCATCCGACAACCTGTCTCTCGGGTGAAAATGAGAATCTTCCACCTTGTGAGATCCGGAGGGACTTTGCAGGTTTCACACGTGCAGGATGGCTCTGAGCTTGCACCAAAGTCTCCAGTGGCTTCCAGAGGTTGGAGGGGACTTATTTCTACCAGGGAACACAAAGTACTGTTTCCCATGGCCTGGGGGTTCCCTTTTGGCTACTTTCTTCTTCTCTTTGACCTTCTTTCCTACAGCACACATCTTTAGGGGCTCACCTGAGGTAAGGAGCACCCTCCCCCACTTTTTTTGGTATTTCCTCCTTTATGCCACTCCCTCCCTGAGAAGTATTTGGGATCTGGTCAATGTGTCACAGAGCTCATAAGGATCAGAGGATTTGGAGCTAGGCTGTACCTTGGAGAGCACCATCTTGTCCAACATAGTCATGGCAGAGGAAAAGATGAAAGTTCAGTGAGGGACTTCACAGCTAATAGGTCACATAGCTAGGGATCAGGCAAGATGGGATTCATCAAATATTCTTTCAAACAAGCATTTATTTTACCTTTTAAAATTTGTAATTGAGATATTTTGTTGTTACATTTTTTTCTTTTCCACATATATATTATCTTTCCTTTCCTCCCTCCAACAGTGAGAGTGAGATGGAGACAGAGAGATGCAGAGACAGAGATGGAGAGAGAGATAGAGATACAGAGACAGCGAGATGCAGAGACACAGAGATACAGAGACAGAAGCATGGAGACACACAGAGATGCCTCTTAGAATCCTTGGCTTCCTTCAAATCTCAGCTCAGGTGCTGCTTCCATCTTCTCTGATTCTCTTCTCCCAACTTAGTGTTTTCCTTCTCATCAAATTATATTACATCAACTTACCTACTTAATGTAGTATCCCCCTGGATGGATTGTAAGTTCCTTGAAGACCTAATCTATTTTTTTCATCTTTGTCTTTGAATCTCTGGTTTCACAATGTTTAATAAATGTTTGTTGAAATGAATATGTGGGAGCAGAAACCAAAGAAGGAGGCAAAGATAGAGGAAAGAATCTGAAAGGCCCTGAGAATATCCCTCCGTCAGCTAATTTTTTTTTCAACAAGAGCAAAACAGTATCCTAGCTGAAGTGTAGTACAAGTGTTATCACCATTCCACAGATAGGGCAAGTTAGTGGTAGAAATCAGATCAGGCTTGATCCTAGTCAGCAGCGCTTGGTCTCACTTCTTGAACAATGTGGTATCTAAATATATAAGCATTAATGAGATGGGCTCTATTTTCAAAGTCACCAAGGATAGGGCAGCTAAGGTACAAAGGATAAAGCACTGAACTTGGAATCAGGAAGACTCATATTTATGAGTTCAAATATGATTTCAGATACTTACTGTGTGACCCTGGAAAAGTCACTTAACCATTTTTGCCTGTTTCCTCATCTGGAAAATGAGCAGGAGAAGGAAACGGCAAACCACTCCTGTATTTCTGCCAAAAAAAACCCCAGACGAGGTCACGGAGAGTCAGACATGACTGGAATGACTCAACGGCAACAGTGATGGGGTTAGGGGACACAGGTTGGCAGGGCTTGAGTTATAGAGAATATGCATCCTAATTTGTCATTCCACTACATCAGAGCTGGGAGGAACCAGGGATCATATAATGAATGTATTTGAATGAGTAAATGCATATTTATTAAGCACTTACTATATGCTAGGAATGTGTTAAGAGTTAGACACATATACAAGAATTATCATAGTCCCTGCCCTCAAGTATCTTACATTTTAATAAGGGGATGCAATACCTCCAGGAGAGAGGTGGCCACTAAAAGGGCTTGCTGAGCTGATCCACAGGGGCTGTTGATGAACACTGTCCTTTCCTGAAGCAATGGGATTATTGATTTGATTATCACTGGAGGGAGGGAGTAGAAGAGGTGGAGGACATCAGCAGGGCAAACATTGTTGCTCGTCCTGTCCTTCGTTCTCAAAGATGACATCAGGAAGGTGGTACCATGACTTGCAAGTGTATTGCATTTAAGTGAAGGAGGTCTTTGCAAAGTCACCAGCTTACAGAGTCTTATAGGTCCAGTGGCCATATACAGATCAGGTCAACTGGAGATGGCCCAGGATGAAGTAGGAGACCTTGGTCTTTTCAAGCTAAGATCTTTAATAGGTCTCAGTCAACAATTAAGGTTTAATTAAGAATTTAGGCAAAGAATGGCCTCTTTACCTAGTCAAAAATTTTAAAAAAATTTAAAAAGGGCAGATGGGAAGATGACCTAGGTAGAGGGCTGGTTGAGACATGAAGCTTCCTCTATTTTGGAGGCAATAGTGAGCTAGTGATTTTCCATTAACTCAGGAATCTCTCACCAATAAGGATAGCCCACTCCTATGGCAATAGTTCCAAAGATTAGTATGTTCTCCCTGAGACTGGGGATATGGTGAATGCTAGAATGGAAGGGACCTTGGAATAGACAATGTCAGAGCAGGGAGGAAGCTGCTTCGGGTGCTTTGACACGCTGTAGATGACAGTGTGATATTGGGTGATTCACTTCTCTTTCTTTTGCTCAACAGCAAAATGAGATGGTTGGACTATATGACCTCTGAGGTCCCTTACATCTCTCTCTATGACTCTATGATCTCATGCTGAGAACTGGCAATAAGCAACACAAAAATTAAAAAAAAAACCATTCCTGCCATCAAGGAGCTGACCTTCTAAGGGTGGGGGTACAACAGGGTGGGGGTACATGGATAAGTCAATCAAGCATTAATTAAGCACCTAACGCTACCTGGTACTGAACTAGGTGAGGATACAATACAAAGAATGAAATACTTCTTACTCTCAAGAAGCAAATCAACACAAAATATTTGCAATGTAAGGACTTTGTAAGTCTCATGACTTGTATCTTCTCTAGTGAAATGATGGATTAGTTTAAATTCTCTTTAAGACTCCTACCTCTAATGTTGCATGCCTCTCATAATAACAGCTAACATTTATTAACATAGCACCGAATATGTGCCAAGCACTGTGCTAAGTGATTTACAAATATTATCTCATTTGATCCTTACAATTACCCTGGAGGGTAAGTGCTAATATTATCCTCATTTTTAACATATGAGGAAATTGAGGCAAATAGAAGTCAAATGACTCCCCCAGCTAGTAACTGTCTGAGACTGAATTTGAACTCAGATATTCCTGACTCCAGGTCCGATGCTTTATTCACTGTGTCACCTAGCTGCCTTGATATTATACTAGCCTACATCTATACTACAATTATGAATGGAGTGGGATACTTGGTGTCCCACTGTGGAATAGTAGTGTGACGTGCCAGCCCAATGAGCTATTTCAATCACGGACTGTGTTGAGAAGCCACGTCCAGTCCAAGAGAGGTGATCCTCCTGTTGTACTCTGCCCTGTCTGGAGTGATGGTTCAGTTCTGGGTTCTAGAGGGATACAAGTAAGTCAGAGAACATTCAGAGAAGGGAACCAAGGATGGTGAAGGGCCTCTAGTCCACATCATAGGAATGCTGGCAGAAGAGCTGTGAGTGTTTAGTCTGGAGAAGTCTTCATAGGATTTTGCACCATGTCTCCCCTCCCCTTTCCTTATTGGTGAATTCCTCCCAGAACCATAATGTCCATTTGAGAAAGGGTCCAGGTCATCCACCTTTAATTGTCTGAACTTTTACTGTTGTTAAGTTCTTTCAGTCAGATCTGACTCCTCATGACCTCTTTTGGGGTTTCTTGGCAAAGATGTTGGAGTTGTTTTCCACTTCCTGTCTCCATTTCCTACTGTCATACTGCTCCCCTTTCTGTCTTCCCCATTAGAATGGAAACTCCTTGAGATTATGAGAGATGGGAAAAGCAGGAGCTGTCTTCTTTTTGCCTGTGTTTGTATCCCCAATCTTAGCACAGTGCCTGGCACATAACAATAAGCACTTAAGGAAGGTTTGTTGATTTGCTGACATGATATCTGTGCTCAAGTGTGTGAAGGGTTGTCAGGTGGAAGAGAGATTAGCTTGGCTTTGCTTGGTCCCAGCAGGCAGAACTGGGAACTGTGGATGAATGAGGCAGAGAAGCGAGCTTTGGCTCTATGTAAAGAAATGCTTTCTAACAATTGGTGCTGTCCAAAAGGTTTCCCCCACCTCACACTCCTGCACAGAGTGTTCCTCATAAATGTTAGTTAATTAAATGTTATTTTCCTGTTTGGAAGAAGACCAATCACATCACGGGGTAATATCTTGACTCTTGAGTGAACTGAATTTAAATGAGGCAGAATTGCACAAGGCTGTCAGCCTTGCTCTCTCTTCCTGAGTCAATGAAGTCCAGTGGCAGGACAAAAGTCAGGATAACCATCGATGGCCTGGGATGCAGCAGATCTTTGATGTCTGATCACTCCACAGTGCCTGCTTCAGCCACCTTCATGGCCATTGGAGCAAATTGTTCTAATCTGCCCATTCCACCAGGGGAAGTCTTCACATGTTTGGGGTAGACATCCTCCTAACTCACTGAGTTGGAGCCCTGTTGGTTATTCTCAGCCTTGTTTATCCTGTCTGCCAAGACAGTTTTACCAGCTGCACATGCTACAGCTCTTTGGTGCCACAAGTAAGAGCTGGGTGAAGGTCTATAGCAAAGGTGTATGAGCAGCCCTGAAAAGGGCTCAGCAAATCCTCACACCAGAGGAGCTTGTCCTCTCTGAACAAATGAATGAATACCAACCTTGTAGAATCAGAGGACTCTATGGTTTTTGAGTCAAGGCTGGAGGGCGAGGTCTTGAGATTGGAGTGGGAATCTTGCTCACGTCTAAATTGGACTTGATGGTCTCCAAGGTCTCTTTCAACTCTAAAATTCTTGTATGCTGTGGATGACTGATGGTTCCTGAATTACTGGCAGGTCTTGTTCTGTAGTGTACCAATACTCTAATGGACTCATGTTTTCATTAACCAGGGTATTTCCTTTGCTGGTGAAGATTTCAACCCCTCCTGGACTTCTCATACAATGAGATTCTTGACAATTTAATTCAACAAGAGGTTTATTAAACACCTATTGCTACGGCCCCAGGCACCCTGCTAGGTGCTGGGTGATAAAGAGACAAAACCCAACCATCCCTTCAGTCAAGGATCTAACATTTTATTGTGCCAGAGTATGTGCACAGATAAGTAAATATACAAAATATGCAAACTATACTGGGGACGGAGTCAAGTTGTGAGGGATAGTGACAGTTATACTGTCCCTACAAAAAGAGAGTAAAGAGAGCCAATGAAACATTAAAAAAAAACACACAGAACTAGAAGGAAGTTAAAGAAGGGGATACAGACAAACAGGACAGTGTTGGAACTACCTTGTGCAATTCAATATACACTTAACAAAAAACCCTGTTCATAACAGACTTCACTATGTCATACTGGCATATGGCCTGTGTATAAATCAGCTTATATTTCTGGGTTTTGGACTCCTCATTTATAAGACAAGGGAGCTGAACTTGATGGTCTCTAAGGTCCTTTCCAGGTCTACACCCTAGAAACATTCTGAAGGTTCTATATAACTTTCAGTAAAGTATAAGCTCCTTGAGGGCAGGGATTATTTCATTTTTCATTGTAGTGTAGCGTCTAGCACTTAGAGGCCTTCTTCTGGGTCTCTTAATACTTGGTGAATTCCAGAAGAGCACTAAGGCTATTCATCTGTTTTCCCTCTCTCTGATCAGCTTTGTGCAGCTAGGTGGCACAGTGGATAGAGCACCAGGCCTGGAGTCAAGAAGACCTGAGTTCAAATTCAGCCTCAGATATTAGCCATGTGACCCTGGATAAGTTACTTAACCCTGTTTGCCTCAGTTTCCTCACCTGTAAAATTCCTTGGAGAAGGAAATGACAAATCATTCTTGTATCTTTGCTAAAAATCCTCAAGTGGGGCCATGAAGAGTTGGACATGACTGAAAAACGACTGGACAACAATCCAGTCAAATATAGCTCTGAGGCATTCCTATCCTAGCCCTCATTTCTGTTAATGAATCAGGTTCCCAGAGGTAAGCAGCCTACATCTCCTCCTCAGGGATTTAGGGTTACCCCTGAGGTGCAATTCTTCAACACCACTATTCTTTAACCATGATGGGCTTTCTCCAGCACCACTGACTTGAGCCCCTACTGGTTCAATTTCCTTTAAGATTATCAACTGAGAATTATTTAGCAATCCTTAAGGAGTTTTTAGAAAGGGGTATTTACTGAAGTGCTATAACTGGTACAAAGAGTTGATACCACCACATGGTCCAGGGTAAAGTGGACTCAAGCTTAGAAAGCACAATGGAGAAGGTGTAACAATTCCTGGTTGCCAAAAGTTATTTTCTCCCATTTATAGAGTGCTTAGGAAGCTCCCCTTAGGCATGGTGTAATCTCTTTGCTGCTCTCTTTGTAGAACCATTAGCCCAGTTAGGCTCTGCAAGCTGATCTAAGGATGCCATTTATGACTCTGATGGGAATATGGCAGCCAAAGCTATCCCCAGTGATTATGATGCTGGGATAGATAGTAAGTCCAACATCCTCTAGACCCTTCAGAGGTGGAAAGTCCACCTACAGTCAAGGAGGAAGGAGATCTGGCTAAGGGCTTCCCTTCCCAGTGGGTCCTTCTCAGGGAAGGTTCAGCTTTTCTCTACACTCTATCCAATTTCTGGAATTTCCTCTTTTCTCACCTGGATGGATAATCTATGAACAATTCCTGGGACATAGTTGCTTGATTGAGACATGTTCTCACCTAGTTAAGGTATCAGAGCTAAAATGGTGGTTAACCTACAATCCTGTAATCCTGGCATTCTTGTCTTTTGTAGCATTCTTTGTGCATCAAGTCATTTATTCATTCAGTTAATCAACAAACATTTTATTAAGTACTTATAATATGCCAGATATTGTGCTATGCATTGGTAATACAAAGAAAAAACACAATCTTCTTGACCCCAAGGAGCATATATTCTAATGGGAAATGCACATAAATAACTGGGATGTACAGAAATATATACATAGGGAAGATGGGAGGTAAACTCAGAAGGAAAGATGCTAGAGCTGAGAGCAATGGCAATGTCCTCTCGAAGAACAGGAGTATTTAACTGGGGGGGTCCCAGACCCAATGGAAAGCTTTCAGGGGATCCATGAATTTGAATAGGAAAAAATAAGGTATTTTAATTTTCCTTGACCTTTAACTTAAGTTTAATATTTTCTTCAATTATTTAAAAGTGTTATTCTGAGAAGGGGGTGTGTGGGTTTTTACTATAACACAGATAAAGGTATAAGGACCACTGTCTAGAAGGAAGTCAGGGAAGTTCAGAAACAGAATTGGGGGGGTATCCAGTGCAAAGACCTAGAGATAGACCAATGTAGCTGGATCATAGAGTATGAAGGGGGTATAAAAAGTGAGAAGTTTGGAAATGTAGGAAGGGGCCAGGTGGTAAAGAGTAGGAAGGCATATTTGATCCTGGAGGTGTATCTTGTTGGTACAGAGTTGTTTTCATGTCTCCTCCATTAAATTATGAGCTCCTTGACAGAAGGGACTGTCTTTTGCCTTTCTCTGTATCTCCAGCACTTAGCACATAGTAGTTATTTAATAACTGCTTTTTGTTGTTAATAGAGTCAGTGGAGTTCACTGACTAGGAGTACTCCATGACCAGAAGTAACCCTAACCCTAAAGTGCAGACTTTAGGAAGTTCTCTTTCACAGCAAATTGGAGAATGGGGCTGGGGTTAGGAGAAATTCAAGGTGGGCAGACTCACCAGCAGCTATTGCTATATTCCAGGGGTTAGGTGATGAGGGCTTGCATCAAAGTGGGGGTGGTGTCAATAAAGAAGGGAGTGTACTCAAAAGACGCTGCAAAGGTGAAGTGACCAGAGATGTTGCAAAGTGAAATGAACAAGAGATGATTCAAAGGTGAAATCAACTAGAGATGATGCAAAGGTGAAATTGACCAGAGATGTTACAAAGATGAAAGGGACAAGAGATGCTGCAGAGTAAAATTGACAGATCTTGGTCGCTCATTGGTATGTGGGGTAAGAGAGAGTGCAGAATCTAGAATGACAACATTTTGAGCCTGGGTGACTCGGATGATGACGACAGACCTTCACAGTGACAGGGAAATCCAGAAGGGGTCGGAGTGTGAGTTACTGCTCATCTCTTCTTTCTTCCTACTGATATTCCCTAATGGGTCACAAAATTTTAGAATTGGAAAGGACCTTAGTGGCCATCCTGCCTTACATTCTCCAGGAGAATCCCCATTATAACATCCCTTCAAGTGGTCCTCCAGTCCAAAGACCAACAGCTGGGGGAACCCACTACTTCTCAAGGTAGCCCTATCTACTTTGGGACAGCCCCCTTGTTTGGAATTTCTTCCTGACAACTAGCTTCAGTTTGTATCTTTACAACTGTGTGCCCTACCCCCAACTCCTGGCTCTTTATTGTCTTTTATTGGTGGCATTCTAATTTTCTTTAATGGAAAAAAGCACTAGCTTTGAGGGGTAAAAAGTCTGGGTTCAATCCCATCTCTGATGGCTTACCACCTGTGTGAACTTAGTCGTCATAACCTCTGTGGAGCTCAGTTTCCTTCTGGAAAGGATGGGGGGATTGAATTTGGTGGTTTCTGAGGTCCCTTCCAGCTCAGACTCTAGGATTCTATTATATATAGGGTGGTGGGATTTAATGCTTCAGGCATCTGTGATCATCCTGGCGTGAGTACTCCCTCCACTGTGACAGATTCTGATCCCTCTAAAACTTGTACACAGGTGGAGGGCATGTGAGTGACTGCCCAAACTGGTGCTGAGCTTCTCTGGGCTTAGTTAAGCTGGTCCTATGACAACAACAATCTCTTTTCAGGACTATCCCTTCCTTCCACTTTTGTTTCTTAATGCCTATATTGTAAACTTCTTGAGGGGAGAGGCTGCAGTTCATTTTTATTCCGGTATTCTCAACACTGAGCACAGAGCATGGCCCAGAGGAAGCACTTAGCCTATGCTTATTGCTAATTCACTGAAATCTTTCTAACTTAGTAGAAATTGTCAGGGCTTTTGCCTAATAGCGTAGGAGGCTTAGAGGAGCCAGGGTCACCTTTACACCATTTATATACATGTGTGTGTGTAATACATACATGATACACAATATGCATATGTGTATACTCACATACAGACACATATTTAATTTAAATTACCTTCAGGGGAAATTTGAGCCATTA
The DNA here is from genome assembly GCA_023548195.1 of Bettongia penicillata ogilbyi. Taxonomy (NCBI): domain Eukaryota; kingdom Metazoa; phylum Chordata; class Mammalia; order Diprotodontia; family Potoroidae; genus Bettongia; species Bettongia penicillata. The sequence continues at coordinate 1,288,795 of JAJHZJ010000440.1, forward strand.
GATAGTTGTAGGCATTTAATTCCCTAGACTGTGTGTGTGATAACATATACACATGTATGTATATACATTTACATACCCATAAACCTGTACGTATACTGTACATATTTGCTTGTTGTCTCTCCAATTAGACTGTGAGCTCCTTGAGGACAGGGATTGTCTTTTGCCTCTTTTTATATCCCTAGTACTTAGCACAATTCCTGGCACATAGTAGGTACTTAATAAATGTTTACTGACTGATATATATATATATATATATATATATATATATATATATATATGTATGTGTATATATATATATATACATATACATACATATATATGTATATACAGGGTACCCCAAAATTCTTAGCACAGTTTTTAGCTTTAATAGCTTAAAATGGCACTAAGGCTTTTGGAATACCTTGTAAATATTTAGAATATATATGTGTATATATATATATATATATATATATATGTTTATATGTATACATACACACACATATATAAGCACACACATACATACTCACATACACATACACACACACAAATACATACCCACATATACATATACACATACGCACTAAATGCTTATAAATATCTACAGTACCTGTACATGGTAGGCATTTAATAAATGTTCATCAATGGATTAATGATTCAAACTTCCCCTGCAGGCAATTAAAAATACAATGTATTGGTTGAGGCCTTTCTACCCGTCGTTTTGTGGTTCTCATCTCCCCATCCCCCTCCTGACAAGAGAAAAACAATTCAGCAAAACCAACCCATATAGCCCCTGCACCAGATGACGCATATACTCTGTCCTCATGGTCTCCTGCCTTTCTTCCTACAAAGTAAAAACAAACCCAGGAGCCCTCAGTTAGAAACCAAACAAGGAACTTTTGCAGCATGGTGGCTGGGACGCTGGGATCAAAGCTTAGCTTCAATGTATACCATGTGAAGGACTTCAACCCTCAGTTTCCTCATCTGTGTAAAAAGGAGGGATTGGACTAAGTGACCTCTAGACCCCCTTCCAGTTCTCAACATAGGATCCTCTGTGTGACCTTGGCAAGTCACTGAACCTCCTTGGCCTCAGCTTCTCATCTATAAAATGAGAGATTTGGACTATGTGGTGTCCGAGGGTCTTTTTGAGCAGGTGTATGTTCCTTGTGTTTAAAATCTGTACCTTTTTCCCTTCTTAGCTCACTCCCCACATCTTACTAACACTACAAATGTAACTTCTTCCCAGAAGCCTTTCTTGATGCCTCCAGTAGCACTGGTTTTCCCCACTCCCATTCTCACCTTGGGCACAACATAAGGGTTTGCATGTTCCTTTTGGATACATGGTGAGCAGTAGCATGGGGGAGAACATGCTGGACCTGAATGTGAGTCCTCTCACCTCTGATATCTTTTAGCTGTGTGGTTCTGACCAAGTCACTGAGTTTCTCCTGTGGCTCAGTTTCCTCAGACTGTAATATGGGTCTAACTGGAGGACTGACATTCCAGCATTGTGACGATCACAAAACGTGGAGTGAGAGATTCCATCAGCCTGCCAGGGATGAGTCAGCTTGTATTTTGGGGGTCTGGACTCAGGATTTCATTCATGAAGATGCTCACAGATGAGCAAGCTCCATGAAACACAGCACCTAGAGAGGAGGTGGGGCACTTTCAGGGTCACGTAGCTAGGATGTCAGAGGCTAGACCTAGGCTGGCTCCTCACAACACTTAGACCATGTTGCCTTATTGTTGTGATCATTATTTTAATAACTTTTGAGTATGTAGCGACATGATACCTAGAGAGCACTGGCCCAGAGTCAGAAGGCTCGGGTTAAAATCCAGGCTGTACCATTTACTATCTGTATGAATTTGTGGGTTTCAGTTTCCTTATTTTAAAAAATAAAGCAGTTAGAGTAGATGGCCTTCCACCTCATGAGGTCACTAAGAGAGGACCTTCTGCAATGTTGCACAAAATGCTGGTGAGAACAAGGGAATCGATCATTTCTAAAGTGCAAATATTCTTTACATTTCAGATATGACAACTGAGGTTCAGAAGCAAGGTCAGTCAACTAGCATTTATTGGATTTTTAATGAAGGTGGTTTGACTATTTTTGCATAGTTAATATGTACAGGGGCTGTGATTTGAACCCAGATTTCCTGACTCCTAGTTCTTCACTCATTCTACCCTACCACAGAGATACTTGAAAGCTAGAAGGGTAGCCCTGGTATAGTCTTAGTAGTCTTAATAATAGTATTAATAATTATATGTAATATATAACAATTATATAATATATAATTATGATATATAATTATATAATAATAAAATAGTAATAGCAGCTAATATTTATATAGTGCTTTAAAGTTTGCAAAGTGTTTTATGAATATTATCTCATTGGACTCTCATCGTAACTTTCAGAGGTAGGTGCTATTATTATCCCCACTTTATAGATTAGGAAACTAAGGTTGAAAGAGGTAAGCAATTAACTTCAAAGATCACAGAGGTAGTATCATAGGGTACCGCTGAGATTCAAAGCAGGTCCCCAAGTTTATCATTCCTTCCACCATACCACGCACCCTTCAAATTTCATTAGAAACATGAAGGCTGGCTTCTGAGGAAGCGGGGTGGGAATGGACTGAAATCAATGCATTTCTGAAATACCTCAGCTGAAGCTACATCCATTGCCTTGAGAGCAGAAACAGGAAGCACCATGCTTGTATTTCTATTGGATTTGGTTTGAATGTATCTTTTTTTTTCCTGGAGACTGCCCTCCTCCCCAAAGCCTTCATCAGTCTATATATCTATGTATGTATGTTTCTATCTCTGTCCATCTGTCCATCATCTATCCACCCAACCAGTGTCTTCCACTGTCAAAGCCACCAATTCTGGCCAACTATGCAGGGTTTAAGTACTTCAACATGAAAAGTCAGGATGTCTTGGCATGTGGGTAATCTGCTATATCCTGGAGAATCTCAACCATGAATGGTTAAAAGTCACAACTGTAAACTGGGAAAATCTACCCTTAAAATGAGGCAGAGGAACCTTTATAGGAATGCTATAAAAATAAAAATCAGTGAGGATGAAAATGTCATTAACTAATCACCCCCTTCTCCCCATTCCCCTTTCCCAAGTCTAGGGAGTATCTAGTGGTGGAGACCCTGGGTCTGGGTCTGCAATATCTTCTCCATCTCAAGGATGCATGAAGATTTATCACAATGTAGGGAACCTCAGAGGGGATAAGGTTTTTCTTTGTGGTGGTACTGTTATTGAAACCAGAGGGAGGAATCAGAATAAATGAACGGATGAGAGAGAGAGACAGAGAGAGAGACAGAGAGAGAGAGAGAGAGAGAGAGAGAGAGAGAGAGAGAGAGAGAGAGAGAGAGAGAGAGAGAGAGAAGAGGTAAAAAGCAGAGAGGGAGAGAGGAAAGGAAAGACAGAGAAATGGGAAAGGAGAAGAGGAGAGGAAGAGAAAGGGAGAGATGGAGAGAGAGAAGAAGAGAGGGATAGAGACAGAGGGGAGAGGAGAAACAGAGACAAGAGAGGAGAAAGAGGAGAAGGGGAAAAGAAAAGAGAAAGGAAGAGAGGGAGGGAGACTTGGACGAAGGGAGGGAGGGAGGGAGAAAGAGAAAGCGAGAGAGAGAGGATAGTGAGAGAGAAACCTACCCTACCACTGTTTCCAGGCGACACATGTAATCTGTTGCTGCCATACATACCCTTTCCCGTAAGACAGCGGGTCCCACTGGGAGAAGGGGCGAAGTGGAATATTTTATCAGCTGTGTACATATGTACAGGAGCTTGGTTGAAAAGCAAAACCTCTTTTTTGCTCTGAATAGGGGGAAAGAGGGAGGGAAAAAGAGGTGGAGGCAATGGAGGAGGCTTATCTACACGGGGTGAACAACCAGTCTGTGCCCAGTGGACAATATTCCCACCCTTTCAGTCAAGTTCAGAAGGGAAAGTCCACATGGATCAGTGCTGTGGGTGACATAGTAGAAGAAAGATCTGACTTCTTAAAAAAAAAAAAAAGAAAATCCACTTGACATTTAATAGTAACAAAAATAGATATTTAGTTAGCACTTTAAAAGATTTACAAAAATCTTCACACACAGCCTCCCGTCCAGGCCTCACAACAACCCTGGGAGGTAGGCATTGTTTCTACTCCCGCCTTGCAGATGAGGAAACTAATCTCCAGTGACTTGCCCAGGGTCACAAAATAGTGTAGAGGTGGGATTTGGGCCCAGGCCTTCCTGACTCCGAATCCAGCACTCCATTCACTATACTTGATTTCTTTACTTTTTAATATGAGAGAGAATTCTTCAGAGCTTGAGCCTTGTTGTTCAGTGGACAGAGCCAATGCCCTGGCTTAAAAGGCCACACCCCAAAATGTGAATTTTAAGACCCCGTCTTGCTCTTCTTGCTAACAGAGTTTTTGCACCAGGAGTAAATTCCTCTCTGTAGAATCCGTTTCCACATGTTGGGGCTGGGGTGGGAAGGATGTGTGGCTCTTGGGTTGAGAAAACTTAAGTTTTCCACACCTGTGTCTGCATTGTGGGATTCTGATTTGGAAGTTGGAAAGGGCTGAATTTATATGGTACCAGGTAAGTGTGTCTTCCCCTCCATTTCAAACAAGCCAGGGCTAGAAGACAGGAAGGAATCATCTCTCTCCAGAGCCTTGCTGAGGAGGCCCAGCTGGGTACCTAAGAGGCAAAGGTAAAAAAAAAGAAAAAAGAAAGAAAGAAAAAGAATGAGATCAGACAACATGACTGATCATAGATAGACAGTACCCAGTCTCGGAATAGCCACTAGCTCAGTTACCCAAGGAGAGCGGCTATTTCTAACAAGTAACTTGAAAAAGAAACACGTTTATTAATCACGCTACCCATGCACTTTCGGCGAGGAAGGTCGGCCAGTGACAATTCTATGTTTCTGTGTGGCACCCCAGAATGACTCAATGATGGGACACAGATTCTATTCTAGGGGATCAGAAGAAGTGGCTGGTCTGAGCCATGAGTAGCTCTCTGAACAGGCACATGTATGAAAAGGTCTGGGGACAGAATGTGAAACTGACCAACTTCTCTGTTAAACCATCACCCTGTCCCCAGTTCCCCAAAACACAGAAATGAGCAGGTTGGGGATCTCTGAGCTCATGAAAAAGTTTGTGGAATTAAAAAAATAGCAAGAAAGAGAGGAGTAGAGACTCAAAAGTGGGATGGGAAAAAGGAGAGGGGGGAAAAAAGAAAAGAAAAAAAATAGAGAGGTAGAAACGAGCGAGCCCATCTGGGCAATGCATCACATTGAAATTGTCCCGCATTAAAAATTCACCAGCCAGTGAATTTTCAAGGGATTTGTAGTAATTAGATGACAAAATGCCTGCAAATCTCAGGCTTGCCAAAGATGTTACTCAGGGGTCAAAGACTCCACACTTTCGGCTGGGTAATTTGTAAGTGTCAATCACACACAGCCATCAGAGAGAAGGAAAAGATCTAACCGCGGAATTCTAACTAAGTCCAATGTTCATGCCTTCAGCCACCCCATCGGCTGCTATCATCTCCCCTTCACTCCATCCCCCCACACCCCCTCTTTTATCTGAGGCACAGACGGTCTGTGGCTTCACAAGGGACTTGGAATAGAGCCGGCTGCCATCGAACCCAAGTTTGTAACTTCTCCCTTTTCCCCAACAGATATTTTTGGTGGTGTTTTTAGGCTTTCTTTTCTTTTTAAATGCAATTTTATTATTTTTTCAAGAAACACAAAATCAATTTCCCCTACTTCTCTCACTAGGAAAAAAAATCCCTATTAGATATTATTCATCTCACACATCCTTCCCTGCCTCCTTCATCCCCCCTCCCCGCAAAAAACAAAATCAACCCTGAGTTTCAGGAAACAGTATTGCTCACCAAAGGACAATTCCTTGGATTTCTACTATTTCTTAGGACCACAGTTTCAGAGCTTGAAGAATACTTGGAGATCACTGAGTCCAAGACATCTTTATATTGCAAATGAGGAAACTGAGGTCCAGGAATGTTAGGTGACCAGTTCTGGGTCACAGAGTCAGAATTTTAATCCATTCAATCAACGTATCAGCATTTATTAAGCACCTCCTGCATTCTAGGCACAGTGCTAGGAATCAGGGACACAAACACAAAAATGAAAGAATGCCTGTCCTCAAGAAGCTGATGTTCAGGAAGAGTTCTTAATTTGGGGCCCATGATTTTTTTCTTTTATTTTGATAACTGCGTTTTAGCATGATTAGCTTCCTTTGTAATCCTGTGTGTGTGTGTGTTTTTTTTTTTTTATGCCTTCCAGAACATGAGTCTGAGAAAGCATTTCTAGGTTTCACCAGACTGACTGACTGCCCAAGGGTTTCACGGCACAGAGAAAGGGAAGAATTCAGATTTTCTGCTGCCTGGCTTCCAATCCAGGGCACTTTCCTTAGAACCAGGCTGCCTGTGTCATCACGGACCCCTCTATCCTGACAGCAGCCAACTCTCACATCCCCATTATAGGATTAACAATAATATTATTAATCTATAATATTAATACTATTTTTCAATCAATTGAATATTATTCAATCACAACACTGGCAACAATGACATTTATATAAAGGTTTCATTTTTGCAAAGTCTCCCCCATTCTCTAATCTGAGTCTCACAACAATGCTCCACGCTCAGAAAAGGTGACTTCCCGGCCACTAGGTCACCTGATCAGTGAGAGTGAAAGGCAGGATTTGACCTAGAGTCCATCCTGACTGATTCCTGTCCTCTCTCCACACTCAGCCATTTGAAATTGTTGGACCCAAACCCCTCATGTGAAGGGAAGCTGTGTTGTATTAAATTAGGTCAAGTACGCCAATGACCGTTAAGCAAGGGGGAGATAGACATCCAAAGTGGGGACCTGCTCCAGGACGTGGACTCTCAGTCTGGCCTCTCACATGTTCTCCTTGAAATTTCCTTACCTTCAGAACTCAGGGAGCATTCTCAAATCTGCCCTCTTGCAGGCCAATCAACATTTATTAAGCAACTACTATGTGCAAGGTGCCATACTAAGCCAGACTCCTGTCTTGTGCCCTGGAGAGATGCTCTTGTCATGCCTCGAATTTTTATCTGAAATGTTATCAGGGTGGGAGGGGTGAGGGAGAGGGAAGCCAGAAAATGCTCATATTGGATGCTCTGCCCCTGGGCACACGCCATACTTTTCAAGGGGAGGATCTCATTCCATTGACTCTTTCTGATTAAAAATTTTCTGAAGGGAATAATGGGTTGGGGGCTTCCCAAAGGGATAGTGTCTGTCATTACATGTTTTCCAGGAGCTCTTGGCTTGCCTGGAGCACAGGTTGAAAGCCAATGTTCTCCAAAGCCTCCTCCCACTACCTCCCTTCCCCTGTACAACAGCTGAGGCTGCCCAGCACCTTCTTCGACTACCTGCCAGTGCCTGTCAATGTCTAGCCTGATATCTAGTTGGGGATGGAAGTGTGGGGTGGCCCTTAAAAGTCCCTCAATTGAATCTGACAGATGAGAAAACTGAGACCCACAGAAAAGGAAAGGACTCTCTCAATGACAGATCCCCCCCAACAGCAAAATCTTTCCAAAACAAAGTCTCCCAAGAGCCAGATGATGGGGCCACTTGTTTCACAATCCAATTCCAACCAAGCAGAAGACTGCAGACTTGTTCTTAACATTTGTTTGCGTAGGCATCTCTTGGTTTACGTGACCCCAACATAAAATAATATAGGCCTAGACACATGAGGCTTCACGTTATAAAAGAATTCAAGATAGGCTTGTCCTCCCTTTCCCCAAGGCCCTGCTAACAAGGTGGGATCATGGATAGAGTCCTGGGCATGGAGTCAGGAGGATCTGAGTTCAAATTTGGCCTCAGACACTTACTAGCTGTGTGGCCCTGGGTGAGTGACTTCAGGATAAGAGAGGAAATGGATTCCCTAACTGAGGAAACTGGGGCTTCCATTGATGAAGAATGGCCCTTGGAAGAAGAATCAAGTTCTGAAGGCCCTCCCAAATCTAGAAGTAGGATCCTAGAGTCATCAGACAACCCAGAAATCCTCCTCTGGATGCCTGGGAGTGGCCGGAGCAGAACACAGCTCTTGAAATGTGTATGGTCTGATGAGGCCAGAGGACAACAGGGCAGTCATCTCCCTAGTATTGAATGCCACGCCTCTCACAGGCAGTCCAAAACTCCAAAAATGTTTATGGCAGACATATTAGACTGTCGATGTGTATTAAGCCTGAAGTCCACTTAAACTGTGTGGTATATATACACACACCTACACACCTATACCCCCCCTCCCACACCAACTTAAATACTTTTTTCAGATGACCAACTGTCTAATCTCTTTCTTGGTTAATTTGTGGGGGCTGAGGGAGGAGGGAGGAAGGAGGCCCCACCATAATGACAGGTGATTCCGATTCTCTACCTGCCATCCCAGCTTGGTGCCACCATCACTAAACCTTCTCCACCAGGTCTAACTCTAACAGAGTAGGGGATTTACTCAAGGGGAAAATGAGAAAGTGGCTGGTGTTTCTTGGCAAGTGCCGGACAAGTCCTTTTGAGTGCCCACGTAAAACTCTCTTCAGTGCGAGATGAGGAAGAGTAATAGTGAGTCCTCCGACCTGCAGGCGAACACAGGCAGCACCAAATGAATCCTTGCCAGGCTGCCGGGGATATATCACAAAGACTAAGCTCCCTGCTTCTAATACAATAAAAATTATTAACAACAACAAGTTGAGGTCATCCATTCTCGACACCCCTCATGAATATCTCCAGCCTCTGTCGCTAGGTTTTGAAGGCCAGGTTCCAGGCCCGCCAGCACAAGGGATGGCCCGGATGAGGAGAGGTTGCTGTCTCTGGGTGCAGAGAACCTGGATTCAATTTCTGCCCTCCACTGATTATTCATTCTGTGACCTTGGGCAAACCACTTAAAACTCACCTGCACATTCTCTGTATAATTTCGGTTTACAGTTACAGTGAAAGTTACAGTTTCCTCCTCTGTAAAATAAGGGAGTCAGACAGGACAGCCTGGGAGATCTCCAAGAAGGTACTATGGGAAGAGCAGTCTATTTCAAATCAGAGGCCTGGGTTCAACTCCTGCTTCTGTTGCTTATTACCTATGAGAACATGGGTAAATCAACTCCCCTCTATGAGAAGGGGGTGGGCTAGACATTTACTGACATTTACACAGGGATTTCACTTTGCTTCAAGGTTTGCAAAACTTCCTATCCTCACAAAAGTGTCCTCTACTGGCCCCCCACTTCACATGTGCCTTGAGTTGGGCGTACCCAGTATAGGAAAGATGAACTTTGATGCAAAGAAAGATGAGGTGATCTGCCCAGGATCACACCAATGGCAGGTGGGGAAGCTGAGAATGAAACCCAAGTCTCCTGCCTCCCTCAATGCCCAACGCCTTGTCAATACGATGCCTCCATAATCACAATCTCAGCTGACAGTGGCTAGTTTCCAAATACAAGTTATTTTATTCTGGGCTTATTAGGTGTGAGGGGATGGGAGTGGGAGAAGGGCAAAAGCCCTTTTCCAGCTGGGGTGGGTACAACAGAACAGCAAGAGATTTGTAGCCAGAAGGCCCAGAGCTGAATCCAGACTCTAACACTTAGTAGTTTTACAGTGTCTAGGCCTCAGTTTCTTCAGGTGGAAGATGAGGGGGCCGGATGGGAGGTGATTTCTAGGACCCCTTAATGTTGTATACCAGTGAGTTACTAAGCACTTACTTAGTGTGTAGGTGTGAAGAGCCCAAGACAAGACCTGAGAAGCTTCCTCTGCCTTTTGTGGGAGTCAAACCCACAATTTCTGCTGCTGCTTCCAGGTGCTGTGAGCTGCCCCACATAAAACGGAGCATTTCATGTGGTGAGACTTGCCTGCAAGCCTTCAGCAACAGAAAACTGAGGCCTGGAATTAAGGAGTGTCCTGTGTCATGTTAAGAGTGAAAGGCAGATTTATTTTTTAAATCACTGGGTAGTAGATACCTGTTACCAAGGCAAGAAGTTTAATCCTCAGCTGCCACTAAGGATCTTGCAGTATGAGCTTGGAAAAGTCACTAGTCTTCTCCGTTGTTTTATTATATGTGGAATTTAGGGTGGATTAATGGTCTTTTAAGGTCCCCGCCCAACCCTGACATTCCCTGTTCTAAGGCCCCTCCCAGCTCTGACATTCCCTGTTCTAAGGCCCCTCTCAGCTCTGACATTCCCTGTTCTAAGGCCTCTCCCAGCTCTGATATTCCATGTCAGGGCCCTCCTATTGCTGCCCTTCAGGGGTCTAAGTTTGACTCAAGCTGCCTTGGTGGCTGTCAGGTATAGTGCAGGCCCATATACAGCATACACCTTTGAAGAGTAGCCTCTGAAACAACAGCAGAGGAGGTGAGGTAAGCAGACTGCTCTGTGCCCCTCACCTCCGCATGCCTTCACTGCTCCATCTGCCCCAAGGAGACTGGGCCACTCACTTGGGGCCCCCAGGTGATGTAGCAGCTACAGGCAGAGGTGAACCAGTGTGGAGACATCCCACCTTTCAGGTGGACATGCACTGGGGCTTGTACCAAATGATAGGCAGGTGACCTTGGTACCTCCCCAGTGCACAAAGACTGCCAACAGCCCTTGGGCTTCTTACATTAGACAATGCGAGAGGTCTGCGGAGGGTGCTCAGTGAATTGAAACTGCCTGGAAGACATTTATGAGTGTTCATTCCCATCACTGTACTAACCAGCAGGGCTCACATCCTTTAGGAAGGAGAACAGACTTCTTGAGATGGGAGTGGGAGTGGCTGCCCACACTGAAAATGCCATCACCTGACGAGGATAAGGCTCTCCTACTTCCCCATAGCCACAATTTGCAGTAACAGACAGCTCCTCTACTTCTCCTGGATCCCCCCCAGGTGAGCATTTTTCCCTCCTGAGATCACTGAGTAATTATTTTGTGAAATGGAGAGGCTGCCTTTTACAGATGTGGAAATTGAGGCTGAGGAGATGAAGTGATTGGGCCCAAGGCCATAAAACTAGTAAGGGCCAAGGGTCTTCCACCCCAAATCAGCATCCCTTCCAATTCCCTGCACTGTCTAGATGACCAAACCCCAGCATCCAACCAGGGAAGAGTTCTCCTAGTGCACAGTATTGTCTGCTATACAGGATCCCCAAGTCCCACGTTTAAGCTAGTGAAGCTCCCCACTGCCCGAAGGTTTGGGCAACAGATGTCCTGTATCCAGTTACTGCAGAGCTGCCCTTTAAAGAAAGCTCCTTTTCCACAAAATGAGCTCCCTCCTGACTGTAAGCAATCCTGCTGATGCCAGGGGCCTCAAGGGATGATTGAATCAGTCAATCAACTCTAAGCACTGACTATGTGTCCTGCAATTCATGGACCTACTATGGGCCAAGTGCTGGGGGTACACACATTTTAAAAATGACAGCCATGGATCAAAGCCAGAAGGGTTCTCAGGGGTCAGTCTCACATTCTCATTCTACAGATGAAGAAACTGAGGCCAGGTACCCAAGGAAACAGAAGTCGGTAAGCAGTGCCACTAGGATTCAAGCCCAGAGCCTCTGCCTCCAAATCTGGTCTCTCCATCCTCAAGTCCTGCCCTCTAAAAGCTTATACTCCACAGGGTAGGGGAATAGAGCATGCTTATAACACACAGATAAGTCTCATGTGAGGCAGACAGTGATGAGAGACTCAGACAAGAGCTCTAGGCATGTGAGAGGCAGAGCCTGCCTGGGTGACAACATTAGAGACAGGAAGCAATGGTCACCAAGTGCATAAGCTTTTCTTCCTTGGGACCCAAGACTAGTCAAGATGGTTCCCAAGGGCGCCATGCCCAGGTCCCACATGAAGTCCAATCTGTCTGCCCGATCAAAAGCCTGAGGAAGGGAGGAAGGGAAGAAGGGGAGGGAGAAGCTGCTTAGTGAAGGTAAATGTCCCCAAACAATTACGGAATGCAGCAAAGAAAAGAGTATTATGCCAGCAAGGTAAAGGATTAAGCATGATTTATTCTCTGCTAATCCCCGCTAAGTACCTGTTAAAAACACAAACATAGCTCTCCAGCCTGACAGACAGGGAAGGAACACCCTGCCCCAGCAGGCCACGGGCAAAGGGATGGCAGAAATGGGGGTGGGGTGCTGGGGTATAGGTGGACTCTCTCCTCATCCCACCAGCTCTCCCTGCAGTGACTCATGGTGTCCTCACCTGTGATCTTCTGGCTCTTACAACAATATTCCCTTGAAGCATGAATGGTCTGGCCTCTTTTTTATCCCTAGCATTGTGCACATTGCCTGGCACATAGTAGGCACTTCATAAATGCTGACTGCTTTGTCATTTAAGGCCTGAGCCTCCATGGTTTCTGGTTGGAATCAATTACCTCTTAGCACCCAGTGCTGGTCCTGCCTCCCACAAGCTCTGTGACCTGTGGGCAAGTCTCTTCCCTGTGCCTCAGGGTCCTCATCTGCAGAAGTAGGGTGCACCTGGAGGGTCTGAGAGCTCCTTTGACATTCTAGGCAATCCCCATTTCCCTGGGTCTCAGTGACTTATCCTTCCCTACTCCCTGGGGATGCCCAAGGTTGTTTCTGATATTGTAAGCATGGATGAGAGTCCTGGATTTGGAGGCCGAGGAGCTGGATTCAAGGCCCAACTCTGCCCCTTTACTCATTGTGTGACCTTGAAGTGGCTTTAGCTCTTCAGCTTCCTCATCTGGTTAGACTGGATGGCTGGACCTTTAGAAGAAAGATGAAGGATTCTGTGACCGACTCTGGGCCTCTCTGCTTGTCTCTAAAATGAAGGGTGGTGGGTGGGCTAGATAATCCTCTCCATCACCACCTAGTTCCATGGGAACCTGACCAAGCATCCCCCTCCACACACATGCCCACAAGCGGTCATCCAGCTTTGGCCTAAAGTCCTCCAGTAAGGGGGAGTGGGGTGGTCCCCTGCCTCCCAAGGCAGCCCCTCCTTTTAGTCAGTCTGCTCATGACTCGATTCCCCTTCCCCTGTAACAAGTTAAAACATGTCTCTCCACTGTCATGATTCTCCCCTAGGGAATCAACTCTCAAGGCAGCAAACTTCTCTCTCACCTCCACTCCCCTGATGCTTTTAGGAGCCTTGGCCTGGTTTCTCTGCCTGCTGTCATCCTTTGGTACCAAGGGGAAGAACACAGTAATGGAACGGGCTGAGGACCTTCATTCAGATCCCAGCTGCGGTGCCTGTGTGACCTTGGATAACTTGCTTAACCTTTCTGGGTTTGTGTCCTTATGAGGGGGTTAGACCAGATCATCCATGGCTCCTTGCAGCTCAAGATCTGCAAATGTGTGAAACCATCGAGGACCCACCCCTTTCAGATCGGTCCTAGAGCCAGGGACATAAACTTCCAGAGGGCAGGGGATCACCTGGGTACGTTGGGCACCATGACCCCACCCCTCCCTCACCTGCCAACCTTCACTGGCTCTGGTCAGGTACCTTGGGGGGTGTACTCTAGCCACCTCCTCCCATGGCCCCCCTAGCTCTGATGGAAAACAACAGCAAACAGTCATAAATCACTGCGCTGCCCGCCATAGCTAGGGCTGGAGCTGGTCACATCAACCCAACATCCGGGCGGACAGTGCTGCCTGCCTCACTCCTTCCCAGTCCAAGCTGTGTCCCGTGTTCCGGGGGCCTGGGGGCAGGCACCTTGCTGGGCTCCCTTTGCCAAGTTTCAGGTATTCTAGTCACATCCTCCCCACACCTGCCCCTGCTGATGCTGGCTGTTCGTCTCTTTCCCTAGTCCCAGTTTGGGGTGAAAGCCTTCCTTATTAGTCAATCTGGATCCCCATTTACTGCGAATTACCTAGCTTGATTGTTATTCATGAGTGGATAAATCTGAAATCTCAGCCGGCTGCCATGTGATTTCCTCCATCTCCCGAATGCCGAAGACTCAAGAGAAAACAGGAGGGCTCGCGTAGCCTTGACACGCTGTATCAATCTCCGTAGACAGGGATATCTTTTTGAAAGTGGCTGGCTCGCCGCTATAATTCAATTCCGCACCGACTGTCAGGGAGATGGGAAAATGGAGGTGCTGGGGTAGGAGGGGGTGGTTTCTAGAAAACTGGGGGTTCGGTCCTCATGTTCAGAGGCAGATGAGGGATAAGATCCTGGGGTAGGGGTGGGGGGAAGCTTAAGCCCCTCAACACTCTCTGAACGCTAACACCATGAGCAAGAAGCAGTGAGCTTGTCTGTGGGATGATGAGAGGATCTGACAGGGCGAGATAGCGGGAAGTGTCTGGGGCTGCTGTGGGGTGCCCACTTCGACAAGAGAGGGCAGGGAGGGCTTGGAAATTGGAAAGGGCCTGAAGTACAGTGGAAGCTCATTAGACAGAAAATGTGAGGGACAGGGGTGGGGAGAAACAAGATTCAAAACCAACCCACCAGCAAATGGATGCTGCTTCAACCACAGAGCAGTGTTGGGGCTAATCTGAGAGTTATCCGCGAACAATGGGGCGGTGAGTAAAGCTGCAGATTTAGATGACAAGCTATTCCAGGTCCCCAGTCCAGAGGGTCCACAGGGACCTTAGGAAACACGGGGGAAATGGAGGGCCGGAGAATGGAACTCACCAGCCTGGGGTCACAACGGCAGCCAGTCGGTCAACAGGCATGTAGTAAGTGCTTACTATGTGCCTAGCACTGTGCTAAAGGATAAGAAATATCTTCTGGGGAGAAAGGCTAATAACTATATATAAACAAGATACCTACAGAGTAGATGGCAGGCAATCACAGGGAATGAACTAGCAGCTACAGGGATGGGGGTTTGAGCTGAGGTTGAGATTTTCCAAACTGCGGGGGGTGGGAGGGGTGAGGTCTTTCTTCTATACTCTCATTGACTATCCCTAAACATATTCCTGAAATAGTCTGCAAGATGAGATTTCTGATAAGGGAAAAACATGATTCACCCCATTCTTACAAGAGCCTTATGGATGAATAAGGAATATTGAAATGAGCATCTGCTGGAATGTCCAAAACACTGGGCATAGAACTGGGGAGACCCAGATGTTGGTCAGTCATATAGGCACTACAGCGCAAGACAGAGTAATGATGATGATGATACGATCATTACTATTACCATTACTGGGAGCTAATATAGTGGATACAGGGAGGCTCCTGAAGAAAGACCTAAGTTCCAATGTTGCCTTTGACACTTAACAGCTATGTGACCACTGGCCAAGTGCCTCAGTTTCCTTATGTGTAAAATGGGATTCTAAAAGTTGTACCTTCCTCACAGGGTTGAGGTAAGGCTCTAATGTGTGCACATATAATAATATTAATATTGTGCAATATATTAATATATTATTGTATGCCTATATATGCAAATATAATAATGTGTGTGAAGTATTTTGCAAATAGTATGGCATTCTACAAATGTTGAAAATAGCAACTACAATAATAAATTTTACCCTGGCCATGTGCTAACTAACGCCTTTCCAACGTGGGGGAGAGGGAAGGTATAGTAAAGTCTCAGTGTGAGAAATCTTTTTACCAATGCAGACTAGAAACTGTTTAAGTGTTAGATATACCAACAATAACCTTCATTTCATCCAGCCTTGTGACAGAGTTCCATGGAAAGCTAAAAAACTCCCTCCACAGAGAGAGATCTGCAATATAACCTCTTGGTTCCCAGGCAACTTTTTCACACTAGTTAGGAAACTATCACTATAGACTGGCAACAATTCTCCAACTCAGTCTTGGAGGGTAAGTAACCTGCCCAGCGTCACCCGGTCAGTACGAATATGAGGTAAGATCTAAGCCTTTGTCTCCAAAATCGACCTGCTATCTACTATGCCACTTCTCACCTCAATAACAATAATCAAAATAATAATTATACTTGGTGCTCCTTTAAAAGTCCACAGCACTATGTAACCTGTACAGTTGGCCAACATTCTCTGGTCCACCTGAGTATGAACTGGGGCTGGGATGGACCAGAGAGCACAGAAGAGACAAAGAGCTGAGCCCTCCAAGGAAGAGGAAATGAGATTGCCAGAGCTGGTTTCCACCTGGGTGCCCAGAGAAAGCCATCTGAGTCCCTTGGCAATGCCTGACGCTCCCTGAAGACTGGCTGAGAACAACGGCAATCAGGAAGATTAAATTCACTTTCCAAGTTAGAATTTGATTTTTAATAGCAGGGGAATTCTGGGGCTCCCCTGGCAAGAAATCTTTGAATATTTTGTTTCCTCCAAGTACAGATTCAGGACTACCTGGGAAGATCCAGGCTGCCTCTCCACACCTGCCTCTAGTCCTCATTAGCCTGTCAGGCAGCCACTCTCCAATTCAGAAGGTAAGGAGAAGATGTGCTCCTGTGGGACCCCCAATTCTAGGCCTAGAGTATCCAGTGTGGGCAAAAAATTCAACAGGAATAATAATGAAGGGGGCTGTGTTATCTTTTTTTCCCTATGGGTTCAAAGTTATCTCTGCCAAGGCTCTCTTGATCAGATGTGGCACAAGCCTACTCGGTCATGGTGGGTTGATTGCACTCAGGGGGGCCAGTCCCAGTGAAATCCTGCAAAGGAGATGGAGGGGGCACAGTATTGGTGCAATGAGGCTTCTGTGTGTGCTGAGTCTGTCATATTCTCTTGACCTGGACTCTTGAGCTGAATTCTGGGCTCTTGCTCTGCGTGCCATGTGGTCTCAGGTCCAAGGGCAGGAATAGACCTAGAGATAATCTGTTTTCACCCTCCCATTTACTAATGCAGAAACTGAGTAATCTGGCACATGGGCAGTGACTGGTGTAGGTCGCATTTTGAGGATGTAGGTTTAGAGCTGGAAGAGATGGCCCTCAATTGTCATGTAGTTCAACTTCCTCATTTTATAGATAAGGAACCTGGGGCCCAGTAAGATTGTGACCTTGCCAATGTCATACTGTTAAGTGGCAGAGGTGAGATTTGAACCCAGGTTCTCTGAATCCCAATCCAATGCTTTCCCAGGATGCCTCACAGCCTCTCAGTGTTGTTTTTCCTCCAGAAGAATGGAAGCTCCTTGAGGGGAGGGTCTTATCTTTATCTTCCCCATGCCTAGATTGGTGATCTGTACACAGGAGGTGCTTAACAAATATCTGTGGAATTGAATTAAGAGACTGGTCTCAAAATGGCAAAATGAGTCTAAAGAAGAATTGGAATAGAAAACAGACCTCCTGAGCTCCAGAGCTTGATTAGACCATATTGCCTTCATTGATCCTTTGTATCAGAACAGGGAGGCTACAATACACACACATACACATACACACACACACAGTACATAATATATATGAGAGTATATAATACGTACATACTCTTTTATAGGATCCTGGACCTATGTGGAATGTTGGCCTTTTAGGGACACGCGAGACTCGGGAAACAAGGATCTGTAACATGGCGCCTGAGTCATAGGGCGTGTGTAGAAGAAGGTTGTGAATGCCACCTACCCCCTATCTACCATGTGCTCATATATGCACACATTGACTCTGCCATCAAACAGAAACACCCTGAGGGGAAGAATTACTACTATTTTTGTTTTAGTATTCCCGGGGCCTTATGGGAGATGTATGGGACAGAGGGAAGGCCTGGGATTGGGTTCCATTTTGACATATCTTGGCTGAGTAATAGGGGAACAACCACTTACCCCCTTCAGGCTCTGGGCAACTCCCTGAGACTCAAGTTTAGAAAACAAGTTGCTTACATTGGTCGGGGGCATTTCCTTAACAGGAAGCTCCCAAGACCCAAGAAATGACAGGTCCAGGCATTCTCATTACTCACGCCCAGGAAGCAGCACAGAACATCATAGGCATTTCATAAATGTTTGTGGACTGACTGAATATTTTCTCCATAGAGGAGGGGTGGTAGGGAAGAAGGAGAGTACTGGTCAACACTGCCATTGCAAAATGGAAAGGATGGCCTTGATGTTTCTTGATTAACAAGGGACAGTCCCACTCCAGTGAATGAAGAGGGAATCAAGGCTCTGTTAGATTAGGGCTCAGCCAGCAGAAGCCAATGACTGGGAATTGTCACTGTGCCTTTGAGTGGCTGGGTTACTTGGGGTTCTTAAATCATTTTTGTGTCAGGGACCCTTCTGGCAGTTTGAGGAGACCTAAGGACCCCTTCTCACAATCATGTTTTTATATGAATAAAGTAAAATACAAAAGATGACAAAAGAAGACAATTATATCAAAATAAAGATCCTCCCATCTTTGTTCATCAACTATTTATCAACTCTTGGTGGGGAGATTCCTATGGAACCCAGGTTAAAACCCCCTGCTCTAGACAACGTAGTCAAACTTGGAAAACACGGTTTGGTTGGAGATGCTATGGAGACTTCAACATTTGTCCAGCTACTGAGTGGGCAGCAACTGACCCCTGCTGTCCCAACCCCCACCTCATTGAGCACTATTTCTTTGTGCTCCAATTCACTTGTTTTTGGTTAACTATATATGTATTACCCTCACGCTGAACACAAGCTTATTGTGGGAAGAAAGGGTTTCCTTTTTAAACTCTGGTTTGCCAGCTCCCTGCACACAGTATGTGTGTAATTAAATTTCAGCCTACCGTGAAACACTGCAAAGAGTAAATGTTTGTTGGGTGAAGAAATGACAACAGAGGGGCAGCCAGGGGGCGCCACAGTGGATAGAGCACTGGGCCTGAAGTCAGGAAGACTCATCTCCTTGAGTTCAAATCTGGCCTTGGATGCGTCCTAGTTGTGTGACCCTGGGCAAATCACTTAACCCTGTTGGCCTCAGTTTCCTCATATGTCAAATGAACTGGAGAAAGAAATGGTTACCCACTCCAGTATCTTTGCCAAGAAAACCCCAAATGGAGTCACCAAGAGCTGGACATGACTAAAAATGAACAAAAAAGGTAACAGATGAAGAGACTGAGAGCTGGAAGCAAGCTGAGAGCCACCTGGTCCAACCCCTCCCCACCAGTTTTACAGATGAGCACAGTATGGATTACAGACATTAAGTGACTTGCCCAAGACCACATATGCACTAAGTGGTAAGGCTTGATCTGATTCCAAATATAGCATGCTTTCCGCTGTACCATGATACTTTTTAAATGTAGGGGCACAAAGCAGAAGGAAGGAAGGGAGGAGGGAGAGAAGGGAAGAGAAAGGAAGGAAGGACTGTGTTAAGAGCCTAGTATGTGCCAGGCACTGTGCTAAGGGTTTTACAATTATTACCTCATTTGAATCTTACAACAAGCCTGGGAGATGGGTGCTATTATTTTCTTCATTTTTCCACTGAAGAAATTAAAGCAAACTGAGGTTAAGTGACTTGCCCAGGGCTACACAGCTAGTGAGTGTCTGAGGCTGCATTTGAACCCAGGGTGGCTTCCTGACTCCAGGCTCTATTCACTGCGATACCTTGCAGATGCGATACAGGAGAGAGGGCTATGTTCCACAGTTATCATGGGATGGATTTGGGGGCAGTGGTGGTTACTGAGATGTAGCATGGCTGGGGGTGGGCAGTGGCTGCATCTGGAGTTAGGAAGAATTGGGTTCAAAATCTGCCTCAAATATTCACTAGCTGTGTGAGCTCAGGCCAGCTGCTTAATCTCTCAGACTCAGACTCTTAATCTGCAAAATGGGAGTGGGGGAAGGTTAGACTGAGTGGTTGGTTCCTAAGGTCCCTTCCAGTTTCGAATCTCTGATCTTATGTAGCAGCTTTAGGGCACAGCAGGACTCAGGCACAGCCACCCTCACCCTCAGGTGACTTGTGTGTACATGAAGGATTTGGTCCTATCCATCTGGTGTCTCGGAAGAGCAAAGCTCAGCCCTGAAGGGTTATGTGTGTGAACATAATTCAGCCTAACCAGCATTTATTAAGACACCCAGGTGCTATGCTAGGAGAGTGGGACAATAAGAGACAAAACAGTCCCTGCCCTCAAGAACCTTACATTCTACTAGGGAGGGATAAGACACATATGCAAACAAGTAGATGCAAGGAAACTTGCAGAGGAAGAGAGCATGGCTGGGAATATTAAAAAAGGCTTCTTGTAGGAAAGGGTACCCAAGGTAAATCTTGAGAAAAAGCTCTGGATTTTAAGAAGGGCAGGTCAGGAGGAAGGAACAGCAGTTAGCCTCAACAGAGGCTCCCCAATCACTGCCTCAGTTTATCTGTTCTTATCTTCAGAGCGTTTTACTTGCTGATGCACCAATGACAAGATGGGTCAGGGATTCTCAAGCGCCTGCATGGATTATGTACAGAACAACATAGCCCTATTATCTAACTCAGCATCCAAAGAGTGGATGTAAAGACTATTCATTCAGCATTACTGTCAATATGTTGTCACTGAATGTTCCCAAGAGTGACGGAACTGGAGGACAGCAGCTCAATCAGTAAATTAAGCCTCCTCCTTTTTTTAAAGACTCTGCAAATTTCACTGGTCAAAGACCAGCCAATGGCTGCTTACCTGGCAAGAGTCACCCCCTTAAGTTCATGGTCAAAGTCCTAAAGTCTTAAGCTACTGCCTGCTCCTAAGATTCAGGGTGTCAGTCTTTTGCCTACAGGTAGTTTTGAGAGGCAATCATTTAGGACTCTAATCTCAGAAGATGAAAAGACTGAAAGATAAGAAAAAGATGGCCTTCATCCATTCTTGAGGGTGGGGTTCCTTCCTCCCTCCCTTATTTCTTTCTCTCTCTCTCTCTCCCTCCCCCCCCCACTCCATACAGCAGGCTGGAGTCTAGTCCTATTCAGAGCAGAGCAATAGATCTCAACTTTACTTTTACTTTTTGTGCATAATGGCCCTCTTTAGAGGTCTGGGATGGCCTTTGGACCTCTCCTTTGAACCATGTTTTCATATACATAAAATAGATAGGATAACAAAGGAAAGCAATAATAGTGAAACAAAAAAGTAACATTTTCTCCCCATCCTTACTTCATGGATCCCCTGAAATCTCTCCATAGATACCTAAGGTGTTAAGAGCAAGCTACTACAACCCTTCATGGTCAGAATGGGATCAATCGCACTAAACTCTCACACTTGTTGGGAGCAAATGAAATAATAGATGCCAGAGTACTCAGCAAATCTTAAAATGATCTGGGCATCACTGATGCTAATAAGACACATGAAGTATACCACAAGGTAAGAATGTGTCATATGAATGCAAGGTGCTATTAGCCCTAGTAAGGCCACACCTAGCACAAGGACTAGGGTATGGGCTGAGTGCAGGGGGTTCAAAAGGTTTTTGAGCAAGTGTTTTTTTGTTAATAAGAACTCTGTTGACCACCTGGCTATATTTTGCTAACTCAGCTTTTCCCCCTTCTGAATCTGGAGGGTGTAGGGCGGGTATGTGTACTATAAGTGTCATATGTAAGCCACTGGTAACCTTTTCAAGAATCCCATAACCAACTTTAGCTTTGACTCCTACTCTGACTCAGTGTAGAGCGGAATGTAAGACTGGAAACTCCTTGTGGGAAGGTGCATTTTGTATTTTACATTTGGATCCCTAGTACTTATGCATATGTATATGGGTGGTGGAGGAAGTGGACAGTGAATATCTGTGATTTCCTCAGTGTGAGGGACTCTGGGGGAGTAAGCGCCCCTCTATCAAAAATCAACACCTGCTCTGCAACTTGACATCTGAGGGTTGGCTGAGTTCAACTGAGAGGTTAAGAGCCTCATCTAGGGGCAGCATGGGTCAGAGAAGTATCTTGAACCCAAGTCCTGATTCCAAGGCAGGCCCTTGATTTGCTAAGTTCCTTGCCCATAGTAGGTGCTTAATAAATGTTTACTAAGTAAAGAATTAGTGCTCCTGACTCCCAAGCAGGCTGCCTGCTATGCCACACATCCTATCCTTGTCCACAACTGGTGCTTAACAAATGCTTTCTGAATGAAGGAATAGTATAGTGGAAAGAGTGATGCATCTGGAGTCAGGAATCATGAGTACAAATCCTGGCTCTCTGCTGTGGTGCTGTGGCCACTTAACCAGCTTCTTCATCTGTAAAATGGGAATAAGAGTAACAGTGTGTCTGTCCTGGGGATGTTGGGAAGAAAAGTATTTGTAAATTTTTAGGGTTAGGAAAATGTGAGTTACTAACACCATTATTTCAAGAACAGGTCTATTTGGTATCCTTGGGACAGATTGAGTCTTGTTCTTGCCGTTTCTCATTGTGTTTCTCTGTCCTCTCTACCTACTCCTCCCCACTCTTAAAGGCTCAACTGAAGCCCACTCCCCCAGGAGCCTGCTCAGTCTAATGTGACCCGCCTCCCCCCCACCCCCCCGCCATTCTGAATGTCCGTATCATCCGTTTGATTATTTGAAAATTTATTTGAAAATAACATGGCAGCCTATAGCCTCTGTTGCTGTGACTGATGTCTGGTTTTTTTGGTTTTTTTTTCACGTATTCTTTCCCTATCTTGCGTATAAACTCCTCAAGGCTGTCTGCTGCTTCTGGGGCCTCCTCTGTGTATGGAGTGACTGCAGAGCCCATGGCTCCCTGTCACCTTCAGGATCAAAAAACCCACCCCCCAGTACCTGCCCTTGAAGAACTCACAGCATGATTGGGGCAGACTCCCTAAAACCTCTACGTACAAACGGGCTAGAGAAAGAATCTCCAAGATCAACAACAAAATTAGAATATCAGCTCCTTGACAGTACGACTATTTTTCTCTTTACTTCTATTTGTGTCCCCAGTGCTTAGCACGATGCCTGACACAAAGCAAGTGCTAGTGAATGGTTCTGCTACTGACCTGCTGTAGGACCTCCAGCAAAGCAGCTAACACCTCTGTCACCTTAGATTTCTTCTTTGGTAAACTGAGGGAGAGGATGGGCTCCTTTCCCTCTGAGATCTAAAGTTTTATGGCTCTAAATGATGCCCAAGCGCTTCTCCCATCCCAGTATCGTTCCCCAGTTTCGATGTTTGGTCCTGATCTGCTGGTAGTTAAGGAGGGGGAGAGAGATGTGACAGAAGAGCCCAGAACCTATAAAGGAGCTGTCTCCTGATTCTATTAACAATAAGAGAAAATGGAAGAGAAATCTTCATTTTTCTGGTGCCACTGACTCTCTCCATTCCCTGAAATGATCTAAGAGATTCTGTTAGGAATCCTTCCTTTGATAAGAATTTTATTAAGTGCCTACTACGTGTCAGGGGCCATGTGAGAGGCTGGATATATATGTATGTACATATACATAGACTATATGTATACACACACATATATGTATATCCATATACGTGTACATATATGGATATACATATATATGTGTATATGTGTATATGTGTATATATATACGTGTGTGTATATGTGTGTGTGTGTGTGTGTGTGTGTATGTGTATATATATAAAGTAAGCCAGTCTTTATCTTTGGGGTGCTTATGATCTGCTGGGAAAGAATTTTAAAAAGGAAGAAAGTCCCTACTTAAATGTCTCTCCTTACTCTCAGGGAGCCCAGAGGCAACTGCTGTTTCCAATTTTACATGACCAAAAAAAAAAAAAATTGCTAGTTTTTGGCTGAAGCCCAAGGATGGGACATTCCAGCCCCCAAAGATCATTTGCACAAAAGCTGCAATTAAGTCAAAGTGGGGGTTTATTAAGGAAGCCAGAATGAAATCTCTGCAAACACTATAATTAGATTGCATTGTCCCTCCTATTTAGCCACTAAACCGCAAGGACCTGTGGCCGAGTAGATGGCACTGGAGAAATCCTCCTTCCTCAAGAGTCTCTGACAGCGAGGGCTTCCTGCCTCAGAATACTCATCTGGACAAAGCAAACTGCAAAGAAGGGGAAGGAGTGGACATTCTGCTTGGGGAGGACAGAGGCATCTTCCATATTCTGCTCTCTCCTTCCAGTCAGGCTGTGGGGATAAAACAAGGCTGACCTGGGATGGAAGAGAGAATGTTCCTGACAAGGAAGGATGTGTCCCAAGAAGAATGGAAGGTTGAGGTCCCTTTAGGTGGAGGTCTGCAAGCAAAGTCTGGATGAGTCCTTGTAGAGAAGAACATAGTATTTATAGGTATGGAGGTGACAGAGCACCGCTGCCTTGTTCAACCCTTAGATTCTATAGATAAGGTGCAGTGACTTCCCTGGGGTCCCACCCACAGGAGATGGAGCACTATCCTTATTACCGCTAAGTTCATCCTGGAACCTCCATTTTCAGGAAAAGCTCAGGTCGGCATTGCTCGCCCCTTCACCCCTATTTCTGCACTCTGCAGCAGCCTTCTCACCTTGGAAGATCCCCCTGCCCAGACTCCCCCTCCTCCAAGTGGTCAAGTTCTTCCAGGAATCCCATTTGGAAGATGTAGTTGGGTTAGAAAACACTCACTTGCTCCTTCACTCCTGCCTGTCTCATCCTGAGCACTTAATACAAGACTGAATGTCCAGCTTCCATGGGAGAGCGCTTCTGGAAGCCAGAGTGGGCAGGCTAGCGGACTGGGGATCCTGGGGCAACTTGCTGGGCTCTATATGTAAAATGAAGGGAATGTAGACCAGATGATTTCTGCATTATCATTCTGACTTTCTTTGATGCTATGTCTGACACTTCTGAGGCAAGGCATGCTTAAAAGTCACAGGCTTGTGAATTTAGAATAGGAAGGGACCTCACAGAGCATCTTTCCAGTCTGATGCCCTCATTTTAGAGAGCAGGAAACTGGACATTTCAGGGACTTGCTCAGGATCATACAGGGCCAGGATTAGAATTTGGGTCCCCCTACTCCAAATCCAGTGTACCTTCCAGAAGTCTATTCCCTATGTGTTACAGCTGTATTGAGTTTTCTGAAGCAATGCTCCTCATGGCCCTATGTCTGTCCTCTGCTTTTTGGTTAATATTGACCACAGTATTTTCAGGTGGTCCAACCTGCCACAGCATCAGCCACACTCTTCAGTCTCATCTCCTAGGCCACTGGCAAAGGGCTCTCCTTACCATCTCTAGTAATTAGCTGTAACACATGTACCCACTTGGGATTAATTGCATTTGATATTTAAAAACAAAACAAAAAAACACATTAGATTTCTTTTGAGTTAAATTATCTGAAAAATTGTCCTGTAGCAAGCTGCTGAACAAGAAAAGGATCATTAAGGGGGAAAAAAGGAGTGAGAGCCCTTCATTAGGGGCTAGGGACTAAAGACAAGGCTTCTAGGATGGGAGAGTACGAGATCATTTTTTTTTAAGATGATCACCAAAGGGTTAAAGTAATTTTCATTAAAATTTAAATTTCAGCAGGCGATCTCACTCTGGCTCTCCAGCCCTCCCTTTCTCCCCTCCCTTCCCCTTCCCTGGTGCCTCTGAACGTTAGGCTGGCAACCATTTCATATTTCAATCTCGGCAGAACAAATTGAATTAGATGTTGAAACCAAACTCGGCTCTGTTCTCCAAAGCCTACATGCTCGGCTAGCGCTAATCCTTTTCGTTGCTGCTGCCGAGCACCGAGAGGCTCAGCAAGAAATCTGCCCCACCACAAAAGACAAAAAAAGGAGGGAGGCAGAAAAAAAAAAAGGAAGCATGTGGGTTAAAAAAAGAAGGGGAAAAATTACCTCGCCGAAATTGTCTTCTATTTGATACTTGGGCCAGAGAGGGCTGGAGTCAGCGCCTCACATGGCCTATGGTCAGGAAAAACCAACCATGGATGGAAGGAGGACCAGTCTTTTGCCCTAGAATTTTGGTCAGCCTGCCCTCTTTGCCCAAATCACACTTAGAGAGAGTGCCAAGGGTCTTCCTCTTACCTCTTCTTCTCCCATCTACCCCTTTAAACAACAACAGGAAGATCCCAGCACTCTTGCTGGAATTTCAGAGCTCAAGTTGTAATCTTGACTTTATCTTTTTTACATCATGTTCTCCCCATCTCTCTGCTATCTTCTACCCTCCACTCCCCCTCTTCCCATCTCCTCTTGGTATTTCCAACCCCAGTATGTAAATCAGACATAAGAATGCCAATTGGAAGGTTTCCGATGGGGAGATCCATCACTGCCACATCACTGCCAGGTCTGTCCTCTCAATTTCACACATGGAAATCACTTTGCCACTGACCTTTTTAGACTGGGGGAGTCTGAGGACTTGTCTGGGAGCTCAGGGAAAAGTGTTCAAATCCTAGTTTGGTTCAGGAGAAAGGGTCATTTAATGGTCTCAATTGGGTCCCTGGTTCATGTGAAATCCCCAGGATCCAGGTGGTCAAAAACAGTAGAAATGGAAAAAAACTAAAGCTAAAGCTCATGGGGTTAGGGTCAAAAAAGAGCATAATATCCCAAGATCAAAGGGATGTCATTGACTATCTAGTCAATTCAGACTGGAAAAAGGAATACTCCATCCCCTGCTTCCGTGCCCCGCGCCCCCACCTCAGCAATGCCTAGTGAGATGCCTGTAGAGGAAGCTAAAATGGGAATTTCATCTTCATCTTTTACACTGTTTCTCAGAAGCCTCCATGTGCCCTTCCCCTCCCCAGGATGGCTCTGACAGTTTTGAGGTGCTTCCTGATACCCAGCCTGCACCAGCCTCCTCACTATTTCCACTTGCTGCTCCTGATTCTGCCCTCTGGACCAAAGCAGAACCAGTCTAGCCCCAACTCCAGATCAGAGGTCCTCAAACACATAACAGAGACCATGCCTTACCCTGAGCAGTCTCTTCTCTGACTTAAATATCTCCAGTTCCTTCAACTGACCCTCATGTATCACACACGGAGGCCCTTTACATGCTAAATAATGTGCCACTCCAGCTGGGATCTGACCCAGGGTCCCTCCCTGTTTGTGGAAGCGATGGAGTTGAGTCAAGGTGCAATGACCTTTATAGGCTCCTAGTCTGTACACTGTTGACCTTTACTGAGGTTCCCCCCAGCACACACACCTAAACTTTTTCCAAACAAACTGCTATTAGCAAAAGCCCATGCCTGTGGCATTCCCTAAGTGATGCCTGACAATACTAGGGTGGTTCAAAGAAATGTTTTTCCTTTGTTTGTTGGTTAACCAACAAAGATTCAATAAATAAACATACATGTATACATATATATATACACACATGTAGCATACACAGATATAAAATATAAATAAATACAAACTGTTACATACAGTAAGAGGCAGATTTTGGGTCAGCTCATGGAAAATCTCCACAACAATTAAAGTTGTCTTATGAGGATGGGCTGCTCCAGAGTTGCGAAATTTTTCCATAAGAGAGGTCTTCAGGTAGTTAAGTCAAGACAACAAGCATTCGGTAAGCACCTACTATGTGCTGAGCACTATGCTTAAGCACCAGGAATGCAAAGATGGATAAAAACCAAGATAAATGAAAAACAGCCACTGACCTCAAGCAGTTCACAGTGTAAAGGGGGGATGAGCTGCACATGACCAGCTATGTACCCTGAAGATGATCTCAGAGGGAAGGCACTTAGGGAGAACTGGGAAGGGCTTCCTGGAGAAGGTGGGACTTCAACTAAGGACTCCATGTACCCCGGAGGAAGAAAGGAGAATAGAGCCCATTCCAGGCATGAAGGACGAGGGAAAATGCCAGGAATTTGGAGATGGATCCTCACGTGCAAGGAATAACCAGCAGGCCAATGTCACTGCACCACAGCCCATGTGGAGGGAAAAGAAGGATGAGAAGAATGGAGAGGCAGGAGGGGACCAGGTTGTGAAGGACTCTGAGCGCCAAACCAAGGAAGAACTTCTCCCTGTCAGGACAATGCAGAGGAGATTCCTGCTCATCTACAGGTTGGACTAGATCAGAAGGGTCATGGCCTACAGGCTTTGTGAGGTCTACAACACTTCTGAGTGTAGCCTGAACCAGATTAAAATGTAATTGAGAAATAGCTGACAAAATAAATAAGAATACAACAAAACACAGTTAATGATGAAATGTGGTTTTCTAAGTCAATTCACACACAGGGATCTTTATGTTTGGGTTAGAGAAGTCTGACATCACTAAGCTAGATGACCTCTGTGGCCCCTCTCAGTTCTAAATCTATGATTTCATTATTGCAGAGATTATCCAGTTCAACTCTTTAACCTGAATGATAAGGACATTTAAGCCCAGAGGTGTTACATACGTAGAGCAAGGTCTTCACCCAGGTGGCCAATGGCAAAGCCAGGGGCCATGACTTCAAATCCAGGCCTCTTTCTACTCCACAATCATGGCTGGAATGTAATATGTGACTTTAGTTTGCTATTTAATGTTCTGTGCAGGATAATCTTCTTTTCCCAATCAGGCTGGAGTTGAGAGAAGTCTAAGACAAGACAGCCACCGGGGCTAAAAGGTATGTGGCCACCTTCTGTGCTGGTTGGCACTCCCTCCTCTTGTGTGGATTTATGAAACCCTCTAATTTAGAGAATGGTTGTGAAGATTGTGTTTTAAAATCTTGGAAGGGCCATAAAAATGGGAGTGATTAATATGATGTTGGTCATAATCAACATTATGGGCAATGTTGAACAAATAGTTAATACTGGACATTAGCTGGATAACTCTGAATTATTTGCCTGAAAGTTTGTTCCATGAAAATGAACATATATGAGCAATTCGATCCTGAAAAATACACTCATCATCAATCTCTATTTACTGAACCTCTGGCAGCATGGGGCCCAATGCTGGGCTCTGGGGGTACCATACGAGGAGAAAACGCCTGAAGTGGGCATTTTCTATTAGTAGAGTTTATATTGAGCATTCTTATCAACACTTGGGAGTTGCTGAACACTACTCATTGTCTACATGTACATACATGTTCCACAAAGTTTCCAGGAGCAGTGGGGCTTTACAAAAGGCAGGCAAACATTCTTGCAAGTTAAGCTCCTCAGGCAGCAGGTAGCTGAAGGGTGTTCAGAGTCAAATCTGTGTCTACTCATCTTTGCCTTCTCTACCCAGTCATCCGGGTGTGACAATTCTATGCTTGATAACCACAGCAATAGCCTATCACCCGCTTGGCCCTGGAGGTGCTGAGGTGTTGGAGGTGGGTGCTGCTCACAACAGAAGCACCCACGAAACGACTCAGAACATTAAATGGCCCCAAGGAACCAACCACGGGAGGAGAATCCCCTCCAGGCATCCTGATGGTCCAACAGCAACGTGGGGCAGACAGCAAGGGCACAAAGGCTGGGTTTGTGGTGGCTCTGTGTAATAATACTAGTGGTTATAACGGCTTATTGACACTATTATACAAGTTCTGTGGGACATTTTCCCTTTAGTATGGGCATACAGATTTCCTCACACTAAGTTCCACACAGAAACCATCCTCACTCTCGCTTGCTTTGAATAGGTTACATTTCTAGGCGTGGAAGGGGAGAACTTTTTCACATGTGGGGCTTGTCTGCCAGGGGGACAACTTGATGAATTAGATCTGTGTTTGAACATGGGCTCTGCTACTTATTAAGTCATTATTTGAACATTCAAGGATAATGTGACTGTCCCATGAGGGCTGAATTTTAAAATCAGGACCTATGATTGAGTCTCAGCTCTGTCATTTCCTTTCCTGTGCGACCTCAGGCAGGTCATTCCCTGGGTTAGGGTTAGGATCCTCCAATCTGAAATGGGTAAGGGAGGTTTGGTCTAGATGAGGCACTTTCCAATTCTAAATCTATGATCCCATGATTCTATTTATCCTCAAAATGAGCTAATGGGACAGGCTCACCCCTCAGGCCAAAATAATGCACAGGCAGTAAGAAAGAAGAGGTGTGTTTTCCTAAAATCAGCCAGGGACTGGCAGAGTGGAATGAGAATACGGGTGTCTGAGCTTCTAATTCCTGACCCCATATAACCTAGTGATGGCTGCAGAATGGTGAGTGAAGAGTATCGAAGCCTAGACAGAGCAGATGGTCACAGTACCAAGATGTGCAGTGTTGATAAGAGGTATTCAGAGAGGTGCCCAAGAAGATGACTGGTCACTTCTCATGTTCTTTTGTTTGAAATAATTCTGTTGTCTCCGCTCTGGGATATGTGGTCAGGTGGGAAAATAAAGATAAGCAGCTATGATCCACTGGCCTCTGAAGGCTGTAGAAGAGTTGTAGTTCCAGGTCTATGGCAAAGGAGAGGGTGAAACACCAACTCAGAATTTTAGATCCAAAAGAGACCCTAGAACACAGAGCATCTTAACCAGCAGGGACATTTTTGGAACTTGAGAAGCCACTTTAGAAGCCAACACTCTCATCTGGAGAGATGAGGAAAGTGAGGCTGGGAGAGCGGAGGAGGAGGCCAGGAAGCACCTGGGGGTAGGAGCCAGTGAATAAGGGTGGCGAGCCATCCCCCATCCCTGCACTGACTTTCCCCTCAAACTCCTACCCAAATTCCCTATTATTTTCAAGGCCATCACCTTCCTTTTGCTCAGTACAGTTCCCAAGATCCTCCCTCTTAACCTACAAATCCAAGCAGTGGCCAGACATCATCCATCACTTCCACCTCAGGGCATTTCCCACATCCAATCCTTCTTTCCACAGTCACTGCCCTGTGCTGGTGCCCCTCACACTCCTGGATGATTACAATAGTCTCCTGAATGGCCTCCCTGCACCAGATCTCTCACTTACATCCTTCACATAGCTGTTTCCTACTCAATAAACTCCAATGGTTCCCTATTACCTCTAAGATCAAATACTATTGCATCTTTAGCTCATTCTCTTACAATTTCTATTTTGTGTAGGTTTTGTAATGTACACATTATTACACACATATAAATAAATAAAACTTATAAATAAGTAAACGTGCATATTTTGGGGAAATATATTCAGTATCTTTTTTTCTGATACAGGTGTGTGATAGACAAATTTTGAGGACTGCTTTTCTAGAGAACAGAATTACAAAGCTGGAAGGCGTCTCAGAGGTGATCTTTAGTTGAGGCTTTCTTTCCTCAATGGGGGCTCAAGATGGTCCGGGTTGAACTCAGTGAAGGAGCTCATGAGAGGGACATATCTATATTTGTGTCATGCACTTTTTGAGAGATGCATGGTGTGGGCCCAAGTAGGCTGCAGTACATGACTTGCATGTGAGCAAGGTAGTTCCCAACAATCTTCCTGAGGATGAGGACCTCTTTTTAATGGCAAGTAATTTCACACAGGTCCCCTTCATCTACCCCCAACAGCCACTGCAGACTATTAGCGCCAGCAAACCAAGAAAACACCCAAGGATCAAATGGTGTGCTCCATATAGATTTATAGGTCTTTTGCAATGGTCCTTGGTCTAGAGCACAGGACCTGCAAATTATGTCCAAGGGCCAAGTCTGGCCACCATTGGTTAGCTCTAGAGCTAAGAATGATTTTATATATTTTAAAATATTAATGGTTTGCTGACCCCTGGTCTAGAATATAGGAGCCTCTGGCATCAAAGGCATCCTGAAGGTCATAAATAACTGGAAAAGGAAGTGGGCTGCTCAGTAAGAGTGAGGACAGTTCAAATATTGCATTGGCATCCCTGAAATACAAAGGTGCCAGGAAAATACCCAGGCACTCAGTGGGCGGATCATCAAAGGGGGATTTGCAGAAAGGTCTGGCTCAGAAGGTACAGATTGGATTGTGAACTGCCATGGTGGCAGGGTGTGCACACAGACCTGTGCTGGTAGGGTTGGGGAAGTCACCCTGAGGCTACCATCTGGATCCAAAGTGTGATCATCTTAGGTTATGGGTTAGAAAAATGCTTTTTTCAGTTCCCTTTTGCTATGTTGGGGACACCTGATGAGTTAGGGTGTGTGTGTGTGTGTGTGTGTGTGAATAGATACTACAGATAAATGTATATGGAAATACATATATGCAGCTTCTAACATGTATGTATATATGCATACACATACATATACATTACAAAGTGAACAATTACATTAATAGAAGATAAATGTTTTTACAAGCTCCATAATTACATTAATAGGGATACTGGATGCATCCACCTATAGACAATATAGGTTTCTTTTTTTCTGTCCCCTCTTTGAAAAAAATTTTTTTTGATTTTTTAATTTATTTTTAGTTTTCAACATTCACTTTCATAAAATTTTGAGTTCCAAATTTTCTCTCTATTTCTCCCTTTTCCCCACCCCAAGATGGCATGCAATCTGATACAGGCTCTACATATACATTCATACTGAACCTATTTTTACATTAGTCATGTTGTAAAGAAGAATTAGAACCAATGGGAGAAACCATGAAAAAGAAGAAGCAAAAAAATCGAGAGAGAGAGAGAGAGAAAGAGAGAGAGAGAGAGAGAAACAGA
Source organism: Bettongia penicillata ogilbyi (assembly GCA_023548195.1). NCBI lineage: Eukaryota > Metazoa > Chordata > Mammalia > Diprotodontia > Potoroidae > Bettongia > Bettongia penicillata. Next base: position 1,320,843 of record JAJHZJ010000440.1, read on the forward strand.
AAGAGAGAGAGAGACAGAGAGAGAGAGAGAGAGAGAGAGAGAGAGAGAGAGACAGAGAGAAAGAGAAAGAGAGAGAGAGAGAAAGAGAAAGAGAGAGAGACAGAGAGAGACAGAGAGAGAGAGAGAGAGAGAGAGAGAGGGAGAGAGAGAGAGAGAGGAAGAGAGAGAGAGACAGAGAGACAGAGAGAGAGGGAGAGAGAGAGGGAGAGAGAGAGAGAGACAGAGAGAGAGGGAGAGAGAGACAGAGAGAGAGAAGAGACAGAGAGAGAGAGACAGAGAGAGAGAGACAGAGAGAGGGGGAGAGAGAGAGAGAGACAGAGAGAGAGACAGAGAGAGAGAGAGACAGAGAGAGAGACAGAGAGAGAGGGGAGAGAGAGAGACAGAGAGAGAGAGAGAGAGAGAGAGAGGGAGAGAGAGACAGAGAGAGAGAGAGAGACAGAGAGAGAGAGACAGAGAGAGAGAGACAGAGAGAGGGGAGAGAGAGAGAGAGAGACAGAGAGAGAGACAGAGAGAGAGAGACAGAGAGAGAGACAGAGAGAGAGGGAGAGAGAGAGGACAGAGAGAGAGAGAGAGAGACAGAGAGAGAGAGACAGAGAGAGAGAGAGACAGAGAGAGGAGAGAGAGAGGGAGAGAGAGAGAGACAGAGAGAGAGAGAGAGACAGAGAGAGAGAGAGAGAGAGGGAGAGAGAGAAAGAGAGAGAGAGAGAGAAAGAGAGAGAGCAAGAGCGAGCAAATTGTCTACTTCACGCTACATTCAGAATCCGTGATTCTTTTTCTGGAGGTGGACAGCATTTTCCTTCAGGAGTCTTTTGGAGTGACAATTTAGGCTTCTTCATGGGGGGAAGGGCATTCATTGACACTGGGATTAGTCAATGAGTCAAAAAGCACTTAATGAGCACCTACTGCATGCCAGGCCCTGTGCTAATGCTAGGGACACAAAGAAAGGCAAAACACAGTCCTTGCTCTCAAAGAGAGCTCATCCAAGATGAATGGAGGTGATGACTCTGTACAAAGGAGCCACTGGCAGGATGAGTTGGACAGACCTCCCCCGCCCCCTTCGAGGGCAGTAGAATTAAGGAGACTCAGGAAAGCTTCGTGGAGAACAGAGGATTTTAGCTGGATCTGGAGGGAAGTCGGGAAGCAGAGAACACCAGCCAATGGTGAGGCAAGGAAAGGCATCAAGGTGGTTGGTGTCACTGGACCACAGAAGACCAGAAAGGTGGAGGGAAGGATGCTAGGTTATGAAGGGCTTTGTCAGCCAAATGAAGGGTTTTATTTTTGATTCTAGAGACAAAAGGGGGCCACTGGGGCTTATGCGGGGGCTAGGTATGACAGGGTCATTTAGGAAGCACTTCTTTTTGATAAGCACCTGCTATGCATAAGACAAGAATCAAAAATTCAGGTTATGAATCTGACCCACTGATGTAATCATGGGAGAGTTGCTTAACTGCTCAGGGCCCAGGAAATGATAATTGACAGAGAAGATGCTAACCCACATCAGCGGAAGGAGAGTCAATAGTGGGAGTGCCTCATGCTGATAAAATCCTAGGTCTACGAAAAGAAGCATGTGCTGGGGATCCAAAGATAAAATAATAGTCTCTGCCCTCAGGGAACTTACATTTTATGTCTATAAGTGGACACAATAATGCAAATATGTATATACATACATTACATAAGCTCCTATCTAATTATCCAGATAAACAAATACAACATAATTTGGGAAGATGGTAACAGTGACAAGGCATGGGATTGGAAGGGGCTTCCTGGAGAAGTGTTGAGTGGGCTGAACCTTGAAGGAAGCTCAGGCTTCTGGGAGATGGATGTGAGGAAGGAATGTTATTCAAGCAAGCAGGTGGAAGACAGACGGACCTTGGGTTCAGAGATCCACAAGTAGGCCGAGCGGTGGGCGTGTAAACTAAGCTTAGAAAGCCAGAGGCTGGGGGAGGAAGGCAGACAGGGAGGGGTTTTAAATGCCAAGCGGATGAGTCTGTAATTGACTTTGCAGGCAACAACAGAGACCCACAGAAGATTCTCAAGTGGCAGTTACATGATTCGAGCTGTATTTTAAGAAGATAGTTGGAGGATGAGGTGAAAAAGCAGGGAGAACAACAGGGTAGGCCGAGGACACTGAAATGACAGGACATGGCAACTGAGAGAGAGAGAGAGAGAGAGAGAGAGAGAGAGAGAGAGAGAGAGAGAGACAGAGAGACAGAGACAGAGACAGAGAGAGAGAGAGACAGAGTGTGTGTGGGTGCGTGATGATTTGTTAGTTCTGCCTATTGCCAGCCCAGTCTTCCATCATCACGCTGGTACGTGGGGTGCATGTATCTCATGAGCAGCTCCCGCAGGCACCTGGCCCTCTCACTCGGACATGACCTGGAGGCCCTTCAGTTACAGTCACACCCTTCAAGGTCCCCCAATCCAGCAAAGGGGAGGCCTAGTAAGTGTCAGGAGGTGAGATCAGCACAGGCACAGCTCCCTGGATGGAGGTGAGGATGGGTGGCTAAGGTAGAGCTGAAGTCAGAACAGAGCTTTGCCCCTCCAGTAACAAGCTTTGCTTGGAAGATAAAGGCCCATGCAGACTACAACCTGGCACGTCACTTATCCTGCCCTGCTGTTCTACCCACTGGTCAGAATGGACCTGGGAGAAGATTGTTGAGCCCAATTTTCTCAGCTTGCAGGAAACAGAACAAAGGTCCCCTTCAGCTAGGTGGTAAGACACGGGATTTGAATCCAGGTCTTCCTGACTCTGAGTCTGTCCTTTGGTCCAAGGTGAGAAGATGACCAGAACACCAAGAGCATGGCCCGGAGACCAAACCAGAATGGGCCCATGGGGTCAGTGGATGCTTGGGCTTGGGAATTAAGAACTGTGGCCAACCAATACCTTGTGCTAGCTAAAAAATATATGGAGATTTAAGTGGACCACAAGCCCAGAGAGCCAACAGTGTGGCATGGGGGCCAACAGAGAGCTAACGGACTCTCCATCTGCATCCTGAGGAGGAACGAGGGCCTGCTCTACTCATTTCTGGTCAAGCCACACCTGGAGGGCTCTGTTGTGTTTGGGGCTGTGATTCTAAAAGAGCATCCAAGATGGAGAGAGGACTTCCCCACCCTCCTGCATGGGCAGTGCCTTCTGGGCCCCAAAGGGTCACAGGTGGTAGTTGAAGAGGCAGATTTTGGCCTGATGTCAAGAAGAAATTCCTCATGATAAAAACTGCTTGAAGAAGGGAAGGGCCTCTAGGGGCTTCAAAGTTCCTCTCACTAGTGACTGTCAAGTGGATGCCAGAGGCTGAGCAATCAGCAAGCATTCATCAAGAACCTACTGTGCTAGGCCCAAGTGACCCAGGGACAAAGAACAGAATCATCTTGACTCTCAGTCCCTTCAAGGTCCCTCCCAGTGCTGAGGTTCTGGTGTTGTCTCTCCACGAGTCTGACCCTGGAAATCTGCCATCCATCCTCGCTGCGCTTTCTACGGATGTCAGGGTGCTGATTTGTTGCTATGTTGGCAGGAGATAACGGCGCATGGTGGGCCCATCTCCCTCACTCTGAATCACCAGAGGCCGGGGCCATCTGCTCTCCCCTCTGCCCCTCTCCCACGGAGGCCAGATTGCCTGCCCTTCCCAAAGGCATGGAGGCCACCCCTGGCTCCTGGCAGGAACGCAGAAGACGTACCTGCTACTCGCTGTCCTCCTTCTCACCCTCTTCCAGCTGCTCCAGGATCTCGTCCAACACCACAGACCTCCTTTTCTTTGGGGAATCTATAGGAGCCCAGATGGCAGAAGAGAAGAAATGAACAGCCGAGAGGGTTGGGAAGCATCAAGACAGAACAGACAGAAAGAAAAGGAGGAAAAAAATGAATTTGGTAAGATAGGCATCAGCTCATCACAGTCAAGAGCACATGGCTTTCCCCCCACAACTCCCACTCCTTGGCCCTGATGAATGCCTGGGTGGCCCCCTAAGCATTTTTTTCAGAAGCCTACTGTCCTCAGGAAAAACCAGACCTTTTTCACAATATCCGGGAGAAAATCATTCTCATTGCATCCTCCCCTAATTCACTGCACTGAGGACAGGCTGGAGATCCTCAAGTCTGCCCACCAAGAAAAACAAAGGCAGAGATTCTCCCTCGGACCACCTTAGTCCCAGGCAAGTGAGAGGCATGTGGACTGGCTTGCCCTGTGTGGTATATTTTTGAGAAAGAGGAGGCTCTGGGCTCCTCTGTGGTAAGGGAGGGAAACAGGATGGGGAGACAGGATTAGAAGGGGCTGCTTTTCACCAGTCCAAGTGTTTGGTCATAACCAGGGTTTACAGATTTAGAGTTGGAGGAGAGCTTAGGAGCCACATAATTAAATTCCTCATTGTTTTCCTCTGTAGAGGAGGAGAAAAATGACATGGCCAAGGTCACATGGGTAGTAAGCAGCAGAGATGAGCTTTGAATTGACCTCCTTCAGCTCCAAATCTGGTACTCATTAGACATGGAGGCTGAAACAGGGCAGTTCCTAAAAGAGGCTTCTTGACCTTGGGGACTCCACCCAGAGCACAGGATCTAAGCCAATCCTCCTTCACCTTTTGATCCACACTTTTGACCACATCCCGGGCCTCTCCCAAACTGAAGTCCTGCTTGCAGCGTGGGTGACTTGGGGCCCTCCCCACCTCTCCCTTTGGGGCCCCTGTTCTGCCATCTTTCTTCATCAACCTAGGCAAAGCCTCCTTTTCTTACCGACCTCCTTTCCACAAGAGGCAAAAGGGACTGAGAGTTGACCTTGAAGCCAGGAGGTCAAACACTGCCTTTAACAAATCCTGGGGCAGGGCAATTAAGACCCTAACTTATAGGCAAGATATTGACCTGCACTGGTGGCATGAGCTTCCCTATTCAAGACTTCCCTGTACTAATGACCTTAGTGTCCATCTCTCCCAGAACATGGTCAGTCTATGACAGAGGGCATGGTACTCCCCACCTTTGTTGTCTTTTACTTTGGAGGAGGGATCACAGGACCAGACCTAGAGCTAGAATCAAGTCCAACCTTCTCATGTTACATGTCAGGAAACTGAGTCCAAAAGAGGCTAGATCAGGCATGGTGAATGAGAAAACAAGCTGTGTGTAGCATCCAGCTCCATCCTAGGGCCTTCTAGGTCCTCGGGTAAGGCCTTTTGACTGAGTCCAAGTTTTACAGAACAAATCCTTTTATGAAGGGAATTTGTTCTGTGAAGTTTGGATTCAGTCAAAGGGCCACACTTGAGGGCCTAGAGGGCCCTATGTGGCCTTGAGGCCACAGGATCCCCATCCTTGGGCTTGCGTTCTGGGCCTGGAGCCAGGAAGACATGAATTCAAATCCAGCATCAGACATTTACTACTTATGTGACTCTGGGCAAGTTATTTAATCTGTCTGCCTCAGTTTCCTCATCTATAAAATGCGGATAATAATAGCACTTCCCTTCCAGGGTTGTTGTGAGAGTCAGATCAGGTAATAACCGTAAATCACTCAGCACAGTGAGCTCTACACCAACATTAGCTATTTATTACTGTTGCTGTTGCCTAGGAGGTCAATAAAGTGGGATCTGAACCCATGTTTTCCCGACTCCCAAGTCCAGTGTTGAGACTAGAGATAGTGCGGCTTAGTAGAAATTTCACCTGTAGTCAACAGAAATCACAGGACATACCAAAGTCCTTGATAATGATGTTCCAGTCACTTCTTAGAGTACTAGTAATATCAATGGTGGGGTGGGAAGCAGAATAGCAAACAGATCAGTGGGAACTGGCTGGCTCCCAGGGGCTGATAGGGCTTGGGGTGGGGGAGATGGAGGGCTTTCACTTTGTCGTGACGTGTTGGGAAGCAGTAGAAAGAAAGGGAGGGGAGAGCTCTGCTCCCCTAGGATGCAGCTGGATGCCACACGGCTTGTTTTCTCGTTTCCTCCCTCTCTCCCCACCTCCCCATTTAAGGCCTCGGCTCTCATTTGCTTCTTCATAATCATCGGGTTCGGGCAGTACACAATGGCCTCCGGAAATTGAATTCGAGGGAAGGTAATGGGATCCGTGGCAGCGGCGGTCAGAAATAGAAGGGCAGAAGGAGGAACCCGTCACAGCAGCTCCTGCTTCCAACAATAGGGAGAGCTGGAGGGGAACCCAAGCCCTTCTCCTCTTCCCCAGGGCTTAACAGGTTACAAGGGGAGTTCTGGAGCTTGGCAAGTTCCCGATGGCCCACCTGGGCTCCAGAGGCCAGGCTGGCCCAGGGTTTCTGGTAATCTGTCAGGCCTCAAGAAGAGGTTGTCGCTTGGTTACCTCTGACCCTGCCCAACATCTGCCTGAGACAGGGAGGATGGGCAACACTACCCATGGAAGGATTTTTACTGCTATGCACCCCTGGAAAATCCTTTTCGGATTATGGATTTAGATCGGGGAGGGATTTCAGAAGGCATCTGGTCTGACACAGACAGTGTGGTAAATAGGAGAGGAGAGTGCTAGATCTAGAAGTCAGGAAGATGTGGATTTGAATCCTGCCTCAGATACTTAGTGTGTGACCTGACAAGTCAAAAAATGAAGTGGTTGGATTCCATGCCATCCAAGGTCATCCCTTAAGGGGCTAAATGCAGGCTCCCATGCTCCTATGAGCCCTCTCATTGTACAGATGAAGAGACTGGCACAGAGCAGGAAGCAACATGACCAGGGTCAAACTGGTTGTCGAGGGCACAAGAAAGAATTAAACCTAGGTCCTAAGACCTAGGTACTCATTCCACACATTACATGAAAGCTTGACAAGTATCCTATCTATCCAAGTGCCACCCCTCAGGGCCCACCAGACATTGGTCTGAAGTCCAACTCTGTGACTGACCACCAGAGTGACCCTGAACAGGACCCCTCCCTCTGCAAAATGTGGGGCTTGGATAAGCTGGCCCTGAAGGCCCGTCCTGGCTCTGAGCGCCCTTCAGGATGACCACCTGCACCACCCAGAGATCCCCTCTTCCTTCCCTCCCACTCATCCCTTCACTTGTCTGTCCCAACAAAATCCCTTATGGAACAGTGTCCCATCATGCAAAGATTTACCCCTGCTGTCCAGTCAACCAAACAACATTATGGCGTCTTATTTCTTTAGTCTAGGTTCCCCAAGGGGACTATGAGTTTCTAGAGGACAGGGCTGGGGGCTCACTTCTTGTATCCTTCTCTTCAGGCACTGGTGCTCAAGACAGATTGACTACTTGATCTGTCTTCCCTCAACGAGGACAAACACTCCCTTTAGCAAATGATATTTCCAGGTCACACATTCCCCTGGAGAGGATCAGAGAATTTATATCCAGGAGAGCCTCACAGAACGTTGAGCCTAATCCCCATCCCAGTGACAGTGGATAGAGGGCTGGGTCCTGGAGAGATGGGAGGGGCCTTAGAACACAGAATCACTGGTTATAAATACATACAGTGACCCATCCATCCCCTGCAACAGGCTATGCCATACAAAATCGCACAGAAGGAACATCTAAGTCTTAGCTGCTCACTTTTTAGCCCTTGGGGCACAAAGGCATCTATCTAATGACAAAGCTGCCACAGTCAGCACTGAATGTTTCCATGTCACACCCCTGGTCAAAGGAGAGGGGAAAAAACCAAAACAAACAACTTGCTAAAAAACAGGGCCCCTGACTCCTCTGGAGGCCTGTAGTTGAGTATCTCTATGGTAGCCATGTTGCAATTTAGTAAACTGGGATGGACTGAGTTTCAGGAATACTCCTGAGAAATCAACATGTGAGTGGGATTTTGGTAAAATAAAGCATGCTGTAAATGCATAAGGGAAAGGTGTCCTGGGATGGATTCCTGACATAGATGTGCAATCGTGAACTTCCTGCCCCCAGTCTACTCTTTGGAGGTAAAAAAAAAAAAAAGATAACAGCACAAGCATGAGTGGCTAATTTAGCCTTAGTGCTAATGTCCAACTTCCCAAACTCTGAGTTTCCTCAAGGTTGAGAGCAGCATGCCTGGAGCTGGGCAGGGCAAAGGGGAGTGGAGGAGTAGAAGAAAACAAGGAGATCAGGAGGAGGCCGTCTTTCATGACAGCCCCACAGCGCAGCAGCAAAGACTGCCTTTCTTATTTGACAGGTTGGGGGACTTGATAAGGTGACAGGGCTAGTGAAACAGCCAGGGAGTAAAAAAGCCCTACTGTGCGCCTGGGGTTGTGCTAAATGCTGGGGAATATGAAGAAAGGTAAAAGACCGTCCTGATCCTCCAGAAACTTACAGTCTAGTGGGGGAGAAAACACGTAAACTATGCACAGGATAAAGAGGAAATAATGAAGGAAGGGGAGGAACTAGAAGGAAGGTGAGGTGGGGAAGCCTTCTGGCAGGGAGCTGAGACTGTGGCTGGAACTTGAAAGGAGCCAGGAGGAGAGAGAGCTTTCTAGACATGGGGGAGAGTCAGAGAAAATGCCCAGAGCTGAGACAGAAAGTCTTATTCAATGAAGGGCTGGGAGGCCGGTGGCACTGAGCTGAAGAGTGCAAGTGTGTGTGTGTGTGTGTGGGGGGGGGGGTGGTGGTGCTGGTGGTGTGTTAAGGTATAAGAAGACTGGGAAGGTAGAAGGAGTCTGTGTAAAGGGATCCTACAGAGAAGCAATGTCAAAGGAGGAGGTGAAGGAAGGATAAGAAATGCATAAGAAATGAAAAAGGGAAACAGTGCTGAAACTGAAGTCTGATGACCTGAACTCAAACCTTGTCTCTGCCACTAACTCCCTCTTTGGCCTTGGCCGAGTTACTTAACCTCCTGGGTCTCAGTTTCACATCAATGTCCCAGGGATCTTCTAGCAATAAATTTACAGTCAGCTGAGGTCAACCTTGAAATGTTCCTCTGAGGGCTTTACAGACAACAAATATATCTACTGAACTTTGCCAAAGCCATTCCTCAATACTTTGTCCATGACTTCATCCTCAAAGGGGGCCAAAAACATCCTCAGTCTTGATCTCCATGTGAATGTGAACTGGATGTAAGTGAGGCAGGGCTACACACATCTAAAAGGTTATGAACATACAATCCTCAAAAGAATCACAAACCACTGCCAACCATATAAAAGACATCATGAAGAACAAGAGAAACGCAAGCAGGCTAAGAGGACAAAAGACGGGAATCATCCACACTGTAGGACAACCTAAGGTCTTGTTGGTGGAGCCAGGATTCAGCACAACCATTCTGGAAAGCGATTTGAATTTATACAAATAAAGTGATTAAAATGCCCACATCCTTGGACCTCATGACCCAAGGTAGTCACTGACAATGTGCATCAAAATGTTTATAGCAGCACTTTCTGTGGAAGCAAAGAGCTTTCAACAAAGGAGATGACCACTGACTGGGAATGGAGAAACATACTGTGCACCATGAATGAGAATATTACTGTGCTGCATGAGTACGATGAGTTCCAGTGCATTCCCTCTGGTAGTGATTTCTTATTTATCCTGTACAGAGCCTGCTTTGTAGGCATGTGTCAGCTTGTTGTCTCCCTGATTAGATTTTACCCTCCTTGAGAGCAGCGACCACTTTTTTGTCTCTTTCTGTATCCCCAGTGCTTAATGCAATCCTGGCACACAGTAGGTGCTTAATAAGTATTGATTAATTTCTATTTTTCCTGTATGGAGCTTGTCTGTCTACATTTGTTTTCTGGTCTCCCCATTAGACTGTAAGCTCCTTGTCTTTTGCCTCTTTCTGTGTCTCCAGTGCTTAGTGCACACAGTGCCTAGAATACAAAAGAAGCTAAATAAATGTTTACTGACTGACTGAACTAAAGAGAAGCAGGAAAAGATTTATATGAACTGATGCAAAGTGCAACATGAAGCCGTGCAACAGAATGTACAATAACTGCGACAGTGTAAATGGAAAAAAATAATGGAGAATGAATGTGGCCAAATTTCAAAAAAGAAACTTGGCCTTAAGGAAAGGATATAAGAAAACACGTTTGCAGGGGTGGGGGGAGGGTGAAGGTGGGGGTGGTAAGGTGGGGTAGGGGGATCCACCAGAGTATACAATATAACCATCAGATTTTTTCTATGTACTGTTCGATTTTGCTCATTTCCCCCGTCTCTAGGGGAGGAGTGGGGCGAAGGAAGGCAAGAGGACATTTAGGCTGGGTAGAAACTAAAGTCCATTTTGTGGAACAAATAGGGAGGCCTGTTACACTGAAAACGTTATCCTGTAGGTTCAAGGGATAGATCACTGGGTGTCTAAGGTACAATCCTTGTACTGAACTGAATCAGGAATCTTTTATATCACCTTTCTCCAAGGAGAACAAGATGCTTGTTTGTCTGAGCTGGTTCACTTATTTTTAGAGAGGAATGGGCTATTCTCCCCATTTATAGATCAGGAAACTGAGGCACAAAGAAGTTAAAAAAATACATAACCCTTGGTCACAGGGGATGTCAAAAATTCTGGAGCAGAGACCATCCAGTCCAATTATTCCCTTTTTTTTAGATGAGGAAAACTGAGGCTCAGAGAGGAAGTATCCTTGTTCAAGGCTTCCCATGAGCTTCGCAGCAAAGGCAGGAGGCTTGTAGTGAGGGCTCTTTGCATAGTGGTACCACAAAATCTGAAGGCAGTAGTCAGAGATCATGCATTTGGAGCTGGGAGGGATCTTAAGAGGTCAGTCAGCCAATCAACATACATTTATTAAGCACCTGATACTGTGTTCTGACGACTGTCTGTCTGTGTTTGTCCTTCGTTGCCGAAGAAGGCCATGCCATCATGGAAATGATGACATGACTTGCACTTGACTTTGTTTTGAGTGAGGGAGAGCTGTGCAGGTCACCAGCCTCACTTTCTCTTCCTGAGTCATCTGGATCCAGTGACCAGATATTCATCAGGATGACCAGAGATGGCCTAGAATGCACTGGGAGACTTGCCCTATTCAGGTACTCACTCAGAGGGAGTTAATTCCCATTCAGTGAATAGGCCTCTTTAAGAATTAATCAGGGAATGGCCCCTTTAATGAGCAAAAGAAGAAAACAAGTAAATCAAGCTGGGTCCCCAAAAGAGCCATTAAGTGGAGTTTGGGCAGGGACCTAATGTACAGTGTATGGGCTTCAGAGTGTACTGGGTTTAAGGTTTTGGGAAAGGATGGAAGGGAGGAAGGAATGGAGGAAGGAAGGAAGAAGGAAGGAAGGAAGGAAGGGAGGGAGGGAGGGAGGGAGGAAGAAAGAAAATCTGACTTGTAAACCCCAAGTTAATTTGGTGTCCTCTGGCCATCCAAATTTATCTTCCTTTGGAGAGCACACACAGACAAAGTGAGGGAGGCCTGTCTTCAGGGAACCTGTCTTCTACTGGCTTCCCAGAAGCTACTGTCTTTGTAGAAAGAGGCAGACATGTGCTCCCGCTGACTTTTTGGCATCAGAGTGCCCAGCACAGCAAACCCTCGACAGATCACTGGGTTTAGACTTGGAAGGGATAGTAGCCATTAACCAGTCTAATTCCTATTAGATGGATGAGGAAGGTGAGCCCCTCATGGGGGTTAGGAGACACGTGGGACATCACCCAGTTGGTAATCTGACTCCAAATTTGAGGCATCATTCTATGGCTTAGCTTCCAGACCAAATGTAGCCCACCACTCTCATTTTATAGATGAGGAAACTGAAACTGAGAATATTGAAAGGACTTGTCCAAGGCCACTCAGGTGGGATTTGAACCCAGGCCCTCTGACTCCTGGTAGAGCACCTGGCCAAGTTTCGTTTCAGCGCCTCTTGGCTGCCACACTCCCCAAGGCAGGAGAGGGAGGGAAGGAGGGAGGGTGCCCAGCAGCCCTCACATCCCCCTTCCTCCCTCCCCTTCCTCTTGGCTCACTTGCCTCTTCGAGAAGCACACCCTGCTTCCAGGGAACAGCTGCTGAAATCCCACTTCCCAGACATCAAAAGCCTCACTGGGTTTTCACCAAACAAACATAATGCAGAACCCGGAGAAAGGTGTAAAATAAACAAACACTGTGAGCTGTACATTTTCTTTGAGCACTACAGCTGCATCGGAAGATAAACAACAAGTGAATGTCAGCAAACGTCAATACACAAGAAATTAACTTGACAAAAAGCTCGCCCGGCCCCCTCATGCCCCCTCCCTCCCCCTCCCCCCACGCACCATTCTGCAATTCTGGAGTTCCCATCTAATGATTTTAGTTTTCAATTAATTCCTTGACAGAATGCCAGGATGTCGCTTCTCCCCCCATGTCCCCAACACTGCTGCTGTCTGCATGCGGAGGAAGGCGGGCGGAGGAAGGAATTGGGGAGGGGGGGCCACGACAGGGTGGAGGGCAGGTGGGAAAAGAGGTGGCTACGTGGGGAGAAGGACGGTGAGATTTCTCCGGATGCTCTTTCCTAAGGACAGAGAAGAACCAGTGGGAGTGGGGGGAATCTGGAGAAGGGACCCAGGGAGTGACTGGCAGGGGTCCCACTCATGCTTCCCCTGTCAGAGACAGGCCCTCTAAGGAACAAGGAGGGGTAGGATGGGGCAGTGGGTAGAGCGCTGAGCCTGAAGCCCAAAAGACCCCACGAGCAAGAGCTGGGAGGGACCTCCGAGGCTGTCTAGTGCAGTCCCCTCATTTTATAGAGAACAGAACTGAGGTTCAAAAGAGAAGGGATTGTTTCACCTGACCAACTCTCTGTCTCTCACACTCAAAGACACACTCTCTCCTTGTCTCTGGCCCTCTCCTCCTCTCTCTCTCCCTTTCCCCTCCCCCTCCTTCCCTGTCCTCACACACACATACACAGAGGCACATCCAGGATCTGTCTGAACCCAGGTCAGAACTTCAAGGCCAGTGCTCTTTTCCCTTGGCCACACTGACCTTCGTTTTTGTGTAAGAGCTCCAGCCCAGCTCAAAGATGACAAGGAATGCTTCCTTCCAATGACGTAGAGACAGGGCTGAGATTGAATCCCCCTGGGTACCTTCCTCTTGGGTTTTCTCTTTCCTTGTCTTTGAAACTGTTAGGAGTCCTTTGTGATGTGGAGAGCTTATCATTGTTCTGGGTCTCTGCATTTGTCAGTGGGTCCAGATGTCATATTGGCATGCAAGTTTTAACCCCCTCTGGCTCTGGGACTTCTGTGTTGAGGCCACTTGTCCAATCCTGTGACTGTCCTGCCTAGGCCGCAGTTTCAGGCAGGCCCCAGGATGTAATCCTGGCAGCCTATCCAAGAAGCCAGGTTAGCTTCCAACCTCCCCACCGGTTCTGGAAGCACAATGAAATCCACTCTGCCATTGGTCATGGATGGCTTGTGTTAATCTACTCCCCTATGGCCCACTCATCATTGCAGTGACTTGTACCTTACAACACTTGTCACCTTCACTCCCAATGAATAGTAATGACAATGAGGATGAAGACAACCAGCGTTTATAGAGTGTGCAAAGCACTTAACAGGTTACCTCATTTGGCTGCCAAAAAAAAAAAACCTAGGGTAGTGGTGCGATGTTTATCCCCATTTTATAGACTGGAAAACTGAGGCTGAGAAGCTAAGTGCCTTGGGCTTGGCCAAGCCGCTAGGGAGTGTCTGAGGCAGGATTCAACTCAGGTGTCTCTGATTCTGAAGCCTGTGCTTCTGTGTTTGCATCCCTAGTGCTTAGTACAGAGAAAGCACTGCTTAAAAAAAAATCAGATCTGTCTAGTAACAAGGCTTGGTTACATGGCAGGTTATGAAAGCCTTTCCTCAGACCTACCCTAGAAGTAGTATAAGCATTATTACTAGCCCCACATTTTAGATGAGGTAACTGAGGCAAACTAAGGTTTAGTGATGTTTCCAAAGACTTGGAGCTAGTGCCTGAGGATTCGAACTCCAGCCTCGCAGACTCCACAGTCTTTACCTTGAGCTCCTAGCCTGCAGGTCCTGGGGCTGGGATTTTGAAGAGAATCCCCCAGTTCCAGAAACTGCTTCGCCTCTTGCTCTGCTGAGAACAGAGCAAGGTGTAATTTTGGCTTGAGTTTTCGATGCCAGTGGAAAGACCATTGGCTTTGAAGGAAGAGGATTTGGGTTCAGATCCTACCTCTGACCTTTCTGATCTATGTAACTGCACAAATCATTTAATCTCTGCCCTTCAGGGAGGTTCCATTTCCTCAGATGTAAAATGAAGGCTTCAGACTGGACTGCTGAGCGACGATCCTGCAATGCTGTTTACACCCAGCTTTAGACACACCTTCTCTCTTCATGCTCACAACAAACCTGTTATGTCAGTAATATTATTACAGTCATGTTACAGATGGGGAAATTAAGGCTCAAGATCACACGGCCGGTAAGTGTCAGAGACAGAATTTGAACTCAGGTTCTCTGACTCCAGGGCCAGGGAAACACAAATTGAGCGTTATGATGGGAGGTGGGGGTAGAGGTGCCTAGAGGTGGAAGTGACACGGATGTGTGAAGGAAAAAATGCAACGTCCACAAGGGAACCCCTGCCAAAGCAAAGAGTGGGGGAGTTGGGGCATCTCAGTGAAAAAAACCCAGCAAGTGGAGATATTAACGTACCTTCAATGTCCCTTACTGTCTAAAACAAAGCTCCCAAAACTTGATTTGATTTGGAGGTGCAAACCACCCAGAAAAATTGTGGTTGCATGTGCACATGTGTGTTCACACATGTATGTGTGCGCGTGTGCTTGTGTGTCCCCACTGGTGCTGGAGGAGGCAGTGTTTTGCTAGCCTGTCTCAGTCGGAGAGAAAACAGTTTCTCCCTAAGCCTGCTCTCCCGCCCACAGGGAAGTTTTACTCTCCCCTCTCTTTCCTCCTCACCAGGCCCCTGAGGCTTCCTCCAATCCCAACTCATTCCCTTCCATCCTAAGTCAGTCTGAAATTCTCCGTCTGCCACTTTAATTCTTTGATCGATGGGGAAGAGTAGGAAAAATGGCCCCGCGCAGCTGGCTTCCCACGTTACCCCTAGCAGGGGATTGCTGGCCCTGCCGGTGATGGCTGAGTGAAATGTTTGTGGAGCGCAGAGAACACAAGTCAATAGTAATTTAGCGGGATTGGGAGCAAGTACCTTCCCTGCACGGACAGAAACTCCCGGGAGAGAGGGAGAGTGTGCAGGATATTACTGAATCACACGGAAATATTTCCAAACACTACTCAATGAGGCCGAGGGGCAGGGGGATGGGAAGGGACAAAGAACAGGGTGGGGGTGTGTGTGTGTGTGGATGGGATGGAGACAGAGAGATTTCAAGAATGACACCCGGGCATGCTCGCCTCTCAGGCACCTGTCGTGAACACTGGCCACCTCTGCGGGGAAGAAGGCTGCCTCTCTGACTGTGGCTCTTCCCCCACTCTCCCCACCCCGGCTACTGCCCATCTGTACCCTTTCTAGGGGCTGATGTGACCTAAGCAAGCCCGGCTTCTTGATTTTTCTTTCCCCAGTTCTGCCTTTGCCAACTATGCTGGCGACGGGATTGTAATGTGGCTGTGGAGGAGTCTACGCATCCGACCCAGAGCGTCTCCCTCTTCCAGCAACCCCCACCAAGTATGGGGAAGACACACTTCTGAGCAGGGGAAGACATACATCCCCATACCTCCCATGTTCCAGTGGATCAGTGATAGGTCAGTGTGGGCATTCATGCCCTCCCTCAGCCATGCCCTCTCTTCACATTCACCACGGGGGTGCTGCTCAGTGTGCTGAGTGGGGTATGTGGAGCGCTCATCCCTGGCTGACTCACCTATCTTTTTGGCTCATACATTCTCACTCACAGCCTCCACACTGAGCATCTGTGATCCTCAACCTTTTTCACTGTGTTCTATGACTCAAGGACAGATAGCAATACCAGTGATAAAAATCAGGGCCCTTGGTTTGAATGTAGGAAACATTTTCAATTGGTATCCTAGTTCCTTTCTGCCCCTCTTCACCCCATGGCCCCCTCACCTTGGCTCCTGGAGTCCCTGTAGCGCAAGGCTAAGGTCGACCCTAAGGGAACATGAAAGACAGGTGCCAGGGAGTGGGGGAGGGGAAGAGAGTCTTCAGATCCTCAAAAGAGTCCAACCAAAGACATATTTTAAATTCTGAGACCTACTTGCTTGGCAATTATTTTCAAATCCAAGGATGGTATTCTTATGATCAGGACTAAGAAAAGATCTATTGGAAGTGTGTGCGTGAGCATGTGTGCATATGTGTGGAATGTGTGTATGTGTGGGGTGCATGTATGCATGTGTGTGGAGTGTATGTGTGGGTGCATGTATGCATGTGTGTGGAGTGTGTGTGCGTGTGTGTGGGGAGAGGTAGAGGAAAGGCATAGAAGAGTGGGATACCCTAGTGGAGTATGCTTTGAGAACCATAGATCAGGAGCTGGATGGAACCTAAGAAACTGTGGAGACCAGGGATTCTTAGCCTGGGTTCTTGTTTTCAATATAAGTGCTTTCTTTCATAATCTTCTGTAATTTATTTCATGCACTTAAAAATATGATTCTAAGAAGGGGTCCATGGCTTCCATCAGACTGACTGCCCAAGGGGGTCAGGATGGACACACAAAAGGCAAGGAAACTGTGACTTAGTCTAATACCCCCACTTTACAGAGGAGGGTGTTGAGGCCCAGAGAGGCTAAGTGACTCACTTAACTGCAAGAGCCACTCAGAACTGAGAGTCTCTACTGTTGCCCCTCAGGAGGTCAACAGAGGTATGCCAGGCATTGTGCTAAATGCTGAGGATACAAAGAAAGGCAAAAGACAAGTCCTGCTCTCAGGGAGCCCACAGCCTACTGGGGAGACAAGACACAAATGATTACAGATAAACCAGATACAGACAGATACAAACCAGACAATGCAAGCCAGCATTAAAGGGAGCGGGAGAAGTTTCTCACAGAAAGTGGGATTTTAGCAGGAACTTGAAGGAAGCCAGGGAAGCCAGGAGGCAAAGAAGAGGGAGAACCTCCCAGGTCTGGTGGCTGCAAGTGAAAATGCCCAGTCAGGAAGGACGGCAGGGAAGCTAGTGTCACTGGAACACAGAGTATGTAGGAATGATAGGGTGTCAGCTATAAGAAGACAGGAAGGGCATGTGAGTGGGGGGTATTGAATGCCAGAGAATTTTAGTTTAGATTTTAGAGGTAATAGGGAGCCACTGGAAGTTACTGGGGGGGTGGGGTGGGGGGTAACCTGGTCAAATCTGCTCTTTAATAGGTTTTCCCTCTTTGTATCAGCAGTGCCCTCTAATAGGGCCTGGTACAGGGTAAGTCTTTATCAAATGCCTGCTGAACTGACTGGGGAGGAAGTATGGAGCAGTGGATAGGGTGCAGGAGTTCACAACAGCCAAATCACTCACTCAAGTCCTCTCAGTCTCAGTTTCCTCATCTGTGAAAGGAGCGGGATGGCTTTGATGGGCTCTAAGATCCCTTCTTGGTCTCAATATAGGACTCCCTGGTTCTAGAAATTGAACGGCCTTCAGAAATCCTGGTCCAAGTTGGCTCTGGATGAGAAACCAACTGGATCCAACTCTTGGCCTCGCCTGTGAGTCACTTATCATGCAAGTCTCGTTGAAGCACTCAGCTCAGGAGGTAAAAGGTAAGTATAATAACTGTCTACCCTGGCTCGAATGAGAAAACTCCAAGCTGTGGAGTTCTGCTCGTGGCCAAATAAAACCTATTTGCTCAGGCCTTCGTGGCTGGGGAGAGCAGCAAAACAGAGGATTCTGACATTGGATTGCTTCTGCCCCATTATATTCTCCGGGCTGCACTTGCAGGAATCGGGGCCTGCCAAGGCCCTGAAAGCTTCTGGCTGCCATGACCCTGCTGGTCTGTAACATGCTCGGAAGAAAGGGACACAGCCAGGGCCGGGCTCTGCACTTTCTTTCTTTTCTTTTTTGTAGTCTCTCAGCTCACCCTCCTGCCCATGGGCACAGACAGAGTTCCTTCCTCACATGGGGCACCATGGCTTATTTGAGCAATCTTGTTCTTCTGGGGGCGGGGGGGCAGGCAGAGAAAAAGGAAGGGAGGAAGAGGAAGAAGGCTGACCTGAAGCAAGGGCTTACTTCACACTGATCTGGATTATTATTAATAACAGCTAACACTTCTATAGCACTTTTTATGTTCCAGGCACTGTCTAAGACGTTCTCATTTGAGCCTCACAACTTCCCTGGGAGGTAGATGCCATCATTATCCTCACTTTACAGATGAGGAAACTGAGGCAAACAAATGAAACAACTAGTGTCTGAAGCTGGATTTGAACTCATGTCTTCCTGACTCCAGGCTCACTGTGTCACATAGCTAGAAGGGAACCAGTTTCCCCTTATTAGGAAAATGAGGCCCTCAGAGGAATGAATAGAGTAGTGGTATGGGACTTCTTCAGGAAGTAGAGGTAGGACTTGAACCCAGGTCAGCTGTGTTCTTTCTACAACACCACACGACTCTCTTTTACCTTCAGGTTAGTGTCTCACTGCCCTTCTTGGAAAGGCACTTCTTGGAGCAACTTTTAGATGACTGTTAAGCAGGCCTCCCCATGATGTTGTTCAGAAACTTGTATGTTTAGCATGTTGGGGAGGATCACAGTCCTGCATTTCTTGGGATCCAGGAGAAGCTTATGTGATAGAAAAAAGAATCCGTTTCTGAGTGATGGGATGTGCACACAGAGTTCAGAGAGCTCTGGGAATCCCCCCAGTCTCCCAATTTTAATGTTAAAGGCTTGGCTCACCTACAGGAGGAGACCTTTTGGAAGTAGAATTAGAAGAATCAATCAATAAAACCCCACCGACTCACAGAATTGGAAGGGACCTTGAAGTCATCTCGTCAACTCTGCACACAGTAGACAGTGAAAAAATATTTGCCAAACAGAATTGAATCCAGTCCAACCTTCTACTCGGCCCAGGAAGACTGGACAAGTGGCCACCCAGTCTATGCCAGATCATTTTTGGGTGACATCATGGTGTAGTAGAAAGAAGCTGGATTGGTCGCCATGTGATGTCTGGGTTCAAATCCCAACCCTCCCCTCTATGTCCTGTGTGACTTTGTTCAAGTCATGTATCTCACTGGTTCTCATTTTTCTTTTCTGTAAAATGAAGGCCTCTGGGGTTCTAAATCTATGACCCTTGGACCCAAGAGTGGTGCAATGCTGGCCACAGTACCTCACCTTTCTGAGGCCCTGAGTAACAAAAATAACTGTAATCAAAAAAAAAAAAAAACCCAAAACAAACAAACAAAGAAAAAAACACCCAGAAAACCAAAACAAACCAAAAAAACGAGAGAGAGAACTGGCCTGGAGCAGCCAGCCACTGAAGTCCCTTCTGGCTCTGCATGTGGGAGTCATCACCTCAGAGGTAGGCCATCCACTCCCGGGAGCTCTGCCTGCCTCGACACCACCAATAAGTCCAATAAGCAGCTTTTAAGTGCCTACTGACTTCTGGGCACCAGGCTGTTGTCTCTGGTTCTTGGGTCTAGGAAGATTCCTTCCAATAAGTGCTTGGGGCTTCAGAGCAAAGAGCAAGGTGAATTCGGGACATAGGGTGTAGTGTGCGTGTGAGTAGTATGTGTGTGTGTGTGTGCGTGCGAGTGGTGTATGTATGTGTGCGTGGGTATGTGCATGGTATATGTGAGTGGTGTGTGTGTGAGTGGTGTATGCGCGTGCACTTGTGTATGGCATGTGTGTATATGGTATGTGTGAATGCCATGTGTGTGTGTGCGTGCACGTGCCTATGCATGGTGTGCGCCCCAATCATCAGAAACCAAGACTAGCCTCTCCATACAGCTGGGGGTCTGGTTTGCTGTTTGTCTCTGCTAATATGAAATCAGATTCAGCCTGGGCTGACTATGAGGAACAAGGGGACACTTTCACAGTACAGCCTAGCAAAGTAGGAGAAATGGCTCCTTTTGGATTCGGGGGAGGAGGCTAAGGGAGCTAGTAAGATAGCAAGGTAAGGAGGGGTTCCAAGGTGCCTGTGGGGAGGGGATGAACCTGGAGCTGGGAGTACTTCCTAGTCAGTGGGCAGTCAGCAGGCAGGGCGGGCTACCTGATGGCCTCCAAGGGCAGCTGAAACACCTTGGCCAGCCTGCCCTCTCCCAGGCCAAAGGGCAATGATGGTGCCCGTGCTTAGCCCACTGCCAGGACTTGCCACAGATTTCCATCATGCAAACAACTTAAAGCTCTTGCTTGGTGCTGGGGCTTTCTTGTGCTCTCCCTCCTCCCAGACCCCTGCAGCCCCTGAAGTTGGCTCCAAGGCCAGAATGCCACCAGAAAGCTCAGTGCTAGGTCCTAGCAAGTCATTAAAACTCTTTCCTTCTCATTCCTGAGCCAATATTCCACATGGGGCCGATTCTGCTTCCTTTGTCACAGTCTTATGGCCCCGGCTGGGATGAATCAAGATTTCTATTGGCTGGGGGATGTAGAAAGGCAAGCCAGGCCCAGAGTGACATGGGGTCTTGATCCGAGCACTGAGTTACTCGTTGGCAAAGTCTAATGGCTGACGGAGGGAGGGCGGGCACTGGGCACCGACTGCATCTGCCTTCACTATCTGCCAGGCTGGTGTCCCAGAGAACTCAGAACAATGGGGGAAGACAGAATCAAACAACAACAGGGGATTTAGGAGGCACCAGTAAATTTCTGACACGAGGGAAAGGACAGAAAAGGATGAGAACAATCTTTTGCTCAAAAGATCAAGACAGCAAGTAGACTGTCAAGTAAACACAAAGGCGTACACAGAATGATGCAACATCATTTCAGGAGGGGCTGTATACCCCACAAGTACGGGGTGGGGAGGGAGGCATCTCATCTTGCAAGAGATGGTCCCTGAGCTGTTCTTTGGAGGAAGCTGGGGATTCTAAGCTGTGGAAATGAAGAGTGCATTCCAAGCACAGAGGACCAGCCTTTGGGGGAACTATACAAAAATAAAATCTCCCACTTTTTGGTATTTGCACATATGATCCTTGGTGGGACCACCTCCTGCACAAGGAGCGTAAGGTACGCAGCCCCTCTTGAAATGATTTTGCATCAATCTGTGTGTGCTTTGCTTTTACTTAATAGTATACATGCTGTCTGGATCCTTTGAGGAGAATTTATATTTTATTCCTTTAAGACCAAGACCTTTTTTGGCCCTTCTGATTTTGCCTCTATATCCACAGCACCTTAGGATCTGAATCTGTCTCTGCAGCAGCGAGTCAGCCCTCAAGAACCTCAGGCAGCGTGCAGGGACTCTGGGAAAGCCTGCTCTTCTCCCAATGTGAGGGGCTTCTCTTTCCCTGCCCAGTCATCCTGTCAAGCTAAGGTTGGAGATGCAAAATTTGGAGGAGGAAGCCACAGGTTCAAAGCCCACATCAGATACTTACTGGCTATGTGACTGTAAGCCTCCTTTTATTCTACGTGAACTGGGTTAATACTACGCACAGTACCTACCTCACCAGGCTCTACACAATCTCTTTTTAGCCTAAGAACAACATTGCATTCGTATAAATGAGCCAATGGGACACTGGGGACTGAGAACTACTCTCCAAATCAGGAAGGTCTGGGTTCACATCATGTTTTCATGGCTGTGAGGCTCGTGAAATCACGAGTCTAGTCCACCCCTACCCTCTCTGCCTCTGCAGCAGTCAGCATTACTGCCCTGTACATAGTTGGTGCATAATAAATGTTTGTTGACTTAAACCAAATTCCTCATCTTAGCAGGGCTTTGCTATAGGTACAGGGAGCCTGATGCCTCAGTCGTTAGGGAGGGAGTTGGACTGGAAAGTCTCTAAGGGGCATTTCAGATGAGGTAACTATGGCCTAGACATATGGAGTGATTGACCTGTCCCAGGTTAGCTAGGTTCTTAACTGGCAGATCCAAGACTCCAATTGAGGGACATTAACTCCAGGCCCCCAGCCTGGGACTCCCTGGGGTGTCCCATGCTCTTTTTCCTTGAGTGCAGCACGGTCTTTGCTCAGAGGATGGGGCAAAATGCTAGAGAAGGACAATGGGCAGTATTCCTCTCCAAATCTCTGATGGCCCAACCTCACCTTGCATCTCCGCCACCAGAAGCTGACCAGTTTCCTCTTCCTACCTCTTTTCCCTTCACACCCTGCACTACTCTGGATAGCCCAGGGCAATTTTTCCCCAGCAAGTCACTTTGGGCAAGGGCACGTGGAAGACTGGGGAATGATGGCTGGCAGGGCCTCATGGTGGATATGGAGGTGACACTGGCTTCCAGAAGGTTTTCCCAACATAGCATGAACTTGGATAGATCATTTCTTTCAGGATGGCCAGACTGAGTAGGGGGCCAGGGACTGACTGTGATTTATTTGGGATGATCAATTTTTCTGCTAATTCAAATCTTGAAGACTGTTTTCTCGAGAGTTGGGTTGCCTCCCTAGGCTTACTCCAAGTCCAGGGCCCTCTTGCCTACCTAAAGGTCTGAATAAAGGCCAGGGTAGGGTAGATATCTAGGCTACCTCAGACAAGAGAAATGGGTTCTGTTTACCATTTAGCCCTTAAAGCCCAGGCCTCTGTCTCTGAGCTCCTTGGAAGGCGTGGGTGGAGAACAGTCTTACAGAAATGCTCACCAAAGAGTTTTTCCTCAAGGTTTCGGCAACAATTCCATTTCTGCACTCGATTTATTGAAAGGCAATTCTCTCCAAATCCAGCCAGAACTGCTTAGATGGGACTTTTCTCAGCTGGTGTTGAGGGCCACCAAGAGAGGAAGTAGAAAGGGCCAATTGATCTTTAGTCCACACCTCTGCTCCAGGGACACTCCCTTACACAAATATTTGCCAGCGAGTGCATTTGAGTCTGTCAATGGCTGTCAATAAAAGGAAGGCACTCCTTCTGAGCTCCAGCATCTGTAGTGAGACCTGAGCTTTTGACCAGCAAGACCTCCATTAAATTTTAACTGTCTCTTTTGTTCTAGATCTCTCAGGGATCGATGGTTTTCCGCAGAGCAGATGTGACCCACCCACTGATGTCATACTTCTGTCACAGGGCTTCCCAACATTGCTTAGCATTTGAGTGTGGAACCACAACCACAACAGCTTCTACACAGTAACATAACTCTTCAGAGCCACCCTGCTGAGGTGGATAATGAAAACACCATGATCCCCATTTTAAATATGAGGAAACTGAGGCTCAGAGAAATCCCGAAGTCAAAGTCATGAGACTGGTGAGTGCTTGAGACGGGATTCGAATACAGTCCTCCTGACTTCAAGTCCAGCTATCTGTCTCTGACACAGCACCTGACCACTCCAGTCATTTCATCACTGTGGGACAATCTCTGCTCCGGCTGCCCCCCCCACCCCCCCCCGTCCCGCCCTTTTCTGGCACCAATACAGACCAGACCCAGGTAAACAGCATGAGACGAGGGCAGAGGCCCCTCTGTGCTGTCTGTGTGTGTGGACAGAAGTTTCCTGAAGGAAGGAATGTTTTCCCCCTGTCATTGATGTCACTGTTGTCACTGTTGTCATTGTTGCTGCCACCACCACCACCACCACCAACATCTAAGCTAACATTTACACAGCGCTACATGCCAGGCACGGTGCCAAGCACTTCTACAATTATTATCTCATTTGATCCTTGTAAGAACCCTGGGAAGTAAGTGCTATTTCATCCCCCTATACAGGCAAAGAGAAGTTAAGAGACTTGTCCAGGGTCA
This sequence comes from Bettongia penicillata ogilbyi, assembly GCA_023548195.1. NCBI lineage: Eukaryota > Metazoa > Chordata > Mammalia > Diprotodontia > Potoroidae > Bettongia > Bettongia penicillata. The sequence continues at coordinate 1,344,342 of JAJHZJ010000440.1, forward strand.
CACAGCTAGTAAATGTCTGAGCCAGGATTTGAACTCAGATCTGCCGCATAAAGACATCTTCTGTCCCTAGGATGTTTTGTGGTCCACAAAGCAGACAGGTCCCCACTAAAATCGTGTGAGAGACAGGCCGGATCAGTACTGTGATCCCTATTTCAGAGAAGTAATCAAATTATCCAAGTCAGAAGACCAGAGGCAGAGCCAGATCTAGATAATTTAATGGGCCTATTGTATGGCTCAGTCTATGGTCCTGGCAGCAACAAGGACAACTTTAAAATCACCCAGGTCAGTACCAAGGCCAGCTCTCACATTCACTCAGGGCAGTGCACTGCACTCTCTCTCTCTCCCTCCCTCCCTCCCTCCTTCCCTCTCTCTCTCTCTCTCTCTCTCTCTCTCTCTCTCTCTCTCTCACAGTCTTCTTCACCTCTGGGAGGCTCTCAGTGTTGAGAAATTATTTTCTCTTGACCCACATCAGCCTCTCAAGGGTATGAGCAGAAGATGGGCCACAATCCAGAGGGAGAAGGTAAGTCACCAGCACAGGAGGGCCGCCAATGGCTTACCGTGAAAATGCTGAGCTGTCTTTCGTCTCAAAGCTTGGACTGTCTCTTCAGTGTCTGCCCACTCTAGGACTAGTCTTCTGCCATACAAATGGGTGCTGTGGCACAAGGCATTGAAAGCTCTCTGTAAAAGGGAGGAGAAAACTCTGTGTTAGGTCAAAAGCATCATCTGTCCACATACTCTCCCCCGCTTCCCACCCTGCTTCAACCTCCATTCAATGCCTCAGAAAGCTCTGCAAAGTGCCCACCATGAGTTCCTGCTCTCATGACATCAGATCTCCAAGGAGAGTTCGGGGAACAGTTGGGCATATCTATTTAATTAGCTGCTTATGTTCCTACAGAGAGAACTGCAAGTGACTGATTGACCAGTCAATATATCCACAGTCCAGGACTGTAATTGGTGCCTGCTTGAAAGCAATCACCTTATTTTCCATGTTAAAATCCCAGCCATGGAGGGTGACCCCATTAGCTCAGCTCTTCTTCTGCTGAGGAAGGGGCACCTCGGCTGTATTGGGCAACTGGAGACGGTTGGCTGCAGGATACAGCGTGGCCTGTACTTAGATTTCCCTCTAACATCGATATTGCCATTTTTAGCAAGCATTTTCCTTTTACGGGGCTCAAAGCATATCTTATCTGAAAAAGTCCACAGCAAATGGAGAGTGAATTGAGGCTACTGTCTCCCATTTTTCATATGGGAAAATGAGGGAGAGAGTTGCAAAAAGACCTGTTCAAGGACTGTCCTCTGACTTTCCTTAGGATCACAGAACTAGAGATGGAAGGGACCATTTGTTCTAACTCAATCACTTTGTAAAAAAAGAAACCCAAGGACTAAGAAGCTCAAGCAGGCCAAGGTCACACAAGAAAGAGAGAGTCAGAGGTGGGGTGGAGCCAAGATGGCAGACTCTCTTGAGTTCTCCCCCAAACCTCTCCCAATACCTACAAAAAAATGACTCTAAACAAACTCCAGAGCAGCAGAACCCACAAAAAGACAGAGCAAAACAAGCTTCCAGACCAAGACAACCTGGATGGTTGACAGGAAATATCTGCTGTGAAGGCTGAGGGAGGAACACAGTCCAACATGGGCTAAACTGGCACGGAATGGGCCCCAGGGGACTGAATCACTGGCAGGTGAGGTGGTTACCAAACTTCTCAACCCAGAAATACCAAAGACAATTTACAAGGTCAGTGGGAAAGGTCTATCGGACCTGGGTGAGAGAGGAGTACAGACCAGCCCTGGGGCAGTGGTGGTGGCAGTGGCAGTGGTTGCTTCCAGAGCTCTCAGTCCACAGATGGTAAAGGGATTGAATAAATGATTAGAAGACTACAGGGATCTCTTTACTGGCACTGAGGCAAGATTCTGTTGCTTTGCCCATATTTGGATCTGGGTTGCAGTCCTGGGGTAAGAAGGAGTAACTGGCATAGTAGAGCTTATGGCAGCAGTGGAGAGTCTCTGGCAAGAGAAATGAGAGTTGTGCAAGAAAATCATGAAAAATGAGTCAACAGCTTGCTAAAAGATACCCCAAAAATGCTGAAGAAAATAACACCTTAAACAATAGATTAACCCAAACAGCAAAAGAGGTCTAAAAAGGCAATAAGGAGAAGAATGCCTTATAAAGCAGAATCAGCCAAATGGAAAAAGAGGTCCAAAAGCTCACTGAAGAAATAAATTCTTTAAAAACGAGAATGGAGCAAATGGGAGCTGTTGACTCTACGAGAAATAAAGAAATTATAAAACAAAACCAAAAGAATGAATAAATAGAAGTCAATGTAAAATATCTCACTAGAAAAACAACTGACCTGGAAAACAGATCTAGGAGAGATAATTAAAAGATTGATGGACTTCCTGAAAGCCATGACCAAAAAAAAAAAAAGGCCTAGGTATCATCTTTCAAGAAACTATAAAGGAAAGCTGCCCTGATATTCTAGAACCAGAGGGTAAAACAGACATTGAAAGAATCCACTGATCACCTCCTGAAAGAGATCCCAAAAGGAAAACTCTCAGGAATATTATAGCCAAATTCCAGAGTTCCCAGTTTAAGGAGAAAATATTGCAAGCAGCCAGAAAGAAACTATCCATGTATTATGAAAACACAATCAGGTTAACACAATATCTAGCAGCTTCTACTTTAAGGAATTGGAGAGTTTGGAATATGATATTCTGGAGGTCAAAGGAGATAGGATTAAAACCAAGGATCACTTACCCAGCAAAACTGAATGTAATAAATGAGGGGGAAAAATTACTATTCAATGACACAGAGGAATTTAATGCATTCTTGAGAAGCTAGAGTTAAATAGAAAAATTGACTTTCAATACAAGCCTCAAGAGAAGCATGAAGAGGTAAACAGCAAAGAGAAATCATAAGGGACTTATTAAAGTTGAACTGTTTACATTCCCAAATGGAAAGATGATATTTGTAACTCATGAGACTTTTCTCAGTATTAGGGCAGTTGGAGGGAATACACACACACACACACACACACACACACACACACTTAGAGGGCACAGCATGAGTTGAATATGAAGGGATATGTATATGTAAAAAATAAAATTAAGGGTTGAGAGAGAGGAATGTACTGTGAGAAAGAAGGGGAGAAGCAGAATGGGGTAAATTATCTCACATAAAAGAGACAAGAAAAAGTTTTATCAATGGAAGGGAAGGGGGAGGTGAGAGAGAATGAGTGAACCTTACTCTCATCAGATTTGGCTTCAGGAGGGAATAATATACACAGTCAATTGGGTATGGAAATCTATCTTACTCTACTACAAGAAAGTAGGGGGGTAGGGGCTAAAAGAAGGGGGTGGTAATAGAAGGGAAGGTAGATTGGGGGAGAGGGTAATTAGGAGCAAACACTTTTGAGGAGGGACAGGGTCAAAGGAGACAGCAGAATACATGGGGAAGTGGCATAGGATGGAGGGAAATATAGTCTTTCACATGGCTATTATGGAAGTGTTTTGCATGACTACACATGTATAACCTATATCTAATTGCTTGCCCTCTCAATGAGGGTGGGAAGGTAGGAAGGGAGAGAATTTGGAACTGAAAGTTTTAAAAAATGAATGTTAAAAATTGTTTTTGCATGCTACTGGGAAATAAGATACACAGGCAATGGGGTATAGAAATCTAGCTTACCCTACAGGAAAGAAGGGGAAAGTGGTAAGAGAAGGGAGGGAAAGAGTGTGACAGAAGGGAGGGCAGATTTGAGGAAGGGGTAATTAGAATGCATATCATCATGGGGTATAGGGAGGGGATAGATGGGGAGAAAATCTGGAACTCAAAATCTTGTGGAAGTGAATGTGGAAAAATAAAATAAATTGAAAAAAAAAAAGTTGGAGGCAGTAATGCAATGGAAAATCCATGCTCTCTAACCACTCTACTGTAGGCAGCCCAACTCCTAAGCCTCATATTTGTAAGGCAATCAATTTTGGCAACACAGTGATAGAAGTGAAGAGACAGGCCCAGACAGTTAAATCCTGTTGGAGGCACAAAGCATGCAGGGAATTATGGATTATGTACATAATAATTTGAGGAAGAGACAGAGTCAAGTTCCTGAATACCCAGTTTTTGTCATACTGACTTTTCTCAATAAATAGATACTAGTAACACAATAACTACCATGTAGGAAGACCATGATTATTATACCTTTTGGGTGTTGAGAAGGGTTCCTTATAGTACTCACCAAGCCATGGCCATCACAGCCTTACCTAGGTGATCCAAGGTGAGTAATGGCCATGAAAAATTTAGGGAAAGGGTTCACATGGCCCACTTAAAAGAAGGAAGGTGGACTATAAGAAACTGAGATGGCACTCAGGACGTAAAATAAGAAATACCCAATAAGCAGGAAGGAAAAATGCTGAGCTAGCTTAAGGTATGAGCACTGGCAATTAGGGGACAGTACATTCATCAACCCTCTATCTAGTGCAGGTAGCCACTAGTTAGTAGGGAAACAGGCATTGAGGAGAAAAAAAGACTTCTTCTAGGTTATAAAGTGAGAAGGAAGTAGAACTAGGAGATAAGATCACAGATCAAGGACCTAAGAGGTCACTTAGTCTAACCTTATTTTAAAGATGAGGAAAGAGAGACTGATAGAAAGTAAATGACTTGCCAAAGGTCCCATATAACTGCAGCAACTTGTATAGAGATCCTCTCATTCCAAATCTTGAGTCCTTTCCATTAACACATATTGCCTTTAGCACAGGAGCTTTTGAAAGTCAGACTTCTCGGGACAGTACGGTATACTGATCTCTGTCAGTGAACGGAGCATCATGAACTAGCAACCAATGGATAGTATGAGTGGTGGTCGTATTAATGGTCATTTCAATAATGTTTGAAGGTTTACAAAGCAACCTGTATACAGTGAGCAGTACAACTATTACCACACCATTTTATAAATGAGGGAATTGAAGGGCAGGTAAAACATTGAGATAAACAGTGGGGGCAGTACCATCACAGCATACTATAGACCACCAGGACAGAAAGAGGAAATAGATGAGTAGTTCAGGAAACAGAATACAAATCAATTACAAAGGTATGATGCATTAGTGATGGGGATTGGAGGGGGAAGAACTTCAATGAGCCTAACATACACTGGAGGTTCTCTTTCTTCCAAAAGCAGAGAAGGTAATAATTTCCTGGTTGCTTTAATGATAATTTCATCCTTTAAAAAAATATGGGGGGACTCTATATTTTGTATTTGATTCTCCCCAAAAAGGAACAACTGGTTCTGGGGTAGAAAGCAAAAAAATTCTGAAGGGAAGCTACCACTTTATCTTAAGAGCTTGGAACAAAAGAGGACAGCACAGACTAGACTAACATGCTCCCTAGATTTGGAGAGAAAAGATTTGAAAGATTATGTAGAGTTTCTATGAATTAAAATTCTATAGGGGTAACCAGTCTAGGAAGGAAAGGAAACTTCTACGGATGAAACAGCAAAGAGAATAAGAAGCAGATAAAACGAGGTGAGGGTAGAAACGATTTGTCTGAAGAGAGGGTTGTGGACACACAGGGAACTCACCACTCAACTCAGATGGAAGCAAAGCCAGGAAACAGAAGATTAATCTAAAAGTATGCTATAAGTTTGTAAAAATAGTGTGAGAAATGGTAAATCCCAGAATGTGTAGAGATTGTGAAAGAAAGCCAAGTATTACAACAAATGTTTTTGCTTCTTTTTAGAGCTATAAATAGAAGGATCCCAGAAGTGATCTGGCTACTGCTTAGGGTTGGTAAGAAGATATAACTGATCACAGAGAAGGCAGAGCTTTTTTATTTGGTTAGTCCGTTCATGAGAAGGGGAAGGATCTTTCAGCTAGATAGGGAGAAATAAGGATCTAATAATCCACAGCTCAGAAAGGAGATAGCAAGAGGCTACTTAGGTGCCTGAGATGCATTCAAGTTACTGAGATGAAATGCATCCCCCAATACTGGGGGGTGGGGGGAACTGAACTACTGGCAGATATAATTACTGAACCACTTTTGGGGATATTTTTAAAATCATGGAGAATAGGAAAGTCATGGCAGGGCTGGCAAATGAGGACAAATAATGTCCCAGTTTTCTAAAAAGGGGAGAGAATGAAATTCACAAATTAGAAGCCTGGTGAACCTGACTGATTTTTGGTGCAATTACAGAACTACTTATTAAAGGGAGGGTTAGCACCTACTATGTGCCAGGCAACGTGCTAATTGAGCCTCACAATAACTTTGTGAGGTAGGTACTGTTATAATCACCTGCCCAGATTTAAAACTCAGGTCTTGCTGACTCCAGGCTATATCCACTGGGCTACCCAGTAGGAGCTTAATAAATGCCTGTTGATAGACTGATAAAGTGACTTGTCCTGAGTCACACAGCTGATCAATGCAGGATATGGGACTGGAGCCAAGGTCTCTCCTTTTCTGACTCAGCATTCAGGGATCTTTCCACCACCCCATAGTGCTTCCTGGGAGAAGCCTGGGAGGAAAGAGGGAGAAGGTGCCAGGCAGGCCTACTCCTTTTAAAAACTAATCAGATAGCTGTGTGGAAGCAACACTTTCTTCCTTGTGCATTTGTAGAAGGGCCAGGTGCAGCAAACTTTTTTTTTTTTTTTTTAAATTTTAAAAACTCTTCTGGCTGCCAGCAGAGCCTTCACATTTTTTCCAGGCGGACATAAAAATGCATCTGGACTTGAAACTGAAATGGCCCATTCAGAGCTTTAAAACACACTCGCTCTCAGCTGTCACGGCGGGATGGCTTGATCGAGGGAGTTTGGGTTTCAAGATGGGGAAGAGAAATTGATCAGTAGCCTGGTGTTGCTGGCTCCCTATTATCCTGGGGACCCCGAAGGAGCTTCAATTCCATATATGAGGGGGATGGGAAAGCCAAGAGGCAACACATCCTCAAGGACACTAAGTCGTTTCTTGCGGAGTGGGCACAAGGGCTCTCAGGGGATCCCATTTTCCTCCATGAGCTCCCTGCCTTGAACCCGACTGACTCAGGGCCACATGTACAGGGTCTTTTCTCTTCTTCAAAAACAACCTGAACACATTACTTCCTATGCATTTCGGCCTCATTTTCAGGAGCCTCTTCCCTGCCCCCCACTCAATCCCCTGTTTTGATGTGGCTTGTATTGTTAGGGACTGGGTTTTTTCTGTTGAATGAGTGGTGAGAAAAAGCAAATTTAGCCTTGATGCTGGGAAAACCTTCCTAACGACAAGAGAGAGCTATTCTAAGTACAGCACCAAGCCAGACTGTATGCCCTGGGAAGCAGTGGCTTATCCCTCACTAGAGGTCTCCAGGCATGGAGACTGGTGGGTGCTCAGCAGTCAGAAAGGTAGCAGTGGGACTGTGGGTTGGATGAGATGATTGCTGAGGTATCTTCCTGCTCTCAAATTTGGTGATTTCATGGTTCAGCATGGAGAATTACCCATGAGGATGGTGACAAGTACTTGAACAGAAAGACGTACTGGCTTTCATATTCTTGATAACCCTGGCACCTCAGTGTCTAGATGGGAAAGGACTTCAGAGTGCATCTCGTCCAAGCTCCCAATCTGACTTATAGTGGAAGGAACTGAGACCCAGGCAGGTGAAGAGACTTGTCTGAGGAAGTCGGACGTAGAACCAGGACTGAACCATGGCCGGACATTCCAAACCCAATGCTAGACTTGAGCTCCCTGAGAGGAGGGGCGGTTTTTACAACCTGTTTTTGTATGTCCAGGGCAGGGCTTAGCACGACGTCTTGGACGTAGCAGGTGCTTAAAACAGCCAGCTGACTGACTGATGGGACCCTGAGGTTTGCAAACAGGAAGGGTTAGGGGCTCCAAACTTCGAGGGCACTAGACATAAGTAAGCCATTTCAAGGAGTTCCAGGTGTGCAGGTTTACTAGGGGAAAGAACACACAGGAAAGACTCAGGTTCAAGTCTCAGTTGATGCTTAACAGCCATACCTTCACTTGATGCATAAATGGAGATAACAGTCCACCATTCTATGGCCCTCAAAGGGCACCTGTTTGAGGCCCCTTCCGATTCCCCCAGTTGTCAGGGCTCTCTACCTCCCCACTCCAACACTATGTGATAAATATTTTGTATTTTCTCATGTTTCACTCTGAAAGTAACAAGTGCTAAGAAAGGACTAATGATCCAAGATGGGTGGGTGTGAAATATGGTGGTGTAAAGGACCTGGGTTTAAGCCATGGCTTTTGTGACCCTTGCTAACCCCTCTGGGTAGGCCTCAGTTTCTTCAACTGTAAAATGTGGGTGGGGGTTAGACAAAAATGCTCCCTGAGGTCAATGGCAGCTCCAGATCTGAGATTCTAGCATGCCTTCAACCTCTAAAAGTCTCAGGAATGGAAGAGGGGGCAGCTCTGGCTCAAGGTAGAGGAAGACCCATACATTTTAGATTTCTGTGCCCTAGCACTGGCCCACATGCAACAATATGAGAACATCTTTGTCTCTTACTTGTAATCATAAGCATTACAATTAACTCTGATAAAGAGTATTACGGTTTGCCAAGCACTTCAAAATGTAACTGCAGTCTAGGTGGTACAGTGGATACAGTGATGGATCTGGAATTGGGAAGACTCATCTTTGAGAGTTCAAATCTGTCCTCAGAGACTTCCTAGCTGTGTGAGCCTGGTAAGTCACTACACCCTGTTTGCCTCACTTAGCTCATCTGTAAAAGGAACTGAAGAAGGAAATGGCAAACCATCCTGGTATCTCTGCTAAGAAAACCCCAAATAGGGTCATGGAAAGTCAGACACAACTGAAACCACTCAACAACATGTTCTCTTATTTGGGAACTTCTAGTGTGAAAACCCCCGCCACTGGTGCAGGTCAGTCACTATTCTTCAACTTGAGAGTCTCAGAGAGTTGTGTGGAAGCATGAAGAGTTTAAATAACCTGCCCACAATCACACAGCTGTTATATGTTAGAGGAAGGACTCCAGGATCGGCCCTCTATCCTAGTATGTCCCAGTGCCTCAGGAGAAATGAGCCAGCCTATTCTCTGGATAAGTGCAAACCTACGGAATATAGAGCCTTGGGTCTAGCTCAGCCATAAGGGTTGGGTACTGCCCTTTGGGGAGAAAATAAGGCCCCAGATTCTAATAAATTATGCTGCATGAGGCCAGCCAGTTCATCTCTCCTATCTGGGTATCAGTATCTTTATCTGTACATTGGGCAACTGGACTGGATGTCTTGAAGGTTCACCCTCCAACCCTAACATGCTCTGACAAAGTGCTGGCTTTTCTCCCTTAAAGCCCCTTAGTTTGACTGTGGGCCCTTGTCCGGTCTGGGGAGGCCTCCTGCCTTGACTCTGTGCAAAGGCATCGGGGATCTGATGGGCAATGTTCAGAAAGGCCAATCCCTGCCTCACCGACCCTCCTCATAGTTCTGACGGTCTCCTGCACCTGGATTTCAGCCTTCTTATTGTCCTGTTCTGATGAGCTCTTGGGATCAGCCCTTTCCCACGCTGGCTCTGGAATTCTACTTTGCCCTTTGGTTTTGGGGGAAGGGGATCTGGTAAAAAGTCACACTAGCCTGAGGCTGGAAAGTAACTGTCCCTCTGAGACCATTTCTCAAGTGGAGAGAAGGCAAAGGAGCCCTGCCAACCCAGCTATGACTCTGACCTTTGGTAGCTCTCCCTTGGGATTGGCCTCCCTTGCCTAGAAACAAATGCCATTTGAGGCCTTGGGCAAGACATGAGCCCAAGAGCTGGGCATCCTGCTTTAAAGAGCCTGCATAGATCATAGGATCTCAGACAGGGCTGGAAGGGGCCTTAAGAGACCACCTAGTCCACAATCCCTCACCCCTGTTTTACTGATGCCTTTCATGTAACAAGAACCTCTAGGTAGGACGTCCCAGGGGAAGAAAACCTTCTGCACACAAATCCCAAGAAATCCAATGATATCTTTTTCTTCTTCTGCCTTACCCCAAAGAGGAGAAAGCTGGGCACAGGGGATGGAACACTGGGGCTTTGTTGCCAATAACTGGTTGTGTGATGCTACACCTCCCTGGTCTTCATTTCAAAAGAAGGGATTCAGTAGAGATGCTTTCTAAGGTCTCTTGCAGCTCCCACGTTCTAGAATTTGGAGATGACTATGAGGGAAGGTGGGAAAGCTTGGCTGCTGTGTTTCCTCCTCCTAATTTCCATCTGCCTGCCTGGAGTACTGTTATAGGCTGTCTCCTGCCAGGAGCACCATTATGTGCCACCTCCTTGGTAGAAGCATGGGTCATCTACCCTTCTTCTCCCTTTTTATGTCTATTCAACCCTCCTGGAGTTTACGCCTTGGTCATCTTTCTGACATTCCACTCTCCTTTTCACCTCTAACAGCTGATCTGCTGCCGAGTCCTGAGGATCCCATCTCTCTCACCCCAATTCTATTAACTTCTCTACCACCTCCTAAACTACTGAGATAAGAGCTCTTCAAATAGGCTCTCTGGCTTTTCCTTTCCTCCCCTTCCACCCATCTTTCCAAGCTGCCAAAATAATCTTTCTTATGTGGGGATTAGATCACGTCACTCCAACTATCAAAAAAATCTAGAGAGTAAAGTAGGAACTCCTCTGCCTGGTATTCAAGGCCCACCATAATCTGGAACTCCTCTGCTCTGGAGGTGGTGCCATAGTGCACAGAGCCCTGGGTCTTGCGTTCAAATCCAGCCTAGGATACTCACTAGCTTTGTGATTGTGGGCAGATGACTTAATCCGTCTGCCTCAGTCTCCTAGTCTGTAAGATGGGGACAATAATAACGCCTACATGCCAGGGTTTTTTTGAGGATCAAAGCCCTTAACACAGTGTCTGGTACATGATAAGCACCATATAAATGCTGGCTGTTAACATCATTACTACTGCATTAATGCTGCCTGCCCCAGTTTCCTTCTCTATTAGAGGGAGATAAATAATAGTACCTACCTCTCAGAGTTGTTGTAAGGAGCAAATGAGGTATCTCATCAACAGTACTTGGCACACAGAAGGCACTTAATAAATGCTTTCTTCCTTTCTTTTTTCTAGGTATCTCATACCACTCACCTTCATGTTTTAGGCAAATTAGGTAACGTTCTGCTCTCCTATCCCTTTCCCCAGAAACTCCCACGCTTCTCTGTACCATTGCTGACTCTATCTCTTAGACTCTCTTTCCCTTCCTCTCTTTAATGGACAATAACAATACCACCTTCTCCAGAAAGCTTTCCCTGACCACTGCCTCCGATGAGCGGGTACTGGCTTTCCCTTCATACCTTGCGTGGGATTCTGGATCTCAATTTTGTGATGGCCTCATCATGTACTACTCTGCTCCTTTAGTTGTTTACCTATATAAGCTATGAAGGTAGGGTCTCTCCTCCAGCATCCTGTACATAGTCCAGTAGATGCTAAATAAATGCTGGATTGGACAGGAAAGCGACAGGCTGCTTGATGAGTGTCTGGGGCTCAGTTTGCACACGGGGAGTGGGGTGGGGGCCAGACAAGATGGCCTCCATCTAGCTGTAAGACAATAATCCTAAGAGTGACGATGATTAGGAGGTAGCTGGGGCTCCCACAAAACTGGTAAGCTCCCCGGAGGAAGTACTTCATTTCCTGCTGACCCCCTGCCTCCCCTCCAGGGATCCTCCAGGTGGCCCTTACTGTGGCCAGCCAAGAATCCCTGTGATGCAGGACCTGGCCAGACATCAGCCCTTTCAGATGGTGGATAGAGGTGCTTTGGCTCTTTTCTCTGAATGAGTCTGACTCCCAGCAAACCAAATCGGAGGCTAACCTCCCAGCAGGCTGCAGTCCCAACTATGGTGGATGCCTGGGAACTCTCCACGGCCAAAAGGCTGCAGGGGTCAGGACAGAGGTGAAGCTAAACCAGCCTGGACAAGTGGAGGAGCTTTTACTGAAGAGGGGGCTGGGGATGTGATGCTAAGGTCCTGTTTGCCTCGTTAATTCAGTGCCTTCTGTGTGCTGGGGCCCAATGCTAGCAACTAGAAATAAAAAGAAGAAAAAAAGAGAAACAGCCACAGCAGAAGCAAAACAGTTTCCGTCCACAAGAAGCATATTATATTCTACTGATGCTGTAGCAAGATGAAGATCTCTCTGAATGTACTCAGCACATCAAGCACTCATGTCACGGATGAAATTGGTTGAACCTGAGTCCCTTCATTTGACCAATGTGGAAACTAAGGCCCAGACAGAAAATATGGCTTGCCAAATGTCACAGAGCTACTGGCAGCACCAGGATCTGAACCCAGGTCCTCTGGGTCTACTGCTTTGGCCCAGTTCTTAGATCATGATACCAATATGGATGCTCTTTAGCTAGGCAGTTAAATGTCATTAATCACTGATTAATTAACCATCAATCAGTTTTTATTGAGCATTCCCTAGGTATAAGGCACAGTTCCAGGAACAGAGTAGGCTGTAAAGAGGCCTCCACTTGGGGAGACACAAGTGACACATGACAACTGACCATAAGTTGAGGATCTGGGATTTTTCTAGTGATGTTCGACGTGGATGATATCTCATCCATAGGAGGTGCAGAAGATCAGAGAGGGTTAGGTGATCTGCCATGATCTCTGAGGGGCAAATATGTCAGAAGTGGGATCTGAATCTGGGTTTTGTGACTCCATGTTCAACACCACTTACAAGTGCCTCTAGCAACACTGGGCAGCAAATGAAGAGAGGGTAACAGGGAGTTCTCAAGACCTGAAGAAGAAGGAGACACCACTTCTCACCCAACACCCTTCAGCATCCCATGGATGCTGGATCTCTTCTGGCTGACCGCCTGGGAACAAAGAGACATCTAAGTCCCTACTCTTACAGTTTGACCTCCTTTCTTCTTGCTCTGGAGATCCAGCAGCTAACATCCAAACAGGAAATGGGCAGAGTGCACATCAGTCATTAACGAAGAGGGATTTTGCCCTCATCTGTACTGTTTTGTGCCCTAAACGTGGGGGTTTTAAAGCTTAGGATTTGACGCCAGGTCCCAGTCTATAAAGGATTTGGCTGAACCCGAATCCCCGCTGTGAAATGCAAGACCAGACATTCAAATCTATTTTCATTCATTCACATACACAAGTAGTGTTAATTAAAGTGTGAACAGCACCCAAATTTGGGACTTGTTACTTATTCCTCCATGTCGTCAGTCATGTATGAGGAGAGACACAACAGCTAGTTTCTTATCTCAGGCCTTGAGGCCACCAAGATTTTTAGTGACTCCTAACTTTTGAGTAAGCTTCCTGCAGGCAGGCTGGTTGGGTCTGCTTCTCTGTAATGCCCCACACAAGGCTCTGCATGGAGAAATTCTCTCTAACAAGGATATTCCTGACCCTCGTCCTCTGATCTCTGAGCAAAGGCACCAACTCCCCATGATCTCACAACTACTGTAAAAGGTACCATTCCTGCCTTGGGGAGTTTTTACATCCACAGAGCTATTCAAGATTGGGTGAAATACTGTTATCTCCTAACACACACACACACACACACACACACACACACCCTCTCAAGAAGCAGGCTAGGCTGTTGGGACACAACGTCCAGCCCGAGTTCCCTGCTCCATCGCATTGCAGAAAAGTGAGAAATGAGGAAGTATAAATTAAGCATCGAGACCCTGCAATTAAAGCTGCAGTTGTTTACCACAGTCAGAATAGCTCTTCCTGCCAATGCAAACAGCCGTCCCGTCTCCCTACTGCCGACTCCCTCCCGAGTGTTTATTTAAGCCAACACATTGCTCTACTAATTGGATAACATTCCATGTGAAAATAGGCCTTTAAAACCACAGCAGCAGAGGCAAATAAAAACAGCTGTAACTGCAAAAGTACAAAGGAACGAAGACTCCGGAAAAAAAGGGGAAGCCGCATGCAGTGGAGAATTACTATTCTTTCCCCTATTCTCCAGGGGTCGGTCCTTTCCTCCACATTCTTTCCTGTCCATACAATCCTTTCCTCTTTCAGTGCTTAGGCCTCTCTGGTCAAAGGAGAAAGGCTGGCTTCCAAACAAGGTGAACAGACTGACCCACCTGGCTCATGAATCCCCTCACCTGAGGAGAAAGCCTGGCTGGCTGGGTAGGGCACGCAGCTGCCTCTGTCTTCCACTCTCTGTGCAGCCCACTGGAATGTGGAGACAGTAGGAACAATCAAGTGATTCAGCCAGGGCTCCCAGGGGCAAGGAAGGCTGTCTCCACCATCGCCCACCCTCCTGTGTATGATGGGAAAGGTAGATTTCACTGGGGGTCGGCGTTTCCTGTCGGGAGCCGGCCACTCAGCCGCCCTCTGAAGTTTTCTAGTCTAATCTTTCTGTAGAGTAGAGGGCTGTTTAATGGAATCCAGGGACACCAGGTCCATTCCTCCCTCCACTGTGCGCATCTTCAATGCCTCCCATCCTGACGTGAAGGTGACAAAGGGTTTTTAAAGGCTACACTGACAGAGCACAATGTCTAGAGGGGGTTGTCTCTGGCTGGAAGGGCTTTGAGCACTGGCCCAGAGTGTGCCTGCCACAGTTAAATTCCAATAGGCTCATTACCAGAGACTGGCAGGGGAAGAATGGGTCTATGAAAGCATGGAAAAGCTACGATCTGCAGTGGGAGAGAGCATGAACAAAACCCAGAGGTGTTCTCAGGTTGGGTAGTTTGTTCCCAAAGGACCAAGAAAAGCTGTGAAGTCCCCACCTAAGGAGGTCAGCTAGTCCAATCCTCTCATTACACTGGTGACCAAATGGAGACTCAAGAAGAGGTGACCTGCTCAAGGCCACAGATAGAGAGTGAGCAGCAAAGCCAGGGTTTGAACCCTGGATGCCAAATCCAGTCCTCCTTACTTTGTATTGTATCAAGCAAGAAGAGATGGGCTCCACCAAGGTCAGAGGATTTCACATTTGTCTTGTGAATTATGAAAAAGGTGCTGAGAAATTTGGAAGGGAAAACCTGTGAGTAAACCCACTTGATAGCATAATCACCCGCACAGAATGAAAACAACCATTTCTGAATTTACATCTTGGTCATAGCACTTATTACTTGTGTGACTGTGGAAAAACTGTATCCTCTCTCTCTTGTTCTTCCTCCTTCCCTTCTCCCCCTTCCTTCCTTCTTTCCTGTCTTTCTCTCTTTCCTTCCCTTCTTCTCTCCTTCCTCCCTCATTTCCTCCCTCCTTCCCTCCCTTCCTTCCTTCCTTCCTTCCTTCCTTCCTTCCTTCCTTCCTTCCTTCCTTCCTTCCTTCCTTCCTTCCTTCCCACCCTCTCTCCCTCCCTTCCCTAAGTGCTGGGGATACAACATTTATGAAGACAAGTACAAGACACTCTGAGGGAGGAGGGCAGCTTGCTCTGAGCCTCAGTGGCAATTGCTCTTATGAGCAGTTGCCTGGTTACTCTGCATCTTCCCACCACAGCCAGGACTGATCAGGTTGGTGACAGAATCTGACACTTGCATTCTGTGGGGAGGGACCACTAGAAGCTTTGACTGGAGAAGGTTTCCAAAGGACATGATGGAAACAAAAGGACAGGAAGAGAAAAGTCACTAATTATCTGTGTGCCCCTGGACACGCCTTGGCCTCAGTTTCCTGATTTGTAAAATGAAGGGCTGGATGAGATGATCTGAAACCACTTCTAGCTTCAAAACTATCTATTTGTGGACTCAAAGATTTAAAGGGATCTTAAATGGTCAATCTCTTCATTTTACAGATAAGGAAACTGAGGCCTGGAGGCCCAGTGATTCATCCAAATTTTTAACAAAGGTCAGAAAACCAGGAATCATTGCCTGCAGGGCGAAGGCACCGGCTAAAAGGGCACTACTTGATGGGGATTTACAGCTAGGCTGTAGACCTGCTGCACTACATGAATGGGAACATGAGGGGCTTTCTGGTACAGTGGAAAGAATGCTGAACCTGGAGTCAAGGGAAACTTCAGCTCCTGGGCCGAGCACTCCACCCACGACTCAGTGTCCTCATTTGTAAAATGGGGACAATGACCCATAGAACACAAGGCGATGGTTCAGGTCAGATGAGATTATGTACATCTATCGACAACCAAATCCAGATGTACAATACACACCTATCCATGCAATCACTTGGCAAGACTGCAGAGCTCCAGCCTGATGACAGCAATCATCCTTGAATGCTGGGGCTGACTCTTCAGCTCTCTAGCAAAAAGGAAGGAGCAGGCAATGGGGCAGGAGGCACACTGGGCCAGGAGTCAGGACCCCAGAGCAGTGAGGGAGGCTGACCAGATAATCCCCATGATTCTTTTCAGATCTCATTCTAGGGCATCACAGTTGGTGGAAAGAGTTCTAGATCTGAAGTGAGACAAAGGATCTGGATTTGAATTCTGGCCCAGTGATGTAGTTAACCTGTGCGATCTCTGGGCTTCCATTTCCCTGTCTTTAAAGTGAGGTAGTTAACCTATATTACATCAAAGAACCCCCTAAGCTCTTATATTCACCCTCCTTCTCTTCCTCATTTCTTTTTTCTTGCCCTGACTATGCCTTAGCCCTGACAGTGCCCTTCTCACTACTTAGCTCAGGGGGACAGGGGGCACGGAACAAGGGAGGGACTCTGAGCCACAGTATTTGCCAAGCCCTGATGTCTCATCTTACTCAATTGCATGTTGATCAATTGATGCAGAAGACAGCAACCAAGAAATTCCCTTTGGAGAGAACAGAAAAGCAGGCCATGGGAGGACAAGCTTGGTAGGGGATACAAATGGGTACAAAGGAGAATTTCCCATGGTCCTAGTTTGGGCCAAGTCCTTGACCCCAAATACCATCCACGCAAGGAGACCAGGCTAGGGAGTCACTTTCCAGAACAGCTTAGGGAAACTGCCTCGGGGAGGTGATGATTTCTGGAGCTCTCTGGCAGAGAGAGGTGTCTCTGGAATGCCTTCTGCTGACAGAAGAAGAGCTTTGTTGCTTCCTAGCCCAATGTCTCCGCAGTCTAATGCCGCCTCTTCACATCCATTCCTGCCCTAGTGCTAACTAGATATTTACAATATTCAGAGTTCTATTCAACAACATGCAGTGTGCGCTTTTCTACGGGTCATCGCAGAGCGGTAAATGTTCCACTCAGAAGACAATCAAGTTCTTCAGACAGACTCAGGGAAGGAGACAGAAAAAGCAACAGAGGCTTCTAGAGGAGGAAAAAGAGCAAACGAATCTTTCCAGGAGTGAGGCACTCACCGTGGGTCCTCACTCTATGGAAGACTAGCTTGTTCAGGCATGCTGTATAAAGGAAGCCAATCCTAATGCAATCAGATCTGGCCCTAGAGTGAAGAGATACTGCCATGATGGCATGTAAGGAGCTACCACATCTAGCAAATGTTGAGAGAGGGCACATGGTGACCCTCTCCCCCAGGGGCTACAGACAGGACTGAAATCCCCTCTTCAACAGCTTTTGTTCCTTGTGGAACCTAGAGACATAGGTGGGGATGAGTGGATGGAGCCAGGTGGGTGGCCACCCCCATAAAACCAATACAGAGTAAATCTTTGTGATGGCAGAATACTGGGCTCAGGAAATAATGTTCGTAGGATCACCTCAAATGAGAATAAAGGACCTGAACACTAGGGAAATTCCCCGAAATCCCTTAATGAAAGCTAGGAAAGGCTCCCCTGACTTTTTCAGATTGAGACCCCACTTTCTCAGCAAAGATCGGAAGTGACATTTCAATTCACTTACTTAAACTCTCAAAAAATGGGAAGCTGGGGACACTAAGCAGAGTAGTCAACAAGTCTTTTGCCCCTTAAACATGGTTTGAGGCATCTTTGGGCTAGTTTCTTTCGGCCTTCCCACTTGAAAAGTGAGCAGTTTCCCCAGACACTCAGTAGTAAGTATAGTGAGTTAAACGGATGAATCTTCCCTGCCCCTTCTCCCAAACAGGGGCAGGTAGCAGGCGACTCAGGAACGAAGAGGACAGCAGTCCACCCCAGCTCTGCCCAGACACAGGGGCATTCTACGACCAGCTCCGGGCAGCTCATTTGTAGGAAGGCCTCTCTTTCCTTTGGACAATTTCAGCGGCATCCTAACTGTTCTCCCCAACTGCCCAATCTTTTCCTTCTCCAATTCATCCTACACACAGCGACAAAACTCACTTTCCCAAGGCCTGGCCTGGATCATCTCATCCCTCCGCTCCCTGCTGCCTCTGGGAGGAAACACCACCTCCTTAGCTTGACCTCATTTTGAGCCCTTCATGGCTAGGCTCTAGCTTCAAGTCACATGACTGTCTACACTCTCTACATTTCAGCCTAATCCAGTCTACTGGCTGACCTGCCTCCTCTTAGCACCATTCCAAGGCTCAGCTCTCATGCCCCATACTGGAGGAGGCCTTTTCAGATCCTTCCTTAATTTCTTTTGCTCTCCCTCCTCAAATTTTGCATTTGTGAGACATCCCTTGGGCAGAGTGTAAGATCTGTAGGGGCAGGGACTTGTTTTGATTGTGTCTGACTATCCCTAATCCTTAGTCCTGTGCCTCACATATGAAGCTTTAATAGGCTTTTGTGGAATTGAGAGGCTGTCCAGGAGTGTCCAGAAGAAGATGGAGGCCAGTGAGAGTCCACTCTGTATGAGGATCTGCTGAATGAGTGTGGGGGGAATGTTTGGCCCAGAGAAGAGGATTCGGTGGGGGTGTTAAAGCAGCATTTGAAGGGCTGTCGTGTAGAGGGGGTGGGCACTACTTCTTCAAACAAAGACTGCAAAGCCCCACGGGATGAGCCATACTTGATGGTCACTGAGGCCTCTTTCAACTCATTATTCTGTGATCTAATTCGACCCACATTTGTTGTAGGTACATCTACTGCATGAAGGTAATGGGGAAATAAGGATGGAATAATCACCTAATATTCTTGTAGAATTAACGAGTGGCTGAGGGGGCATCTGAACAACTTCTAGAGCAAGGCTCAGGCCTCCCTGGCCACGGCTGGCCCATGAAGTGGTCATCCTGCAGAAAGCCCTCCCTAATGCTCATTGCTATCAGCAGGGGCCAAGGGAAGGTCTCATGAAAAGAGGGAACAGGAACAGATGTCTGGGTGAACACTGGGAAAATGTCAACAAAACACGCCCTTGAATTTCAGTTGCTGAGCCACAAGTGAGGAAGACAAAGGCTACTGGAAAGGCTCAATGAGGGTTCCATGCTGACGTCCTTGCCAGGTCAGCCTACAAAGGCGGCAGATGGGTCCCAGACCTAGCTCCTACTGCTTTGCACAGCTGGGTCAGAGGGGAAGAGCCGGCTCTTGGGAACCCCTCTTGCCAGAGGGCTGCTGAGTCACCTCTCTGAGAGAAAAAAGAACATCTTTTTTAGAATTGCAGAATGTCAGGGCTGGAAGGGACCTTGACGAACAGACTATGAGAAAGAAGAGGGGACCTTGCACACAGAATGTCACGGTTGGAAGAGGCCTTGAAACATAAAATATCACCGCTAGGAGGACCTTTGCAGAGCAGAATATCAGACCTTGGAGGGCACTTGGACATCATCAACTCCCAACCCCTCATCCTTTCACTGTGGAGAACACAGGTGCCCAGCAGAGGGGCAGTCTGCCCAAGGTCATACTCCTTGTCAGAACCTGGGCCTCCCGACATCTCACGGCCTCCTCATTCCTTGTGGAACCCTGAGCTGGGGCACGAGGTGCTGGCAGGGAGTGGTCAGTAAACACTTGGCTCCTTTTCCAACCAATGGAAAGCCATGCAGGAGCTCAGACAGCTGCTCACCCCCAAAGCTGCTGCTGAGCCAGATGTTCATCTGCTACCCAAGGCAAGGAAGGAACTGTGGCTGATGAAGCCAAGCAAGAATTCAAACAGACTGGCTCACTCTAAGGCGAAAGAGGGGCAGCGGCTCTGGCTATCCAGAGGCTCCTGAGAGTTGATCTTCTCAAAGGCACATGGACACAGACACTTGCAGTGTGTATGTACACATACCACACAACTGGGATCAAAGCACTAGTCTGACCTCCTGGGGCCCAGTTTTGATAGATGCACTGGCACTGCAGGATTCACAGAGGTCAGCAAGGGAAAGAGGGTGGGTCAGAAATAGCCTCTCCTAAAGGGCCAGCCTTATTCCTCTCCAACATTATTCTGGCCTGGTCCCACTCAGCCCGAGAGGAAAGAAGTAGGAACAGTGGGGCAGATGTTGCCAAAGGAAGTAGACTGAGGAGCGGCATTGGGAGAAATGTCCTAACCATGAGGATCAGACATTGAGGAAGGTCCCCCCAGGACTGTTCTACAGTGGAATGTGCCACCTTAGGTGAGAGGGAGCCTTCAAACATTTCTACAGAGCATAGAAATCTTCAATAATACTGCAAAGCAGAGATAATATCAGATATGCCAACCTCACCACTCTGGGGAATATTGTCAAACAGATTGGCTTGGAAGTCTTGGTTTCTAATACCATCTCCACCAATGACTTGTGTGGGCCTGCAAAAGTCATTCATGCCAGAACATCTCTGTCTTGGCCCTCACATGTAAAACAGGAAACTGCTACATCTCCATCCCATCTACAGCTCATGTGGAAACTGACCCTGTCATGTGGCTAGGAAGCCATGCTTTCTTTTCAAATGGCCCATGTGAACAGCATCCCTTGGAGATTAATAAAACCCCTTTAAATGAAAAAAAAAATGGAGGGATTTGGAGGAGGGGCATGTTGCCATGATCTCACCTTGGCATCCTGTTTGGTTAAGAAATCCACAAAGCCAAAGCCTCGGTGGGGGCCTGTCCCTGTCATCTTCTTTGGCAAACGGACTGTCTTCAGCTCCCCGAAGGTGCTAGGAACACAAAACAATTCCCAGGAGTTTAAGAAGCAAAGAACTCAAAGGGGAAAGGGAAGGAGGGAGAGAGGAAGGGACCTTGGTTCTCCTGAGCTAATCCCTCTAAGTTACCTGCAGCACATGGTTTCTCCGTGGGCCCATGCTGTGGGGGTAAATAGTCCTTTATCCCTCCCTCAGTGCCCAGGGCCTGAAGGACAAGCAGCAGATGATGAGGGAGTCCTGTCAGTTCATCTGACAAGCAGGAAGCTAACTCTGCTGCCAACCTGGCCTTTCCCTCCTCCATTGTGCTAAATACACATTAGCGCACCCGGCTCTCTGAGCACACTCTAGCTCAGAAGGCACCAGCACTGCTGGGCTGGCAGCCTCTCATCTGCACACTGGGTCTAGGTCAGAGGCAATTCTGCCATGGGTTCTGGGAACTCATATTTAAATCAGCTTCTCTGGGCATGGCCTGCATGGCCCCTATTTAGTGAGGAGTGATGGGGCTTTGTTTCCCTTGCAAAGAGAAAGGGGTGGGGGTGCAGCACTTGAGATATGGAGGCAGCTCCTTGAAAAATGGCCCACCTGTCGAACCCCAGGCATCCTTCTCACCCTATGTTTTCCTGTTAGGGCCCTGAAGCCAAAGCCAGTTACAAAACTTCAGAGAGCAGAGGGGCTTAACTGGAACCAGCTGGAATCAAACAGGTAAACACGGCCATTGACCCCTCCCTACCCCATCTCCAGAAATTCCAGGACAAAAGGCCCATTATTTCTTGTTGCCCAAGACCCTCCTCTTCTTTACCTTCTCTCTCTTCCCTACCCACTCCCCTTTGATGTCCATTTATCAGAGAGAGACACACACACACACACACACACACAAATTGCAGGCGATAAATATTTAATGTACATGGTATCTGAGGAGATTTGTTATTTTATTTGAAAATCTACACACACTCATCTGTGTGTACATGCAGACACAGACACACACACACAGACACAGACACACACACAAGTCAGAGATGCTGCAGGGCCAAAGAGCGATTGGGAATAAACACAGTAAAGGCCATAAATGCTCTCATGAAATGATATAAGCTAAATCCAGAGAGTTAACCCAGTGTACTGCCAGCATGACCAGGCATCTATCTACCCAATTTCCTAAGGCAGTATGGTGTGTAAATGTAGCATTATGAATCCTCAAAATGAATCTGCACGTCTCCTCTGAGCTTTCCCCACTGCCCTCCTTTCCATTCCCCCACCCCCATAGTCCTTCTCTTGGCTTCTTTGGAAGCATCCCCAGGAGGGAGAGGGAGGGCTAGGGATGCAGCCTGCCCAGCTGTCCCAGCTGTGGCTTTATCTAGGGTGCTGGTGGGGAGCCGGTCACGGGCTTGGGGGAAGATGGAGGGTCAGGGCGGTGGGAGAGTTGGATGGGGTAGGGATCTAAACAGGGGGTCAAGCGGATGCAAGCTGCAAGCGGATCCAATACTGGCTTTATTCTGCCACCTAATGGCCAGTTCTGCCTACAGCAGACAGACGAGCTTGCCTCTCTCTTCTGTTGCCAGCCCCCCCACCCCTCCCTGTCTGGTGCTGCATTCTTACAGGGGATGTGGGTGGGTGGAGGGGGTGCCCCAAGGCTCTCAAAGAACCTTCGTAAGCAAGTTCAAACAAATAATAACCCCCCATCCCACCCCAAATGGTCTTCCTTCGCCCTTCTGATAATTAACAATGTCACGGCCATGGTACACCTAAAGACAGAAGTGTGGTCTTGATGATGGGCTCCAATTAATGCAGTACCTTTTGCTTTAAGGACTCAAGAGTATTTACATATTCCATGAAGGTCACTCTCAATCATGTGGGGATGGCTCATCCATCGTGGGCTCTCCTAATCATAGACTGAGACCTGGGGGGACCTCGAGACATCCATCTAACCTTCCCTCATTGGACAGAGAGTGGCACTGAGGCTCAAGGAGATGCAGGGACTTAGCCAAGATCACACCAGCGGTAAGGAGCAAAGCCCTACATCCTTCCTGCAGGGCCTGTCCCACTGCCATGGAGGCTGGAAAGGGTCGTGGCAGCAGGGATTTGACTGCGCTGCTGAAATGAATCAAAGCCACTAAAAACAAAATACCTCCCAAGCTTGGCCTGCTCAATCTCCTCGACCTCTTCTCCCTCCATGATAGCTCACTATCATCATATCACAAACCAACAGCACCTACATAGCACTTGTTGGTTTGCAAAGTACTTGACAGGGTATTTTAATATGTCCTCACCACAGCCTTGAGAGACTGGGGCTATTATTATCATCCCCATTTTACAGATGAAGAAACTGAGGCAGATAAAAGTGAAGTGACTTGCCCAGGCTCACATAGCTAGTAAGTATCTGAGTTTGGATCTGAACTCAGGTCTTCCTGACCCCTGTGCTTTTGAGCGCACATCAAATTTGTGATATCAGTGCACAGCCTAACTCAGTATTTGTGGACTTGGCCTTCCATGCTATAACTTGTGGTTCTCATTTTGAGTGAAAATTTCCACTTCTCACATGCAGATTTCCTTCCAGCCCAGGCCAGCCTCTGGTAGGCTGGTCCAAGCTTGCCCATCTTTGCATGTCTGCATAAAGGGGGGGTGCCTGTCGGTTAATTTCATATTCGATCCAGCACACAGCAGGCAGCTGGGATGCCATGCATGGTAAGTAGGTGAGGGTCCAGAGGATAGCAATGAAAATAATTATGAGGCTGGAAAGAGTATGCTGAAGAAAGTCTCAAGGAACTGGGATTATTTCCCCAGAAGAAGGGGAATTGGAGAAAGTTAGAGGGTCTGTTGATGAATGATGATGGGCAGATTGGGGGGAAGAACTTCAGAGTCTAGACACAGGAGACTGGGGTCTCTAGCCCTTGCAAAGTGAGCTACACGACTGCAGACAAATCCCTTCCCTTCTCTGGGCCTGTTTGCCCATGTGTCAACTGCGGGGCTTGGATGAGATGACCTCTGTGTTTGTTTCCAGTCTCGGTTCCCTTCTAGGGACAGGATTCAGGAGGCTGGTAAAGTCACTCACGTTCTCCTTCCTACCAAGAGCAGGACTAGAGGGAAAAGGCTGAAATATAGAGCCTCTGGGAGAATGGAAATGCCATCTTAGGCAAGACCTTCCCACCTTAGGGTTGGTGGACACTTGAATATGTGTCCATAGCAACTAGAAATGAGGCACTCCCCCTCATTGTTAGGACTGTGTCCTTCCTTACATTACACTGTATTTCCCTAGCTACGTACAAGCTGCAGTCATCCCCTTGTTCCCAAACCCTGACCAGAACAGAAACTCCCAGAGGGTGGGCACTGTTAGGGTTTTTACCCTGTTGTCCCAACAATCTGGTCTTACATACCCCGCATTAGCTGGTGGCGCAGTGACCAGAGGCTGGGTCTGGAGCCAGGAAGACTTGAATTCCCATCTAGCTATGTACCCCTTGGCAAGTCAACCCCTATGCCTCAGTGTCCTCAGTGGTAGAAAGGGGATGACAACAGCACCCACCCTCCTGGGTGGTTAAGCACTTGCTTAGTCCAGTGTGTGGCACGTGGTAGGGGCTCTAGCTATCATCACTGCCATTACTATTACTGTTATTATTAAACCCACACCCCAGGCCTGGGCAGGGGAACAAATCAATTCACTGATCTCTGCAGCTTCTGCCTTCGGGTCCAATCCAGCAGAGTGGGGACTGACTGGGCATCTCTTGCCTGGGCCCAGACACATCAGCATCACATCTAGTCCAGCCAGCCCCCAAAACAAAGGTCCCTTGCCCATCGCCACACCAGCTGGGGCAGTGCCTCCCCTAGGAGAATAGAAGCTCTTGGAAAGATGTTTTCCTTTTAAATCTGTTTCCCTAGCACTCAGCACATTATCTGGCACACAGTAGGGGCTCAATATGTGATGTTTTCCGTATATTCCAGCATTTATTAAACACCTATCACAAGCTTGGTCACAGGGATACAAAACCAGAATGGATTTAAATAGTGGTTTTCCTCTCCGCCTCCCTCAGCCCCACCATGCCATCTCTCTCCTCCTGACTCGGCTCAGACTGTCCCAGGCTGGGGATGCACTTTCTCCTTACCTCTTCCTCTTAGACTCCCTGGATACCTTCAAGGCTTGGTTCAGGCACCACCTCCCATGGGAAACCCACCCTTCCTGGGTATCCTATTTATCAGTGATCTCTTCCCATGGAAAAAGCACTGGAGTCAGTGATGTTAGGTTCAGATATAGGCTCTGCCTCTTACTGTGATCTTGGGCAAATCCCTTCACCTCTGGGTCTCAGTTTTCTCATCTGAAAAATGGGGGAGGAACTGGAGTAGATGGCCTTAAAGGTTCCTTGCAGCTCTTCTGTCCTTCATCAAACTATCCTGTGCTTACTTATAGGTGTCCACAGACAAATACTGATTTAGAGCTGTTGGGGATCTTGAGGCTGATGGGTCTACCCCCTCATCATGTAGATGAAGAGATGTTACATGGCTTGCCCAAGAATGCAGTTAGTAGATGGCTGAGACAGAATTCGAATTCAGACCTTCCTGACTCCAAGCCCACCATGCCATATGGTGTTCCTGCCACAGAACACATGCTCCTTGAAGGCAAAGACTATGTCTTCTTAGAACCAGAGCACACTTTGGAGTTCTTAATGTTTACTGAACTAAACTGGGCTGAATCTGACACTTTCAAGAACCTCCCCTCCTCTCAATGGAATGCCTCTGGGCTAGCCAGCCACTTACCTCAGTTTCCCCACCTGAAAAAAGGACAAAAGAACACAATAGCAACTATTTTCAAAGGAACCCCAAGTGAGAATTAAAAATGAAAAGGGGATGAGGTTGGTGAGAGAAATTGATGAAGTACCCTGAACTCCTTGGAGATAAACGATACATAAATACTAACCATGATTACGGGTCTTATCTGACAGAAAGGTCTATAAAACAGTTTTTAAGAGTAGCACTGAAGGGCTTTGAAGGAAGCTCACTATGAACTGCATCACCTTGAGAATGGAGACTGTCATATGGGGGAGAGCCTGAGATGGGAGAGAGAGAGAAGGGAGAGACGGTAAGTAAAATAACAGGGAGGCCGCAGACTCCCATCAGAGGCTCAGGCTTCTCTGCCCAGGGAAGGAGAGACGCACACTCCCTACTGTGTAGATAATAGAAACCACAAAATAGCAATTACTGTATCAGAAACTGTGAATAAAGAGGACATACTGGGCCTTTAAACATGCCCCCTTTTCCCTCCCCCACCATGCTCACACTTCAGTAACAAACTCACACCTCAGTTTTCCAATTATTTCATTCACCTCCAGTTCACCAATTACTCCTTCAACCTCCCCCCCCCCCCCAAGATCATGATTTGTCGTGAATTTGTGGATTTTCAACAACAGGATTGTTTTCGCATTTGTAATTTACTTCGAGGTGTGTGGTGGCTGCAGAGGTGGTGGTGCTGCAGAGTGGGGAGTGGGAGGGTTGTGGAAGGTGCTGAGGGGGGAAGGGGGAGGGCTGTCGATCTGCAAACCAATTATGCCCAGACCCTCCAGTCAACAACTCCAAGGTATGCAAATCATGTTTGCACACAGGCCAGGAATGCAAAAACAATTCTTGGGATGTAACTGCTGAATGGGGATTTCCTTACTTCATGCAAATTGTGAGCTAGCAAATTGGACTGGCATCGAGGGAGAGTTGGCGCCTACCTGCCTGGGGTTTTGGACTCTGCTCCTGGAAAGGGAGGAATTGCTGCTGCACAAATCCTCTTTTCTCTTTATGCCGAGAGCTGAGTTCATGGGAAGCTAAGGGTGAGGGAGGACGAGAGGCAGACAGCTGTCTGTCTCTGCGGCAGGACAAGATGACGTGCCCTCTGTGGTGCTGGGAAGGAGGTGCTCAGTTGTCAGCAGGCCCTCCGGAGAGCATGCCAGCACCAAGGTGCTTGACCTGTATCTTCTCCAGGACCCCAATCTCCTACCTCCTACCCTTCCACTCTGACACCTCCAAGGCATCCCATGGGACAAGGTGTACTGGTGTGACCCAAACCTCCTCCTGCACACAAATGGACAGAGGAGGGAGGAACAGCAGTACCAAGGCAGGAAGACCTGGAGCCAGAGCATCAGTGAGGTCTAACCCATTGGAGGGAAAGCTTTCTTGAATGACAACTGAAGGCTCATCCCCTTTCCCTGATGGCGCCTGCAGTATCCAAAGGAAAAAACAAAACTGCAAATAATTGAGGCCAACCCCCTAATTTGACAGATGAGGAAACAGGAGCAGGAGAGGGAAAGGGGCTGAGGATCCTTGCAGGAGCTTTCCTCTTTGGGGATGGGTTAGGACCAGGGAGGCCTAAGGAATGGCCCCTTCCAGTGACCACATCCCATCTGACATGGTCCCCATCACCTGGAGCTGCTGCATCTTCACACACTCTCATA
Source organism: Bettongia penicillata ogilbyi (assembly GCA_023548195.1). Classification (NCBI taxonomy): domain Eukaryota; kingdom Metazoa; phylum Chordata; class Mammalia; order Diprotodontia; family Potoroidae; genus Bettongia; species Bettongia penicillata. The sequence goes on from JAJHZJ010000440.1 coordinate 1,371,465, forward strand.
GGCCCATGTGACTTTTACTGGCAAAGATCATTCTTTCTGAAAACCTAACAGTTTGGGATGGCTTCTCCTTTCCTCTGAATCTCCTGGTCTTTTGTTCCTCCCTACCCTTAAGTGGCCTTGAGGCTGACATGGTGAGGCACTGGCATTCCATGGAAAATTAAAATATTTGCCCTGTGGCCCAGAAAGCTTAGACTGTCAATGAGTGGAGCTGTGTAGGTGTGTGTGTGTGTCTGTGTGTGTCTGTGCCTGTGCCTGCCTGTGCCTGTGTCTGTGTAGCTGGAGAAAAGAGACAGTGAGGTTATTTCATTTAGCCCTGAGAGGTAGGCAGGGCAGGATTATGTCCATTTCAGGAATGGGCAAGTGGAGACTGATCCTAAGTCCCCACTGTCAGTACAAGGTCTTAGGACCTCAGATAAGGAAGGACCCCCAGCAGCCACTCAATCACCTCTACTTGAACCAAAACCCCATCTAGAGCACAGCAGTTAAGTGTATTCTCAGCTTCTGCCTAAAGACTTCCAGAAAGCAAGCCACTGACCTAACAAAGGGAACCCACTTGAAAGGTGAGAATCTTTCAAAAACGGAGTGCCACTAGTTAACTATATTTCTGGCCCTACCACTGCCTCTGAAAGCAGAGGATCTGAGTTCAAATTCAGCTTCTGATGCTAATGACCTTGTGGGCTACAGAATGAAGACATGTCCTACGAGGCCCTTCCTTTGCTCTTGAATAGGTGTTGGTTTGACAGACATTAATTTTTTACTTTTTTTAAAGACAGCTGCCGAAGTGGGAAGGTATTTTTAGCTCAGGGTTTCAGTGTTCTTTCCTCACCATCATATGAAAGAATCCCTACAGCGAGGTCTCTGCCCTCAATGACTCCATCACATAGCTGGAGAGAGATCACACACACGTATGATGCTCTCTCACAAAGACTCTGGGAGAGTCACACAACAGACACAAGCACTTCTGTCAGATTTATCTAAAGGCCACAAAACAAAGTAAACACTAGAACTCAGGTCTTCTGCTTTTTATCCCATCCCTTGAATGGACAAACATAGATCGAGATCCAGAAGAGACTTTTCAGGCCATCGAGTCCATCTCCTTCATTTTACAGATGAAGAAACAGAGGCAGATCTCATGTGATCTTCACAGTTACCCCAGGAGGAAAGTGCTATTATTATTCCCCTTTGATAGAGGAAGACACTGAGGCAGAAAGAGGTTAAATGACTTGCCCAGGCTCACACAGGAACTTAGCCTGAGGCAGGATTTGCACTCAGCACTTAACCAATTCCAACTCCATAACAATTATCAGCCAGGTGCTGGGGATACAAAAGCATGAAATGGGCTCTGCCTTCAAGGAGCTTAGGTTCTAGCCAATCACAGGGAAAGATGCTCTCAGAGAGCCATCCCTGCTGATTAGACAGACATGAAAACAGATCTAGCTTAGAAACCAAACCAACAACTGTGAAAGGTACCTTAGGAAGAATTCCCCTTCACCTACCTTCCCAACCTCACTACTCCCTTTCCTTGGAGAACAACTGCTAGAGATACGGAAGCCTTGGACCAGGTGACAAGCAACCACATCTCCACCAACTCATGCTGAGGAGGAGGTGCTCTAGCTAAACAGATCCTTCAAGATGACTAGAAATCTTCTGGGCCCTCTTGTTGTGAATCCTATGGAACTGCAGTGCACCAGGGGGAGGATGCAAAGCTTCCATATATTAATAAAACCAGTTCTGGGAAAAGTTGAAATATATAATTTTTTTAGCACTCTTTACGGAAATTAAAAAAAATTAGTAATAAAAAAATAAAAATATATCATGTATATCTTGATTTGCTCATAGTAAGAGTAATGTTTGAAATATTTAGAGATGAGGAGGCCTGGGAAATAGCTGGAAAGATAAAGGATGAAAATGTATTTTTTTTTTTTTGGCTATTCCTTCCTTCCTCAATCTTTAACACACACCTCCCCACCCTAACACACACACAACACATATGCAGAAAAGAAGCTTTTGGCAGGATAGGCAACCAGGATGACCATGGGTACATCAGACCAGAGACCTGGCTAGCTAAAGATGAGCTGAAAGAACTGGGAGTGTTTAGCCTGGAGAAGACAATTCAAGGTGGGCAGAGCATGAGTATAGTCCCTGAATGTTTAAAGGGCTTCCCTGTGGAAGGCTTGGGATGTGATGTAGAGGCAGATGAAAGCTAGACATCAGGAACAATCAGATCTGTCCAAAAGTGGCCTGGGATGCTAGAGGAGAGTAGGGAGGTTGTGAGCTCCCTGTCCCCTACTGTCTTTAACTAGTGACAGTAATAGTCATGTGTTGATAGGACCCCTGAGGCCCCTTTCAATCCTAACTCTATGGAAGGATGTAGAGGGAAAATCGGTTCATATCCCTTTTTTTTTTTTTTTTTACTCCTGGAGGAGTTATATCTACTTCTGGCAATGAAGGACGCAAGAAAACAATTGAAGGGGGCTGAGTCAACAGGGTTTTATTGGGAAATGAGTTCTCCAACTTTCCTGGAGCAAACACAAATGTCTTTACCAGATAACTCTGCTAATGGGCTATGGAGGTCAAGCAACACCTTGGACACGGAGAAAGATCCAGGTGTAAAAGATGGACAGTGACAGCACTTCCTCATACACTAAAGTAAGTAGAGGGAAGCCTCCACCACATTGGCCACCTATGCTCAGTGGAGGACTTGGGAAGGAGTCACAAAATTCAGCATTGGAGGGACTTCAGAGATCATCCTGAGCACCTGACCAGAACAGAAACCCCCTGCAGAACACAACCGGCAGGAGGTCATCTGGCCTGAAGACCCCCACTAGGCAGGGAAGGTGGGGAACAAGTAGGACAGGGCTCGGGTAGCTCATTCCACTTTGGGATAATTTTAATAGCTGGGCCCAAGTCCTCTCTAAATCAGCCCCTGCTCCCAGTCATGCTCGTTAGAGTCAAGACGAAAAATGAAAGAAAACCGATCTGTGTAAGTGGAGAGAGCCCCCCATAATTGAGATCATGGGTCTTTTAAATATGGAAGTTAGATCTTTCCAACTACAGTGGTTATCATCTAGTTGGAGGCTCAGATTCTGACAGGGAACCAAAACCCAGTGCCATCTTGATAGTCTACAATGGGGCAAAGCAATCAATCAATCTCAGGGGGCACATTCGCTCCTGTATCTTGACAGGTTGTTAAGAATGAACAAAAGGCCACTGGGCAAAGGACTAGGCCATGCTATGTTTTAGAATAGCAGACCTTCAGGCTTAGAGAATATAAGCTCTTTGAGAGCAGGTGGGGATTGTGTTCCTGTATCCATACCAGAGTAGGCACAGAATCAATGTGTGCTGATAGATAAGTTGCTTTAGACATTATTAGTCGGTAAATTATTTCATGCAGTGGGGGTCAGTGGGCATTACCAGGGACATTAGCTCATGCCCTGTGATGTGACCAAAATATACTATCAACAATTCACATTTCCACAGCATCTTAGGGTTTCTGAAGAGTTGCCCCTATACCCCACAACTGCCCTTTGAAGTTGGCCAGGCTCATTACCCTAATTTTGGAGGTGATATGATTTGCCCTGGCCCTCAAATGAGGATCTTGATGGGATGATGAGTGCAAAAGCACTCTGAAAATTTTAAAGAATTATATCAATATGAGTTGTTGTTTTTATATGTCAGTGAGGTGGCATAGTGGGTAGAGCACTGGACCTGGCCTTGGGAAGACCTGAGTTCAAATCTTGTCTCAGACATGTCACCAGACCAAGTTATTTAACATCTCTTAGCCTCAGTTTCCTCATCTGTAAAACAGCACCCTTCTCAAAGGGTTGTTAGGAGAATCAAATGAGATAACAGGTGGGAAGGGTTTTGCAAATCTTAAAGCACTGTATGAATGTTAGTTATCATAACACCTCTTGCCATACATCTTGAAGCAGATCCTTTTCTCTGAAAGGATGTCGATGGTGAGTTTACAAAGTTGTTTCCTTTAGAAGTATGCTCAATGGTTTCTGAAGTCCTGGTTGCCTCCCTAAGGGACCCTTACAGAATGAATTTTTCCCATCATTTTGTGCCTGTTGTGGGGAGAGCTGGACACAGAGATATCCCCTTATCACGCTCAGGGGAACCGCACCTCTCATTAGTGTGCACCCAGGACTGAAAACCAGCCAGCTTTTGAACCACAGGAGAGGAGAGGTGATGAGTGTGGTATTTCACCTCTCTCAATAGACTTTCATCAGGATACTTTCACAGCAAGCATGAGTCTCTCCTTCTATAGCTGAGGAATCCTAGGGTCTGGGATCTGTTCAATGCTATCTCTGGATCAGAGCTGGGGCTAGAGTGGAATGAACTTAAGAGTGTGGAGGACCTAAGAGACTATGGGTTAGCATTTATTAGCTTGTTGTGGCTTGGTGATGGGGAGAGAAGGGAAGGAATGCTTGGAAATCAGAAGGGGTGGGCTGCTTCAACAACGTGACTGTCAATTTAGAGCTAAAGGAGACCTTAGGAACTCATCTATTCCTGCCTTCTCAGTCTACAGGGGAGGGGACACAACCTTCATCTCACCACCAGACTCTGGAGACTCTGAAGGAGAGAGTGAGGCTGATGACTTTGCACAGCTCTGCCTCACTTAAATCCAGCTCATGCTAAAGATGTCACTGGTCTCCTTTGAGAATGATGACCAACAATGACAGGGGAGGAGGCTGAGGCCAAACTGATGGAAAGCAGTTGGAAAGCACCCAGGAAGTCACCTGGGTGGGTCTCAGGGCCAACCCTCTCCTCTTCCCATTGCACCTATGTGCCCACATTCTCATAGACAGCACATGCTCGAGGCAGGGAAGGAATCAAGGCCGAACTTCTGTCGCCCAATAACCCTAGTCATTGATTGTTAACTGTCAATAATGTGGGTGGCACAATAAAAAGGCCCCAGAGAGCCAAGGAGCTCAAGGTCCAGCTGCGTCAGTAACTCAGGTAACCCTGGCCAAGTCCTGTGCTCTCTGGGCCTTGGGCACCTCTCCGGTAGAATAAGGAGTTGGGTGACTAATGAAAGTATCACTACATCCTCATCCAGTTCTTTAACATTCCATGGTTCTATGGGAATAGGGAGAATTCTAGAGGTTGATAGGAAATAACCCTATTTTCACAATGAAAAATTTTTTCTGCATATTGTAAACATATTAAATACAATGAATCCAAAGCCAGGGGATCAAAGTTCTAATCTTAACTCTACTACTTGATAGCAGTGTAACCTTGGACAATTTACTTAACCTTCCTGCATCCCAATTTCTCCATCTGAAAAAAAAATGAAGGCTTTGTACTTTACTGATAAGTTTTCTCTAAAGCTATAAGTATTTATGCTAAGGTCTCTGCATAATATAGTTTGAAATAATGTAGTCTGTTACTTAGTCAGTGTGGTTGTTGGGGAGGAGGGGTGTGGAGGAGGGAGGGAATCTTTGGACACTGACAAGATCTAACTACATATCAGGCAATGCTAAGAAAAGACTGGTTAGCCAGTTTAAAAGACCTCACATGAACTCAGGGATCTGGGGGGGAAAAAGTGGCCCAGTAGACAGAACAGCAGCCCTCGAGTCAGGAAGACTCATCTTCCTGAGTTCAAATTTGGCCTCAGACACTTTTTAGCTGTGTGATCCAGGGCAAGTCATTTAACCCTGTTTGCCTCAGTTTTCTCAACTGTAAAATGAATTCAAGAAGGAAATGGCAAACCACTCTGGTGTCTTTGCCAAGAAAATCTCCAATGGGGTCATGGAGAGTTGAACATGACTGAAAAACAAGCAACAACTAAGATGAAGAGAGCAGCTTTAAAGGGCAAAGACTAGGCATGATGTGGGGATTCCCAAGCCTTTTCTCTAATGCTCTCTCCAAACCGGGGCTGCAAGGGACCTCAATGGCAATCTGACTTCCCTCTTCAGCAGCTCCCCTTTGCTTGAGAACCAATCCAGTACCCATACCACCCCACCCCCTTCCAGAGGCAGTCAATTCTACTTTGGGATAATTCTACTAGAAAGTTGTTCCTCATCTTGGGCCAACTTCCATCCAATGCTCCTAGTTCTGTAGCACTAGTCTGATCCCTATCCTACAGGACAAACTACTGGATACCTGGAGAGTAGGATGACCATTCCCCACCCCCACTCCTCATATCAGACCTCTTAGATCTTCTTTCTTTCCAAATGAAGCATCCCTAGTTCCTAGAATCACAGTTTTAGAGCTGGCAAGGACCGTAAGAGATAAGCTTGTTCAACTTCCTCATTTTACATAGGAGGAAACCGAGGCCCAGAGAGGTGAAGTAACTTGAAATATGGATAGTAAACATCAGAGGCAGTATTTGAACCTACATTCTCTGACCCCAGGGCACTTTCCACTGTACCATGCTGCCTCTAGAAGGAACCCTAAAATTCTCTATCCAATCCATAACAGCACAAACTCAAGGCTGTCCATCATCTAGATGGGCTTCCATGATGCTGTCCAGCTTAAGAATGTTCTTCCTAAAATGGTGTGGCCAGAATTGAGCCCACTGCTCTAGATGGGGTGTGACCAGGACACACAACAGCAGAACTGTCCCCATCCTTAGTCTCTGATATGACTCCTTCCTCCACTCAGCCTGAAGCTCATATTGATCTTGCCCAGGTGCTGCTGATTTGGGAAAATCAGAGAAGAAAATGCTTCCGGGAATCTAAGAGACTTTGATCTGCCATCTGTGGGGTGACCCCATGGAGATGTGGCTTCTCCTTCAGAAAGAGGTCTAGGCAGATCTTCACCCCCTGAAGGCTTTGCTCCAGCGCCCACCTCTTTCCCCTCAGGGTCTCAGTAGCCTCTAGGACAGCTAATCCCATTACAAGAAAATAAAGTGGATAATTCTCACTAATGAATCATTACAAAGATGTGGACAGCCAGAAGTGGACATTTAGCATCAACTTCTTGCTCTTCTGTGACATTATATCCCAGCAGAGGAAATGTCTAAAAGGAATGGGGGAAAAAGCTATAACAAGCTTAAGTCTCATTAGGGAATGAATCTGCTCTCAGTGGAATGTTCCAATTACTATCATCACAATTATCACTGCATCATCTCCAGAGGAACCCCAAAAAAGAGAAGGCAGGTGATGCCAGTGGAAGAATGCGGGACATGAGGTTATAAAGATCTGGGTTCCAATCCAGCCTCAGCTCAGACTCTCACTAGCTATAGATCTTGGAGTCTCAGGCAATCAGTCAATCAGAAGGCATTTATTTAGCTGCTACCTTCAGGTGGAGACTGCAGAGCCAGAGAGACTTTCTACTCTGGAAGTTCCCACAATTAAGCAAGCACAGGGTAGGGACCTGTTAATATAACTGAAGAACAGGAAACAGATGGATAGGAACCAGCTGGGTTTTTCTTGGCCACGGGGACTCAGCTGCTCTCTCACCCTGTAGCATCCTTCCACGTTGGCCCCCTCCTTCTAAAGGGGAATTCCTTTAGGGCCTCATTTTGGGGATGAGCCGAGGCGGACCACATTTCCTGCCCACTTTGCTACACTTGACTCATAAGGACTTTGCCACCAGGTCTCTCCCAAGGCTAACTGTTGTCTCCACCCTTTCCCTCTCCTTCCTTTCATGGCTTCTTCTGAGGTGTTGTCTTCTCCTGTTGGAATGTAAGCTTCCTCAGGGCACAGATGGGCTTTCTTTCTGCTTGTAATTTTATCTCCAACGCTTAGTACAGTGTCTGGCACACAGCAACTGCTTGATGAATGTCATCTACCTATCTACCACCAAGGTGGTGCAGTGGATAAAGTGCCTCAATTTCCTCATCTGTAAAATGGGGATAATAACCTTGTTTTCCTTTGTTTTCAAAAATGACTGATGACATCACAGGGCATGCCTGGACTTGCACCTGAACTGGACTGAAGAGAGGGAGAATCGCACCAAGTTCTCAGCCTCACTCTCTCTCCCAGAGCCATGGAAAGCCAAGGACAAGATGAAGGCCGGGGGGCAGCGGACAACCTTGGCGCCTCTGCTGTCTGAGCAAGCTCAGGCTGCTCCAGCCGCCTTTCTGGCTCTTGGGATAAACTGTTCTCCTCTGCCCATGCTACCAGGGGAGGGGATGTCTTCACATGCTTGGGATAGACATCTCCCTAGCTCACCAATGGGTCTGAGGCCTGTCAGTTGCCCTCAAAGCCAAGATGGCTTTACTGGGATGTGGCTGCTGCCCAGGCGAAAGTTGGGGGAAGGTGAAAAGGGCTCAGCAGCTTTCACACCAGGGGGGCCAGTCTTTCCAGCCTCTCCTCTCCCGCCCTGTTCAGGGGATAACAAAGCACCAAGTCCCAGGCAGTTGTGAGGATCAAATGAGACAGTAATTGTAAAGTGCTCAGGGCCTGGCCCGCAGTGAGAGCTATCTAAAACATGAGCTATTATTATTATAATACACAAAGTTCTCTGCGAACCTTAAGGCACTATAGAAGTGCTGACTCTCATTAAGAGGGAGGACAGAATTGAAGATCTTTGGTTTAGAGAAGTTAACACTTGGTGAGGAGGGGAGTTTGTCTTCCACTGTCTGAAGGATGGCTGTGGAGGAAGGCCAGGGGCTGCCCTGCTCGGCCCATTGGACAGAATGACAAGCAGCAGACAGCAGCATACGCAAAAGAAGACTTTGGCATGAAACAAGGGGGAAAGAACCCAAACTTCCTAACCTCAAACGGCCTGCTTGGTAAGGTAGTGAGCCCTCTATCACTGTAGTGTACAAGCAAAGGTGGGATGTGACACAGGAGCTTTCCATACAGTGTGGGACAGATGAGGACCTCGGAGATCCCCGTAAGGTCTCAGTATCTCCAGGAACGCACTCTGGGCGCGGCCATGAGTGCAGGTGTTTGCCGATCCCTGGCTGCGGCTGCTGGAAGCTCGGCCTGGCGGCCCCCTGGGCCTTCTCCTTTGTTTTTGAGGATTCAGGTTCACTGGGATGGATGCCAATGATTCAGGGCATAACAATACTGACATCAGTGATAATGACGACCATGAAGACAATGATTGTTATACATTATATATATTTATATATAATATATAATTATATAACATATAGAAGGCAATCGGGTCTTGGCTAGATTCCCTGTGTCCCATGATTCCCTCCTCTATGTTTTGTCCTGTATAAAATGGGAATGAAGTATCTGTGGGTCAGCAGTATAATGATTCTTGCTTTCAAGACTGACAAAGCATGGGGAGGAAGAAGGGAAAGTACTTTAGAAGGGACAAATATTATTTCTAAAGGTCAAGGGATAAAACAGCTAATGGTAAGACAAATCTGGCTCCAGAAGGTTGGCAAGTTTTAAGATACAGGTAAGTGTTAAAATGGATTTGTGCAGGGGACCATCTGTATAAGGAAAACACTAGCACACTGAGTGCTCTTCCTTGAACAAAAAGGAGAAAAAAAGCAGCAAGCACACCCCTGGAACTGGCTGGTCCATCAGCCCTGGCAGTCCAGATTCATCAACTACAGAAACAAATCAGGGAAGTGGCTGGCTCTCTGGGAGGGGGATGGAGGCAACATGTAGGTCTGGAGAAAGGGGCCCTAGGACCGAAGCCCGGCTCTGCTACTTTATCCCTGAGTCACCGCAGACAGCTCCACAGCCTCTGAGATGCCTTACAGTTCTGGGTCTTTGAGCTGTACAGAGAGAGATCCTTTCTCCATCCCCCTTTCCTCTGTTGATCTCCAATTTCTCCTGTCGATAGTCTCTGTACACAGTAATCTACATGTTGTCTTCCACATTAGATTATAAGCTCCTTGAGGGTAGGGGCTGAACTTTCTTTGTGTCGTGGGCTTGGAAGTATGTGGCATACAGCAGGTGCTTAATAAATGTTGACCACCTGCTGGATTGTGGGAGAACTGAAGCAGATGTGGGGTGTGGAATATCTATGTGCATGCATTGAGTAGAGGGGAGAAAGGAGGAGAAATAACAAGTTGTGGAGAGAAGGAGGCTGTTGATCTCCCAGCCCAGTCAAAGAGCTTCACATGCAAAGTTCTCAAGGAAGGAGAGAGCCAATGATCATGTCCCTCTTCTTGCTTTCTCTCCTTCTCCTAGCTCTCCACTATGCATGATAGGAGCTGTTTATGCCTCCCTAAGCCTCTTGCCTTTCTCACCCATCCTCCTCTTTTCTCTCCTGCTGGCCTGTGGCAATGGCGGAGGAAGCGGGGACATCATTGTTGAGAGAGGAAAAAAAAATAACACAAGTTTTCACTTCCCCACCTGAAAAATTAATTAAAATCAGGCTCTTATTATTTTTGCAGGGTGAGGTGGTCCTTTGATGAATTCAATGAGCAAAGCCAACAGTCTGGATCAACCCAGGCAACCAGCTCATGCCACAGGACAAATCAGCTACTGTGCAGGAGACCATCAGGCCATAACTGGTTTAAGAGCAGCAAGGCCCCAAAGTGAATTACAGGGCTATGGAATTTGGGGAGTATTTGGGCCTGGAAGAGGAGGAAGTGTTTTCTGTGAGGGAGACTCTGAATATCCATGAAATGAGAATCAGATAAGTCTGGGGAGGACCTGGGGCAGAGCAGCTCCAATGGGGAGGGCCTTGGGTGGATCCATCTCTGCCTGCAGGGTTCACCATGCTGCAGCATTGTGTCTCACTGGAGTCAGGAAGAAGGCAAGCAGCTGCCTTATACAATATTTGAGTCAGAAGGCTCCTTGGAGGTCAACTTACTCCACATATCCCTAAGCAGGAATCTTAGAGACAACATCGGTATGAGGGGGTCCCCCGGCCTCCACTTTGAGAATTCTAGTGGTTGTTTTGACCCACCAATAGCACTGCTAGCTCTGTATCCCAAAGAGATCATAAAAAATGGGAAAAAGACCCACATGCACAAAAAATATTTATAGCAGCTCTTTTGTGGTGGCAAAAATTGGAAACTGAGGGGCGCGCACCAACTGGGGAATGGCTGACCTAGCTGTCGTCTATGAATGTGATGAAAATCTACTGTGATCTAGGAAATGATGAGCAGGATGGTTTCAAAAAAACCTGGAAAGATGTCCACAAGAGGCAGAGCCAAGACAGTGAAGTAACGGTATGAATTTGCTAGCTCTCTCCCCAAAAATCCAGCCAAATATCTGTAAAAAAATGACTCTAAACAAATTCTGGAGTTATGGAACCGTCAGAATGATGGAGTGAAGCAAATCTCCAGCCCAAGACAGCCTAGAAGGTCACCAGGAAGTGTCTATCTTGCCATGCTGGGAACAGAGCACAGTCCAGTGTGGGCTGCACCAGCACAGACAAGACCTGAGCAGGCCTTGGTGGGGAGGGGGATTGAATCTCTCATACTTCACGATCCCAAAATGCTGAGGACAAATTGGAAGGTCAATGGAAAAAACCTGTGGGACCAGTGTGAGAGAGTAGAGTGGTCTGGCCCAGCCTGGCCCTAGCCCCAGGTGGGGAGGGAGGGGGCAGAGGAACTCAGGACAGCCACAGCAGCATCAGGGGCAGCTGCAGCCAGTTTCTGGGGCTCTAGGCCCACAGACTGTGGGAGGATCGAGGGGCTGACAGTACACCCCCTCTACCCCACCACTCCCACTGGAAGCAGAGAACTACCTTGAAAATGACTTCAACAGTCAAGTAAATGGCTGGGGAAATGAGTGAAAACTGAAAAAGATTCAGACTATGGAATCTTACTTTGGTGACAAGGAAGACCAAAGCATGCAACAGAAGAAAACAAAGTCAAAGCTCCTCCATCCAAAACCTCCAAGAAAAATATGAATTGGTCTCAGGCTATGGAAGAGCTCAAAAAGGATCTTGAAAATTATGTAAGAGAAACAGACCAAAAATTAGGAAGAGAAATGAGAGTGATGCAAGAAAATCATGAAGAACAAGTCAACTGCTTGCTAAAGGAGACCCAAAAAAATGCTGAAGAAAATAAACTTTAAAAAATAGACTGACCCAAATGGTAAAAGAGATCCAAAAAAGCAATGAGAAGAATGCCCTAAAAAGCAGAATTGGTCAGATGGAAAAAGAGGTTCAAAAGCTCACTGAAGAAAATAACTCCTCAAAGATTAGAATGGAGCAGACAATGTGAAATTATTTCCTTGGAAAAAAAGAACTGATCTAGAAAATAGATCCAGGAGAGACAATTTAAAAATTATGGGACTACTTGAAAGCCATGATCAAAAAAAGAGCCTAGACATCATCTTTCAAGAAATTACCAAGGAAAACTGCCCTGATATTCTAGAACCAGAGAGAGTAAAATAAATATTGAAAGAATCCACCTATCACCTCCTGAAAGAGATTCCCAAAAGGAAAACTCCTAGCAATATTGCAGCCAAATTCCAGAGCTCCCAGGTCAAGGAGAAAATATTGCAAGTAGCCAAAAAGAAACAATTCAAGTACTGTGGAAATACAATTAGGATAACACAAGACCTAGCAGCTGCTACATGAAGGGATTGAAGGGCTTGAATATGAATATTCCAGAGGTCAAAGGAACTAGGATTAAAACTAAGAATCATCTACCCAGCAAAACTGAGTATAATACTTCAGGGGAAAAATGGTAATTCAATGAAATAGAGGACTTTCAAACATTCTTAATGAAAAGACCAGAGCTGAATAGAAAATATGACTTACAAACACAAGAATCAAGAGAAATATGAAAAGGAAAACAGGAAAGAGAAATCCTACTAAACTAAAGTTGAACTGTTTACATTCCTACATGGAAAGATAATATTTATAACTCTTGAGACTTTTCTCAGTACTATAGTAGTTGAAGGGATTATATACATATAGACAGAGAGCATGGCGTAAATAGAATAGGAAGGGATGATATCTAAAAAATAAAATTAAGGGGTGAGAGAGGAATATATTGGGAGGACAAAGGGATTAACAGAATGGGGCAAATTATCTCCCATAAAAGAGGCAAGAAAAAGTTTTTTCAATGGAGAAAAGGGGGGAAGTGAGAGGGAAAAAGTGAAGCTTACTCTCATCACATTTGGCTTAAGAAAGGAATAACATGCTCACTCAATTTGCTATGAAACTTATACTACAGGAAAGTAGGGGAGAAGGGGACAAATGGGATGTCAGGGGAATGATGGAAGGGAGGGCAAATGGGGGAGGGTAATTAGAAGTAAACACTCTTGGGGAGGGACAAGGTCTAAAGAGAGAATAGAATAAATGGGGGCCAGGATAGGATGGAGGGAAATATAGTTAGTTCTTCACATGACTATTACGGAAGTCTTTTACAAAACTACACATGAATAACTATATTGAATTGCTTGCCTTCTCAGTAGGGATGGGTGTGGAGGGAGGAAGGGAGAGACATTGGAACTCAAAGTTTTAAAAAGGAATGTTAAAAATTATTTTCACATGCAACTGAGAACTAAGACATACAGACAGTAGGGTTATAGAATCTATCTTGCCCTACAAGATAATAGAAGAGATGGGGATAAGGGAAGAGAGGGGTGTGATAGATGGGAGGGTAGATTGGGGGAAGGGGTAATCAGAATGCACACTGTCTTGGGGTGGGCACAGGAGAGAGATAGGGAGAAAATTTGGAACTCAAAATATTATGGATGTGAATGTTGAAAACTAAAATTAAATTAATTAAAAAAAAAACTTACATGAATTGATGCTGAGGTGAAATGAGCAGAACCAGGACAACATTGTACACAGTAATAGCCACATAGTGTGATGACCAACTATGACAGACTTAGCTCTTCTCAGCAATACAATAATCTAAGACAATTCCAAAAGATTTATGATGGAAAATGCTATCCATACCCAAAGAAAGAACTCCGGAATCCGAATGCAGATACAAGCATACTACTCTCTCACTCTCACTCTCTCTCTTGGATTTTCCTCTTTGTTCTGATTCTTCTTTTACAACACGATTAATGTGGAAATATGTTTAATATGATTGTAAATGTATAGCCTATATCAGATTGCATGTTCTCTTGGGGAGGAGGAGGAAAACCTTTAGAACTCAAAATCTTATAAATGAATGTTGAAAACTAAAAATAAATAAATAAAATAAATAATTCTGGTGTTTGGACATGATAGTGCACATCTGTAGTCCTTGCCACTGGGGATGCTGAGGTTGGTGGACTGTTTTGAGTTCAAGAGTTCTGTGTTGCAATAGGGCTTCAAGTTAATAGGTGTCTATATTAAATATGGCTCCAATATGGTTCCCTCCCTCCTGGGAGTGGAGAGTCATAAGGCATGTGAGGAGGACCAAACCTGCCAAGGTCAGAAATGAAGCAGCTCAAAGCTTCCATAACAACTCCTCCGCGAAGCTTTTTCTGATCCAGCCAATGTTAGTGCTCTCTCCTTCCCAAACTATATTGTATTTAGAACTTTTTCTCTAATTGAATTTATTCTCTTCATAGTTATTTTGCAAACATGCATGTGAATGTGCCTGTCTCTCACATTAGAACATAAACCAGTTGGGATTAGAGATTGTTTATCTAGTTGTTTATATCTCTATCCTCAGCTTCTAGCAAAATACCTGGAATACAGTAGGCTCTTTATGCAAGCTTGCTGAATGACTAAGAGGACCAGTTCCTATTCAAAAGAATCCTTCCAAAAGGGAATCAGACAACACAGAGGAATTTTATTTAGGATCTGTTTCTAAAGGGGAAGGGCAAGGCGAAGGGAATGATCTTGATGACAAGGGAAAGAAATCTGGTCATAGTTGGAACTGTACCTTAGATTTTAGGAAAGCAGATTTCGGAGGAGAATAGTCTTTACACTGGAAATGGCAAAACAAACTGATTAGCTAGGAGTTAATCCTTGACACGAGTGAGGAGATGGCCAGAAGGCACCTCACTGCCCTTGGTGGACTGAAATCATCTGGCCCAGAGGAGCAACCTGGGTTTTAAAATATCTGTCAGATATGATTGCTGAGCCACTGTCAGTGAGAACTCAGACTTTATCACAAGACTGGAGAAGGATAGGGAAGGAGAAGAAAAAGTGGAGAAAAAGAAGAAAGAGACTCTGCAAATAGTGGGGAAGTGAGCTTGACTTTGATAACGTGGCAAATTCTAGAATAGGTAAGAGGTGGCTGGAGAATCTCTAGAAAGGGAAGTGGTGATTACAAAGAGCCAGCAGGATTTTGTCAGGAACAGGACATGCCAGATGAACTAGTTTTTCTTTTTTGACAGGATTACTAAACTAATACGTTAATATGCTAAACTCTGCTGTGGATATGGCTTAGCTAGATTCTGGCAAAGCTTTTGATAAAATATCCCAAGACTATTCTTCTGGAGATATGGGTTAGAAGATAATACAATCAGATGGATTAAAAACTGGTTGGATAATTAAGACTCAAAAGGAAGTTGTGGATGGTTGAATGTCAATGCTACATAGGAGGTCTCCAATGGAGTGCCTCAGGGATCCTGCTTGTACTGGGGCCGTTTATTTTTATCCATGAGTTGGATAAGGGCATTGATGGTAGATGTGCTTACCAACTGTGCAGATAATGCAAAGCTGTGAAAGATAGCTAATAGTGGGTGATGGAGCTGGGATCTAAAAGGATCTTGGTCTTGGCATCAAGGTGGACCAGTGCATGGAGGGCTGGACCTGGAGTTAGAAAAATCTGAGTTCAAATCAGGCCTCAGACACTTAGAAGCTGTGTGGCCCTGGGTAAGGCCCTTAACCTCTGTCTGCCTCAATTTCATTCTCTGTAAAATGAGGACCATAACAACCCCTACCTCAAAGGTTTGTTGTGAGGATACAATGAGATATTTGGAAAGCGCTTCTGAAACTTTAAAGCATGATATAAATGCTAGCTATTATTATCATCATCATCATCAATCATCATCATCAATATTAATTACTGATCATCCAAAGCACTAGGCTGAATCTGTTGAGAATTCAGCAGGTATAAACGTGAAGTGCACCATTTGGGTACAAAAAGTCAACCTGACAAAAAGGGGAGGCACGGTTGCACAGGGGCTGCTCTGAAAATTCTGTGAGTTCTCAAGCTTAACAGGTCAGCAATGCAACAAATGAACCAAAAACACAAAAGCAATCTCAGAATACAAAAAGAGAGGCAGACAGACCTCCTTATGATGGGCATTTATTATGCACTTACTAATTTTTTCCCATTTGTTCTGCATTCTGACTCTGGAAAGAAAGCTGGCTTTGCCCATTTCTTACTAAACAAAACTTGTTATAAAAACATAACAAAACAAACCAATCTGTGCCAGGATGTATTAAGGACTGGGGGTACAAAGAATGGCAAAAATAGGCCCTGCCCTCAAGGAGCTCTCATTCTAAAGGGTTCACAGCATGTAAATACAAACTAGATCCAAACGAGAAAAGAAAGTAGTCTAACAGAAGAGGAAGGTGCTAGCAGCTGGGGAGTCACCTGCACAGCAATCGTGCCAGAAGCTAGAGAAGCTAGTGGCAGAGGGGAGTGGCACAGAGTGCTGAGGGGCAGCCTGTGCAAAGGCGAAGAGATGGGAGAGGAAGTGTTCTATTCAAGGAGCACCAAGTAAACCAGTGTACTTGGAACACAGTGTGTATGTGATGGGGAGAGGGGTGGAAATAAAGCATAAAATCACCCTGGGAGATTAGTGAAGAATATATTGGAATGGGGAGACACTTGAGGTAGGGAGGCCAGTGAGCCTGGGAAAGGATTCAGCCTGAGTCCACACTTCTAAATTCACCAGAAAATATAGCTGGAAAGCAACTGTAGTAGTACAGCATACAGATGATGAAGACTTGAGGTGGGGGTGGGGGGAGTGAAAGGGAGGGGAGAGGGGGAGAGAGTTGGCTCAGCGGGTGGAGACATACACCAAAGATTTTGTGAAAATAGAAAAGCCAAGATTTGGTCATGGAGTGACTACGTGGTATGAGTGAAGAATCAGAAGAGGATGAGTACTTGAGAACTGGGGTGTCTCTGATAAAAACAGAGCACTTGAGAGGCAGTGAAGATAATGAGTTTTGCTTTGGTGTGTTGAGTTTGAGATGCCTATGGGACAGGCAGTTTGAGAGTCCAAAAGGCAGCTAGTGATGAGTGACTGAAGCTCAGGAGAGAGCCTGGGGCTACATAAACACATCTGGGAGTCACTGCTACAGATGTGGTAACTGAACCCAGGGGAGACAAGAAGATTTCTCAGTCAGGCAGAAGAGAGGTAAAAGAGAAGCAAGTCTAGAGCAGAGACTTGGGGGAACATCCAAGATTATGAGGTATGACCAGAAAATCAGTAAGGAGAAGTCAGACCAACAGGAGGAGAACCAGGAGAGATGTTTTAACAACTCAGAGAGAAGGGTATCCAGGAAAGGGTGGTCAACAGCATGAAGTGACATAGACAGCTCAAGAAGAATGAGGGTAGAGAAAAGGCCATTTGATTTGACCGCATGGTAGATCCCATCTTAAGTTCTATGTTCAGTTCTGGGTACCATGGGTTGAGAAGGACATTAATAACTGGAGAATGTCTACAAGATGGCAACCCAGTTGGAAAAGGTCTCTTAAGTTCATGTCATATGAGGATTGGCTGAAAGAACTGGGGATATTTAGCCTGGAGAAGACTCTGGGGGACAGATCAGTCATCTTCCAGTACCTGAAGAGCCATTAAGAAGAGAAGAATTAGCTTTGTTCTCTTTGGCACCAGAGGGAAGAATAAAGAGCAGTGAGTGGAAGTGAAGAGGTAGATTTTGGCTCCATATAAGGAAAAACTTAACAATTTGGGTTTTCCTTAGGGGCCTCCCGGTGGAGAATGGATGGCCACTTGTTGGACATGTTAGGGTAGGTACTCCTTTCATCCACGGGTGAGACTATATGGCCACTGAGGTCCCTTCTAGCCTCCTGGGATTCTGTGAAATCCTTCCACCAAGTACCCAACCACCAACTTCTCCCCCATCTTAGATGCACACTTTGGTAGACAGGTAGGTGTGCACCCTCACTGCCTTATTTAGTCTCCTTAATCAGGCACTTACAAGGGGATGGGAGAAACCTTATAAAAGGGGACTTTCAGAAAAGCTAAGTCAAATGGAAATGAGGTAGGTTCTCAAAAAGGAGCAACTAAACCTCTCTCTCTTCCACAATGGGTTTAATTTATCAGCTCTATGCCATAGGTTCTCAGATCTATGTATCCAACCCATATAGCATCACTAAAGGCCATCAGATCAGATGTTCTGGAGACCTCCCAAACTGAACTTTCTTTTCCCACGAACACTCAGCTTGCCCTCTTTCCAGCTTCCTCACTACCACTGAAGCCAACACTGTCCTGTCAATCTCCCCAGTTGGTCCCCTGATGATTGCTCCTTGACTCTTGACTCTCCCCAAATCCTGCCACGCTTATCTCCAACACGTCTCTCAGGCCTGGCCTGTTCTTTTCACTTACATACCCTTGCCTGGATGACTTCATTGGCTCCCCTGCCTTCAGTCTATCTTACACATGGCTGCCAAAAGTGCATTTCCTCAAGCACAGATCTGACCATGCAACTCCCCTGCTCAGCAAACACCAGTGTCCTCCAATTGCCTCTGGGATCAGCTATGAATTCTGCTGTCTGGCATTTCAAGGCCTTTGCAACCCTGCCCCAACCTCTCCTTTGAACCTCATTTGTACATTTTTCCCTTTCTTGCATTCTATGCTCCAGCTAAGCTGGCCTCTGCCGGGCCTTCACGTACCCTCTCCATCTCATCTCTGCTTGTGCACTGGCTGCCCTCCACACCCGGAATGTCTCTGTGCCGCAACACCACCACATCATAGAATTCCACTTGGAATCAGCTCCAGCAATACTTGCAAGGGGAAGCCATGCCTGATCTCCACTGCTAATACCCCACCTCCCAAACCACCTTGGAGCCAATTATTTGTCTTTATTCACTTTATAATTATTCTGTATTTTTTCCTCCATGTCCTTGTGATCTCTCCCATTAAAATCTAACCTCCTTGTGAGTAGAAGTCATTCCCTTCCTTGTCTGTCTATCTCCAGCATCTGGTACAGTGCCTAGCCTAGGTTAAGGGTTTGATACATGCATGTGAGTGGATGGACAAACTGACTGCATCTCTTACATATGGCTTCCTTAATGAAAGAATTAAGCTCAACATGTATGGTGGTTCCTGTTGTGGTTGGCCCCACACTTTGCTGTAGCATGTGGTTAATTCTTAATTCTGCTGCCTGGTCCTTGTGAGCTTGGGTGGGTAGGTAAAAATCACCTCCCAACTGCTGGAATGCCAGTACAGGTGACGACAGACTGTTCTGTTTCCTGTGTCTGTGTCCCTAGTGCATGGAACACAATAAATGCATAAGTTTCAACAGGCATACCTTGCACACCCCACAGAGCATACATTAGGAATGTATGAGGTAAAACTAAGTGTTACTTTATACACAGTAACAGTCACAGCGTGAGAGGGTTGTTTCCGATAGACTTAACCCTTCACAGCAATGCAAGGACCTAGGGTATTCCCAAAGGACTCTTGAGGCAAAATTCCATCCACATCCAGAGAAAGAACTATGGAACTGGAACACAGTAGGAAGCAAACTATTTTCTTCTTTGTTATGTTTTCATTTTCTCATGGCTTCTCCCATTAGTTTTAATTCTTCTCTACAACATGACTAATGTGAGAATGTGTTTAACAGGAATGTATGTGTACAATCCATATAAGACTGCATGCCACCTTGGGGCAGGGGGGAGAAAATTTGGAACTTATGGAAGTGATTGTTGAAAACTGAAACAAATAAATTAATACATTTGGGGAAAAAAGAAAAAAAACTAAGTGCCATATAGCAGCTTTCTGGCAAAGTGGATAGAGCGCTAGGCCTAGAGCCAGGAAGACCTGAGTTCAAATCCAACCTCAGATACTAATATAGCTGTGTGAACCTGGGCAAGTCAGTTGTTTGCCTCAGTTTCTTCAACTGTAAAATGAGGATAACAACAGCACCTGCCTCATCCTGTCATGAAATCAAATAATATAACGTTTGTAAAGTGCTTAGCCCATGCAGTAGGTACTGTATAAATGTTAGCTTGTTATTCATTATCACACTATTGATATTATTTACAAATTGCACTATTACACAGGAGAGACAGGTTGTTCACCGTTAGGGTCCAAAAAAAAAACAACCCAAAAAACAGGTCTTTCGCAGGTCTTGGCTGAATCTTAAAGCACTAGGAAACCGTAGTACCAGTAATAATGCTTCTGCTACTACAACTACTAACATTAATAGTAGTAATGCTGTTACCATTAGGTTGGAACATCTGATTTCACCAGGGTAAGAAATCACCTCCCAACTGCTGGAATGCCAGTACAGGTGACGACAGACTGTTCTGTTTCCTGTGTCTGTGTCCCTAGTGCATGGAACACAATAAATGCATAATGTTTGCTGATGGACTGAATGCAGGCCCAAAGGTTCTCTGCACCAAGTCTTGGAGAGCTGTGGGTGCACTGATGGTAGGAGGCAGGAACCAAACAAACTCTCAGCTATCTGCCCATGCACAGTAACACGCTGCCTCAAACAGTATCAGTCCTTTGGTTTCTAGTCCAGGTCCAGGATTTCATCAGCTGGGGAAACTCTTAGTGTGGATACTCCCTCCACTGTTGCAGATGTGCATCCTGTATAAGGGCTGCTTGGAGCACTGGGAGGGTGGAGGGGAAGGAGCCTCCCCTATGACTATTCTGTATGAGAGGCAGGCCCTCAGCCTAGGACTTCATGCCTCTGTCCAGTCCTCTCTAGCCACCACAGCAAGCTTGCTCTCAGTAGTACTGGTGTATCAAAAGAACTGGTATAGTATGGGTACCCAGGAAGGTGAAAACTGACCCTCACAGTCTCAGTGTGTTTGTCACAAAAGCTGGACATGACATTGTGAGGCTGAGTCAATGTTTGATATCTGGTTTTGTTCACGAAGTTTAATGACTAGGCTCTTCATGGACACACTCTGTGCTGGCAGGGTGGTTTTGACCAGTAGTTTAGGAAGTTTAAAAAGTAACAATAAAGTTGAAAACTTCGACAAGAAGCAGTGCCCTCTTGGAGGAATGCCTGCCTCCCCTCCCCTCCCCCCTGCCTATCTCTGTTAACCATGGCCAGCATTCCCTCATTTTCAGGCTTTGCTGGGTTCCTGCCTTGGCTGGAGCAGCCCCTCATCCCCTGCATGCTGGGCTCCTCTGACTCACGCCAAAGCAAGCGCAAGGCTTGGGTATAACTCAAGTACTCCTGCTGTAGGTCTGTGGAGACAGGAGGGAGCTCGGGAAGACTTATTGTCTTGGATTACTTGCCCATTCCTGATAATGACTTTTCTCAAGCAAGTTTCCTGACTGCTGCCACTGCCATAGGAGAAAGTGATGGAATGAGACAGGTATAGTTGCCATGAACACAGCCCGTTGAGGTAATTCAGCCTCAGAGCACCAGCTCCCTTGGAATAATTTTGCAATCTGTCATGGGAAGGAAGGAGGGAGGAGAGGCATACCAGGGTCACTGGATGACCCTTCCTTCCCTTTCCAAATCATCTAACTTCTCTTTGCTGGAGAATGCCACTGCAGGTGGTCCCCAGTCTGAAAGCTCCAACAGCAAGGTCGGGGAGGCTGAACTATTTGCCTTTGTGGGAGAGAAACAAGAAGATTGGAAGGCCTGGTGGTAGGGACATCTGGCACAAGTCCCTTTTCCCCTTGGTCTCCTGCTACACTCCTCTGTATCCAGAGCCCAATTTTTCTTTTATTCAAACATGAGTTTGAAAAATTCTCAGACCTCCCACCACTCTCCTTGACCTTCCCACCCTGTGCCAATGGGCACTGTGCTCTCACTGAAGAAAATGAAACCAGCTCTCCATGCTAGCAGGCTGGCTCTCAAGTCTCTCTCAAGATAAAGATCTGGAAGGTCAACGTAGACAGGAAGGATGTGATCGACTTAGTCCCCAGTCCCCTTAACACAGGCTGTTGTTCTGAGAGGCAATCTCTTGGTTCCATACCTCATCTGGACTTCTGGAATGGAAGACTGCTTTCATCACTCCCTCCCTTACTTGGGTGACCTTGGGCAAGTCACTTAAGTCTCCTGGACCTTCATTTCCCCCTCTATAAAATGAGAGGGGATGCATTCGATGGTTTGATGTCCACCCTGGCTTCTGAGCTACAATCTTGTGGCCATCATGTCACAGGTAGAAGGACGTGTGTATGGCAAAGGGCACATGATCCTGTGCTTGGATGCAACAAGAGCTGGACTTGAATCCTGAAACAGAGACTTACTTTTTAGTGATGTGATCACAGGCACGCTGGAATCTGGTCTAATCTTCTCATTTTAAAAATGAGGATACTGAGGCCAAAGGAAGATAAATGACTTGCTTAAGTTCACAGGAGTAGAAAATGGAGATGCAGTATTTGAATTCAGGTTCTCTGGCTCCAAACTGAACAGTTTTCACTGCATCACAGTGATGAGGAAGGACAAGGCAGTGAGCTCATGCGTGGCACCAGCTTTCACAAAACAAAAGAATAAGACAGAGGCCTCTTGCCTACCTGTCTCTGAGAGCCCTTCTTAACCTAACCTCCCCCCCCATTCTTCTTACATCTCAGTCCTCTGGAAACCCAATGCCACTGGCCTTATTCCTGCTCCTACAACAGGACATGCGGTCTCCCAACACTGACAGTTTTCTCTGGCTGACCCCCATCCCTGGAACACTGTTCCCCTCATCTGCACCTCCTGACTTTCTTCCAATCTCTGCTAAAACCCCACCTTCTACAGGAGGCCTCTTTCAAATCCTTCATATAACTTGTTTATGCACAATTGTTTACAAGGTGATTCTCCAGTAAGCTCCCCCAGGGCAGGGAATGATTGTGCCTTTCTTTGCATCTCCAGTGCTTACACAAACACAGTAGGTACTTAACAAATGCTTGTTGACTTGACTAGAGAAGATCCTCTACGGAATCTACAAGAAAGAAATGGATGGGAATCACACACAAAGAGAAGGGCCAGGGGGTCAGCAATCTGCCGCAGCGGAAGGACTACCCATACTCAAGAAATGAAGAGTTCATTAAAGTCTAAAAGTTTAAGTCTTGGGAAACATAGAGACCCCACTGTTATGCATGTACTCCAAACTGGAGACTAAAGACAAAAAGAAAGACCCTACCCAATCCAAATAGTCATAGCATCACTTTCTGTGGCAGCAAAGAACTGGAAACAAAGGAAATACTCACAGATCGTGTGGAATGGCTAGGTAAGATATGGTTATGTAGAGGTAAGGAAACATTACTGTGGCGTTAGCAACAGGATTCAAAGAACAGGAAGACTTGTACAAATGATGCGGGTGCAAGTAAGCAACACTAGGAAAACAATGTACACAATGACTCCCCAACAAAAAACAACAATAATAATAAAAATAGAAGAAGCTGATTTCTGGGTAATTACGATAATGATAAAGCCAGGACCTGAAAGACACAGAGATGAAAATGCACCCCCAAAGTGGAGGATTGCGGGTGTGAAACGTTAGATAAGATGGTCTGGCTGATGTGCTGGTTAGTTCGCTGGTTTGCTCCCCCTTCTTTTTATTTTTGGCTGCTGTTGTTACAGGGGATGACTCACTGGGGCAGAGGGGAAAGGGATATTTTTGGAAATGAAAGTGATGCAAAAACACAAGTGTCATAAAAGCTAGAAGTTAAAAAAGGGGAAATAAGTGAACTGACATATATGATCTATTTTCTATTAAGAATACCGGGTGAATCAGGAAACCTCATTTCCCCATTATGTCAGAAAAAAATAGAGTTTGCTCCTGAATCTAACCTTATCTCTAAATAGGAATCTAACCTTATCTCTTAATAGGAAAGAATGACATCCACGTTAGGGGTAGTTAGATGGCTGGTAGCTAGAGCACTGGGTCGGGAGTCAGAAGGCTCATTTTCTTGAGTTCAGATCCAACCTCAGACACTTACTAGCTGTGTGACCCTGAGCAAGTCACTGTTTGCCTCAGTTTTTGCATCTGTAAAATGACAGAAGTCTCCATTAAAATGGAGAAGGAAATGGCAAACCACCCCAATATCTCTGCCAAGAAAACGCCAAATGGGGTCACAGAGAGTTGGACACAACTAAAAAAATGACCCAACAAAATCAACAATCCTCACGAATGAGAAAATGCCTCTATGACTGATACCTTAGAAACCTTAAAAGAATAAACTGGTATTACTGCTCCT
The DNA here is from genome assembly GCA_023548195.1 of Bettongia penicillata ogilbyi. Lineage (NCBI taxonomy): Eukaryota > Metazoa > Chordata > Mammalia > Diprotodontia > Potoroidae > Bettongia > Bettongia penicillata. Next base: position 1,395,536 of record JAJHZJ010000440.1, read on the forward strand.
GCTGAAGACGGGCATGACAGCCCCGGAGACCATCATGGGGCACCTGGCAAACTTGGATTCCTCTGCCTCTCGCCCCAGGTGACTTTGGCGAGGTCATATTCCTTCTCCTGGCCTCAGTTTCCTCTTTTGTAAAATGAAGGGATGGAACATGTTGATTTCTACTGCCCTTTCTGGCTCTAAATTATCTGATCTGCCATAAGCACCAGGATCTTAAGCTGCTGGGGATGAGCCAAAGAGTTCAAATGACAAAGTAGGAAATCCACTACTCATGCCCCTTGGCAAGCAGTGAGGCTGGAGGCTTAAAAAGAGGAGCTCATAATGTCCCGGGATTTTCCTTCAGCTGGACTGACTGATGTGTGAAGCTTACCCAGGGTATTTTTTTCCCCCTGAATCTGAGTTTTTCTAATAACTCAATGCCAGGGATGAGGGAAAGAAAGTCTTCTGGAGTGGATCTGGAACCTGAGGACCCTAGCACTGAAGCTTACTGTCCATGGGAATAACAATGATGATGATCTGGTGAGCAGGTACTGTTATTAGTCCCATTTTACAGATGGGGAAACTGAGGTACACTTGTGTGGCTTGTCCAGGGTCATGCAGTTAGTAAGTTTCTGGGGTTGTAAGTGAACTTGGGTCTTGTTGGCTCCAACTCTTACATGCCGCCCACTGAACCTAGAGACCGAGGCCTTGGGCAAGTCAGCCTGCCCACTGGATGAAATGGCCTGTGGGGTTCCATCCAGCCCTGGCGCTAGAGTACTGCAGTGTGGGGGTAACACCTGACAGCGGGGTAGTAGAAGAGGGAGGCTGTGAACGCACAGAAAAAATATGACAGATCAGGAACTGACAGCATTCTTCATATCCAAAGTCACTGATCAAGGGCACTGGAATTGGTGAGGCTAAAAAAAGGTGAATAACCAGGTGATGGGGTGGAGAGCATCAGGAAGGGTTAGGGGAAGAGTCTTGACTCCTAAGCTAACTTTACCACACCCAGATAAGAGAACATTCTGAAATTGACACACCTCAGTTTCCCCACCTGTAAAATGCACTGGGTGGCACAACAGTGCACAGAGCACCAGGCCGGGAGTCAGGAAGACTCATCTTCTTGAGTTCAAATCTGACCTCAGGCACTAGCTGGGTGACCCTGGCCAAATCAGTTTCCTCATCTGTAAAATGAGCTAGAGAAGGAAATGGCAAATGACTCCTATATCTTTGACAAGAAAACCCCAAATGACATCATGAAGAGTTGGACATGATCGAAAATCTACTGAATGACGACAAAAGCTGGAACAAAAATGTCTGCCTTCCTCTTTACTAGGTAAGACGACTGGGAGAGCCAGTGAGCACTCATGTGCGAAATATGTGGGTTCTGGAAAGAATGGCTTTGAATAATGACAAGGTATCACTGAGAAACTCCAAAAGTAACGGGACAAAGAGGAGACACCCAAGTTATGGTCTCACAGAGGGGATGCCCTCTCTACATGACCCAGAGGCACTAATGTTGGCACATGGGGGAGAGAAGGACAAGGCCACTGGCTTGGGCTCTCAGCATCCGGAGGTGTCTTTAAAGCTCAGGTGAGCAGCTGCAGGAATGTGAGGCCTTCCCTGGTCCCCGGCTGCCTAAGCCTCTTCCCTATGAATTATTTTGCATTTATGGATTTTGATCGCACCTCTATATATAAATGTCTCTCCCAACAGAATGTGTGTGTTACATGACTTGCACTTGACTTTACTTTGAGTGAGGGAGGGCTATGAAGGTCACCAGCCTCACTTCTCCTCCAAGGCTGTCTGAATCCAGTGACCAGATATTCATCACGATGACTGGAGATGACCCAGGATGAGGCAATTGGGGTTAAGTGACTTAAGGTCACACAACTAGTGAGTGTCAAGTATCTGAGGTGATATTTGAACTCAGATCCTCCTGACTTCTGCTCTATCCAGCGCACCATCTAGCTGCCCCCTTCCAATAGAATGCAAGCTCCTTAAGAGCAACGCCTTTTCATTTTTTTTTGCACATAGTAGGGCTTAAGAAATACTTATGGTTGATGGATTAATTGATTCTGAATAACCCAGACATGGACAAAATGAGCTGCTACTTCATTTAGGCTGACAAATAAGAAATGATGGCATGAGCAATGAATAACCAATAATGCTTTGCACTGCCTTTTAACTATGAACTGGCTTCTACACCTCATCTTGCACCCAAATATCATACATAGCTCAATAAGAAAGGGAGGAAGAAGACGACTCAGTGAGAGGAGACCTTGTGCATAGGACAGACCAGAGTCAGGAAGGCTGGATGTGAATCACTGACAACAGTTAGCCGTATCATGATGGCAAGCCTCACTTTCCTTATCTGTGAAACGGGATAATAACATCTCCCTCATAGGGTGGCTGTGTGGCTCAAATGAGATAATGGACAAAACGCATGAGTTTTACTGCTCCGAGACTGTGGAAAACACATCATTTTACTAAGTCTGAGTTTACTCACTTGTGAAGTGGGAATCATGATGTTTTGTAAATTCCAAAGCTCTCAGGAAATGGCAGTTATGACCACTACTATCTGAGGCTCTCTAAACGCACGCATATGTCTGCAGACTAGTGAAGCTCTACATGGAGTATAGGCATAGCTCCTGGCATCTCTCACAGGTACAAACCCCTCTCCTGAACACAGCCTACAGATACTCCACCCTGTGCTGAAGAATTTATGTGCCTTATTTCCTCCCACTAGGTCCTAAGTTCCTTGGAGGCTGGATCTTACTTCTGTATCCTTAGCACTTGCTCTATGGCCAGGAATGCAGGAGAATGTCTGTGAGGCTGAACGTGGGGGTGATTTCAGTAAAGTACTTCCCTGCTTCTGACCCACAGCTATGTGACCTGGGCAAGGTTCAGAGATCATGGCGGGGCTGGTTTTTTCCACTGCTCAGCCTAAGAAGCTCATGGCTCAAACTATTCAGGTGGGACAGATGTCGAGTTAGGCTTAGAGTAAGGAAGGCATGAGTTCAAATCCAGATTCTGGCACTTGCTCTGCAACTCAGTCCTTTGATCCACAAAACTGGGAGAGAGAAGCCTGAGCCACCGGGGCTGTGGTGAGGCTCCTGCCCCACAATGTATGTAAAATGCCTTTAAAATTCCACCAGTTCTATAAGTGTCACCTGTTGTTACTATGGCTCAGCCCTCCCCAAGTCTCAAAGCAGTCACACCAGCCAGCACACGTGGAGGAGGGCCCAAATTGTGGTTCCTGAAATCAGGTCTGGCCATAACACTGATAACAACCAAGTCTTAATACTGACTCACATTTACAGAATGCTCCAGCATTCAGGCAGCCTCCTCTGTGGGGTTCTTTCCCCCAAGATGCAGAAGGTGGGACAGGTGGGCTGGCTCCTCTCCAAGTAATGATGACCTTAATGATCACATATCCCACAGAACCAAGGCACTAAGTGGGAAGATGAGGAAAAGGATGGTGCTGGGGGCACCTGGATGGGAGAGATGCCTGGCACTCAGTCTGATTCACCTGGTCGGCAATCCCCTGGAGGTGACAAGCACCCCCACAGGCCCAAGTCAGAGGGGGAAGCTCCCGTGCTGCAGGATCACAAAACATCTGCTCTCCAGGGGTGGCTCGTGGTTTTCCATACTTAAGCAGGGAAGAAGTTCAAGGGTTGAAGGTGAAAGGCAGAGAACACTGAACATTATTCTCCCCCAGAATGAGCCAAGCCTGGAAAAAATGCCCCACATGGTATGGTTGGAGGGAAAGGACATTTTCAGACAAAGGGTTTAAAGCACGGACTGACTCTCCTTTAACCTCCTCTTTCTGTCTCTTTCTTCCTCCTTCTCTCTCATTCTCTCAAGCTCTTCCCTCCACTTCTCCCCTTTTCCTTCCCCCTCCTCTCTTCTCTCTCCCTCTCTTCCCCTATCTCTGCTTTCCTCCTTTTTCTCTCCCCCTCTCATTCCCTCACTCCTTTATTCACTCTCTCCTATTTTCTCTCCCTCTCTCTTGTCCTTCTTCTCTCTCCACCTTCCCTCTCTCTCTTTCCCCATCTCTCTCTTCTCTCCCTCTATCTTTTTTCTCTCCCCCATTCTCTCTTCCTTCCTTCTTTTTTCTCTCTCCCTCTCTCATTCTTTCCCTTTTTTCTTTCCCCCTCTCTTCTCTCTCCCTCTCCCCCTTTCTTTTTCCTCTGTCTCTCTCATTCCCTCTCCCTCACTTCAATATCTGTTCTGAGTGGAAAGGAAAATGAAAATAAATAAATAATAAATGCAGAGTGATTTATCCGAGCGCATCCGTTCCTTGATACAGATCTTTCTGCCCAGCCCCAGTGTATCGATGTGCAATGTACTCTCGGCAGCGCGAGCTGGTGTAATGGCAGCTGTGAGCCTGCGATCGGTAACCTCGCTAATTTAATAAATGGACTTTGACGAGGCTAAATGGCTGTTTGGATGGATTCTCTCTCTTCCTCCCTCCTCCCAGCCCCAAAACCTCAAATAAAATAAATTAAATAAAACACGAAACCCAATCTGAGCCTTTTACGGTTGCGTTCTCTGGTGGGAGCCAGAAAAATGCTAATCGTTTTCTGGGACTGTGTGCCTGTGGCCACGGCCGCTGCACCGCCTCCCAACGCCGTGGCTTTGGGTATTTTGTTTTCTCTAGGGTAGTGTTTTCTCTTTCTCCTCTGCTTCCCCCTCCCTGGCAGCCCCCACCCCTTCTTTCTTCCCTTTTTTGGGGCCTTAATCATATTCAGCACACTGCCATAGGTGTCTGCAACCAATCAGAGGCGATGGCAGCCGCTTGCACCTTGCTGACAGATGCTGTCAAAACAGTCTCACAACCAGAGGCTTGATAATAACGCGAAAATGAGATACAAATGAGTGACTCTCCGTGAGTGGGAACGCTTTGGCCCCTTCTCCCAGCCTTACCCCCTCCCCCTCTGCGCTCCCCCCCTCTACAATCAGATACAATGAGAGCCGCTGAGATGGGGATCTGTGAGAAGGGAGGGAAGGAACCGTGCCTGGAAAGAATGATGCTAACAGATCACATCTACACAGTGCTTTGAGGTTTGCAAAGCATGCCCCCCAACAACCCTGTAAGAGAAGCACGCCGGGTAGCATCCTCTCTAGCTACAGATGACAAAACTGAGGTTGGATAGGTTAAAGGACATAACTGTAGCTGCAAGGCAAGCACATGTTTGTAGGCCACTGGAAGGGACCTTAAGTCTTCTGATTCCACTTTTTCATCTTGCAGATGAGGAAACTGAGGTCCAGAGAAAAAGTCACTTGTCCAAGGTTATGGATAGTGAGTCACATGGAACCTCATTTTATAGAAGAGAAATCTAAAGCCTAGAGATGTCTGGGTCACCCATGTGGCAGAGCCTGGATCAGAATCTACACAAACCCCAAGACCCTCCATCAGAAACATCAGGACTATTGTGTGTGTGTGTGTGTGTGTGTGTGTGTGTGTGTGTGTGTGTGTGCGCATGACTAGGCCATCTTCAGTCACCCTGATCTACATCTGGCCACTGGACCCAGATGGCTGTGGAGGAGAAAGTGAGGCTGGTGACTCTGTACAGCCCTGTGTCACTTAAATCCAATTTAATTGTAAGTCATGGCATCACCTTCCTGATTTTATGGTTGTCTTCGAAACATACAACATGAGCATGGGTGAGTATGTATGAGTGTGCAACTGTATTTGTGTGCGTGTTTATGAATGTGTATATGAGTGCGATTTTGTATACATGCATGGAGCTGTATCTGTGCGTTTATGAGGGTGTGAGTGTGACTGTGTATGTGCATAGCTGTGTATACATGAGCGTGTGTGTTGTGTGTGTTGAGTATGTGTGTGTTGAGTATGTATGAGTTGCATGTATGTTTGTGAGTGATTGTATGTATGTACACTGGTACATATGCATGTGTGTGAGTGTATATGTATGTATGCGAGAACGTGATTCCGTGTATGTGCATCGGTATGCTGTTGAGCATGTAAGCGTATATGTGTGTGTATATATATGTGCACGGGTGTGTATGCATTAGTGTGTTGTGTAGGTGTGTATATATGTGCCTGGGTGTGTGTGAGTGTATTTGTGTATGAGTATGGGTATATGTGCATAGGTGTATATACAAAAGCATGTGAGTCTATGTGTGCATTTATGTGTGTGTATGTGCATGTACATGCATGCATTAGTGTGCTGAATATGTGTATGTGTGTGTGTGTGTGTGTGTGTGTGTGTGTGTGTGTGTGTGAGAAGCACGATGAACTTGCTCTACTGTAGATGGCTGTGGAGGAGAAAGTAAGGCTGGTGACTTTGTACAGCCCTCTACTGTAGATCTGTTCTGTTCTTTCCCCCAGGAGGCCAAGCATTTATTAACATGTCCAGAGAAGCAGGCATCCCACAGAGAATAAACTCCATAGGCAGCAGTTTCTCAGCATTTCCCAACGTTGAAGATCTGAGTGCAACAGGCTAACAATCTAAGTTTTGGGGGGTTGGGGAGCATGTCCAAAGTCCTACCTAAGCTCAGTCGCTGGGGCTGACATGTCATCCTCATCTCGACATGAAGGCAGCCCAAACCCACCATTTTCAAAAGCAGCCATGTGAGAACAAGTCAGGCAGGATTTAGGGTGGGGAGGCCACGAGGTCCAGTGAACAGAATGCTGCCTTAGGAGTCCAAGGACCTAGATTCAAACCCTGCCTCACGCTTATCACCTGGGTAACCTGGGAACAGGTAACTGGCCTCATTGTACCTCAGTTTCCCTATCTGCAAAATGTTTAGGTGTCCAAGTTCCTAGATCCATCATCCTGGTCCCTTACTTGGGGGAATGACTTGTCCTTAAAAACATCACCAAAATCTTTAGCCTTTGTAGGGTAAAGAAGGAAAAAGAAACTGCTTTGCTACACTTCAGAGAGGTCATGGCATAGGACCAGATTAAGATGGAAATTCCCCAAGAGAAACATGGCCAGGCTACCTGAATTCACTCCCTCAAAGCCCAGAAGGACAACTCCAAACCATAGCCCCCTTCTGGACACACTTCCCTCACAGTTTATGGAGAATGTAAATATTTTACTCGATTTGTGAAGGGGGTTAGCAAACATCACAGGTAACCAGACCACTGAGCCATACCATAGCTTTCAAACATCTATCTGGGGGCCCCTGCTCAGCTCTGTGCCTTCCCCGCTTCTGATTCTCTGTGTGTGCTCCTCCTGTTCACTACACCTAAGGATGGCTGGGTGGTGAGAGCACCAGGGCCAGGAGAGACTTGGGGTCACTTACTAGCTGTGTCATCACAGGGACACAGAACTTCATTTCCCAGGGACTCTGTTGTCTCACCTGGAAAAGGGGTAGAAGAATACCTGCAATGTAATCGAGAGAGTCAGCCTCGGAGTTAGAGAGACCTGGGCTCAGGTCCTGAATCTGTCACATGCTAGCCAAGTACATACAGGTCATTCTTTAAGACTAAGATGTTTTATGAGGTGCTTTTGCAAAGTGCCTGCACATAGTAGGCTTTTAATAAATTTTCCCTCCCTCTTTTTCTCCTTCCTCCTTCTTCCACTCTCCCTTCCTTCCTGCCCATCTTCCTTTCATTCTTTCTTCTTTGCTCTCCTCCCCTTCCTTCCCTCCCTCATTCCATCCTTCCTTCCTTCTCCAAAAGCAGCATCCTCTGATAGCATGTTCCAGCCAGCCTCTATGGTAGAGAGAATGATAGAGGGTAGAGGGTTACCCATACTGCATCCAGTTTCCACATGGCTCAGACATGCTGCTGTCTCTATATTTTGAGATGTAGAAATGGGAGCTTACACTTGGGGTGGTAACATCTTCTGAAAACATTACTCTTCAATGTTTAGGAGTCGGTGTGGTGTCCGGGCCCAGGAAGGCAGCTATCCTGACTGTGAGATGCTCTGGAGTCTCAGCACTAACTGGGTGTATTCAAGCAGATTTGGAGCTCTTCTATGCAGCAGGTGATCTTCCATTTGCTAGTTGGTGCAGGTAAGGAGCCTATGGTGAATAGTCATTGTAGGGGATGTACCTGTTGATGTCTTATCTCCCCCGGGTTCCCTGGTCCTGTACTGACTGTGCCCCATGCCTGGGGTGCCTTCCTCCTCCTAGCTGCTTATGCCCCCTGGTTTCTGTCACTGTCCCACACAGGGCCCCTCCCCTTCCCCAGACAATGACCTCGTATTTATTTTGGATGTTTACACGAGGACATGCTGTCTCCCCATGAAGATGCAGCTCCTTAAGGTCAGCAACTACTCCATTTCTGTCTTTGTATTTCTGGAGCCTAGTACAAGGCAAGCATTTAACCAATGTTTGTGGACGGCCTGATGTCATGGGGGCAGAGACTATATGAGACTTAAAGGCCCAGCCCCTTCCAGCTGTGGCACACCCAGAGCAAATGCTTAACACATTTTCAATGAAGGGAAGGAAAGCTGAGACTTAGCATGGGTAATAATCCCTTTCTATAGTGGCTGGTCCATCAGAAAGAAGTTGTAATGTCCCATGAACGAATGAAAAAGGCACTGAGGGCCTGGGCCAGAATTCTGCTCTGTGCTATCCTGGGCACCCCTCTCCAGTCACAGTCTCAGGCTCCCCACCTATCCAGTGAGGGCTTGGACTCGATACCCTCCAAGGTTCCTTCTTGATCTAAATTGAAAGTCTGATGATCTGGGTTTGAATCCAGCTCTGCCATAAGCACCCTTTGTGAGAATGAAGTCCCTTCCTCTCTCTGGGTCTCCATCTTCTCAGCTATTGGACTGGATGATCTCTGTGACCACTCCCAGGATCCAATGAGATCGTGGTTTGGATCACCCCCTCACCTCTATACGCACTTCTCCAGCAGAGACGCCTTTTTTCACCTGGACTCACTGACTGCAGACAGGTCCCAAATGAGGCAGGCTCTGACATTTTAAAGAGAGGAGGAGGGAAAGAAACAGACAGTCCCACACCTCACTGCCCTGAAAGCCTGGCTGCTGGGGGTGAACCAGAGGCCTGGAGGAAACACTCGTACCCCAAGGATCTGAAAGAATCTACAGGAAAGTAGACGTGCCAGAAGCTGATCGATGATGATGATGAAGGAGGCAGAAACACCTGGGGTTCTGACTCTCTCTGGGGCCTCAATTTCCCTGCCTTCTGTAAAATGGAAAGACAATGCAGAGACTGAAAACCCTCCATGTGGTCCACTGGAGGCATAAGCCAAGCACCCATCCAGAAGCAACTGGTGGCACAGGACATGGAGCGCTGGACCTGGAGTCAGGAAGACCTGAGTTCAAATCCAGCCTCAGACACTTCCCACTCAGGTGACCCTGGGCAGGTCACTTCACCGTTTGCCTCAGTTTCCTCATTTGTAATGTTCCTGGCAGAGAGCTAGGGACATAGTAGGCTCCCTGCCTTCCTTCTCTCTGGTTCAGTAGTTTTTCAGTCATATCTGATTCTCTGTGACCCCATTTGGAGTTTTCTTGGCAGAAAAACTGGAGTCATTTGCCATTTCCTTCTCCAGCTCATTTTACAGAAGAGGAAACTGAAGCAAACAGGGTGAAGTGACTTGCCCAAGGTCACACAGCTAGGAAGCATCTGAGTCTGGATTTGAATTCTGGAAGATGAGTCTTCCTGCCTCTAGGCCTGATAGTCTATTCACTGTGCCACCTAGCTTCCCTCCTTCCTTCTTTCCTTACCTATAATTCACCCCTTTCTCATTCAGAAACAAATCATGTCATGACCTCTCCATCAAAGAAAGTATTCAAGCAGTTGCTGACTGACTCCAAACTTCTAGAGGAGTTTCCTCCAGAAGCTACAAAGCTGGAAGTGCTGATCTCTCGGTTCCCCCATATCTTTTGTTGTTCGGTCATATACTCATGTCCAGTTTTTTGTAATTCCATAGGCCCTTGCCCCCTCCATTACACCTTCCTCTCTAAGCTGTCCAAGCTCACAATTCCCTTCGAGTTTATATGCTTCCTTATCTTAATCCTCCCCCCCCAACCTCCACTTGGCCCTTCGTCATGCTGAGGACTGCCAAGCTCAGGTCTACTTTGCCTCTAGGGCTTCTAACCCATTGGCTACACAGTCTCCAGCACAGAAACAGAGAAGGTTGTTGTGGTGGTTTGGAGTTTTTTGGCATCTTTAACAATTTTTTGAGGGTGACTCCAAAGTTGAGTCACCACATTGCTGTGGTGAACCCACGTACAACATAGATGGCTCCCCAACACTACTGGAAAGGAGTCTTCACAAACAATTCCTCTCTTATTTAATAAAAGATTACACTAAGGGCTGCATATGAATCATGGCTGGGAGAGCTAAAACAGCCAAGTAGAGAGACTGAGGCAGAGGTGGGTGAGAGGTATGGTGTAAGAGGAGTGGGGTCAAGCTCTGGCTCTGCCACTTCCTGCCTGCCTGACTCTGCGTTAGCCCATGGCCCATTTTTGGCCTCAGTTACATCTATACGATGATGGGGGCTGGGCTAGGTAATATGCCTCAGCTCAGGCGCCCTGAGAGGACCAGGTTTGAGAACCCCAACAGGGCACAAAGGGACTGCCAGGAGAGAGTCCTACAGAGACCTCTGATCGGCACATACAATCCCTTTATTCAGCCCCAAGACAGTGAGCCCATTGCTGTGGGCAAAGCAAGGCAGAGACCTCTGCAGTCACCCTTCCATCCATGAACCAACACTCCCCTCCCTGCCCCACACTCGGCACTGATGAGAGACGGCAGAGTCCTTCGCGATAGTGTGAAATTAATACGATTTGGGGGGAAGTTGGCAGTGAATAATGAGCATCTGAAGTACCTTCTTCTGCTACTTCTCCCCACCCTAGGTTTAACTCCTCTGTCGCTGGGCTCTGTGCTGAGACCATGTAGTTCCTCACCCCAAAGCCTCAGGACAGCTCACTGGGAACCCCTTGCTCACTCCCCTCTCTGTTTCTGTGCTGACCTTCATCACCAGTTCTAAGTCAGTGCAAGGCTGAGTCATTTCCACAAAATGAAAAATAACAACATGACAGCCCTTAAAAGTCTTCTGTTGTTTATGTCTTGGGTGTGGAGTTGAGTCCCCTGAAAGCTGAGACAGCAGAGGGAAGCACTCCAAGCTAGAATGCCTCATTTCCTAGGCACTGGGAATCCTTAATACCTTTCCCAAGGCACCTGCTAAAAAGGTCACCCCATCCAATCCTCTCATCCTACAGACCAGAAAATGGAGGCCCACACAAGGAAATGACTTGCCCTAGGCCTAGAACTCAGGGCCTTTAACTTCAGATCCAGTATTTTTTCCATTGTACTAGACTAATGAGGAATAATAGAAAGATGGCCCAGGGGCTGTGCTTATATTCACAAAATATACTTTTAAAACCCCAAAGCATTTATTTTGTTCTGTTCAAATGTTATGAAGATTTTATGGGAAAGGAGTGGATGGAATACCACAAGATGAGAGGGAGCAGGGGAGAGAGGGGGAGAGTGAGAGAGGGAGAGAGGGAAAGAGAGACAGAGGGAGGGAGGGAGAGAGGGAGACAGAGAGAGAGAGGGAGGGAGGGAGAGAGAAGGAGGGAGAGGGAGAGGGAGAGGGAGGGAGAGAGAGAGAAGTAGACAGATGGAAAGAGACAGAGACGGAGAAACAGATGGAGAAAAAGAGAAACATAGAGACAGAGACACAAAGACAGAAATAGAGACAAAAAAAGAAAAAGACAAAGAGAGACAGAGAAGGGGAGAAGAAAGGAGGAAGAAAAAAGAAAGAAAAGGGGTGGTCTGTTAACACATGTCTCTCTATTTCCCTAAATATTGGTCCAATCAGAACATATCTGTGGTCAGTGAGGTCAGAAGCAGAGTACTGGCAGAAGACTTTCCTCAGGTGGAAAAGAGCCCCAAAGCTCCAGGAGGTCAGTGCAAGGAGCCTGGGACGGGGCAGGGAGAATGGTTTGACAAACATTATTCTGACTTCCCCAATTCTTAAAAATCACTGTGATTTAGCTGTGCCCTGAAGGGGCACTCACACCATTGTGAGAGGATTTTTAGACTTCCAGGCAGCCCCGGAAGAACCTGAAGATACAGCAAGTGTAGAAAGACAAGTGGGTGGGCATTCACTGATTTAGATGTTTACAATTTAACAGAGATACTGGGCAGAGATGAGAAGCAGCTGGGGTGGAGGGTGAGAGGCGGCTGCCTTGAGTAGCAATCAGTGACTGCTCCCAGCTGATCAGGAGCCCTGTCTCTTTCCAATGGAACACTCTCCTCTCCCTGAGGAAAGCCCTGACCTTGAGGATGAATCCCCAGGCTAGAAGGTCACAGTATCAGAATTAGAGCTGGAGGGGCCCTTGGTAGCAATCTACTTCCAACCTTAGGTGGCAAAGAACCCCTGCTATCACTTCCAACAAGTGGTCATTGAACCCTGGCTTGAAGACCTCCAACGGGGAGGAAACCCATTACTCCCCCCCGGGACAGCTCATCCCCCTCCAGGCCAGCTCTCCATCCTGGACAAGTAGTTCTGATAATCAAGACGAAATCTGGACCTTGCCAGTGGTGAACTCTTTGCTTCTAGTTTTGCCTTCGAAAAACCAAAAACGGACCAAGTTAATACCTCTGCACCTGTCATGTCTCCCCAGGCTGCTCTCCTCCAGCCCAAATCCCTCCGAGCCCATCCGCATGCAGCCTGGACCAGCCAGAGGTACTTCAGCATCGCGGCTGTTCCCCAAATTCTGTGACCTTCCTGAAAGATGGTGTTAGAAGGGAGCAGGACAGCTCTAAGGAGGTTTGAATGCGGTCACCGAAAGATCTTCCCCCAATCCCAAGGCCAGGAAGAGGCAGAATACCGATGAGCTCCTTGTGGACACTGTCTTCCACCTCTCCATCAGAGCAGGGAGAATTTTCGGTGCTCTAGCTTTACAGACTTGGAGCTCCACCTGTGCTGCATGTCTGAGGCAGCTCACCTGCACATCACAACAGTTCACATCTACATAGATGTGCCAAGCGCTTTCCATGTGTTAGCCACTTGTGGGATTCTCATAAGGATCCTGTAAGTCAGTGCTATCATTACTCCCATTTTACAGATGAGGAAACTGAGATACAGAGAGGGTGAGTCCAGTGGCAGCGAGGGGTCTGAGGAAGGAGGCCAAGGGAGAGGCTTTTCCTCAGGCTCTGTGACAATCCAGAGGAGGACACATTCATTTGACTACAGACCATAGAGCCAGGAGGGAGGCCAGAGGCCAAAGAACGAATGACCACTACTGTTTGTTCACAAAGTGCTTCCACAAAGCGCTTTATCAATTCTATTTCATTTGGTCCTCCCAAGCACCCTGAGAGGGAAGTGCTATAACAACCCCGATTTTACAGAAGAACTGAGGCAGACAGAAGTGACTTGGGCAGGGTTACCCAACTATCAAGTGTCTGAGACTAGACCTGAACTCAGGGCTTCATGACTGGTGGTTTAGTGCTCCATCTGCTGAGACACATAGCTGCCTTCAATTTACCTCAAAACCCCTTCAATTTACAGAGGAAACTGAGGCCCAGACAGCCAAGTCTGCTCAAGGTGGCAGCGGATCCTGACTCTGCCCAGTGTACCTCTAGGGCTCATTCTTTCTCTTTGGCCAGACTGCTCTGGCTCTCACAGGCATCTCCCTTCCTAGAAAGTCTTCTTGGGTTTTGATCCATAATATAGACTAGCCTCCCAAGATTGCTGCCTGGAAAGCCTCAGATCCCTGAGTGGGAAGGGTATGCTGGAGAACACAGGAGCCTCTAAGATTCATTCAATCTGCATGGGGATGGGGAAGATGGGGAAGCAGCAAAAATACAAAGGCCAGAATGGGCAGCAGGCTCCTGAGGACGCATCCCTAGCTCCTGCAGAGATCTGGGAAGGAGCTAGTGGTTCGAGATGGGGGGAGGAATTGGACCCAGGCAAGTAATTTAGGCTTGAAAATGTAAGCTGAGTCAAAAGAAGAAGAAATGGTCCCAACAAACCCAAGAGAGCTTAAAAAACTCCAAAGGAAACAACATTCCTTTGAGTGGAGACTCCTGATAAATGGCGAGCCATCTCTTGTGAGAAGTTAAGCAGGTTTGTTTGTGATAAGTTAAAAGGACCAGATTTGGCTGCTCAAGACTGGGCAGTGCAAAATAAAATAAATACAAATAAAAAATAAATAATATACATTTAAATAAATTCACAAATCAAATTAAATAAAATGCAAATAATAAAGTACAAAATTATAAGATGTTTCTCAATGTTATAAAAGTAAAAAAAAATTTTATGCAAAGATTCTTGGTTGGATCAGACCAGACCTCTGAGGCCACCTGGCTCAACCTGTACCATAATGGGAATACCTTGGCAATCTCCCCAATTAATGGCTGTCCCAGCTCTGCTTAAAGATCTCCAACGAGGGAAGCTTACTACCTCCCTTGGTGGTCCCATGCCACCTTTGAGAAGTCCTCAGAGTTTGCAAGCCTTTCTCCCCTCCTGAGTCAGATCTGCTTTATCCCAACAGACCTTCTTGGGCTGACTGGCATAAAGAGATAATGACATGAGGGTTCAAAAGCTGTGGCAGCCTGACTCCAAACAGTGTTCTCTGAACCCTACAATCATGGACTCAGCTGAGAGCTGGAGCTCCCTTCATGGGCAAGCCTTTCCTGATCCCCCCCATGATGTCTAGGATGAGGGTCCCTCCCCACAGTACAACACAAACACCCTGAGGGCAAAGTAAAGACTGTTCATTTTCATAGACCATGAGACCAAGCCTGGCAGGTGCTTAACAAATACTTGCTGGAACAAAAGTGAAACCCTTCACTTGACTATTCAGTGAGATAAACATCATTTCCAAGTACTCCCCAGTCATCTGGGCTCTAACTCTGTTTTGAACACCAACAAGGGGCTTGGAAATACAGCCCTCCGATGACGCACTCCCACAATGGAACCCACCCCTCTTTACAGACTCCAACAAAGCATGGAGGCCTTGGAGGGGAAGAGGGGGCTGAATGAAGCTCACAAGACACAAGGCAAGGTTATAGGGAGCTGCGAGCTGCTTCCAATGGGAGGAATGAATTGAAAAAGCTCACCCGTGCCCACCCCCAGGCAGACGCACAGCCCCTGGCTCTGTTCATCCCCAGAGCCTTTCTTAGAGACACAACAATCAGCCCATGGCCACACACAATGACTTGATGGAGAGAGAAGGACATCTGAGTGCTCAGTAACGCAAGAAAAACCACCGGCAGAGGGAAGACCTTCGGATCCGGAAGGGTTAAAAGCCAATTAAACTCTCTTGTTAGCACTGACTTGGGGAACCTCAAAGCTTTCCTTGACTTGGATCAGGTTTTCTCCTCTCCTTTCCTCCAACTCAACGCAACAGACAGTTCCCATGTGTAAAGGCCTCTGCCTGGCACAGTGGATGGAAAGATGAAAAAAAATCCATCCAGCCTTCAAGGGAGGGGACGACAACAACTTGAGTAACGTTCACGGATGAGGAAATACAGAATAATTTGAGTGGGGGGAGCAATAATGACAAGGGCCTTGGGAGGGGGGAGAGGAGGAGGAGGAGGAAATGCTGGGTCCAAGAAGGGTGAGGAGGTCAGCCAGGCTGGAAGGCTGCCGAGTTTATTCTAAGGGTAACAAGAAGCCCCCGAAGACTGGCACAGGGGGACAACTGGGTCAGATCTGTGTGTTGGGAAGATTATGTATTAACCTCTATTAACATGGAGGGGCCCTGGGAGAGCTCTCCAGGAGACGCCCAGACACGCCAAGCTTGATTCTGGGAACAGGGAACCAAGGAATCACAGACCATCAGAGCTGGAAGCCCAGTTATTGACATGTTCTCTCTCCCTCTTCAAAGACGAGTTCCACGAGGGCAGGAGCTATTTCTGCCTTTCTTTGTATTTCATGCATTTAAATGCTTTATTCTGAGTAGGGCTAAAAAGGGTTTTTACCAAAGAGTAAGAGCTGGGTACTACTCTAACTCCCTCACATCTCAAAGGCTAACAGAATGGGGGCTCTGGACTCCAACGTCAGTGATCTTTTCTGACCAATAAGGGAGGAATTAGGCAACCAGATTGCACAGTGGATACAGTAGATACAGGGTCAAGAAGGCCTGAATTCAGAGGCTACAGAGAATTACTAGCTGGGTGACTCTGGGCAAGCACTTAACCTCTAGCTCAGTTTCCCCATCTGTAAAATGGGGTAATAATAAATAGCACCTACCTCCCAGAGTTATTGTGAAGACCAAATGGGATAGTATTTGTAAACTATCTTACAAAACCTTAAAGGCCTGGATAAATGCTAGCAAAACACCTACTACCAAGAGTTACCATTGCTCTGAGATGCTACAACACTCTGTTCCACTTAGTGACTTAGAACAACAAATGCTTGTAAGGAACTGAGTATCTTTGTATTTCTAGTACTCTTGCTATGGGTGCCCTGCTATGGACCAGACCAGTCTCAACCTTTCCTGTATCTCCCACCAGGCCCAGTCCAAGGCTTACGTAATAGGATACTGACTGATATACTCAAAATAAGTATTTACACTCCAGGATGCATTATTAGCACTATAAAAACAGCTAAGATGCTATATTTTTGCTTCACTAGGAATTAATGATAAAGGCATAGCAGGACAAGTCCAAGAGACTTTTTTCTTACATCCCCAGGATGCTTCTCATTTGGCAACAGACATATGCAGCGAGCTCCCCGTTACCAGAAATGTTCAAGCAGCTACAGGGTGAACACTGATGAGGGCTGATATAGACAGAATTTCTTCAAAGGGCAGAGAGTTGGCAGCAGAGGATGACCTATAAGACACCCCACTTCCCAACTTTCTCTGTTGCACAGCTCTCCTGCCCCAAACAAATGAAGAAAAAATAGAGGTGAGAGTTCTTAGACAAACTGTGAATAAACTAGACTTTGATGAAGGGGGATAATTTCACTGAGCCCCCCTAGGCTCTCCTGACCTGGTTAGGCCTCCCTAGATGGTGGCAGCACCAAGGCCACTGAGGAAAAGGCAGGATCATGAGATTGGAAAGTGAAGACAGCCCATTGTTGGCAGCCCTGGTGTGGGGGTAGCGAGGACCCATGGGAACCCCTCCTTGGAGGCCAACTGGATTTCTTTAATGAATGGAGAAACTTTCCAACCCTAAAACTCAGTGATGCTCTGTGTTTCACTAAGCCATGACCTCCATTACTTCACCTGCAAAACAAGGCTGTTGGATCAGTTAAACCCAAGGTCCATTCTAGCCCAATGTCTCAGATGCTACAACTGGTCCTGGTCTGGGTAAACCTAGATTTGGGGCTTTGTGGGACAGGTTACGATGATAAAATCCAACATCACCACCAGTGACAACAACCACTAACCACCACAATGGGTGTGATCATTACACCACATCTCCATGGGGTTCCACATTTTCCAAAGTGTTTTCACATACAGTATCTCAATAATCCCTCTGCTTGGTAACCCATCAACTGACCAATAAGCACTTATTGAGCACTTATTATATACCAGGCACTGGGCCTCTGTCCTCCTCATCTGGCCTTTGTTTATTTACCTTTTCGCATGTTGTGTCACTCAGTAGAATGTGAACTGCTCACGGGCAGTAACTATTTGGGGGTTTGTCTTTATGCCCCTGCCCCTTGCACAAACCATTGCATGATACTTCCTAGAGTCAGGAAGGACTCAAGTTCTAATCTAGTTTCAGGTTGTGGTTGACCCTGGGTAAGTCACTTAAATGCTGTTTGCCTCAATTTCCTCGTCTGTAATGTGTGGATAATAACATCTAGGGTGTTGTGAGAAAAAAATGAAACAGCATTAATAAAATGTTTTGTAAAATATAAAATCCTGGGGACAGAGTCAAGACAGCAGAGTGGAAAGATGGGCCTGTTGTAACTCTCTCCGCATAGGCCATAAAATACCTGTAAAAAATTACTCTAAACAAATTCTAGAGCAGCAGAAGTCACAAAATGACAGAATAAAAGAGATTTCCAGCCGAAGATAACTTGGAAGGTCAACAGGAAAGGTCTATCGCACCAGGCTCAGAGTACAGAGCAACCCAGCCTTGGCCACGCAGCACAGCATGAATAGGACTAGAGCACGCTTCAGGGCACAGAATCACAGGTAGTACCTGTGGTTTCCAGATTTCTCAACCCACAAACACCTAAGACAGCTTCAAAGGTCAGTAAGAAAGTTCTTTCACCAGGGTGAGAGTGGGGCTTGGGTCCGGCCCAAGCCTCAGCCCCAGGACAGCAGAGTAGTGCCTACTTTTGGAGCCCTGTCCTAAATACCCTGGGGGAATTGAGCAGCTGATCAGGGTCTCAGTTCTGAGTGGCAGTCCTGGGGTGAGGAAGAGTGCTGGTGTGGTATAGCTGGTGGAGGCTCTGGAGAGGGAATCCTACTGGCAGATCCTGGATAGAAAAGCTTGTGGTTGCTCCCAGACCAGAGCACAGGCCAGGAGAGAAGTAAACTCCTCTCCCTTGATTGTGCTATCTTGACAAAGGATTCAAAAGACAAGTAACTTGGCTGGGAAAATGCCCTAAAAAGGGAAATAAATAAGACCACAGAACATTACTTTCTTGGTGAATAGGTATTTTCCTCCATCCTTTTGGATGAGGAAGAACAAAGCATAGCATCAGAGGAAGACATAATAGTCAAAGCTTCTATATCCAAAACAAATATGCAATGGTCTCAGGCCATGGAAGAGCTCAAAAAGGATTTTGAAAATCAAGTAAGAGAGATGGAGGAAAAATTGGGAAGAGAAATGAGAGTGATGCAAGAAAATCATGTAAAGTAAGTCAACAGCTTGCTAAAGGAGACCCAAAACAATATTGAAGAAAATAACATCTTTAAAAATAGACTAACCCAAATGGCAAAAGAGGTCCAAAAAGCCAATGAGGAGAAGGATGCTTTAAAAATTAGCCAAATGGAAAAGGAGGATCAAAAACTCACTGAAAATAGTTCTTTGGGCACATGATCTAGGTATAAAGATTGATACCATAGACGCACTGGAGGAGCAAGGAATAGTGTATTTGTCAGATTTATGGAGAAGGGAAGAATTTTTGACTAAAGAAGAGAGATAGAAATCATTATGAAGTGCAAGATGGATAATTTTGATTAAATTAAACTGAAAAGTTTTTGCACAACCAAATCCAATGCAATCAAAATTCAGAGGGATGTAGTATATTGGGAAAGAAGTTTTTACAGTTAATCTCAGGGATAAAGGCCTCATTTCTAGAATATATAGAGAACTGAGTCAAATGTACAAAAATACAAGTCATTCCCCAATTGATAAATGGTCAAAGGATATGAACAGGCAATTTTCAGAGGAAAAAATTAAAGATATCTATAATCATATGAAAAAATGCTCTAAATCACTTTTCATTAGAAATGCAAATCAAAACAACTCTGAGGTGCCACATCACACCTATTAGATTGGAAAACATGACAGAACTGAAAAATGATAAATGTTGGAGAGGATGTGGAAGAGCTGGAACACTAATTCATTGCTGGTGGAGCTGTGAGCTCATCCAACCATTCTAGAGAGTGGCTTGGAACTATGCCCAAAGGGCTACCAAAATGTGCATACCCTTTGACCCAGCAATATTGCTTCTAGGACTGTATCCCCAAGAGATCATAAAAATGGGAAATGGTCCCAACATGTACAAAAATATTTATAGCAGCACTCTTTGTAGTTGCAAAAAACTGGAAATCAAGGGGATGTCCATCAATTGTGAAATGGCTGAATAAATTATGGTATATGAATGTAATGGAATATTACTGCGCTATAAGAAATGATGAACAGAACGACTTCAGAGAGGCCTGGAAAGACTTATATGAACTGATGCTGAGTGAAAGGAGCAGAACCCAGAGAACTCTGTGCATAGCAATGACCACAGTGTTGAGAGTTTTTTCTGGTAAGATTTGGATCTTCATAGCAATGCAAGAACAAAAAAAAAATTTCCAGTGGTCTTCTAAGGCAAGGTACCTTCCATATCCAGAGAAAGAACTATGGAATTCAACTGCAGAATGTAGCAGATCATTTTGTGTGTGTGTGTGTGTGTGTGTGTGTATTATATTTTGGTTTGTTATATGATTTCTCTCATTTATTTTAGTTCTTCTACACAGCATGACTATGGTGAAAATGTATTCAATAGGAATGTATATGCAGATCCTATATAGCATTGTATGCTGTCCTGGGGAGGGAGGAGGGTGGTGGGGGGTAGGTATGGGGAAGAAAAATCTAAGTTTTATGGTAGTGATTGTAGAACCTTAAAAATAAATCAAATGAATAAAAGGAAAAAAGAAAAAAAACCTAAGCTCAGATAAGTTAAACGGATCGCCCAAGATCACAAAGCTAGATAGCAGTAGTTAAGCCAAAATTCAAATCAAGATGCTCTAATTCCAAACTGAAGTCTTTTCGCTATATCCTGGGCTGCTTCTTTCTTTCTTTTTGAAAACTTTTATTTATTTTATTCTGAACTTAAGAAATAGAAGAAGCATTAAGTGAAAAAAAATAGTTCTTTAAAAATTAGAATGGAGCAGATGGAAGCTAATGACTTTATGAGAAACCAAAAAATATAAAACAAAACCAAAAGAATGTAAAAATAGAAGACAATAGGAAATATCTCACTGGAAAAACAAGTGACCTGGAAAATAGATCCAGAAGAGTTAATTTAAAAATTATTGGTCTACTTGAAAACCACGATCAAAAAAAGGGCCTAGACATCATCTTCCAAGAAATTATCAAGGAAAACTGCCCTGATATTCTAGAACCAGAGGGTAAAATAGAAATGGAAAGAATTCACTGATCACCTCCTGAAAGAGACCCCCAAAGGAAAATGCCTAGGAATACTGCAACCAAATTCCAGAACTCCCACGTCAAGGAGAAAATATTACAAGCAGCCAGAAATAAAAAATTCAAGTACTGTGGAAATACAATCAAGATAACACAAGATTTAGCAGCTTCTACAGGAAGGGATTGAAGGGCTTAGAATATGATATTCCAGAGGTCAAAGGAGATAGGATTAAAACCAAGAATCATCTACCCAACAAAACTGAATATAATACCTCAGGGGGAAAAAATGGAATTTTGATGAAATTGAGGACTTCCAAGCATTCTTGTTGAAAAGACCAGAGCTGAATAGAAAATCTGACTTTCAAATATAAGAATCAAGAAAAACATGAAAAGTAAACAGGAAAGAGAAGCCTTAAGGAACTCATTAAAGTTGAACTGTTACATTCCTACATGGAAAGATATTATTTGCAACTCATGAGACTTTTTTCAGTATTAGGATAGTTAGAGAGAATATATATATATGTGTGTGTGTGTGTGTATTGTTATGCACGCATGTGTATATTATATATGTGCATGTGTGTATATATATATACATATATACGTATGTACATACACACATAGACACAGGGCACATGGTATGTGTGTTCATCCTTTGTTGCTGACATGGTGAGCTGAATATGAAGGGGGAATACCTAAAAAAAATAAAATCTACTGTTCAATGGAATGTACTAGGAATAACAGAAAGGGAGAGGTAGAATGTAACAAAGCATCTCACATACCAGAGGGCAGGAAGAGCTTCTACAATGGAAGGGAAGAGGGGGGAGACGAAAAGAAATAATTGAGCCTTACTCTCATGGCATTTGGCTGAAGGAGGGAATAACCCACACTCAATTAGATATGGAAATCTATTTTACCCTGTAGGAAGGCAAGGGGGAAGGGAATAGATAGGAGAGGGAAGATAACAGAAGGGACAGCAAATTGGGGAAAAGGATAATCGGAAGCAAACACTATTGTGGGAGCACAGGTCAAGGGAGAGAATGAAATAAATGAAGGGCAGGATAGGATAGGGGGATATGTGGATAGTCTTTCACAACATAAATATTATGGAAGTGCTCTGCATTCTTACACATGTATGACCCATATTGAATTGCTTGTTTTCTCAATGAGGGTGGGTGAGGAGGGAGAGAATATGGAACTAAAGCTTTAAGAATGAATGTTGAAAATTGTTTTCATGTGCAACTGGAAATTAAGCTACACAGGCAAAAGAGTATAGAAATCTATTTTGCCCTACAGGAAAACAGAGGGGAAGGGGGATGGAAGAAGGGTGGGTAATAGAAAGGAAGACAGACTGGATGAAGGGGTGGATGGGGTGCATGCTGTCCTGAAGTGGGGGGTGGGGAGAAATGGGGAGAAAATTTTGAATTCAAATTCTTATGGAAGTGAAGGTTAAGAACTGAAAAA
This sequence comes from Bettongia penicillata ogilbyi, assembly GCA_023548195.1. Classification (NCBI taxonomy): domain Eukaryota; kingdom Metazoa; phylum Chordata; class Mammalia; order Diprotodontia; family Potoroidae; genus Bettongia; species Bettongia penicillata. The sequence continues at coordinate 1,417,703 of JAJHZJ010000440.1, forward strand.
TAAATAAATTATATATTAGAAAAATATAAAGTCCTTTAGATAAATGCTATTTTTGTTATTACTGTTATTAAAAGAGCCTTCAATCTGGTGACTGTCTTGATAACAGAGCGCTAAGTTCATCATGAGAAGGGCGGTTGTTCAACATTTTTGTTAAGATGAGGTAAACCCCCAAGGGTCAAGCAATAAGCATTACAGCTCTTTTTAATTAGGACAGAGGGCAATGAGGAGATGGGATCTCAAGAGCTCATGAGGAAGCCTACAGCACAGGGTTCACCCTCAGGGGAGTAGGACGACTTGGGTTCAAATTCCAAGACTTCTCACCAAGACGGTTGCTTAAACAGAGACAGATCACCATGCTCCTCCATAACTCCTCTAGTAAAACCCTGAAATTCACACTGGACTAAATAATGATAAAGAGACATTCAATGAAAAATTACAAGAGACTCCTTCTACCTCAAATCTGAAAAAAGTCCAATGCCCTAACCAATAGCACAAGGTGGAAAAGCCTGGCCCTGAACCAAAGGCTCAGTTTCAGAACTGAAGCTGGAGAGAGCACTAAATCAATGAAGATGCCAACCGGTATCGGTGCTGCTCTCGTTCTGTGGTTGTTCAGTCGAGTCTGACTCTGTGACTCGTATGGGATTTTCTTGGCAAAGATGCAGGAGTGGTTGCCATTTCCTTTCAAGCTCATCTGACAGACGAGGAAACTGAGGCAAAAAGGGTGAAGTGACTTGCCAAGGGTCATACAGCTTAATAAGTATCTGAGGCTAGAGTTGAACTCAGGCCTTCCAGACTCTAGGCCCAGTGCTCTATCCACTGTGCCACCTAGTTTTCTCAACCAGTATTGGTACATTATTGCAAATTAAATAGCATTTGCTAAATGGAATAGCTGACTGGGAAAGGAATGGGGAAGGATACATGGGTTAATGATGATGATGTAAGATAAATAAATAAATTCACCTAAAAAATAAATAAATAGAAAGATCGATAAAACCTTATTTTAAAAAGTGTTGTAAATTTAGAGATTCCTCAAGAGGAGAGGGCAACCCCAAGTTGTACCTTGCAGAGGACAACTGCAAGCCAACAATCAATGGAAAAAAGAATTTTCTATAAAGGCTTTGCAAATACCTATAAAAACTTGAAGCCAAAGATAAAAAAGCTCTTGAGGAAAGACTTGGAGAAAAAAATTGCTTAGAAGAGAATGAGATCATATCTTATCCCAGGAATAGATTTCCTGAAAACTAGAATACAGCAAACAAAAACCAGTGATTCCATATGACAACCAAGAAATGGTAAAACAAAATCAAATGACTGGGAAAAAAGAGAAGAAAATGTAAGGTACCTGATTAAAAACAAAAGACTGAAAAATAGGTCACAGAGAGATAATTTAAAAATGATTAGACTCCCTAAAGATCGTAAGAAAAAAAAAGCCTAACTACTGTATTTCAAGTAACAAATGAAAGCAGCCCAGATCTCGTAGTCCTAGAAAGCAAAGATACAAAAGGTTCCACTGATCCCTTTCTGAAATTCCCAAATAGAAACTCACGGCAATCAAAATCTGGAGTTTCCAGGCCAAAGGAAAAAAAATCCAAACAAAAACAAAACTAAAGGCATCCAGAAAGAAGCACATCAAGTACCCAAGGACACAGAGTCAGAATCACACAAGACCCGGCAGCTGCTACTTCTCTGCAAGAGGAGATCTTGGAATTCAACATTCCCAAGGGAAAGGATACAGAATTACAATGAAGAATAAATGAACCTACAATGCTATTGGTGCTGTTCAGTCATTTCAGTCATGTCTGACTCTTTGTGGCCCCAGTTGGAGTCTTCCTGGCAGAGATACTGGAGTGGTTTGCTATGTCTTTCTCCAGCTCATCTGACAGTTGAGCAAACAGAGACAAACAAGGTTAAGTGACTTGTCCAGGGTCACATCACCTCATTGCCCTGAAAAACTGAGTGTAATCCTACAGGGGAAAATGTTGGAAAGGGACCCATGAGCTACTGCACCACAGAAACAAAGAAGACTTCATTAAGGAAATGTATGATAGCAAGGGATGGTCCCAAAAGAATGATGGGTGATAGGTGAAAGGGATAGCAAAAAAGTGGGGAAGGCCTCCCAGACACTGGAACCCAGAGTGAGCTGCAGGAGGATCTAAGTAAGGACTGCAAAGGATGGGCAGGCATGGATGGGTCTATACATTGATTTGTACCAATGGGAAGCAGACTCAACCATATGAGCTACCAAGTCTCTAAGGTTCCTTCTCTGTTCTGAATCTACCTCAGAATGACCAATTATGCCCAAAGTGACCGACTTGTGATAGTGGTAAATGTCCTGCCAACCTCCCCCCAAAGGTGGCCACCGTCCCATAAAGGAGTAACAGGATGAACAAAATGATCGGAAGGCAAAGTCAGAAATTCAGGCCCCTCAGTGAAGAAGTGGAGGCCCAGGGTGATGAGGCAGGGACACGGCTAATAACTAACTGAAACTCTCTAGCACTTATTTCTACTATGCAACACTCACTCTTTAAGGGGGAACCAGAATAACCCATAGGATAGATCACAGATTTGGACAAGAGAGGGTCTTAAAAGTCATCAACAGGAGGCAGATTAAAAAAGGTAAATGTTTCCATTTTTAAAAAGGGAAGAGAATGGAGTATAAAAACTGTGGTCAGCGAGTGAGCTTAACTTTAATTACTGGCAAAATTTTTGAACATATTATTAAAGGGATGGTTAGTGAACATTTAGAAATGGAAGTAGTGATCACAAAGAACCAGTGTGGCTGGACCCAGGGCAAGCTGGGTTAATAACATTTCCTTTTCTTGACAGGACTGATAGAATGGTAGACTAGATGGAATGCTGTAGATATGCTCCATTTAGGTTTTAACAAATCATGTGAACAAGCTTCTTGGCTATTCTTGTGGAAAAGATGGAGAGATGTCGGCCTAGATAACAGTGCAATTAGACAGAATTAGAACTGGTTTAACCGGCAGATGCAAAGAAAAGCCATTAATGTCCATTTGAAAGGTCTCCAGTGCAGGGTCCCAGGAATGTGAGCTCAATCTTGGGCAGGTCAACATTTCTACCAAAGATCTGGATAAAGGAACAGACAGCATGGTTATCAGACATGCAGATGATGTCAGCCTGAGAGGGTTGGCTAACACAGGACAACAGAGTCAGGATTTTAAAAGCTTCTGACAAACTAGAACACTGGGGACAAACAACTGAAGTCAAACCCACTTGGTGAAACTGAATTGAGGCCAAGTCCACAACTGGTTAGAAAAATCACCTTCCTTGGAGGGTGGAGCCAAGATGGCAGAGTAGAAAGACTCACATATGCTAGGTCTGAACCCACAGCCTATATATTTCCTCCAAGAAGAACTCCCCACAAAATTCTGGAGCACTGCAAAGTGTGCAGAAACACAGTGGAAAAGATTTCCGTTCCAGAGAGCCCTGGAGAGCCGTCCCCAGGGGTCCATCGCACTCCGGGGAACGGAGTCCACCCCTGCGCTGCCCTGGCCGCTCGGCCCCATAGAAGCAGTTCCGAGCAGGCTTCAGGGACGGAATCTCCGGCGGCCAGGAAGGTCACTCCACCCACAGACGCTACAGGTCAGTGAGAGAGACGTCTGGGCTGGCTGAGAGGGGAGCGGGGAATCTCCGTGACTCGGGCCCCCTCGGGAGGCAGTGGCAGAGGGAGTGGCAGAGGCAGCAGCAGAGGCAGCAGCAGCAGCCCGGGCCTCCCCCAGCAGCAGGCAGAAGTTCAGGGCCATTACTGAAGGTCTCTTCATAAACCCCCTGAGGAAACTGAGCCTGGGAGATGGCCCTGCCCCCACCCACCCCATTACTGAAGGTCTCTGCATAAAACCCCTGAGGGAACTGAGCCTGGGAGGTGGCCCTGCCCCCAACCAAGCATCAGAACTTAAGCTCACATTGAATAGCACCCACTCCTGCCGCGCAAAGCCCATTTGAATCTCAGACCCCAACCACTAGCTGGGTGGATCTAGGCGGGGGGTGGACAGGAATGTCAGAAATCAAGTAACTGGCTGGGAAAATGCCCAGAAAAGGGAAGAAAAATAAGACTATAGAAAGCTACTTTGAGGGGGTACAGATGTTCCCACCTTTCAATTCTGATGATGAGGAACTATTCTTACCATCAGGGAAAGACGTGGAGGTCGGGGCCTCTGTATCCTAGACATCCCAGGTGGATGTCCAGTGGGCTCAGGCCATGGAAGAGTTCAAAAAGGATTTTGAAAATCAAGTTAGACAGGTGGAGGAAAAACTGGGAAGAGAAATGAGAGAGATGCAAGAAAAGCATGAAAAACGGGTCAATACCTTGCTAAAGGAGACCCAAAAAAATGCTCAAGAAAATAACACCTTGAAAAATAGGCTCACTCAATTGGCAAAAGAGGTTCAAAAAGCCAATGAGGAGAAGAATGCTTTCAAAAGCAGAATTAGCCAAATGGAAAAATAGGTTCAAAAGCTCACTGAAGAAAATAGTTCTCTCAAAATTAGAATGGAACAGATGGAGGCTAATGACTTTACGAGAAACAAAGAAATCACCAAACAAAACCAAAAGAATGAAAAAATGGAAGAGAATGTGAAATATCTTGTTGGAAAAACAACTGACCTGGAAAATAGATCCAGAAGAGACAATTTAAAAATTATGGGACTACCTGAAAGTCATGATCAAAAAAAGAGCCTAGACATCATCTTTCATGAAATTATCGAGGAAAACTGCCCTGATATTCTACAACCAGAGGGCAAAGTAAGTATTGAAAGAATCCATCGATCACCGGCTGAAAGAGATCCAAAAAGAGAAACTCCTAGGAACATTGTGGCCAAATTCCAGAATTCTCAGGTCAAGGAGAAAATATTGCAAGCAGCTAGAAAGAAACAATTCGAGTATTGTGGAAATACAATCAGGATAACTCAAGATCTAGCAGCTTCTACATTAAGGGATCGAAGGGAGTGGAATAGGACATTCCAAAAGTCAAAGGAACTAGAACTCAAACCAAGAATCACCTACCCAGCAAAACTGAGTATAATACTTCAGGGGAAAATATGGTCTTTCAATGAAATTGAGGACTTTCAAGCATTCTTGATGAAAAGACCAGAGCTGAAAAGAAAATTTGACCTTCAAACACAAGAATGAGAAGAAGCATGAAAAAGTAAACAGCAAAGAGAAGTCATAAGGGACTTACCAAAAGTGAACTGTTTACATTCCTACATGGAAAGACAATATTTGTAACTCTTAAAACTTTTCAGTATCTGGGTAGTTGGTGGGACCACACACACATACACACACACACGTACACGCATGCGCGCACATACAGAGACAGAGAGCACAGAGTGAATTGAATAGGATGGGACCATATCTTAAAAGAAATTAAGGTAAATGGTGAGAGAGAAATGTAGTGGGAGGAGAGAGGGTGAAATGGAATGGGGTAAATTATATCTCATTCAAGAGGCAAGCAGGAGACTTTTTAGTGGAGGGAAAAAGAGGAGAGCTGAGAAAAAAACAAGAAGTTTACCCTCATCACATTCGACTAAAGGAAGGAATAAAATGCACACTCATTTTGGTATGAAAACCTCTTACAATACAGGAAAGTGAGGGAGAAGGAGATAAGCAAGGGGGGGGGGATGATGGAAGGGAGGGCAATGGGAGGAGGGAGCAATTTGAAGTCAACACTCTTGGGGAGGGACAGGATCAAAAGACAGAATAGAAACAATGAGGGGCAGGATAGGATGGAGGGAAATAGAGTTAGTCTTACACAACACGACTATTATCGAAGTCATTTGCAAAACTACACAGATAGGGCCTATATTGAATTGCCTGCCTTCCCAAAGGGAATGGGTGGGGAGGGAGGGATGGGGAGAATTTTGAACTCAAAGTTTTAGGAACAACTGTTTAGTATTGTTCTTGCTACTAGGAAATAAGAAATATAGTTAATGGGGAATAGAAAGTCATCTGGCCCTACAGGAAAAAGGGAAGATGGGGCCAAGAGAAGGGAGGGATGATAGAAGAGAGGGCAGATTGGTGATAGGGAAAATTAGATTGCTTGGTGTACTGGGGTGGGGGAAGGGGAGAAAAGGGGAGAAAATTTGGAACCCCAAATTTTGTGAAAATGAATGTAAAAAGTTAAATAAATAAATTTTTATTAAAAAAAGAAAAAAAAAAAGAAAATCCCATGGATAGCATTGCTCATTGTTTCAGTAAAACTAAACCACATCCCACCCTTCCCCCATGACATCTTGCCCTCTTGAGTAGGCTATCCTCCATGCCAATAATGTATGTGATGGTCTATTTTAATTTCCAACTGCTGAAATTTTTATTTCATTTTTAGAAATTCTTTTTAGTTTTAATTTTGGTCCCTTATTTTACCCAGCCTAAAAGTAAAAGACCTATTCACTGATATGGGAGTTCCTGACCTGGGCCAGTTCTACCCTCCTTGGGCAGCCTGGTGGTTCCCTGTTTCAGGTCTAAGGCTTACTGCAGAGACACCTGAATGGCTTGAGCTCAAATACAACTCAGAACTCCCAAGCTCAAGCAATCCACTAACCTCAGCATCCCCAGGAGCCAGAATTATAGGTCTGAAGCACAACAAGCAGGGTGAAATTTTTATTTTCCTTCAAGGCCCAGTTCAGGCTCTTCCCCCACCATGATCCACTGATCTACACAGCTCAGACTGAAAGTCATCTCTTGACTTCCTCAAATTTTTCTTAAAAATTTTGTCTGGATTTCTTCTCTACCTCTTTCATCTTACCTTGTAAAATATTAATTTGTGCATATCTTATATTCCCCTATTGAATTGAAAGTCCTTTAAGAGCTGAAAAAAAAATCACCTTCCTTGCAGAAGATGGAGACAGATGTGGGGGTGTCAATGAACCCCAAGCTCAATCTAACAGCCTGAGGTGCAGTGAGAGGTGAGTGTCCAAGGCCAAGGAGCTGAGTCCACAGTCACACTGTCCTCTGCTCTGGTCAGAACATATCAGGCTGAGTTCTGGACACCTCATCTTCAGAAAAGACACTGATGAGCAGCAGGTCCAAAGGAGAAGAGACTTTGAGATGGAGACTGGCTAAAAGAAGCAACGACACATGAAAGAAAGCCTGAACTCGCTCCACTGGCTCCCATGAGGCAGAACCAGAGGCACTGGGAAGAGTGGTCAGAGTGGCAAACTGAAACTTGACAGAAGAGATCTCTAACAATTGGAGGGATCTTAAAAACAACAGCAGCAGTAGTAGCAGCTGCAGCACCTGTCCTCGAGGAAGTGCAGCACTCTGATGACCACAAGTCAGCTAAGTGGGACTGGGCATTCTTGGTCAGGTTTGGGTTGGCCTACCCAGTCCCCTCTAACCTGAAGATTCTTTGATGTTAGCAGCTAGTTCAGTCCCTTCGTTTTACAGATGAGAAAATGGAGGCCTAAGGGAGAAGTGACTCAAAAGTCACATAAGGAATAAACCACAGAGGGAGGATTTGACACAGAATATTATTGTTTCCTGGCCATGTGTTCTCCTAGGAGGGGCCATGGGCCTCACCTCTACCTAAGAATGGCTTTGTCCATGAGTCTGGAATCAAGATTTTTCTCCCTCCACGTCCCCCCCTCCCAACTCCCTCTCTCTCTCCCCCTCCCTCTCCTTCCCTCCCTCTCTCTCTCTCTCTCTCTCTTCTCTCTCTCTCCTTCTCCCTTCCTCTCTCTTTCCCTCCCCTCCTTACCCTTCTCCCTCTCTCCTCGCCCCCACTTCTCTGTGGCCCTCCTCACCACTAACACCAATTCCTTCTGGCACTCAGAGTGATCACTCATGCTTCACACAAACTATGCATGAACACACAACACAACATGCCCTCAAAGGGCTGCACAGACAAGCACCAACTGCTCTGGTTCTATCTCCGCCACGGCATGACAGCGCCAGGCACAGCTAGCCCCAAGGAACAGCTCTCAAGAATGTCTGTCCCACTTATTTAAGTACCAAATATGGATCTCCACAGGATGCACTGCCCCACCCCGTCAAGCCACTCCAAAGAAACAGACCAAAGATTTAAGCAACTGTTGGAAAAACTATTGTTTGGTCATAGATAATCCTTTGGTGAATGACAAGCTGGGGACCTGGAAAGAGAGGGAACTTGGCCCTTGGTTGCTACTATAGAAAACAATGGGTAGAGGGGACAGTTTAAGGGGAAAGGGAAAAAGAAAAAGAAGAGGAAGAAGGAAAGGGGAGAGGCAAAACAAAGTGAAGGAAGAAAGAGAAAAGGGAAAGGTAGGGAGAAGAGTAGGAAAGAAAGGAAAGAAGGACAGAAGAGAGGAAATGGGGGGCAGACAAAGGAAAGACATGATGGAAGGGAGGAAAGGAAGGAAGAGAGGGAACTGATGTAAGGAGGAAAAAGAAAGAAGAAATGAAGGAAAGAAGAAAAGAATGCAAGAGGAAAAAAGAGAGAAGGGGAAAAGAGGAAAGAAAAAAGGAGTGGAAAGGGCAGAATGAAAGAGGAGGAGGCAAAAGGGGATGAGGAAAAGTAGAAAAGAGGGGAGGACAGAGGGAAAGGGATAGAGAAGAGAAGCCCAGAAAAGGAGGACAGGGGAGAATGAAGATGGGGAGGGCAGGAAGGGAGAAGAGGACAGCACAGGTGAGACACTAATTAAGGCTTTCAGCCACCTGTTGTGAACTCTGTCATTCACACCCCTAGCAGGTGGTTCACACCTATAAGGAAGAAAAATCTGAGACAACCATGCCATGAAAAGGAAAAAAACCATGTAATTATCTGTCACAGAGACATTCTAAAACACGTCTGCTTCTCCTCAGTTCACTGATCACCATGAACGCTTTACTAGGTGGGGGGGGCACCCACATACTAGGAAGTCCATAGGAGCCTGAGGGGCCACAGGTTTAACTACAGGGAAAAAAACCAAAATCACACTGGCCTCTCTTTATCTAGAAACAAACCCCCCAAAAGTGGACGCCTCTGTTTTGTGAGTTTCAGAGTCTGAAAAGCAAACCCTAGCCCTGAAGGTAACAGCATGAATGTGCAATGATCCAGGGCCTTCTAAGGCAGAACACGTTGGGTTTTGTTTGGTTTCTTTTGGGGGGTGGGGGGAAGGTGAGGAGATAAACGACTGTGGATAGTGGTTAGAGGGTCACCTAAGACCCAGGAGAATATAAAGGACTCACCAGTCTGGGAATGATGGTGACAGTCATGGGAACTGGAAGGCTGAGGACCAGCTCAAAGTTCCCAGAGAAAAGAGAAAAGGTGCCAAGATATTATTCACTCTATAAGGCCCCAAACGAGAAGTAGGACACAATAACAGTGAGTGATGGAGAGAATCTATCTATCTACACATACACACACACACACACACACACACACACACATGCAGACACCAATTCCATTTGTAAATATATATATATATATATATATCTACATATATAAATCTATATATGCACACATTTTTACACACACACATGCTGGGACAAGACTTTCCATTCTGTTGAAGCACTATCACATATATTATCAGGGGATCAAGATTCAGGGCTAGAAGGGACATCAGAGGGTATCATCCTTGAGATATGGGCCCAGAGAAGTTAAAGAAGTAAGTTAAAATTACAAAACCAGTCAGCGGGCAAGAAAGAACCTATGGGTCTCTGAACTCCTAAGGCCACTGTGTTCCTATTAGGTGCTGGGTCAAGGAAAAAACCATACACAGCGTAGGAACAGAGACCCACAAGCAGAGACTGCTTCAGCCAAATGCAGCCCTGCTTCTGGCAGAGGGAGATAAATGAAGTCGTTATACAGACATTGAAAATCCTTCCAAGAAGGGAAGGATATAATTTGATTTAAGCTTACTCCCATAGCAAAGCTATAGTGATCACCTCTAAGGGAAAGAGAAAGATGCCCAGCAGAACATGGCCAGATAACCCCAACTCCCCCAGTTCAAGGACCAATCTAGGATCCATCGATGAAGCCAGTTCAGTCCTTAAAGGTATCCAACTAACTGCCCAAGTGGTGGCATTCACTTTTCTCAGGCATAACAAATGCAAAGTTTGCTACTTTGTTGCTTGCTACTTGGGTAAAAAAAAGTGAACTTCAGCCTTGAACAAGTTACCCAGACGATGCTCTCCACTTTCTGTACGGTACTTAAATGAAAGTCTAGCAGCTGGCCTAAGCCTCTCATTCTCTCCTTTACCCAGCAAAGCAACAGGATGGGTTGTCTGTGTACAGCTAACACCAGGAAGCCAATGCTAATCAATGCTTGACTAATTCCTCCCCTCCGTGTGTGCCAGTCAGACTGGTCATCTGGCCAAAAAACATTTATTAAGCACCTACTTGTTCCAGGAACTGGGCTAAGCCCGAGGAACACAAAAAACGGTAAAAGCAGGTCCCTGCCCTCAGGGAGCTCCCAGCCTAATGGGAGAGATAATGGGCAAACACCTACGGACAAACAAGCTGTAGACAGGATAGACTGGAAATAATCAAGAGAGGGCAGGTACTGGAGCTAAGAAGATTGCAGTATTCCATCTCAGAAAAGTGAACAGAGAAGGAATTATTTTGAGCTGATGCAGAGCAGTCCTGAGACAGGCATCCCACTCTGATCCTAGTCCTGCTACCTTGTGACACCTGTCTGGACCACTGGCAGGGCTGGCTCACACCGATGGTTAGAGAATGGGAATCGTGAGGGCCATGAGGCCAAAGAACCCTGAAGACACAATAGCTTTTGCACAGACTCCACTCCTGGCTTCTGCCATCTGCTTCATCCATCAGAAGGCGGCTTGGCTTTGGGAGTGGGGTCAGGATACCAATGATTTGATAGATGGAGGCCTTTTTCACCAGTGGTGCAAACTGAAACCTATCCAAGTCTGCTCATCTTTGTCAAATCAACAAGCAATTATTAAGGACCACGTGCCAGGCACGGTAAGAAAAAGAAAGGAGGAGGAAGTTTTGTTCAAACAATATATCTGACTTGGACTCATCAGGGGTGGGGAAACTCTGGCCTCGAGGCCAGACATGGCCCTGTAAACTCCTGAGCCCCTGTGACTGAATCCAAACTTCACAGGACAAATCCCCACCCCTGGACTGGACTCTCTTTGAGGGCAAAGACAGCCTTTGTTCTTATGTATATCCTCAGCACTCAGCACAAAGACTGGTAAAGAGCAGTGCTTAACGCATTTTTAGGAGCTGATCTCTGCCACATTTCCCCTTAGCCATCATCTGAAGCCTCCAGAGATGGGGGCCTGTCACTTGCCCACATTAGCAAAGTTTCCATCTGTCAGTCTACCTCTTAGAAATTTTCACCCAATGGTCAAAAATAGGTTCTGCTCTCTGGGGCCCCCAAAACAAGTCTGACCTGTCCCAAAGGAGAGTTTTTCAAATACCTGAAGACAATGCTTGTGCTCCCTAAGTCTTCCTCAGTCCAAGTCCTTGGACAGCTCCTCAGATGGCGTGAATCTGAGGACCTTCCCCATTCCCATCACTCTCCCCTACCATTCTAGACTCACTAAGTCTCAGTTTCCATCTTGAAACCCATGTCACAGAGCAGCTGTGACATGAGAGAAGACGCAGAAAGCGCGTCAGGAACCTTACCCTACATGGGCTGCTTTTGTTCTCCTTGCCAGCATTCTTCTCACAGTATCACAGATCTGGAATGGACCAACGAATTCAATCATCTGGTTTTACAGATGAGAGAACTGAGGCACACAGAGACAAAATGATCTATCCATGGACAACTGGGAGGATAGATCAAAGATTCAGAGCCGGAAGAGGCCTCTAGACTTGAATGGGGAAGAGAGACTGTCAGGACCAATTTCTTCATACCACAGAGAAGGAAAAACTGAGGAGCTCCCAGTTCAGCGCTTCCATCCACTACCCCACAGTGCCTCTCACAGGAAGCAGTATGTTCACCTCTCATATTTGAAGGACTTTAGATACAGATGATCCCAGAGCTGGCTGCTATCCCACTTCTTAAAAAATGTTTCCTATTTGGAGGACTGTCATGGAGAAAGTTTAAATGGATGACTTTGGTAACTGAATTAAAGTGTTGGGACGCAGGCTCCTCCTCTGCAGGCAGCACAGAGAAGACGATGGGGATGACACATACCACACTTCCTGTCCAATTTGGTTTTGATTTCTTCTGCTAGGTCTCTATGCTGTAAGAGCTTTTCATGCCACATACATGACATGTTAGGAGCGTTCAGCATGACAATATCTATTACAAATACTATTTTACATTTTTATGGGCCAGTATCATACTCAGGTGATTGAGAGTGACTGAGGTAGTCTGTTGCCTGAATTCTGAAGGTTTGAGTAGGGGCTTTATTTGTAAGGGGAATTCATCATTTGTTGGTTTACGAAGAGGAATAAGATTCTGGTGTATAATTAACACCATGGTCATCGCTGTGATTATCACTCTAGGCAGTCTCATAGAAATGCTACACATTTTCAAACTGCAGGGAAACCAGACTTCCTAAGTAAGTATACAGCAGAACTGTCCTCAAAGCTACAGCAGGATGGGGTTCCCCTTAGTGGAGAAAGGCACAAGGAAGGCACCCTAACACCCAGAAACCTCCCCAGTCCAAATGACCAGTGGCATTGTCTGAAACACACCAATAGCTGATTCACCAAAGCAAAGTCTCCTTTGCAGAGAAGGTTAAGAGTGTCCCCTGCTGTTGTGTGCCGAGAACTGCCTTCAATCTTCAAAAATGGGAAACAACAAAAGGAAGGCAAGAGGAGAGACGGTGGGCTTTCAGTTTCCAGGGGCAGAGGGAAGATGACCTAGAAAAATATCCCGCCCCAATGGGAGGGAGGGAGTGGGCGAGATGCGCGATGTGTAATTAAGATCTACATACGCACAGGGCCTCCTTTCCTCCAAACAAATCTATGGAGTAGGATCAGACAAAGCTCTCATCCCAGAAACAAAGGACAGTGATGCAGAGGATAACTGCTGGACTGAAATATACTATGTAACTAAGCAAAACTGTCCTCGTGGTGGGATACTATGTCCTGAGAACATGTGCTGTTCGATGCACACCCATTCGGATCCACAGGGCTCTCAAGTTGACATCCTTTCCACAGGTCATGAAGGAATCACTGACAAACAAGCTGGAATGCACACAGGGACTGACATCCCTTGGGATAACTCACCCTGGAGATGTGGCAGAGAGGCGCTGGATCTCAAACATGCACTTGCTGTGTGATCATGAGGAAGTAGCTTAGGGTCTCTGAGCCTTGGAAATCTCTCTAAGGCATACCTGCCACATGCCACAGAGTCATGAAGACCTGGATTCCAATGCTCCCACAGATAATAAGAGCTAGCATTTATATTTCTCTTTAAGGTTTGCAAAGAGCAATCCCATTTTATCCTCATGAAACTTTGAGAAGTCGGCGCTGTTATTATCCCCATTTTATGGATGAGGAAAGACAGGCAGAGTTTAAGTGACTTTCCCAGAGTCACCTAGATAATGTCTGAGGCCAGATTTGAATTCAAGTCTTCCTAATTCCAGGCCCAGCATTCTGCCCACTACAAAATCAGTACCCCAAGTACCTAACACAATGTCTGAGATATCGTAGGTATAAATGCTTGTTGCTTCAATGTTCTACAAAATGCAAATAATAGCATTTATATGTAAGACTGACTGTGCAGATCAAGTACAGTAATCTATGTTAAGATAACCAAGAGGAGGGCTGTCAGCTGGGTCATCCTTGACTTCTCACCTTGGACTGGAAGTCCTGGGAGGAGAGGAACCATATCTTCTCTAAGTGTATTATGTATGTTAGACCCTATGGGGGTTTGTACCCAACAGCTACTTGGAAAACACCCGCTATGGTGGTTGACTCCATTATGGCCCATCATGAATGTGGTCTTCTCTGCAAGTACTTGGGTCAGCCCAGTGAGTGCAGAGTAGCCCAGACTGGGATCCAGGAGGCCTAGGTCCCCATCCTAAAGCTCTTCAGGAGCCCTCAGTGACCTAGGCCAAGCCCCTCACTGTGCAGAGGGAAAAGCCAAGTCCAGAGAGAAGTCTAATGGAAGAGAAGCTCCTTGGGCTGGGCCCTGGCATCATCTTCCCCTCTTGGATCCCCCACAGATGAGTACACTTTTTTACTCTGGACCTCTGAATTCACTGTGTAGAGAACCCTCAGAGAGGAAATTCCCCCAAGGAAGGCAGATCTCCAAGCAGCCTTTGAGAAGTGTAGGGAATGTGAAAAGACCTGCCTTGGCCACAGCCAAGAATGTATCCGAGACTGGACTCGAATCCAGGTCCTCCTGACTAGGCTGCTTGGCACACCGTCAGGGCAGGGACTGGCTCTTATCTCTTTCTGTATCTTCAGTGCTTCACACGGGGCCTGGCACACCGGAGGAGCTTAAGTGTTTACTAAGGAATTTTCTCAAGTTCACAAAGGCAGCAGTTTTAAGCTAGTCCTTTCCTATCCCTTCCTGCACCTTCTGTCAGAGGTCTTGATGACCTTGAAGATCACATCCAGCTCTGAGCCCAGCCCTGGGACGACTCACCCCAAGTGTGGGCAGCATGTTTGGCCCACTGTGGGAGTTCTGTAAAGGGTGCTCTGGTCTTATAAGCCCTGTGCTAGAAGTGACAACTCCATGGCACTTACAAGAGTGCCTGGCACACAGAAGGTATTTAATAAATGCTAGTCCACTGAGTGACTGCTATCTGCCAGGACCTGACAAGCTGACACAGAGACAGCTTTCATTTGTCTTCACGGTCTGTGTCTTTGGGGATCTCGGCCAACTCTGGATTAAACAAGTGTGTTTAATTCACATATGCTGAATTTCAAATCAAATAAGATGATGCATGCAAAGCACTCTGCAAATGTGAAAATCACTGTATAAATTCTAGCTGTCATCACCATCACTGCCAACATCACTGTCATCACCATCACCATTACTACTTTTCAGTAGATCGTCATCACCATCACCACCACCACTATCATCATCATCATCATCATCATCATCATTACTGTCGTCGTCATCACCATCATCATCATCGTTGTAGTCACCACCATCATCATCTTCATCATCACCACCACCATCATCATCATCGTTGACGTCACCACCGTCATCATCATCATCATCGTTGTCGTCACCACCATCATCTTCAGCATCACCACCACCATCATCATCGTCATCGCCACCATCATTATCATCATTGCTGCCGTTCAGCGGACCATGTTGGAATCAGCCCCATCCCTCCTATCTAACTAAATCAATCTTGAGCAGTGTCACCCCTACCCCTTCCTCTAGAACCTCCCCTTCTCCTCATAAAAGTGAATCCTGTACATTCCCTCATCCCTCTTGGTCTTGGTAAGTGGCCATTAACCAATGAATGAGTCAGTGTTCCTATGTGAGCTCTAGGAGGCTGGACCTCTACCAAGAAGTATACACTGGATCAGGGGCCTTCTGGAGACAAGGGATCCGTTCAAGAAAGGAGTGCCCCCTGGGTGAGAGGCTCACAGGCCATGGCCTGGTCACCCAAATCTACTACAAGAATTCTGCTTCTACAACAGAGAGTCACCAATGATGGACCAGACCTTCTAGAGAACCCTACAGATTCCAAGAAGGGAAAAGAACCAATTGGAATCCTGGACTTTCAATGGCCACGTTCTGCCTAAAGCTATGAGACATGATGCTGAGATCACAAGAGGAGAGGTCATGGGCAGCAAACATCCTTAGGAAATATGATAAAAACTCTCGGGACAGCTCCCCCTTGTTCTCCCCTCCCCTGCTTTCCCTGCACTGGTAGGTTTCACATTCAGCCCAGCGTGTCCCTTGGATGGGCTGAACGAGGGTGGCCATCTCTTCTCCTTACCTGAACAGCTCTCGGATTTCTCGCACGTTGGCCTGGAAGGGGATGTTCCGGACTAAGATCTTAGATGTTCTCTGTTTGCGGGCCATCTGCTTCTGCCGAGCTGATGTCACAGTTGGCCTGGTTAACCAAGCAGAAGAGGAATCCAATTAGTCACCCAGAAGAAGAGTTTGTGACTTCCTTCCCCATCCCCAAACCACACTGGACCAACCTCCCACACTAAACAGAGTCAGGTGGGCAGTGCCCAACAAGTAGGATCGCTTCATTTAAGATGACTGCCCTATTTGCCAGCTGACCTTTGAGGCTGGAACAAGAGGAGAGGGCAAGTCCACCAGCCCTCCCCTTCCTATAGGGCAAACAGGCTCTACATGTGGGAGACAGGACACTGTGTCTGTCTTCGCCCCCACCACAGATGTCTGGATGACAATCGTAATTATTTGGAGACATGAGTTCCAATTATCACAAAGGCTTGAGAGACACCTGGGAAGTTCAAAGAAAGCAACCGTGGCTTTCTGATCCAAATCCCTTTTGTCACTTTATTTTCAAATGGACAGAGAAGGCCATGCGGCTTAGGCAGGATTCAGCTGAGACCCCCAACTTCCTAATATGGAGGGACAAATTTACACCAAATGCTGAAGTAATTTTTTTCATGGGAAAGCTCTCTGATAAAGTCCTTAGTTGATGTCTCCTTATAGCCTAGAGGTTCCCCCGAGTTCTCTTGGATTCCTGCCCTCCTGGAGCTTGTAATCTAGTGAACCTCAAGACCCTTGTGCCAGCTCTCAATGCTGGGTTCCATCAGACAGGCAGATGCCCCCTAGAAGGTGTCTTTGGAGCCTTTAAGGGTTGCAAAGGGCTTTACAAGGAGGGATTACTTTTGCGGGGAAAGGGAAGGATGTCCAGACCTGGGGCTTCACTGGTATAGGAGACTCCCAGGTAAGGAAAGCCCCTCTACTAATCCAAGTTGGCACATTCACTGCAATTTATCCTCTTAGAATTCTGCCCAGAGCACTAAGAGGTTAAGTGATTGCCCAAGGGTTGCAGAGGTAGGACTGGAATCCAGGTCTCCTTAATCCTGAGGCCAGCTCTCATATCCATTATAAAGGAGAAGAAGCATTGGACCCCAGAGGCTGAGTGACCAGCCAATAGTCTCCCTTTTACTAAGGATCTGTGGCAAGATATGGCTAAGCCTATTTATTCCAAGTCTATTCCTTCCGTCTTCATGCCATGAAGGAAGGTGGCTCACTGGATAGAGCATCTGGCCTGGAGTAAGCAAGAAGACCTGAGTTCAAATCCAGCTGGCTGTGTAACCCTTCCCCATCACTTCACCTTGCTTGCCTCAGTTTCCTCCACTGTAAAATGGGTATAATAGCACCTCCCTAGCAGGGCTGCAATGCAAATCAAATGAGGTATTAGTATTCTGGCCCGTCAAAGGAAGGCGTTTGGCCTAGATGACATCTGAGGGCCCTTCTACCTCTGGGCTTATAATCCCATGACTGTAATTGTCTCCCAGTCCCACTCACTCTCAGGTCCTGCCAAGAAAACCTGCCCTGAGGAGAGACCTCAGTGATGGATGGCTCATTCTCACACTGTCCCCCCTGGCCGCTCCTCTGTTTATTTCCACTGCCCAGACCAATGCAATTAGAAAGTGTTTCCCCTCGAATGTTTCCCATTATTATAATAAATGTGTATTAGGCATTTATGCAATGGACCAGAACAGCTCCAGTTTATCACAGAAACGTATGTTTGGGACATACACAGTCAGCACCACCTTAATTATAAGGGGCCAACATGCCCAGTCAGGAGGTTTGGGCCTTGAGGATGCTAAAAGGGGCAGAAGGTGTTCTGAGGGGCACCAAGAAGAGCTCCCCAGCATCACAGGGGAGGGAAGGCAGAAAGCGAGACTCACATAATGGCCCTCTCAGAAATCTTCACTTCCAGCTTGTGGTCATTCACCATGCAGCCCTGAGAAAAGAGATCCAATGACTCTGTGTTCTCTTCTCTTAGAAACACTCATCTCAAGCCTTGTTTTCTACAACAGAATGGCCCAAGCTTATTAAGCGGGGAGAAACAGGGGAGTGCTCACTACCCCAAGCACAGGGATGGAGTTTGAGGATTCAGGGAACAACATTTTCTTTTTCTCCCAAAGGGCTGGTTTTGAGAGATGGTCCCAAGGGTCCCTGCCCTCAGCCTCATGGTGGAGGGTTTGAAAATGAAAGCCTCTCTCTTGCCTCTGTCACTCATTTGGCCACCCAGTTCCTGGTGTGAGAGTGGGAAGAAGCAGAAGAGGAGATGGGGGATGGCAGAGCACTAAGGGGAGGATATTTATGATAAAGCAGCTTCTTGCCCCGCTTACTCATTTGAAGTCAGAAAGGATTAAGTACTTGAAGGAACCTCAGGGAACATGATCATTTCATAGACTGACTCAGAGAGAAGAAGCAGTGTGCCCCAGATTATACACCCAGCAAAAAGCAAAGCTGGTACTGGATAGAGCGCTGGAGCTGGGCATCAAGGAGACCTGGGTTCAAGTTCCACCTGAAACACAAGCTGGAGGACACTCCAGCCCCCTAAGCTACAGAATGGGGATAACAAGAGCACTGACCTTTCAGGGTCACTGTGAGGATCAAATGAGGCATGACATGTAAAGGACTTTGGAAATCTTAAAATGCTATAAAAATGTCTGCTATTACAATGATTCAAACCCAGGTCTTCCAGATCCCAAGCCAAGTTGCTTCCACCGCTCCATGTTCAAGGCCCTTAGCTCATGGAGGAGGAAACCATGTTCTGGAGAGTGATGAACTCGCCCAAGGCAACTCTCCAAGTGGCAAAGGAGGGAGGATCCTGTGCCAGTATAATCCCAGGTCCCAGAAGAAAGCCCCAAGAGCAGGAAGTATGTGATCAGGGATTAGAGCCTTGGCCTCCTGCCTTCAAGTCAAGGGCTTTCTCTGTGACACCTTGAGAAAACAGAGAGGTAGCAGACAGGGAACAAGAGCTTGTTGCTTGGACAAATCCCAGGGCTGCCCCTGGAGATGACCTAGTTGGGGGATGGGCTGGAATCATGGGCCTGACTGTTCCCACCCCATTTCAAGAAGTCCATGTGTCCTCCGCCAAGCTAGTGGGCACCAGTGGATGCTGCCATCTACCACCTAGCCCCATTCTCTTCAGGAAAGTGCACCCCAGGCACAAGGCCCTTTACCTGGAGCTGTTTGAGGGCCTTCTGGGCCTGCTCTGGCTTCCTATACTCCACAAAGCCAAACCCCATGGACAGTAAAACACCTGGAAGAAAGAGGGAGATTTAAGACTCAGGGGGCCATTCCATGTTAACAAGAGGTGGGAACCAGCAGCAGAAGACATAACTGTTGCTCTAGAACACCTTCTTTGTTGGGAGTCATCTGGTGCAGCCCCAATACAGGGTATCTGCCCTCTTATAGTCCAGTAGAGGAAAAAGACATCAGTAAAACCCAAACATGTAAGACAAAAATTAGATTCCTGCATTTAAGGCTCTCCAGCTCTCAGTGCCAGCATGAGCCAATCAACAAGTACTTATTAAGCACTTACTGTGTACTAGGCACAGTCCTGGGTTCTGGGGATTCCAAAAAAGGAGAAAACAGATGCTCCTCTCGAGGAGCTCATGCTTCAAGGGGAGAGACAATATGCTGGCACTGATCTGGCTCTTCAAGGTTTGCAAACTGTTACAAATATTCTCCCGTCTCATCCCCCCAACAACCCCTTGGAGGTAAATGCTATCATGATTCTCATTTTACAGATGGAAAAACTGAGGCAGACAGAGGTCTGGACACAGGCCAGGCCCCACACTCCTGCCACTGGGTGATGCAGCTGCCATAAGATACCAGTAAGATGTACCCAGAGGAGATGGAAGGGCACACCTTGAAGGGGAAGGCACTACATACAACAGGAGAGATCAGGAGGGGCCCTCCACAGAAGGAAGCCAGAAGGGAGGAAAGAGAGGATATCAGGCATGGGGGACAGCCAGGACAGAGACGGAGAGAAGGGGGAGCTTCTTGTGTGAGAAGGAGGAAACAATGGCAGTCCAGCTGGATCCCAGAGTTCAGGAAGGGGGGTGGTGTGTGAAGCCTGGAAAGAAAGGAAGGGGCTGGCCTGGAGGAGTCATGTCTAATGCGTGGAACATATGAAAGTTATCTGGGGATTTGTCTTTTCCCATAGTAGACTCTCAACTCCATGGGGGTGGGATGATGCTTGGAAAATAAGAGGTGCTTAATAAATGCTCGCTGATGGCTGCCTCAACCACCTGTTCCAGGCTTGCCGCACGCTGCTCCCCCTCACATGCTCTAGGTGCTGGCTCCTCCTCACTGGACCCCTGGCCAGTTCTTTTCCTGATGCTCAGGGCTCCTCCCCATCTTCTCTAACTCCTTGCTGCTAACTCTACAGTCCTTGTCTATCTGTTTTTCTGTGAACAGATCGCATCCTACTCAAGTCCAATGGAAGCTACAGGAGGACAGGCCCGTTGTAATGCTTTGTCTCTGCAGCACTGGGCCAGCAGCTTCTTAAATTAGAGGGCATGACTGTTAGGCCCAATGGCCCAACTGAACATCGTGGCACACACAGCTGGTGTCTCACTTGGGTGCCCTGGTCTGTCAGAATCACAGGATAGGAAAAGTTCTGTGAGTGTACCAGCCACCAGAGGCCCAGATGACCATTCAGCACAAGACAAGAGACATGGAAATTAACTCCATGACACAACATGGCCTCAGTGGAAGGACACCAAAAAGGAGTCACTCCTATATGGCAGAACCAAAGAATCCCCATGATGCACCCCTGGAATCACACCGGGCTTTCTATAGGTCCTCCCCGAACTCCAAATGAAAGCAGCCATTACCCAGTTAGGTTCGGGCCTCAGCACTTCCAAGGTCTTCCTCATTCCTGCTTCCCAAAATGTCAGGCTCCCAGCAGTGAGCAACTTGAGGGCCACCTCTGGCTGGGACCTTTCCTGCTCCCATTCCTCCTCCTCCTCCAATTACTCTGTATTTACTTGTCTGTCTTTCTGGAACTGAGAGGCACTAGGGAATGGAAGCTCCTTGAGGGCAGGGACTCTTTCATATTTGTCTATTTCCCCAGCACATAGTAGGCATTTAATAAATGTTTATTTAATTGAATTCAAGACAGTCTATTTTTAGTGAACACAAACACAAAGGGGGTCAGTACAGGGGTTCTTCACTTTTGGGGCTTCATGGACGCCTCAGGCAGTTTGGTGCACCCTGCGGTGCCCCCTCCTATACATTCTATCTGTTGTCTTATGTTCATAACTGAAGTAAATGCTACATTTCAGTTCAAGCAGGCATTCTGTGGCAAGGACTTCTTTGCTAGTTGGGTGATACCTAAGGACCTTGAATGGTGTTTACAAAATACACAAAATACACAGGATTACATGGAAATAGTTATCAAAATTAAAAATTAAAAAGCAGGAGGCAGCCAGCACAGTGGATAGAGTGCCAGCCCTGGAGTCAAGAGGACTTGAGTTTAAACCTGTCCTCAGACACTTACTAGTTGTGTGGCCTTGGGGGCAAATCACTTAACCCCAACTGCCTCCAAAAAATCTCTTTCCTTCCTTGGATGAGGAAACACCTACAGAAGGTGACCTACTCCAAGTGCCTCCAGGGCCTCTCTTCTCAGACTCTTCTGCCTTCTCCACAGTCTGCCTTCCAACTTCATCATCCAACCAAAACTGCTCTCCCCAGTTACCAATGGTCTTAATCTCCAAATCTTCTGCCGCCATTTTCTCAGTCCTCTTTCTCCTTGACCTCTCAGCAGCCTTGAACACTTGATCACTGTCTTTTCTAGGTAGGTTGAGACAATGCTCTCCCCAACTCCCCTCTCACCCTCTGACCTTCTCCATCTCTTTGGATGAGTCTTTGTCTAGGCTACGCTTATGATCTGTGGGCTTCTCAAAGGCTCTGTCCTGAGCCGAGACTATTTCTCTTGGTGAACTCATCAGTTCCCAGGGATTCAATTAGCATCTCTAAGCAAATGGCTTTCAGATCTGCTTAGCCAGACCCAACCTCTCTGCAGACCTCCAGTCTTGAATCTTTTAGACATTTCATAGGATGTACCATAGACACCTTAAACTGAGCATGTCCAAAACTGAAGAAAAAAATGATATTTTCCTCCAAACTCTTCCCCTTTCCTAAATTTCCTGTTACTGAGGAAGGCATCACCATCCTCCAATCACACAGGCTGAAAACCTAGATGTCATCCTCAGTTCCCCTTGCTCTCTTCAATCTACTGCCAAGGCCTGTGGATTTGACCTTTCTAAAGTCTCTCAAATGAGCCTTCATCTTCTCTCTTCTGCAAAGGCCTGGTGTTCTCCTTGTCCCTCTGAGTCATCCTTTATTCAGCTGTCAGGCTTATCTTCCTAAAGAGCAGGTCTATTCAACCAACTCCCCAAAGTCCCTATCATTGGCAGGGTCAAACATAAAAATACTTGCTTTGGTATCCAAAGCCCTTCAAGACCTGGTGGCCTTTCCTACCTTCCTTTACAGTTCTGTCACTCTCTCCCCCGGAACCCCATCAACAAACCCCTCCTACTTGGAGATGCAGCTCACTGGTCTCTTTGATGTTCCTCATATAAGATGCCACCTCTCAACTCCGGGCATCTTCCCTGGCTGGGAACCCTCCCTGGAATTCTGTTCTTCCTCACCTCTCCACCCTCTGGTCTCACCCAAACTCCCAGTCTTCCCTAATGCAGGTATTTTACTTCAGTTGACCATCTTTTTCCAATTTAGATAAAAATACACAAATAGATTTTGCTTGTACACACACGGTTACTGGCACAGTGTCTCTATCATTGGACCATGTGGTCCCTGAAGGCAGGGACTTTTGCTTTTCTTTACATCCCTTGTGCTTAGTACAGGGCCTGGCACACAGCAGCACTTAATGACTGCTTGTTATCTGCCTCTCCTTTTACAGAGACTGTAAAGTGGGGTGCCTGACTCTCCCTCTTTATATTGGGGGTCTGGGACCCTGCACAGACTGTCAGGCTCTGCAGTTGTGTTGAGGAGTTTTGCTGGACTGCTTCCTTGTCATCCTTTTTCATTCTTTTTTAGAAAGCTTGGCTTGCTGGGTGGGGAAGGAGAAGCAACAGATTTGGAAATGAAGGGAATGGAGAAATCTAAGTGAAAAGTACAATTCTTACAACCTATTACTGTCATCAGATGATAAGGCAAGATGGGGTGAGACAGAGAGAAATACAAAGCCTTCATACAAGTGGATGAGTCCACTCAAGTCTAAGGCATGATCGCTACTGTCCAGGACAATGAGCACAGGCCATGGGGAAGATGCTACTGGAGTTGGGCCTTGAAGGTTTCAGCCAAGGATAATACCCTTTAGAAGGGACCAAGAGAGTCCTGGAGGACATCATTCCTCTCTTTTCTGCTCCCTGCCACTCTCCATTTCTTGTTACCCAATGCACATCTGGTCTTATCCCAGGAACCCAACTGATTTCTAATTCAGAGTTTACCTGCTTTGTTCTTTTTCTTGGAAATAGTACAGCTCTTCACCGTTCCAACTTTGGAGAAAACCTAAGGAAGAGAGAGTTTTAAGTTATATCAGACCCAAAGCGGCCCCTTTTAAATTGTTTGCCCTGCAAATGAAATGATTCTCTACCTTGGTAGGGACTAACAATAAATCTTATACATCTTGTTGGTGTATGAATTAGGTCAAAAGAGAGGAAAAGGGGAACATGGTAAGGCAGCATAAAGCCAAAGCTGGGAGGGGCCTTAGAATGTGGGATGTCAGGGCTGGGAGGGCCCTTAGAACAGAAGGCATCAGAACTGGAAGAAGTGACTTGAAATATAAAATGTCAGGTTGAGGGAAATGAACACTTTAAGATATACAATGTCAGAGCTGGGAGGGCTGTGAGAACACAGAATACCAGAACTGAGAGAACCTTAGAACATCAACTGAGCCAGAAGGGAACGTAAGGATGACCTGGTTCCACATCTTCATTTCCAGAGAAGGAAACTGAAGCCCAGAGAGTTCCAGGACTTGTCCAGGGTCACCTAAGTACAATGATTGACAGAGCTGGGATCTGAAACAGGGTCTTCCCAGGGCCCCAGGGTGCCTCCCCAGCCTGAAACAGAGGCTGCTCAAGGTCCAGAGGGGACTAAGATGAGGAGCAGGAGAAAAGCTCCTCAGCAGCCAATGGGGATGGTAAGGATTTCACACTCTCCTTCAGAGCTTCTGCACAGCACTGAGGAGGGGGGGGAGGAGAAGCACTTACAAAGTGCTTTAAAGATTACAAGCCCGCATCACCTCCTGGATTCTTACAACAAGCCTACAAGTCAGGTTCTGTAATTATTCCCATTTTACAGATGAGAAAACCAAGAAGGCAGAGGTTAAGCAACTTACCCAAGGTCACACAACTAGTAAATGTTTGGAGACGGATTTGAACCCAGGTCTCCCTGACTCCCGGCCAAGTGATCTGCGCACTTGGAAGCTCTAGCTGCCTCACATCCCCAGGGCCTAGCACAGCGCCTGGCTCAATAAACACGTGATTAATGGCTGTATGACGGGTCATAGAGTCCCACCAAGGAAGGCGGAGGTGTGGAATGAGGGTGGAGGGAGAAGCTGGCACTATGACAGGAATTAGGAACATCCCCTAACCCAAATCCCATTCCGTGTAAACAATCCTACCCCAAATCTTGAGACTATTCCTTAGAGAGACCTCTTCATATTCTGAGAATGAACAAAGCAGGACAAAGGCAGACTAAGTACTTTGCCCAGGGTAGCACCACAGGAAAGACAACTTGGGGGTGAAAGGGCCTGTTACCTTCCCCCCCCCCTTTTTTTTTTGTAAATAGAGGCAGCTAGTTGGCTCACTGGATAGAGCACTGGAACTGGAGTCGGGAAGGCCTGAGTTCAAATTCAGCCTCAGACATTTACTAGCTGTATGAACTTGGGCAAGTCACTTAACCTCTACCTGTCTCAGTTTCCTCATCTGTAAAATGAGTGGGAGGAGAAAATGGCAAACCACTCCAGTATCTTTGCCAAGAAAACCCCAAATGGGATCACAGAGAATCAGACATGACTGAAATGGCTGAACTTCTAACAAAAATTATCGTGTAGCTTGGTGGCTCAGTGGATAGAGTGCTGGGCTTGGAGTCAGTTCAAATTCAGCCTCAGACACTTACCACCTAGAGTCAGACATGACTGAACAATGATAAGCCAGGGCAAATCACTCAACTCTGTTTGCCTTAATCCACTGCAGAAGGAAATAGAAAACCACTCTACTATCTTTGCCAAGAACACCCCACAGACAGAATAGTCCACGAGGTCACCAAGAAGAGCTGGACACAAGCGAACAACTAAAAGGGGCTTTTACCCGCTTTTAGGGAGGGTCTTAGGAGTACTGAATCTTGACAAAGAGAGGTAATATAGCCTGGGCTGGCTGGGAGGCCTGGGGTTTGGTGCTGCCAATCATTGGGTGAGCCTGAGCAAGTCCTGAGACAAGTGGGCACCACTTCCATGTTCCATCAAGATATTCATGCTTTTAAATATATCCGCTGCCCCAAGTTGGTGGATGGGGCCAGAGCAGTTCAGTGGAAGGTCCAGTGGACTGGGGGGATGGCAAGGGGGATCAGACTAGAGGCCCACTCAGACCCATTCCAGCTTTAAATGTGGGATCCTATAAGGCACGGTACCTCTCTGGGCCTCAGTTTGCTCACCTGTAAAACAACCATGTGGCCTCTACCTCTACAATCCCATGATTACCAAGGTCCTTCTAGAACAGGCACTCTTAACTTGTTCTTAATTTTTTTTAAATACTGATAATAGTATTAATATAATGCTTTAAGTTATATGAAGCACTTTTTGTATAACTTTAAGTTATACACAACAACTTTTTATCCTCAGAAAACCCTGAGGTCCTCTTATTATTCCCATTTGACAGAGAGGAAACTGAGGCAGACAACAGTGAAGTGACTTGCCCAGGGTCCCAAGGCTAGTAAAATATCTGGGGCTGGATTTGAGCTCAGGTCCTCCAGTTTCCAGGCACACTGCACTATTCAAATCCCTCCATATTTTATTATAAAAACTGGCCTCCTTCCTAATCCTGTGTATCTTTTTCTACATATTTAAAACCTAATCCTGAGGAGGGTTTCTTCACCTGTCTGCCCGAGGGGCCCATGACGTAACTGAAGGTGAGAAGCCACTGGCTCATGGCTTTGGTGGAAGTTACCTAGGAAGTGCTAACATGGTCATACATGACCTGGACAGGAAAGGCACTTCAGCCAATGAGTGGATTGCAAGGAGGTATAAAAGACAGAAAAGCCTTTGGCATCAGGATGTCTTTAGGCTCTCCCATACTGCGAGTTCCAGCTGCTCAAGGTGGTCTGGCTGCAAGGTTCCCCTAGCTACCCAGGCTCTCAGTTTTGTTCAGCAGGCAGGGTTGGGAGAACAAGCAGATCCTGGCTATGGGAAAGAACTCAACCCCCTGGCTCCCCAACAGCTCAACCTGCTGCCTTCACCTGTAACATTCTCCCCTTTCCTCCTACTGGAATTCTTGCCATCCTACGAGGGCACGTCTTGAGCAGAGCTCATTTCCTGAGCAGCCTCAGTTTCAAGGACGAGAGTTTGAAGATGACCCAGGGGTCATCTACTGCCACTGTTATCTCCAGAAAATGCCTACAATGCACTGGACAAGGAGTTTGAGGGGTCCCCAGGAGAGGCATCCAGCTCTTCCCAAGGGGGCCCATTCCCCTTGGGATGTTCTAATTGTAAGGTCATTGCCCCACCCCCAAACAATAGCATCCTCACTACACAATGGATGGGGCACTGGAATTCAAATCAGGACCACTCAGATTCAAATTCCACCTCAGTGTTGAGGTCTGGGCTTTCATTTCCTCATCTGTAAAATGAGAGGGTCAGCCTTAAGGACCCCAAAGATCATTTCCTGCTCTAAACCAATGATCCCAGCGAGTTGGACAATATGCACCCCTCAGGCCCTCTCCTCTGATTTCTGCTCAGGGTGGTCTCTCCCCTTCTGAACCCCAACAAGCCTCCCTGTCAGCATAAACCCCTCAGTGAGCAAGGCCCACTATCTACTCATTCCTCAGTCATTTCTCAAACACTTGGCTTCTCTCCAACTGGATCATACTCGATCCACCCTCCCCACAACCTGCCAAGGTATTTTCCTAAAAAGTGGTACTGGTCATGTCCTCACTCTATCTCAGACTTCAGGGGCTCCCTAACTTTGAAGAACAAATGGAAACTACCCTGTCTGGCACTTTGGCCCCAAAGCTGCTCATGGCCCAGCTCCACTACGTGCTCTCCAGTGTAGTCAAACCTACATATCCTGGCTCTTCCTCACACATCCAGACACAGAGATGAGGGATGGACTAAGGGCTGCCTCATCTCCAGACCTTTGTCCAAGCTGTCCCTCTTGTCTGAAATGCTCTCCCTCCTCTTCTCTGCCTCTTGTAATGGCCGGCTTCATTCAACATTCAGTTCAAGAGTTACACTAGCTGGGTGACCTTGGGCAAGTCACTTAACCCCAACTGCCTCATCCTGGGTCATCTCCAGTCATCCTGATGATTATCTCATCACTGGATTTGGATGGTTCTGGAGGAGACGTGAGGCTGGTGACGTGCACAGACCTCCCTCATTCAAAACAAAGTCAAGTGTAAGTCAGGTCATCATTTCTCTGATGTCACAGTCTTCTTCAGCAATGAACACACACATCTTTTTTAGGGGAAACCCTTGCTGGTCCTGGTTCCCCTTGCCCCAGTCACCAGGATCCCTGGTATGTGCAGTTTATGTGTTTTGTATTTTATCAGATGTAACACTAACAGCTAACATTTAGGCATCCATATCAGGTTTGCAAAGTGGTTTACTTGTTATTGCAGCGGATGGGCAGGTCTGTGTCCACTAGCCTCTTTGGGGACAGGGTCTTTCACTTTATTTCTACAAGAGCTGAGCACACAATATGCACTTAATCAATGCTCCTTGAAGGATTGACAGTGCACATTATTGAAGCTTACAGAATTAGAATAAATTCGAATCTCTCATCTAAGGCCCTCTGATGGGCACCCAGGAAAGGCTTGAGGAGAACAGGATCTTCAGCCCTGAAAGGATGTCACCTCTCTTATGGGGCAGTGCCTGACTTGGGTCTAAATTTCCCATGAGCCCCAAAGTCAATCCAGAAACAGCGAAGTGAGCTAAGCAGCAAGTGTCACCATGGGATGGAAGGGACTGGCTGTGAGACAAGGGGAAGCCTTTCCAGAGGCAGTGGAAGGAAAGATCAAGAACTTTGTGTTCTTGAATGTGGGATGCCTCAGCTCTAGCCCAGCTTTCTAGGGATCCTCTGGACAACATCCCTGATAGGTGCTCAGTCAGCTGATGCTCTAATCCTTCCTGTGATGGGGAAATCATGACCCCACACAGCACCAAGAGGCCGTCATGGACGTTCTCAACCCTACTTTCTCCCTCTTCACCAACAAATCACTCACTTCTTTCAGCATCTCCTCTGTTGTAGAGAAATTGAGGTTTTTGATGAACAAAGTACACCCAGGAAGCCTCTCATCTTCATCTTCATCATCCTCTTCGTCATCTGATTTTCCTTCTGGGGAGGCTGCTTTTTTCTCTGGGGTATTTTCTGTATCTTCACCCTCAGGCCCTGAGCCTCAAACAAAACGAGATCAGGGTTATGGAGGTCAAGGAATTAACGTGGATGAATGGCAACAGGGATTGAGGCAAGCCTGAGCAAGAAGAGGCTCAGACCCCAGGACAGAATGCCCGTTAACATGCCTAGTCAGGGAGCTCTGATGACCACCCCCACTCCCATTCACTCCCAACCCTTCCCTGGGAGGTAGATGGCTGTGTTCCAGGAATTGATTACTAGTTATCTGGGACTAAGGCAGACTCTGGAGCAAAAAGCTGTGGACAAAGGGATGATAATGAAGAATTATAGCTACTTCGAAGAGATAAAGGGAAAAGTGGGGGATGGGAAGAGGAGGAGGTCGACCAGAAATATGTCCCCTGAAGGTTTAATGTGATCCCCAAAGACATCAGAGGAGAAGGATGCACAGGAAGGTGACTATTTATAGCAGCTCTCTCTGTGCTAGTAAAGAAGGCACCCAAATACTGGAGAAAGGCTGAACAAATCATGGTATGTGCAGAAAGACAAAAGGGGAAACTGCAGAGAAACCTGGGAAGACCTGAAGGAACTGATGCAGAGGGAAGGGAGCAGAACCAGGAGAGCAAGAGACACAGTGACAAAGACATTTACAGGTTTAGAAACCAAATGACGCAGTGACCAAGGACAGTACCATGGTGAGGCAGGCACAAGCTGCGGACCAAGATATTGACTAAGCATGTTTGTTACAAGGGTTTTTTCTTTTTTATCCCAAGTGGATGGTAGGAGAATAAGGAGAGGAAGAGAGAGACAGAAAAGAGGAAGGGAAGAGAGGGAAAGAGAGACTGAGAGAAAGCAGAGAGAAAAACAGAGAGAGAGGAGGAGGGACAGAGACAGAAGGAAGAAGAGAAGGGGGAGTGACAGACAGACAGAGAGACAGGGGAGAGAGGGTGGGAAGGGAGGGAAAAAGAGACAGAGATGGAGATAGACAGAGGAAGGTGGGAGAGACAGAGAGAAAGAAGGAGGGAGAAATTGAGAGAGAGCAGAGAGAAAAAGAGGGAAAGAGGAGAAGGGACAGATAGAGAAGGAGGAAGAGAAAGGGGGGGCGAAAGGGAAGAAGGGTGGGGAGGAAAGAGACAGAGATGGAGGGGAACAGAGAGAGAGAGAGAAAAGGAGGGAGGAACAGAGAAAACAGAGAGGAAGGGACAGAGCCAGAGGGAAGAAAGGAGTGGGACAGAGAGAGACAGAGAGGAAGGAGAGGCAGACAGACAGAGACAAGGAGAGACACAGAGAGAGGGAGAAAAAGCTAGACAATGGAGACATCTTTAAAAAAAAACAGAGCAGAAGGAAGGTTGGAAAGAAGCAGAGATAACTGGGACAGCTCCGAAAGCTACAGGTTGAACTTACTGTCTATATAAAAAGAAAAGTAAGCCGAATATACTAGAGACCAGCCATCACCTATACAATTCTCTCTGTTCTTTTATGTATATGAAAATTCAAATTTTATTTGCTGTTTAAGCGCAGTATGAAAAAAAAAATTCTGGGTCCCTGTGCACATGGACTGTTGGAGGCCACCCCTCAGTTCTGCTCAGGGAAGTGTGGGGACACAATGAACTGCTGACCTCACTCAGAGGCCACGGAGTCCTCCTCATGTCCAAAAGGGGTCCTTTCTATGGCATATATAGACAAGTGATCACCAGTCACGGTGGCGTAAGAGGAGTACCCCACATCCCAGTGACCATGGTCTAGCTGCCTATGTTTATTCCTTCTCCATAAGAATCCCCCAACAAGAACAGCAGTCCTGGACACTTCAGTGCTGTATCTGACATCAGATGAATCAGCTTGGTGGGGCCGTGGCCCAGAGATGACAAGCTAACTCTCTCACAAATTTACTGCATTGCTCCCCTTGAACCTTCTCCAAAGTCCATGTCAAAACTTCTCTCAAATCACTCTAGGTCAGGGATGGCAAACATGCAGCCTTCTAAATTCCTAAGGATCCTGAAGCCTTTTGACTAAGTCCACATTTTACAGAGTAAATCCTTTTGCATAGCCTTTGGACGGAATCCAACTGTTACATAACAAATAAAATTTGGAGTCAAAAGGCCACATTTAAAAATTTAGAAGGCCACAGGTTTCTCAGCCCTGCTCTAAACAACAGACACTTTGGATGTTCTCCTTGGTCCCTGGTCTGAACGCATCTTGACCTTTCTTCTCTGCCCAGTGAGCTCCAGGACATAATCATCCCTTATCTGTACACTGTATAGTTATGTCCATGTGTTGTCTCATCTTTTCAACACATGTATTCCCCTGAGGATGCTGCATTGTTCCAAAAGGCAGAAACGCCAAATTCTATGAGGAACAGAAACTGCCTGGAGACCCAAGAGGCCATAGAGAAGGCCATGGTGGGCAACACTAGGCTGCCCCACATTTTTAATGAAGATTGCACCATGAGAAGTAGGGAAGGGATATAGCTGAGTAAATGCACAATAAAAAAGGAGGTGGGTGTGTGATGTCGTGAGGGTGAGGGTTAATAGACTGGAAGTCCAAGGGTCCCTACTGGTTCACTGAAACCTCAAGAGGCCTCCGGCAGGAGACAGAGATCTGTGGCTGAGAAAAGGGGAATGGGCTCGGCGAAGCAGGAAAAGAGCAAAAAAAGCCCATGATGAGGGGACCCCAGATTTAATGAAATGTTAGTTTTATGTTTCTGTCTTGTTTGACTGTGTTATTATCTGCACTAGGATCATGAGATTATAAATTACTGGTGACAGGTCTAGAGCCACTCCACACAGTAAGTATGAGGACCAGGGGTAACTGGCCTTCTCCTACTGCAAACAGGTGATCATGACTCCATGAGGGATCAGGTTCCTAGGCTGACAGCAAGCATTTAGATCCCTTGGGTTAATTAAGAACAGGGCTAAGCCTGGAACCCTAAGCTTAAAGGCACTTTCACTCTACGGCTAGAAGAATCCTAAGAACAGAATGTCAAAGCTGAGAGGGTCCTTAGAACAGGGAATGTTGGAGTTGGGAGGGATCTTAGAATAGAGAATGTCAGAACCCATAGGGCCCTTAGAACAGGGAATGTCAGGGCTGAGAGGGGCCTTGAGAGATCATGTAGATGAATTACACTTACTAGCCATGTAACCTTAGGCAAATCACTTAACCCTATCTACCTCAGCTTCCTCATCTGCAAAATGAGCTGGAGAAGAAAATAGCAAACAACTCCAATATTTTTGCCAAGAAAACCTCAAATGGAGTCACGAAGAGAGGACAGTTTAAGGACAACAATAAAAGTCTAACTACTTCATTTTGTAGATAAAAAAATGGAGATTCAGTGGGGTGAGTTATCCCAGGTCAAGTCAAAGAGCCAACTACATGCCAAGCATTATGCTAAGTGCTGGGTATACAAAGAAAGACCCCAAACCAGTCCCTGCTCCCAAGCAGCTCACAGTCCTATGGGGAAGACACCATGGAAACAACTATGTGCAGGTAAGATATACTGGGGATAAATCAGAGCTAGTCAATGAGAGAAGGCACTGAGATTGAGAAGAACTGGGAAAGACTTCCCACACAAGGCAGCACTTTAGCTGGGACTTGAAGGAAGCCAGGATGAAGAGCAAACAGTCCAGGCATGGGGGACAGCCCAAGGAAATGCCCAGAGCCATGAGACAGAGAGCCCTATTAGAAGAAGAGCCAGGAGCAGTGGCACAGAACCCACAGCACATACTGGAGAGTGGAAAGGGAGGAGGGGCCCAGGCAATGACCAAAGCTTTTGTACTTGATGCTGCTGGAGTTAATGCATCACCCAAGGAGTCAGGGACAGAGATAAGACAAAAACCAGATTCTCGACTCCTTGGAGTCAGTAATCTCTGTGTATCTAACATATATCACAAAAAGGACAAAGGGTTAAAGAGCGACTACATTAACAAGTCAAGAATCCAGGTGGTCACAACGTTTGCTTACCCTACACTAACCTCCCTTGTCCTTTGCCATGAACCTTCCCAAGGAGACTCAGTTCCTCTTCCACCTGGGTTACACCTGCAAGGATGTCCCTCTAGGGGCAGGAAGGGCCTGGCAAGTACCAAAAACACTGTTCAGAGCAGTTACCAAGTCAGAGATGTGGGAATGTGCCTGGGCAGCTTTGTGTGTTTCCTCCCCTGAAGATTCTAACTGGCCACAGCTCAGTGGAAACCATCAGTGGCCAGGCCCAGCAAGATTGAGGGGAAGGATAGCTGCCGGACTTTCCCCATCCCCTTCCAACACTACCCATGGCTACTCTAGCTTAACCCTTGGGGAACACCAGGCAATCCAATCCCCAGAGCCGATGGAGAAGGCTTCCTGCCTCCTGCACACACCTTTGTGAATGACATTTCAAACCTCTGTAGGAACGAAGGGAGCTTCTTGGGGGGTTCAAGTCAACTGCATTCTCTCTTGCAGAGCACCCTCCACCCCCATCAGTCCTCTAAAAAGAATCCTAATACATTCAAGTCCTAATTAATCTTCAAGGGCTTAGTCATGAAACAGCCCTTTTATCCTTTAATGGAAACTGCAACAGTGATAATGCCGTCTCTTTAATATCAGTTGAACACACAGTCTTCCATCTCTCTGCCTCAAAGGTGAACACACGCACATACACAGACATACGCGGGGGGGAAAGAGAAAATCTGCATTTTCCCCATAAAAGTGTCTCTCCCTGCTCCCTCCCCCAAATGCCCCACATACAGTTTGTCCCACAAGGGGCTCTCCACCAAAGCCATTTGTAGTAGGAATCCAAATATAGAAAAAAGGAAGGAAAATTCATTACTGTTTAAATGATTTTAAAACAGCAGTTACCCAAAGCAGCAAAGAGGCAGAAATGAAATCAGATGGGAGAATAACAGCTGTGGGGGGAGAAAGGGATACTGAGGCAGGAGATGATGTAATGAAAGGTTAGATGTAATCTTTGCCTTGCCAGATTAGTATTAGGATCCAATGAATTACTGGTCCCTGGCTCAGGCCCTCATCAATTCTCTCCTGGATGATGGTGACAGCCTCGAAACTGGACTCTCTGCCTCTACCTCCTACCATTTACTCTCTCCACTGCAATTCATCCTCCACAATAGCTGCCAAGTGGCTTTCCCCTAAGTACAGTCTAGCTCATGTCACTCCCCCGCTTCATCAACTCCAAGAGATCCCTACTGACTCTGAGATCTGTTGGGCATGGCCCCAGTCTATCCTTCCAGGCTTAGGACACTCTACACCCCTTCATGAATTCAGACAAATAGGCTATGTCATGTTCCAGTTGGATCTATGTCCTTGTACAGGTCAATGCCCCCCGCTGTGCCTAGAATGCATGCTCTCTTGGCTTCTGCCTTGGAAGAGCTACTTGTCTTCAAGGTGCAGCTTGCATCGCCCTCTCCATGAGGTTGTACCTCATCCTCCTGGAAGAGGTACTTTCACTACAGAATTTCCCCATATGTTCTCCTGTATGGGAGGAGGCAATGGTCAACCACTCCAGTCCCTCTGCTAAGAAAACCCCACGGACATCACAATCCGTGGGTTCACGAAGAGCCGGATACGACTGAACAACCGAACAGCCACAACTCTCTTCTGTGAGGAATCAGCCTGGCACAATGGCAGAAGACCTGGGGCGGTCCTGGGTTCAAGTTCTGCCCCTAATCCATCCTGGCACATCACCGAATGAGAATGCTCCGGGCAAGTTGCAAAGGTGTCAAACAGTACTGCTAAAGGGACCTTCCTCCCTGGGAAGTTCTCTGTCCTCATCTCCGGACTTCTCTTGACTCTTAGGAATGAAGGCTGGCCCCATGACTTTCTGGATAGAACTGTTTCATTTCTGTCTCTATTTCTCTAGTGCCTGGTATGTGATAGCTAATTAATACATGTTTATCATTCTCATTTTATGGATGAGGAAACGGAGGTTCCCAGAGGCTAAGCGTCCTGCCCATAGAGCTAGTGTGTGTTTGAAGTGGGATAGACAAAAGCCCAAGCCTTCCTGACCCCAGGTCTGCCTCTTCAGTCTCTACAGCATGCTGTCTATAATTTTTTAAGGATTCATGATATAATCAGTGTCACCAATTTCTCTCCAAGGTGTAAGCCTTTCATGCCTCAGGAACCATCTTTCTTGGGCTTCCGTGGGCAAAAATGTCCATTACTCGATGGCCAGACTTAACATGGTTACACCGGAATGTGGCAGTCACACAGTCTGTGGCTAGGGCCCCACACTCCAAAACTTCATAGCTGAATTAGGCCCTGCCAGAGTCTGGCAGAAGGGAAGTGTTCTGGTGGGCCAAGCCTCAGTGAGCCCAAGGTCACCTCCCCACCTTCCACACCAGCCATGTCCCTGCATGGGAGTGGTAGCCCCTGACCTCCAGGGTCTCAAGATGGCCCAGTGACAAACTTCAAGGACCAGTGAACTAGGGGCTCATTCACACCTGCAAGTTCGACCCACCAAGGGCCCAGAGAGAGATTTCAAACTATTAGAATCACTGAGTAAAAGAGGGGGAAGGATCATTTATCTTCATGGCCACTCCCCACCAAGACTGAGGCTAAACCTCACAAACAAGCCCCACCACCCAATGATGGCCACTTGTTCTAAGACTGAGGAGGAAGATGGTGTATGTGACCTTGAGCAAGTTACTTTTTCTTCCCGCTGGGCCTCAGTTTCCTCATCTGTAAAATGGGAGCGGGGGTTGGGCTATATGGCCTTTGAGGTCTCTGCTGGGTCTAGATTTAGGAGCCAGGAAATAGATGAAGAAGCCTCTAGAAGTAGGAAAACAAGGGCTCCAAGCAGCAGACCAAGCAAGCACACTGGCTGAAAGACTCCTGTCCTGTTCCAGGTTCACCCAAGCACTAACATCCCAGGGCTTTCCCAAGCAGGTGCTGTCCTGACTCGCTCTGCCCCCAAGAGAACCGCTTCCTCACACTGGGCTCAGTGGGACATCTGCATTTTCAAACAGAGGCATCATATGCCTCTAGAATACAATTAACACAAGTCAGAAATACAGTCTGTCCGCAACATAGCCAGGAGTCCAAACTCCTCTCTGCCCTGTGGGAGCACGGAGTCCCATGTGTAACAGACTTCACATCGGAGCTCTGCTCCTTGCCACCTGTGTGGCCTGGAGCAAGGTGTTCCCTCAACCAGAAAATAAAGGCCTGTGGGATATGAGGGTCAGCAGAATGAATGTCTCCAATGCCAAACGATGACTTCATCAAGGACCTGAAGCAGTGAGCTCCCACTCTAGAGGTCTTCCAGTGGAGGCCAGAAAACCACAACCTGCTCAGGCGGGCCCTCGAGTCCCCTCCCTCTCTGGGAATGTCTGACCCCATGATGTGTAAGGCACCTAATAAATAACTCTGGGACGTGCTGACTTGCTTTTGTTAAAATGTCCACCAGAACTGGCCAAAGGAAGCAGCAAAGGCTTGACTTAGCAGAAACAGGAAGTCTTCCTGGTCAGCCATTCTCAAGTCTGACTCCTTTCATGAGAGAAAGAGAAAGAATAATGGGATGGAATGGGACTACAGAAAAGAGGCACTGGAGGGGAAGATGTAAGAAGGATGCAGAGGTAGTGTGGGGCAGTGTGAAGAGATATCAAAGGACCTGGGTTCGAATCCTGACTTTATGACCTACCAGCTGTGAGACCTTGGCCAAGTCTCTTCAATTCCCTAATCTGTAAAAGGAGAAGCTTAGACCACATGACGTCTAAGGTGACCCCAGCTCTAGATCTATGGTCCTAAGTCTCCTCTATTGTTGCACCCCAGAATTCTACCACTGCTCTAACTGCCTCACATCTGGAACTGGATGGAGACTGGGCAAGCCAGGAGAATGCAGAGGAAGGCAATTTTCAAAGCCACGTGCTCCTGGCCAAAGTAGGGGAAGAGAGGGAGAAGGGGGCAGGGGCAGTTACTTTGGGTAAGATAAAAGGGAAAAAATTGTTTTTTAAGTTCTTAAACAGCAAACATTTTGCCAGAAAATTCATCATCCACCAGAAAGAGGAAACCAGGCAGGAGGAAGATTTATAAGGTGTGTGTGTGTGTGTGTGTGTGTGTGTGTGCATGTGAAAGACGGGGGAGGGGGAGATTTGGGAGACCCTGGAAAATATGCCTCCATCTGTAGTTAGCACAATGAAATGCGGTCACGCACA
This sequence comes from Bettongia penicillata ogilbyi, assembly GCA_023548195.1. NCBI lineage: Eukaryota > Metazoa > Chordata > Mammalia > Diprotodontia > Potoroidae > Bettongia > Bettongia penicillata. The sequence continues at coordinate 1,454,247 of JAJHZJ010000440.1, forward strand.
GCCACATGGGGTGGTATTGTAATCAGACTGAGGAATTTACTGCCGCTTCCCCGGCACTCTGTGCCCAGGGCTGACAGAAAAGACTGTTATCAGTTGCAAGCAGCTTTCCGCGACCTCCCCCAACTCTGAGCCCTTTATCTGGAGGTGAGGGTCTCAGTTATGGGGAGATAAAACAAGCTGCCCCCTCCCCCGGGACTGATGCACACAACAGCAGAGCTTTTCAGAGGAGGGAAAAAAATAATTAAAAAAAAAAATCCTGCATATTCCCCCCCCCTCCCCCATCCAAATATGCTCCTTTGGGCTTCTGGGAAAATCTGGCCATGGGGATGGGGACAAAACTTCGCTGGCCTTCACCCTTCCTTGTGGAATTGCTATGTCAGGACCCTCATGGGCCAGAGGAGATAATAAAAAGCCCCAGGGTAGGGGAGGAAGGGCAGAAAGCGGAGGGGCCAAGGAGGAGAGGACTATATACGTAGAAGAAAGGCTGTGTCCTTGAGATCTGAGCTGTGGGAATTCACCCGCACAAGGGATGCACTGGGCCTTGAAATTAACACAGACACACACCGCTCTGTGACCCGCAATCCACAAGATCAGCTGGTCTCACCCCCCCCCAACCCCCATCCCCGCCGCCTTCCATCCCATTGTTCAAGTAACTGCTGCTCCGCTCGCACTCGGCCCCTTGGTGAGGCTTATGGAATGGAGAACACACACACACACAGAGGCATATACACATGAACATATACAGACACACATATAACACATACACGCAGGCATACACACATAACACACATATATACACGAATATATACAGACACATACATAACACATACACGCAGGCACACACACATACACACAGAGGCATACATACATGAACATATACAGACACACACATAACACATACACACACACAACACACAGAGGCATACATACATGAACATATACAGACACACACATAACACATACACACAGGCATACACACAGGCACACATATAACACACACAGAGGCCTACACACATGAACATATACAGACACACACATAACACATACACGCAGGCATACACAGAGGCATACATACATGAACATATACAGACACACACATAACATACACGCAGGCATACACAGAGGCATACATACATGAACATATACAGACACACACATAACACATACACACAGGCATACACACAGGCACACATATAACACACACAGAGGCATACACACATGGACATATACAGACACACACATAACACATACACGCAGGCATACACACATGAACATATACAGACACACACATAATACACACACACAAACACACACACATACACAACAGCACAGTTAGGTCCTGCCTTTCCTCTGTCTTTTCCACTCTGACTTGGGGTTGTTACTGCCGCATTACCAGGGATGGGGACCTCATTTGAATTCTTCACCAGCCCCTCCAAGTCCTGAGTGCTACCTTCTGTCCTGGGAGCAGGGTTCTATATTCCTAGGTTCTAAGTCTGAAGTTACTGGCACTTGTATCTCAGGATCAGCCAGCTCTGACTCTGACTGTCCCTGCAGGAGGACAGGATCCAACCCGTCCCACATTCTCACAGACTCTCATGTACCATGGGCCAAGCCTACTTTCAGCCCTAGTAGGCTTACTCCTTCTCGTATGGTGCAAGTTCCTTGAGAGCACTGACTGTTGGCTTTTCTGTAGTTATAGGTCCCTTTATTTAAAGCTGGGGATGATCTTAGAGGTCATCTAATTCAAATGATTCTTTCTGAGGAAACTAAGATCCAAAGAAAGAAAGTGACTTGCCTGAGGAGGCAGAGTTGGGATGTGAACCCAGATACCAGAGGTAAAAGCAGTACTCCTTTGGCTACAACACTCACTGCCTAGCACGATAACCTTGAACCTAGCTTCTAGAAGGATCTGTGGTTTCCTTAAGCAAGCTGCAGCCTGCCAATGGCTTAGGAAGTAATCCCTAGTGACTGGAGGTTCAGTGACTTGCTTTGGGTCTCAGAGTGAGATCACAGAATCAGAGCCCTGGAGACAAACAGGGTCACAAAGGTCCCGAGACCAATCTTTTCATTTTCCAGAAAAGGAAACAGATGGAAATAGGTTAGACGACTTGCCCAAGGTCACAAGGTAAGTTGGTATATGAGCGCAGCTCTTTTGAGCTCTGGAGCACCGCCAGATCTACCCCCTAACCCCAAGGCCAGCATCCAAGTCACTACCCTCAGGCAGGGCCTGAACCTGTTTTAATTTATTGCACATTCCCTCAACCACTGTAGGCCGGCACCTTCTCAACAACGTAGGGGATTTGTCCAGGACAGAGAATCAACATGTATCAGAGGCAGGATTTGAACCCAGGTCTTATCAGTTCTGAGCTCAGCCACAAAACATTTATAAAACTACAGACTCAAGTTTAACCCTTATGTTATTACTTCTAGTGTTCCGGGCCTATCCTGGGGTCCTTCTGCCTTCTAGTTCAGGTCAAGACTATTCTAAGTCACTGGGATCTAACCTAGTGGGGTTAGTAACGCCAAAAAGATAGTCAGACTGAAGAAAGCAATCCTGGTTGCCTTCAACGGGAGGCTGTTGGAGTTAGAAAGATCTGCAAGGTCATTTAATCTAGCTTCCCAGCCTGAGGGTGGCCATCATGGTCTCTCGGATCCCAATGAATTTAACACCTACACTGTTGGTGTGTTTGAGAAGTCTTTATGTTAACAAACTTTATTCCCCCAGTCCAGATTGGATTTCCAAGAGAGCTCTGGTCTGGCCATTGGGAGTCAGAGTAAAGTAGACAGGCTGCTAAAGGAAAACTCCTGATATTTGGACCCAGACTTTGGACCCTGATCTTTGGTATCTTTTTGGATACCACAGAGACCTTGCTCACACAGGAAGGAATCTGGGGGCCAGCACCTGAGGGGAACACATAGTATTCAAGTCTGTGGCTCTCCTGGGAGAGAAACCCAGTGAAGAACTCTCAGCCCTTAAACACAGCAGAACCTTGGAATATCTTTGAATGATACTAACACTAAGCACTTTGTTATCACTTTCCCTCCAAAAAAGAAAATCAAAGGATAATGATACAAAACAGGAGATCCTACTGAAAGGTAGTGCAACTCAAACAGACCACAGGGTGGGGGCAGGATCCCTAAAAACTATTATTACTGGAGCAATCTGGGGGAAATCAAGTTAATATTTTGCAAGGGAGAAAGGGAAGGACAGAAATTCTTATCTTCGACTTCTACAGAAAAAAAAGATTTCAACACAAAAAGCTTGGGAGCCATCAAAGGCAATGCATAAGAAAAGCTGGTATTGAGGGGAGGAGTCAAGATGGCGGAGCAGAAAGACTCACATATGTGAGCTCAGAACCCACAGCCCATAAATTACCTATGGAAAGAACTCCCAACGGGTTCTGGAGCAGTGGATGCCACACAGAAGCAGAGGGGAGGATATTTCTGTTCTAGAGAGCCCTGAAAAATCGACCCCAAAGGTCCCTCGGGCACCAGACGCAGAGCAGAGGCCCTGCCCTGGCTGCACGGCCCCAGAGGAGCAGACCCGAGTAGGCTTCAGGGACGGAATCTCAGGTGGCCGCGAGGGTACCTCCACCCACAGGCGCTACAGGTCAGTGAGACAGCCTTCTGGACTGGCCGAGAGGGGAGCAGGGTGTCTCCGTGGCTCAGGCCCCCTCAGGAGTAGGCAGCGGGGGAGGCGGCGGACAGGGGATCCCGGAGCAGACAGGAGCTCAGGGCCATTACTGAAAGTTTCCATATAAAGGCCCTGAGGAAACTGAGCCTGGGAGGCAGCCCTGCCCCCACCTGACAACCTGAATTTAATCTTACCCTGAATAGCAGCCCTGCCTGCCACTGAAAGCCCTGTGGCTGGGGAGCAGCATTTGAATCTCAGACCCCAAACACTAGCTGGGCAGATCTAGGCGGGGGTGGAGAGGAATCTCAGAAGTCAAGTAACTGGCTGGGAAAATGCCCGGAAAAGGGAAAAAAAAATAAGACCATAGAAGGTTACTTTCTTGGTGAACAGATGTTTCCTCCTTTCCTTTCTGATGAGGAAGAACAATGCTTACCATCAGGGAAAGACAGAGAAGTCAAGGCCTCTGTATCCCAAACATCCAAAATAGATATCCAATGGGCTCAGGCCATGGAAGAGTTCAAAAAGGATTTTGAAAATCAAGTTAGACAGGTGGAGGAAAAACTGGGAAGAGAAATGAGAGAGAGGCAGGAAAAGTATGAAAAATGGGTCAATACCTTGCTAAAGGAGAACCAAGAAAATGCTGAAGAAAATAACACCTTGAAAAAAATAGGCTCACTCAATTGGCAAAAGAGGTTCAAAAAGCCAATGAGGAGAAGAATGCTTTCAAAAGCAGAATTAGCCAAATGGAAAAAGAGGTTCAAAAGCTCACTGAAGAAAATAGTTCTCTCAAAATTAGAATGGAACAGATGGAGGCTAATGACTTTACGAGAAACAAAGAAATCACCAAACAAAACCAAAAGAATGAAAAAATGGAAGAGAATGTGAAATATCTCATGGGAAAAACAACTGACCTGGAAAATAGATCCAGGAGAGACAATTTAAAAATTATAGGACTACCTGAAAGTCATGATCAAAAAAAGAGCCTAGACATCATCTTTCATGAAATTATCAAGGAAAACTGCCCTGATATTTTACAACCAGAGGGCAAAATAAGTATTGAAGGAATCCATCGATCACCACCTGAAAGAGATCAAAAAAGAGAAACTTCTAGGAACATTGTGGCCAAATTCCAGAATTCCCAGGTCAAGGAGAAAATATTGCAAGCAGCTAGAAAGAAACAGTTCCAGTATTGTAGAAATACAATCAGGATAACACAAGATCTAGCAGCTTCTACATTAAGGGATAGAAGGGCGTGGAATAGGACATTCCAGAAGTCAAAGGAACTGGGACTCAAACCAAGAATCACCTACCCAGAAAAACTGAGTATAATACTTCAGGGGAAAAAATGGTCTTTCAATGAAATTGAGGACTTTCAAGCATTCTTGATGAAAAGACTAGAGCTGAAAAGAAAATCTGACTTTCAAATACACGAATGAGAAGAAGCATGGAAAAGTAAACAGCAAAGAAAAGTCATAAGGGACTTACCAAAGTTGAACTGTTTACATTCCTACGTGGAAAGACAATATTTGTAACTCTTGAAACTTTTCAGTATCTGGGTAGTTGGTGGGATTACACACACACACACACACACACACATACACACATACACATATGCAGTCACACACAGAGACAGAGAGCACAGAGTGAACTGAATAGGATGGGATCATATCTTAAAAAAAATTAAGGCAAATGTATAAGAGAAATGTATTGGGAGGAGAGAGGGTGAAATCGAATGGGGCAAATTATCTCTCACAGAAGAGGCAAGCAGGAGACTTTTTAGTGGAGGGAAAAAGAGGAGAGCTGAGGAAAAAAACACAAAATTTACTCTCATCACATTCGACTAAAGGAAGGAATAAAATACACACTCATTTTGGTATGAAAACCCATCTTACAATACAGGAAAGTGGGGGAGAAGGAGATAAGCAGAGTGGGGGGGGGATGAGGGAAGGAAGGGCAATGGGAGGAGGGAGCAATTGAAGTCAACACTCTTGGGGAGGGACAGGATCAAAAGAGAGGATAGAAACAATGGGGGGCAGGATAGGATGGAGGGAAATAGAGTTAGTCTTACACAACAGGACTATTATCGAAGTCATTTGCAAAACTACACAGATATGGCCTATATTGAATTGCCTGCCTTCTCAAAGGGAATGGGTGGGGAGGGAGGGATGGGGAGAAGTTGGAACTCAAAGTTTTAGGAACAACTGTTGAGTATTGTTCTTGCTACTAGGAAATAAGAAATACAGGTAATGGGGAATAGAAAGTTATCTGGCCCTACAGGACAAAAGAGAATATGGGGACAAGGGAAGCGATAGAAGAGAGGGCAGATTGTTGATAGGGGAAATTAGAATTCTTGGTGTATTGGGGTGGGGAGAGGGGACAAATGGGGAGTAAATTTGGAACCCAATTTTGTGAAAATGAATGTAAAAAAAAAAGTTAAATAAAAATTACATGCAAAGACAAAAAAAAAAAAGCTGGTATTTCCATAATGCTTTGAGCTTTACAGAGGGTCCTCTCCACTGTGTCTGAGAGCAGCTGCTGGGATTTCCTCCTTTCCCCACTGTCCATCTGGGGAAACAGAGGAGCAGAGGGAAGGGAAGAGACAGGGTCTGATCTGGAGGACACCTTGGGCTTGATTTGAGGCTCTCCCACTTCTCTGGACCTCAGTTTCCTTACCAGCTCAGTGGCTTTCTAGGATGCTCTGGCAGGCACCACTGGGTTGGCACTCAAAGCCCTTTGAGCACGGGAGGACCTGAGTGGCCTTGTGTTTGGATGGCAGAAGCCTGGATGTTGGCCCCTAGGCCCCCTAGGACTTCAGGCTTGCAGTGGAACTCCTGAAGGATCTAAGCAACAAGGGGCAAAATCTGACAGGTTCCCTGTCTCTTCCCCTAAAGCCGGCCTCCCAAAGGGCTTAGATACTCAGAACCAGAAAACCAGCCAGTTGGTGATCAAAGTTCTGGCCTAAAGCAACTACAAAGCCAAAGAGAGGATGGAGGAAGGGTGGGCAGGAGCGCATAGGGAAGAGCTGGGAGAGCCTGAAAAACGATGAATTCTTCAAGTAAGCCAAAGGCACGAGCAGATGGGTTGAATGCTGAGATACAAAATGGAGCCCCTGGAGTGAGAGAGAGAGGTGGCTGCAACACTTTACAAGCAGGGAACTGGGAGGAGAATAAAGGAAGGATGTCAGCCAAGAATGGTGAGAAAGATGGTGGCTGGTCATGAGGCAAGGTGAAGGAATAACTGCCCAATGGGGAGCTCTGGGAGACAGGAGAAAACAAGACAGTACCCCACCCACTGGAAGGAAATCCTGAGAAGCGCTCAAGGAAGCCAGGGACCAGAGGCCCAATGATGGGCAGACAAGTGCAGGGTGTGGTCTGACTTCCCTCCTCCTGGGAATGACCCCACATGAGGAGATCACAGAGCCAGGGGAGGACAGGGAGGAATCACTAAATCTTGCCGGGATGGCTTTCTGTCTTCTTGCCCCAAGAGCAGAGAGAAGCCAAATGCTGAATGAGGAATGCAGAGACCTTTAGACCAAAGCTGAATCTCAGGGAGCCCCCCCACCAAGGACCCCCTGACACCCCCAAGTCTGATGTTCTGACCTAGGGTTCCCGTTCTCACCAGCCTCGGTCCGAATCGCCTCTTTTCCTCCGGGTTTATCTCCCTGTTCTTTCTTCTGAGGGGCGTGATTAGAGAAGACACCCATTGGTGCCCATTCCAGATACAAGGGAACATCATGGAACTGTCAGGACAGAAAGACAGACAGTGGGAAGGAGGGACAAGGCAATCAATCAACCAACAAAAACGGAGCACCACCTATGTGCCAGGCATTCATTACTCAAGTGAACTAGAGCCTCGCCCTGCAGGGGCAGCTTCTTTTTCCAGATCTTTCCTACCAAGAGACTCACTCACCTATCTCTTCCAAGAGATGCTGATCATTAATAATTATGACACCCATGAAAGGCAGTGGAAAAGGCTCTGAACTCTTGTAAAGCAATTCAGGAGGACGGTTACTATTCTGTTTGTTCTGCGTAGGACACATGCACCGTTATACGCTCTGCAACACGCAGGTGTACGGTGTTGTACACAGGACAGACTGATGGACTTAGGAATGAGAAAGGCATGGGTTCAAATTCTTCTCCAACATCTAGTAGTTCTATGATCCTGGGCAAATTACTTCTCCTCTTTGAGCTTCAGCTTACCCATCTATAAAATGGGGGTATTAGCAGCACCTGCCTCATTGGGTTCTGAGGATCCACTGAAATGAGGCTGTGCAGGCTAGGTTTTGCCAAGCTCAAAGCACCAGGTTAATGAGAGCTGGAGGTGCCTTCAGAGACCATCTGGTCCAGCCCCTTCCTCTTACGCATGGGGACACGGAGGCCCAGACAGGGGAAGCACTTAAGGTCACTCAGACAGTAGATCTGTACCAAGGTCCTATCCTGGTGCACCGAGCTCCTTCACATTCAGAAGGTGGCTCATGGCCCAACACCCCCAGGAGAGTGTGGGTGTGGACCTGCCGGTAACATACCTTGGAATAGGCCAGGTTAGTGAATCCCCTCCGGGCTTCCAGAGGCTCCAAGTATTCCACAATGGCTGTGATGCCTCCCTCAGGCAGCAGCACACGGCCCAGGCTGCCATAGCGGCTGAAGATCTCCTGCAGCTCAGAGGCCCGTGTCCCCGCGGGCAGGTTCTTCACTAAAATCACAGACTTGCTCCTCTCCCCAGCAGCCTGCAAGAAGAAAGGCAGAAAGAAGAAGGAGGAATGAAGGCAAAGGCTAAGGGCTTCCTATGCTCATAGAAGCAAAGGCACCTGCAGCCTTGACCTAGAACGACCCTTGGCATTGCAGCCCCTTAACAGTCACTAACAACTCTCACATTAAGAAACTTAGTCTACTTGGAGGTGTCCAAAAAGGGCTCTGTTCAATATGCCATGCTATTGCCGAGATTGTGAGGAACAAAAAAAAGGGTTAAAAAGAGAAGAGGGCTGATATGTGGGGGGAAAGCAGCAGCCCAAGGCTGAGGGGAGCTGGTTGCTCCTCCCTAACCTGCCACTAAGGAAGCAGCTAAGCAACTGAGAACAAGACAGGGTCCCTCATTGGGCCTTAATTTCCATATCTGCAAAAATAGGTGAGACTAAGTTATCTAAGGTCACCCCTTCCCTCCCAGCTCTGACCCTTCTTATCAGCCTTGGTCTGAGTAGCCTCTTTTCTAAGACCCTTTCCACCTCTAACATTCCCTGTTTTAAGGGCCCTCTCAGCTCTGACACTCTCTTCAGTCTTTGTGGTTGAAATGCATGCAGTGATTAGATTTCAGTCATAGTCAAGTTACTGACACCATAGTTCCAAATGTAAGTTAGACTCCCACTTGAGAGGAAAGTGGAGGAATCTGAGGCAGGATTCTCTTGCTTTGCTCTTACTTGGATCTGTGTTGTAGTCCTGCGTGGCGGTCTTGGGGCAAGAAGGAGCACTGACATGGTGGAGCTTGTGGTGGTGGTAGAGGGGGAACACTTCCCAAAGTTCCAGGGCAGAGAATAGTACTTGCAGTCACTCACAGACCAGCACACAGACCAGGAGAGGAGTGAACACCTCTCCTTTGATCAAACTTGGAAGAACGAAAAATTTACAGATCCCAAGAAATGTATCTGAAAATAGCTGTGAAAAATCTCTGAAGCTTGGGATAGAGCACATTTCACTCTGGAAGCATGGTGCCACCTTAATAAAGCGCTAAAAAGTCAAGTAATTGGCTGGGAAAATGAGCAAACAGCAGAAAAAAATCAGACTATAGAATCTTACTATGGTGACAAGGAAGATCAAAACATACACTCAGAAGAAGAAAACAGAGTCAAAGCTCCTATATCCAAAGCCTCCAAGAAAAATATGAATTGGTCTCAGGCCATGAAAGAGCTCAAAAAGGATTTTGAAACTCAAGTAAGGGAAGTAGAGAAAAACATAGGTAGAGAAATGAGAGTGATGCAAGAAAATCATAAAAAACGAGTCAACAGCTTGCTAAAGGAGGCCCCCCAAAATACTGAAGAAAATAACACCTTAAAAATAGACTAACTCAAATGGCAAATGAGGTCCCAAAAGGCAATGAGAAGAATGCCTTAAGCAGAATTGGCCAAATGGAAAAGGAGGTCCAAAAGCTCACTGAAGAAAATGGTTCTTTAAAAAATAGAATGATTTTATGAGGCATCAAGAAATTATAAAACAAAACCAAAAGAATGAAAAAATCGAAGACAATGTGAAATATCTCACTGGAAGAACAACTCACCTGGAAAATGGATCCAGGAGAGAGAATTTTAAAATTATTGGACTATCTGATAGCCATCATCAAAAAGATTCTACACATCTTTCAAGAAATTATCAAAGAAAAGTGCTTTGGTATTCTAAAATTGGAGGGGAAAATATAAACTGAAAGAATCCACTGATCACCTCCTGAAAGAGATCACAAAAGGAAAACTCCTAGGAATAGTAGACAAATTCCAGAGTTCTTAGGTCAAGGAGAAAGCATTGCAAGCAGCCAGAAAGAAACAATTCAATTATTGTGGAAGCACAATTAGGATAACACATGATTTAGCAGCATCTACATTAAGGGATCAGAAAGCCTGGAACATGATATTATGGAGGTCAAAAGAGGTAGGATTAAAACCAAGAAACACCTACCCAGCAAAGCTGAGTATAATATTTCAAGGGAAAAAATTGACATTCAATGAAATAGAGCATTTTCAAACATTCTTGATGAAAAGACCAGAGCTGAATAGAAAATTTGACTTTCAAATACAAGACTCAAGAGAAGCATGAAAAGGTAAACAGGAAAGAGAGAGCTGAATAGAAAATTTGACTTTCAAATACAAGACTCAAGAGAAGCATGAAAAGGTAAACAGGAAAGAGAAATTGAGATACTTATTAAAGTTGAACTGTTTACATTCTCACATGGAAAGCTGATATTTGTAACTTATGAGACCTTCTTCAGTATTAGGGTAGTTGGAGGGAATATACATATATACAGAGGGCATAGGATGAGTTGAATATGAAGGGATGATATAAAAAAGCTTTTATAATGAGTGAGGGGAAGAGAAGGGAAGTGAAAAGGAATGAGTGAACCTTACTCACATCAGATTTGGCTGAAGAAGGGAATAACGTACATTCAGTTGGGAATGGAAATCTATTTTACAGAAAAGTACAGGGGAGGGGATAGAAAACAGGGGAATGATAGAAAAGAGGGCACGTAGCAGGAGGGGGTAATCAGATGCAAATACTTTTGAGGTGGGACAGGGTCAAAGAAGAGAATAGAATAAATGGGGGGCTGGATAAGAGAGGAAAATATAGTTAGTCTTTCACAACCTGACTGTCATGGAAGTGTTTTGCATGACTACACATGTGGAACCTACATCAAATTGTTCGTCTTCTCAATGAGGGTGGGGAGACAGGAAGAGAATGTGGAACTCAAAGTTTTAAAAACATTGTTAAAAATTGATTTTACAAACAACTGGGAAAAAAGATATACAGGCAATGGGGTTTAGAAGTTTATCTTGCCCTATGGAAAATAGAAGGGAGGGGGATAAAAGAAGCGGGGGAGGGTGAAAGAATGCACGTTTTCTTGTGGTGAGAAGAGCGGGGAGATGGGGAGAAAATTTGGAACCCTAAATCTTGTGGAAGTGAATGATGAAAACTAAATTAATTTAAAAAGAGGAAAAAAAAGAACTGCCAATGATTATATGAGGGCTTGGGCAAGAAACGGAAAACTATAAGGCACAGGCTGTTTTCTTCTCAAAAGTCCAATGAAGGCAAGGAATCTGAGAGAGAAAAATTAACTTGGGAAGTGAAGATCCTCTAAGAAGTGGTGTCTGGAATGAATTTTTGGATTATAGTTTACAATGCAGGGTTGATGGATTCCTGGTCAGAGATAACACACCCCTAAACAAAGGCTGGAGCGAACGTGTTTGTTGTAAGTCAAATTGAAAGTCAAACTGTAAGTCAACTACAAAGGATGGGGGAGAGAGAAGATTGTTTCTTTATATTCCTCAAGTTGCATACTATAGAGAATAGAGAGAATAGCTACAAAGATGGAAGAAAAACAACTCAGACACCCACAAATTCACAGGAGACAAAATCCCTGGCCTCTTGTAAGTATCAGTACATAAATGCCCAAAGGTCAGGTGGAGATTGGGAAGAACTAGGGAACCTTAAGAGAAAGGGACCAAATTTGACCCCCTAAGTATCACTGAGATGTGGATAAAAGCCACAACTATGACATTGGAGACGTAGGTTTTATTCAGAAGAAACAGGCCAGGTAAAAGGTAAGAGTCAGAAGCATGACATATTCAAAAGGAATAATAGTGAAAAAAAACAAATAAACAAGCAAATGAGGGGAGAAACATGATGGGGAGTATTTGGGTGAAAATCAAAAGAGAGACTGTAGCAATCTTGCCTTTAGCTCAGACTACACACCACCTGAACAGAAGCACTGGCAAATATCAGATGGTGGAGGCGTGGAGAGAAAGTAGTGGTTCTGAAAAAGATGTGAGGGTTTCAGCAGACCTCAAGTTCAACATGAGTCAACAGGATGTGAGTCAAAAACCAAGGACCACCTTGGGCTGAAAAGAGGGGCAGTGTTTCTAGAAAGAGAAAAGTGATCGTCCCTCTCCTGTGCCCATGATAGATTTCATTTAGGGGTCCATTTGGGGTGCAACTGTTTCAGAATCTGACAAGATGGCATCTATGTAGGAGAGGAAGGGCTATGGATAAAGATCGTTTATGTATGTTAAGCCTGGAGGACAAAAGAACTGGGGGGCCCAGGATGGCCAGTCTTAAATATGGGGGAGACAGGGATGGGGAAAAGGGATAGGGCTTATCTTGTCTGGTGCCAGAGGGGCAGCAAAGTGGGTAAGCAGGGGAGGGGCTAATGTAGGGGGTCAGGAAGAACTTCCTAAGCAGGAGGGGTGTCCCAAAGTAGAATGGGCCACCCTGAAAGGCGGGAGGCTCCTCAATCATTCAAGGTTCTAGGGAGGGGCTGGTTGCCCTCCTGGACAATGTGTGTCCTAAGTACTCCTTTCATGGAGAATTGAACTATATGGGATGATAGTTGAAGTCCCTGCAAACTCAGAAATTCTGTGCCTGTGCCTGTGATGATACCATGTTGCTATGAATGTCTAATCTTATTCCATGTCCTTAGCTTCCTCACAGCTCTGACATCCCCTGTCGTAAGGCCCCTCCCAGCCCTGACACTCTATAACTCCCATGGCCCCCTACTCCTTCCATAGAAAATGAATCCAATGAGTGTATTTAGGGTTATAAAGACAACTTTGCATAATGAAGTAAGACCTGGCTTTGCATGACAAGCCCCACTCTGACTCACATCCACAGTGCATAGGCCTGTGCACTTGCCTCATCATCTCTATTTCACTACCACTAGGAAGTGATAAAATTCTGAAAATTTAACTTGGATCCAGAAAATCTTAGATAAGTTGATGAACAAGAGATGCAGAAGGAATGTTTCCTGGCCATCCAAGGCGTCTGAGGTGGTGTTGTGCAATGGTGGCTTCAGACATCACTAACAGGCTTTAGACACCTTTGGTTCATTTCTATTGAGGCACAGGGTCACGAGGGTCATGTCCTCCAGCTCTGCAAAGTGCACATATACTCTGGGAAAGTTTTACTTTGGGGTTTATTTTTTAGAAGAAGGTTCGTGCACCAGTTGAGACTCTGGGCAGCCATATTAAAAAGCGCCCCCGGCTTTGAAAACCCAATGTTGGTGTTTCTCTCTCCGGTAAAGATGTATGTATTGTCTAGGGTCAGACAGCTGGAAGCCCTGTCTGCCAAGCTTTCTGTTTGTGTTTTCTCTAAAATTCAAGTGAAAGATGTATGTGTTTGATTAAAGTTGATTTCCTTTAAGAACCTGTGCAGCAGGCCGTCCTGGTATGCCAGAGTCCTTGCTGATACATATTGCTGAGACTTGTCTTGCACTGGGGCCTGGGGCCCTTCTAGTCAAGCTCTGGGCCTCTTCTATGATCTTAAGATAATTTTTAGACACATTTCTTGTCAAAAGGTCAGATGCTCACATCAATTACAGCAATTCCTTAATCCTCCAGTTCTAACCACCAAATGAGGTTCCCTAGAGTGGAGACATCAAAGACATGGCCTACAACACCCCTAAGTGGTCTGACCCAGATTAAAATGTAACTGGAGAATATTTAACAAACAAATGAAAATACAATAAGCACAGGTAAGACTAATATGTGATTTTCTAAGTCAGTAAATGGATGGCAGGGATCCTTGTGTCAGGTGACGTGGCCCTCTATTTAGGGGTTTGCCACCACTGGTTTAGGGCTCAAAGGCCTGGCTTACCTGGCTGAAGGAATCCAAGCTCACACCATTCTCAATCAGGAACCGCCGCACTTCCTGGACCAGCTCAGTCTCGCCCAGGGCCACTCGGACAGCCACACTACCTTTGATCTCCTATGGAGAGGGGGAGCCAGGACTCAGGGTCACAAACTTCTATCCCTGACACAAGGCCTGGCAAAAAACTTCAGTTGGTTTAGTTGAAAATCAATGGATTTAAGTCAGAGGACCTGGGTTCAAATCTTGACTCTGCCACTCCTGTGTGATCTTGGTAAAATCATCCACTTTTCTGGGCTACAGTTTTTTCACCAGTAAAACGAGGTGGTGGAGCTGTGTAATGATCCTGACCAAGTCTGACCCCAGAGAAGAGCTGCCTTGTATAAATGCAGAGGTGGGGGACTACGGATGTGAAATACTGCCTCTACTGTCAAGATATGCTCAACTGCTGAAATACTGTTTTTCTCTTCTCCTCTCCTCTCCTTCTCCCTCTCCTTCTCCCTCTCCCTCTCCCTCTCCCTCTCCTCTCCTCTCCCCTCCTTTCTGTCTCTCTCTCTCTAAGACCTCATTATAAGATATGACTTCGCTGGATAAGGAGAGATATAAATGTGATGTAGACCAAAAGCTAGTTTTTAAAAATCTCAAAGTGTATTTAAAACGAGGGGATTGAACATGCTGCACAACCCCAAAGGTTCCTTCCACCTCTGACTGTCTAAGTCTCTGATCCCATGATACGTGAAGGTCAGCAGAGAACATAGTTGAATGACCACCAGAGAGCCAGGGCAGAATTCTGTCTATACACCAGAATGGCCTTATACTAATTTCCTTCCCCAGAGTTTGCTCATAGCCTTAGGGCTCTGGCCTACAGGGCTGGTGCTTGTCCAGCAGGATTCTCACTCACATGGTCAAACACTTGGCTTTTTGTGGCATTGTACTTCTGTGCTACAGCTTCAGCCACGGCATTCGTCCCCATAAAGAGTGTATTCCAGTTGTGAGAGCTAAAGAGATAAAGGAGAAGGAAATCAGTGCATTATCTGGATTGTATTTAAGAACACTAACCTACCAGGGGAATACAAGCATTGCTTTTCATAACAAGAAATCTCCTTTTTAGGGAAGGCAACTGTGGGGACCAAATGAGGGGCAAATCACCCACCAGGCACACTGGCAACACTTTCTCCAGCACACTCTGAGTAACATTTCAATTTGTTCCAAGAATCATGATTTTTCTTTAAAATGTGTGACTCACAGACCCAGTGTAGATTCTGCTTAGTTGGCCTAGAGTCCAGATGAAGGCAGTGTCTGTAGCTGATGTTTATCTGAATTAACTCAGAATCAAGGGAAGAGGGAATGTGGAATAATGTTTGGAGTCAGGGAGATTTGAGTTCAAGTCCTGCCTTCGAAAAACCTAACTGATTAACCATGGAAAAGTCACTTAACTTCCCAGTCCCTAGGACAGTGTATAGAGCACTGGAGTTTTAATCCCCTTGGTGTTGCTTAATTCTCTGTGTGAGGGCAGCACAGCACATAGAACTTTGGACTTAAGAGTCAGGAAAGTGAGAGTACAAATCCTCCCTCAGAGAATTACTAGCTGTGTCACTCTGGGAAAGTCCCTTACCCCTCTCAGTCTCAGTTTCCTCACATATAAATCAAGGATGTTGGACTCAGTAAACCTTGATGTCACCTCAGGTTGTCTGCAGCTCAGTTTCCTCATCCGTAAAGTGATCTGAGTATCTGAGATTCCTTCCAGCCCTGGATGGATGATCCTTTCAGCTACTCTCTAAGATTCTAAAGTAGAGGAGAGGTACTAATCATCCTGGGTACAGGGAGTTTCCATATTGGGAGTTCCTCTTCACAGTTAAAGCACAAGCCATATCCACTCAGTTCCATACCCTCCACTCCTTGCAGAATCTATCAGTCATCTACCTGAAACTTTCATTTTAAAAATGAGAGGACTGAAATCCAGGGATGCCAAATGGTAAGAGGAAAAAAAGGGTTGAAGGTGGGAGTCCCATGACCAATGCTTCCATCCTGGCTCCGCCACTTACTATCTATGTGACAAACAAAATGATGTGGTTGCACCAGTTGATGTCTGAGGTTCCAGTATGGTTCTGGATTTATAATCCTAGGATGTAAACACAGTCTGCAAAGGAAGACCACAGCCACAGCTACAGGTGGATGAAGTGATAAAGATACAGAGAACGGAGGGCTTGGGAAGGGGGCCATGAAGGGACAACCTGCCAATCTGTGCCCAGATTTTAAGTTCTTTGCTCAGAACTGCCAATTGGTTGGATGCTTTGGGCATTTCACATCATATTTAGCTCAATCTCCCCTCTTTATGGTTTGTTCACTTAGTAGATTTTCTCTGTCACAATTTCAATGCATCAGGCTGGCTTTATTCTGCCACTCAGTACCCACCTGGGCTTCCTCCCCCTGCCATCCACTTTCAGTATCATTACCCTGAGTCAGACAGTATCACAAAGATCAGCCATATTATAATACATAGTAACAGCCAGACCAGATGAGAATTCAGGCCACATGGCATTATCCACAGCTGTGCTTTGACCCTTCACCACAGATAACAGAGAGCTGACTCCAGTCTCAACTGTACAGTGGGAAACTTGGGGAGGGGTCGGGTTGGGGATATATAATCCACTGTTAAAGAAGGACAAAGTCACACAGGTATTAATATCACATTTTTAAAGCTGGAAGGGACCCCCTGAGGCCCTCATTTTACAGAAGAGGGAACTGAGGCTCAAGGAGTTTATGCGAGTTTGCTTGGGGTCAAATAGCGTAAACATCTGATGCTGCACTTCCCTGGGCCACTGGCCTGACAGGGTTAATTGAGGCAGGGTACAGAAAGGGGCTGGCCATCCCTTTAGGGCCCTGATACTTTCTCATCCTGCCCTGAGTGCAATATAGCTTCACCTGACCACCTTTCTCTACATTATTAGCCCAGGAGCCAGAGAACAGAGATAGGCTTAGTGTTCAGCTCGAAAATGTCCCTTACGCCCCATATCTAACTTTTCCTCCTTGCCTATAGGGATTACAGGTTCATAGATTTAGAGCTGGAAGGGACCACAGAGTTCAGCTGGTCCAATGTCCCTGTGTTCCAAATGAGGAAACCAAGGCCCATAGAGGTGAGTACTTGCCTAAGGTCACACAAAGTACTAAGGAACATCTGGGATTCAAATCTGCATAATCTGACTCCAGAAAATACTAACAATATTAACTGCAAACATGCACACAATGCTTGACAGCCTGCAAAGGGCTTTAACATGCCCTCATCTGCTCCTCACAACCAGTCCTATAATGACTCCCAAATGACAGACAGGAAACTGAGGCTGGGTGTGTGTGTGTGTGTGTCTGTGTCTGTGTGTGTGAAGTTACTGTGTCGGGGTCATGTACCTAGAAAGTTTCTGAGGGTGGATTTGAACTCAAGACCAGCATTCTAGCCTCCATATGTCATGCATGTCGAGGTAAACACCACTCCCAAGCCCTCTTTTCTCACACTTCACTTGGGGCCTTGGGCACACGCCCATGTACCCACACACTCTCTCCCCTAGGGCCAACATTCTTTAAAGTGGGCCAAGCATTCTGTACACAACCTCTCATCTGAATCTGACATCAACCCTGGGAGGGAAGTCCAGCCACTGGGATTATCCCCATCTGGCCAATGAGAAGGAGGCTCAGAAAGGCCCGTGGCCGGTCCATGGGACAGTAGCAGGGACATACCAGGGATAGGATTTGAACCCAGGACTACTGGGTCATAATCCTAGCACTCTGCACCATGTGGCCTCCCACTGCCACATCCTAAGAAGACGCCCAGAGAGTAAAGACAAGGACCTGGAGCTGCTGGCTTTGTCCTTCAATGCCTTCTTCTTCTTGTAGGAAGACGAGGTGGCATCCGAGCTTTCACTGGTCTCCTTCTTAATGGTGGAAGGTAACACATGGAGCATACGGCCCTAATGGGAAGAGAAACCACTTGAGCTCAGAGCTCCCACCACCTTAACCTCTTACCCCAGCAGATGCAGTAGCCTTTCCAGGGGGCTCCCTCACTTCATGGGTGGATGGTCCCCATAACCCTGATAGTGGCCACTGACATGGATCTGGACCTTCAACATTTGCAAAGCACTCAGGCAAGCTTCACAATAACCAGGAGAGACAGGTAGGTCCACTCACAGGTAACCCTGCTATAGCCCCATCTTATGGGTGAGGGAACAGATTCCAGGAGCGACAGTGTCTAGCCAACAGTCCTGCCACTGACAACATTTAGGGGTGGAATGGGGGGAGGGGGGTGGGTCTTTTAATGCAAGTTTGCCCCTCCCTCCTTCACCCCAAGCTGCCTCTACATAGAAGATCGCTAGATTAACCTTAAGAGCCTGACACAAGCTTCAATTCAATTTAATCAAGTACACACAATGTAAATGATTAATTAGGACAGGTATGTGAGAAAGTGTGAAAAAAGCAAGACCCAAATGAGACATGGTACTGCTCTCTACCAGGCTCTCTAGCTTTTGGGGTCTCTGGACCCCTTGAGTTTCTTGAAAATGTCCAAAGGCCCCTGAGAGTTTTTGTTTATGTGGGTTAGAGCTATTGGTATTTACCACATTAGAAATGAAAACATCTAAAGTATTATAATCACAGTAATTTTGACCCTGAAAAGGCCTAGAGGACCCCCAGGGATCCCCAGACTATACTCTGAAAACGCCTTATAAAATGTGTAGACACAGAAGTCAGCAGAGAGGCTTCTCAGTTGTGTATGGGGGCGGGGGGGGGGGCGAGGAGGTTGCACTGAGGAGGACAGTGATCAGGAAAAGGCCTGGGGGAGGAGTCAAGTACCTGGGCTGTGCTTCAAGGGAAGCTATGGAATTATAAGGGATATGGAAAAGGAAGGCATAAAGTTCAGACACAGGGGAGCATTTGTACAAAGGTGTGGAGGAGGGAGATGGGATGTCATCTATAGAGAAAGGCAGTGGAGAAGAGGGAAGGGCAGCAGTGAGAAATCAGGCTAGAACAGTGGGAAGTGAACTGCGGAAGGCTCTTGATGGCAAGGCAAGTATTTTGTGTTTTATCCCAGAGGAAATAGGGAGTCACGGAAGAGTCCCACTTTGGGGATAAGATGTCAGGCCTGTGCTTTAGGAAGATCAATTTGGGGTTAGATGGGGTTAGATGTGAGGATGGAATGGAAAGGGGAGGGCTGGAAGCAGGGAGCCCACGCCGGACATCAGGGAAGAGGCTTGGAGAGTGGAGAGGAGCTGAGGGCTGGGCCCACGGCTGCTGAGGTTGGGGGCACCTGACCAGATATTGGGAGGAGAGAGAGAGGCAGGGGCTGTAGACGGCCCCAAGGGTATGGGCCCCGCTCTCTGGGGACGGAGTGAGGGGTCCCTGGCCCAGACAGAGGGGCTCACCTGGAAGACCTGTCCATCCACCTCTGCGTAGGCCTTCACTGCATGCTCAGGGAACATATACGTGATGAAAGCAAAGCCTTTTGGTTTCTTGGTCAGACCATCTATAGGATAATGGACTTCAGACAGGGGACCTGGGAAAGCAAAAGCATAAGGTCCTGGTGGGCAGTCACCACACTGATGTTCAGCGGAGAGAGCCGAGGGCCAGGGCCCTAATGAGAAGGTGGCCACTGACTTACAAGAACACTGGAAATATGCTGCTGGCTTTGCCTCAGTTTACTTGACCCAATGTCCTGACCTCCAGGGAGGGCCAGGCAGGACAAATAAAACCCTTCTTCACAGCCTTCAAATATCTGAGGACATGGCATGTCCCTGTCTAGGTCTTCTTGTGTTCAAAATCAATAACCCTACTTCCTTCAACTGTTCCTCATGTAGCATGAGCCCAAGGATTTTACCTTCCTGCTGTTTCTTGCACAAGACCTTCCATTTCCAGACTCTGGGCATTTGCATTGTGTGTGTCTCACGCCAGGAATGCTCTCCCTAATCCTCTCTGCCTCCTGGCTTCCTGGGATTCTTCCCTGTCAAAATTCCATCCCTCTCAATGCTGCTGCTTTCTCTCTGTTGCTTATCTCCAATCTGTCCCATCTACAGCTTATCTGCACAGAGTGAGGCTGTGAACTCCCTGCTGGCAGGGATACTCCTGCATTATTCCTGCAACTGAGGCTTTAGCCCAGTGCCTGGAGGCTCTGAGATGTCTGCTGACTGATGGCCTCCTCCTGTAGACACTCCACTCTAGGATGACCCTGAGCCAAACAGACTTATCCACTTGGGCTTCCCGGACACTTCAATATCAGAAACACTCTCCAGCCCACACACCCTGGAGGGTTGGCCCAATGCCTCCCATTTCACAAACAAGGGAAATCAGACCAGGAAAGGCAAGGCGGCCCACAGGGAGTGAAGCAGGAGAGGAGGGCAATGGACCAAGGGAAGGGGCTGGTTTGAGAGTCAAGATTCCCTGGGTTCTAATCTCAGCTCAGACATTTGCTCCCTGGGGGATTGTGGGTGGGTGACCCCCTCACTCCCTGGCCTCCAGTTCATCATCTGAAAGATGCAGGGGCTGGATCTAAAGGCCTTTCTGGCTCTTGGGGGAGGATCCTAGAAGCCTAGGAAGGCCGCGTTTCTGACCTCCCATCCTGCGGCCTTCTTCCCACACCACGGGAACGCCTTTTAATGCATCTGCTTCTGGAGAGCAAACTCACAGATCCTGGATCTCCAAGTGAACTAAGGGAAGTAAGAGGCTGCTGGGTACAGGAAAGAAGCCCTCAGCCTCAGTTACTTGCCTGTGGTTCTCCATCCTGCACTCCAACCCCCTCCCACTCCACAAGAGCTGGAAGCATGGACAAACTCTCATCTCATTAGGCAGGAAGCCTGCGCAAATGATTCCATCTTACAGATGAATAAACTGATACGGTGCTTCAAGTTTTATGAACGTTTCTCACCACAGAATATACTTTTCCCTCGGTTCAGAGATATGAAAACTGAGGAGCTGAAAAGACAAATGACTGGCCCAAGGTAACACAGCCAACAAGTAATAGAGTCAAAAACTAAGTCTGGGCCTTCTGGTGACAAGTCCAGGCATAGACTCCTGAAGTCCCAAGTTTCCGTCATGATAAACCAGGAGTAGTTTGTGGAGCAAACTGGAGCACAGACCCCTTACCGTATTTGGCAAATATCTTCTCCAGCTCCTCCTCAGTGCTGGTATATGGCAGATTCCTTACAAAGAGCCTCCCGGACTCAGCCAGGTCCTCCTCCTCCTCCCCCTCCTTGAGTTCTCGGCCCTGCCATGCCTTGTTGTCCTTCTTGTGTTTTGGGGTCACACGGGTCCCCTTCTCCCTGAACACCTCAATGTAGCGGCCACCTTTGGAGGAGAGAGATGACATTCAGAGCCAGCACCCAGCCTCCTGAAACACGGAAGTCAGCCTGAGGCACACCTGGTCAAGGGGGGTGGCCATCTGAATCAGCGCAACCAGAACAGGGAGCCACGTGATGGTCAACGTAAGCCCTTATTACCCCCTTCCCAGGAAAGCCCATGACGAGCTACTGTTATAGTGGATGGATATGTGCATGTTTGTGTGCATGTATATACATGTGTGTATGTATATATGTGTACATACGGACATATATACACACACACAGTGGTTATATAACTAATCACTACTCTAGTAAGAAATTACTATTGTTACTCATAAATTACTGTCATCACTCAGGGGACAATGGGTCGTGCAGCAGTGTCACCTGATACTGTAATGATCTTATAATACTCCGAACTACTAAGGCCCCTCCCAGCCCTGACATCCCCTGCTTTGAGGCCCCTCCCAGCTCTGACACCCCTGTTCTGAGGCCCCTCCCAGCTCTGACATCCCCTGTTCTGAGGCCCCTCCCAGCCTGACATGCCCTGTGCTGAGGTCCCGCCCAGCTCTGACCTACCCTGTTCTGAGGCCCCTCCCAGCTCTGACATCCACTGTTCTGAGGCCCCTCCCAGCTCTGACCTCCCCTGTTCTGAGGCCCCTCCCAGCCCTGACTTGGCTCTCTCCCAAGGTGCGCAAGCACCTGACAAATTCCTGCTGACTAAGAGATCTGGGGATCTGGGTCTCAAGGCTCCTCTCAACTCTGAGGGTCTATGATTCTTATCTCTTCGATTAGACCCTGAGCTGCTCGAGGGCAGGTCCATGGGTCACACTCAAAAGTACATGGCTTCCTAAATCCAAGCCCGTTCTTTTATAGATGGGAAAACTAAGAGAGTGTTTAAGTGACCTGCCCAGGCTCACTTGTCTAGGACATGATTTGAACATCCTTCTGGCTCCTAACAAAACCCACTCTCCAGTGTGCCCCTTTCTCTTCTGTTCTCTCTCCTAGACCACCTTTCACACAGTAAATGTTCAAGACTGGGGAGGGGAGGAAGGAGCTTCATCCCTGAAACCTCCCACATCCTAAAGTTGGGATTCACACTGCCCAGCTTGGGAGAGCTCGTCCTCCTTGGGCTATAGACCTTCGGCTGGAAGGGTCTGAGGACGAGGCCTGGCAAGTTCCCTCGGGAATCACAGGATCCTAGTATGGAAGTGCCCAGGTCCTGGAGACCATCTTAAACCTCTCTATTTACAGGCAGGTGCAGAGATGGGTCTGAGATCACGCAGGCAGTAAGGGGCAGGTAGGATCCCTAGAGAGCCCCAGGCCCTGTGAAGGGGCTGCAGGCCCCTCTTACCCATATATTCTTTGTTGTGTTTCAAGGCTTTCTCCACGTCCCCTTCACTGTTGAAATCAACAAAGACGTAACCTGAGGGGGAACAAAAGCACAGGGAAGCTACACATGTGCACATGAATGCACATACATGTGAACATCTGCAATACATACCATACGATGCACACACCACGCACATGCATATACACACTGACATACACACCTAACAATACACGTGTATGCACACCTACCACCTCCACACATACACATCACCCCACACACATACACGAATATAAACAAACACACACACACACACACACACACACACCCTAATCCACACTGACCCAGCAGACAATCACCCTGCCAACTTTCTCATTCCCTAGCCAGAGCCCAGAGGACACTACAATTGTTCGGGAATGCTGACCCCGGATCTACCTTTTCTCCATACTCCCCATGACCCCTGGCTCTCCCCTCCAGGAGAGTACAGAACAAGCCTGAGCCTTTGCCTGGGCCCATGAGGCCCAATCAGAGAGCAGGCTGTGGAACTGCAAATGCCCCCACTACCTCTCCCCCCAAGAAATGTCTGGTCTGGAAGGAAGCCCAGGATGGAGAACATCCCAACTCCAGGCTGCTCAAGGACTTTTCTCTGGCAGTTTCAGAGACTAGTTGGGCAATATTTCTTTATCTTAAATCCTTGGGTGGATAGGAGGACCCTGGAGCACAGAAGACAAGAGTCCTGGACTCAGGTCAGGGTATCTGAGCTCAGCTCCAACCTGTGCCTCTTCCATGTCTCTTCTTCTGGTAAGGCCCCTCCCCTTCTGAGCCTCAGTTTCCTCAACCAACAATGGGGACAAATATATTTACACAGGATGATTGGAAGGACACGGTTCTGAGAGCCACCTCTGACCCACCCGTACTTCCTAGCTGTGTGACCCTGAGCAAATCACTCTATTGGTACTCTGGTCAGCTCTCCAAGACTGCAGGCTGTAGGGAAGGTGCCAGCCTACATTGGCAGGGGGAGTTTGCTCACTGGGAAATTCCTGGCCAATGAATCCCTGGTCTAGTGCAGTTCCTCAGACCAATAAAAATGGGAGTGCACATCTGTCTTTGGGGGAGTCTGGGGTATGCGAGGAAAGACAAAGAATGGGGCAGGAATTCCTCTCCTGAGCAATTTACCCAAACACAGACAGAAGAGAGTGGATAACGGGTTGTTTTTTCCCTATTTCCTCATTCACAGTTTTACATTCAGCCTCTGGCTCCTGACCACACTCCAAAGCCTCCCAGTCATTACCTGTCTTGTTCCCATGAGCATTTCTTACAATGCGGATGGCCACAGGCTTCAGGGGCACCAGGAATTCTTTAACATTTTGCTGGGAAGAGAAGGAAAAAAAGATGAAAAAAATAATAATTTGGGATCAACTCAATTCAAGAAACAAAGGCAAGCTGAACTCAGGCAAATCCATCAGGCAGGATTCTGAAATCAGACCTAAGGGAAACCATATGTTCCACTTGGTGACGAGGACGCCCCCTGAAGACTCACCAGCTAACAGCTGGCCACAGGGTCTGGGTTTCCAAACGGTCAGAAGACAGAACTCTTGCGCCCTCATTGGGTCTTTCACAGGGATCTCTTTTACTAACTGTGATTTCAAAATAAGTAAACAAAGAGGGAACTCTTATAAGTTTAGGGAACTTTCTTGGTTCCCTGGTCCTATACTCCTGGATGCCAAACCACCAGCTGATAATGCCCAGGTCACCTTGGCCAAAGAACACATTCCCTACTGGCCAACAGGCTGATGATGCTTAGCTAGTCTGGTCCTGGGACAGCAAACAGTAGTCTGTCCCTGGAGCTCTATTTGAAGCCTTTTCAGACTGGTACAACTTGCCTGAGTGTGTCCCCTGGCAGTGTTCAAGAGCCTACAATCACCCCCACACAATGAGGATGCATCAGAGACCTCTGATGGAGTGTACTCTCCAAGTCCTGATCTCTCCACCCACTCTGTGGGCTCACCAACCAGGAGAGGGATTCCTCTCATCCTACCTTTCCCAAATTTGCCTGGCCTATGGCAAGACTCTTGAGAAAGGCTCAGAAAGCATTTCTGCCATGACTCAACACTCACCTCAGTGACATTAAATGGTGCTCCACGCAACTTCACTGTGTAAGCAGTGGTGGGCTCAGAATGGATGGTTGGCTTCATCACCTGAATGGCCACAAAAGAGGACAAAGGGGAGGGATAGGAGATGAACACCCTGAGAGTGAGTCCAAGGACCCCCACCAGAGAAGGGCAAGCTGGCTGCCTGGTGGGCAAGGTTAGGCTGGGACAGGTTGAGTCTATAGAGGCCCAGGAGGCTGGAGTCTGCCCTACAAGGGGATCTCCTCATTGGCCAACCCTATGGTGCTGTCTCCATTTTCACTCCCAATTTATGGACCAGGTCAGGTTCCAGAAAAAGGCCATCTGGAGATTTATTATGGACCCTGTAGACAAGGAGAAAGGAGATGGGACAGAGAACAAAAGAATGGTTTGTCATGCACAGTGAGTAAGGGGCAAAGGGGAGAGAAAAGAAAGAAGGAAGCAATCAAGAGAAGGGAAGAAAGAGGAACAGAAGGTGGGAAGGGAGAGAGGAAGAAATGGAAGGAAAGCAAGGAAAAGGAGCAAGCAGTGGGGCCTGAAGACATGGGGGCTAAATCCTCCAAGCTGCCAGGCAGGACTAATAAGACTTGGCTACAAAGGAGACCGTGAAAACCACAGCCCCCAAGGATGAACTGCTTGCCTGCAGCAGGTGCCCTGGATGGACCTGGGTCACAAGGGACCAAAAGGGTATCAGAGGCTGTTTATTCTGGGGAAAGAGGCCCTTTCAGAGGCTTCCAAGATAGGGACCATGGAGCACGTGGGTTCAAACCTTACTCTTGCTGCCATGTGACCCTGGCCAAGTCACCTTTCCCTCTTAAAGGTCAGTTTTCCTGCTCTCTAAGCTCTCTCTAGGTTAAAACAATTGCGGAGGACCCTCACTGGGCTGCACCTGAAGGAGAGCCAACATCCACACTCAGAATCTCGCACCTCTCCCCTGGCTGCCGGAGGCCTCTTGCCTCCAGTCGCCCCTTTTCCTGGGCCAGCACCCTTCTCCACGGGGCTCTCAGAGCCTCTGGCCCCCGGTGTTAGCCGCTCCTTGTCCTCCTCATCACTGCCTTCTTCTTCACATGCCATAGCCTTGTCTTCACTCTCCTCCTCCTCCTCCTCTTCCTCCTCCGAGGAATCTGCTCTCACCACCTTGGATTTCAGGTAGTCCATGTCAGAAAGCTCCTTCTGCTCTGCTGCCTTCACTGCAGGGCTTTCCTCTGCTCAAAGAATAAAGAAAATCCATGTCAGGGAGAGAGGGAGTGAGGGAGAGTGGATAGTGTTTTAGAGTTAGGGTCCAGAAGATCCGAGTTTGAATCCTGCCTATGACTAGCTGAGTGACTCTAGGCACATAATTAAACCTCTCTGGGCTCCAGAATCTTCATCAGTCAAATGAGAGAACTGGATGTGATGACTTCAAAGGGCCCTTCCAGCCCTAATACAAGTCTCCATATGTTCTGCCACCATCAGTGTGAACAGAAAGTATCAGAGGTTTTCTAAGTGACAAAATCAAGCAGCCATGAAGGGCTCTCTTGTCCCATAAGTGACCACCTGGGGTCCAGTGAGAACAGCCTTGGACATCAGAGCCCCAATAACATATCCTGTCTGTGGCCCTCAGGAGCTGCAGGATTTCTGGTATTACTGATGCCACTGGAGGCCATGGTATTCTCCTCTAAGGAGACGAAGCAGAGAACTGAAGAATTCCAGGGCTCAAAGGGACCTGAGAACACTTAGCAGAGATGCTGTGTCAGGACTGGAAAATGAGTTTATTAGAACTGAGAATGTGAGAGCTAGGAGTGGTCTCAGAACACAGAAGAGCAGAACTGGGAGGGGCCTTAGAATAGAGGATATTAGGGCTAGGAGGGGTCTTAGCACAGAGGATGTCAGAGCTAGCAGGGCCTCAGAACAGGGGAGGTCAGACGTGGGAGGGCTCTTAGTGCTTACCTGGTATAAGCTTTTGATTTTCTGAATGGGGAAACTGGAATCTAAAGATGGGTGGTAGCTGCCTGGCTGCCCTGGCAGAGCTTAACTCCAGGTCTCCTGGCTCCCCTGGGGCTAGGCTGTCCCCAGGTGGAGCTCCACCAGCTGCTTGGCATCCAGGACCTTCAAACCTTTCAACAACTGTCCTCAGGGACCAATGGGGTACAGCAGCAGCCATGCCAGGACTGTTATGGCTGAAGAAACTGCCTTCCCTTCCTTCCTTGAATAACATGACCAAACCATGCCAAGATGCCAGGCAGGACCTGGGGGTTCATGAGGGCTTTCCTTGGCTCCCAGGCCACAGGGCCTTTTTTGATGAAATGATAAGCATTCTATATTATCAGCAGGGATACAGAGGTACACACATACACATGCACGCATGTACCTGTCACGCAACCTCACTTACTTTCAGAGTCTTCATCATCTATTTCTTCTTCACTCTCTTGCCCCGAGTCAGAATCAAAGTTCAGATAGTCATCATCCCTCTTGGCCTTCCCTTTCTTTGGTTCCACTCCCACGGTGTCATTTGCCCAAGTGGCCACCTGCGTTCGCTTCTGATGAACCATCAGGAATTCCTGAAACTCAGCATCCTTCTTCAGCTGTTGGGACAGAAGAGACAGAAAGGCTGGTGACTGAGGGGACTGATGTCCATCTCCCCAAGACTAAGAAGGTGACGTAACTGGCCATTAAGCAAGCCAGAGCTCTGCTGCTTGGACCACAAAAGGGAGACACAAGGAAGCTGACCACGCTCAGTTCCATGACTCCTGTGAGCCAGCTCCCTATCTTAACATGTCCCTTCACCTCTCCCTCTCTGATGTACATGCCCACCCTTCCCTTGCCCAAAATGCTGCACACTCACCTTTTCCAGTTCTCCCGTTGCCTTTTTCTTCT
Organism: Bettongia penicillata ogilbyi; assembly: GCA_023548195.1. Taxonomy (NCBI): domain Eukaryota; kingdom Metazoa; phylum Chordata; class Mammalia; order Diprotodontia; family Potoroidae; genus Bettongia; species Bettongia penicillata. Next base: position 1,481,843 of record JAJHZJ010000440.1, read on the forward strand.
TTTTGTCCTAAAAACAGAAGGAACAGTCAATGACAATCAATGCTTCATCCAACCCATCTTTGGTGGATGTCACTGGACCGGACATCCCTGTTCTGGGATGTCCCTGTTCCTAAATGACACCTAAGCAATGATACTTAGCCCTAGTCAGGGTTCTCTTCCCAAGAGTCCCTTTCCTTATATGGGGGCCAGTCTGCCTGGCAATGGTAACATTCCTATGTCTCCTCACACTGTCCTCAGTCCCCAGTCACTTCACAGCACCCTGCACCTGGCACTGCAATCTGGGCCCCGGAGCCACCTCCTGAGGTTTCCAGCTGAGCAGTGTGAAGTTACAGAAGCTGAGAGAGACCTCGGTGACTGTCTAACTCAAAGCAGTGCCTAAGAGTCCCTCTGCAAGACACCCACATGGCTGTCTGGCCTCTCCATGGAGACCTGCAGTCAGTGGCCATTCCAGGACACCTTCCCTGGTCAGTGTGTTTCCCCCTTCTGCCCTCTGGGGCCCAAGGGAACAAAGCTAACAATTTTCTCTTTACTGGCTAAACATCTCCAGTTACTTCAGCAGATTCCCCATGTAGCATGACTTCAGGCCCCTTCATCACCTTGGCTGTGCTCCCTGGAGGCTCTGGCCAGTGCCGTACTGAGATCTCTAAGCACTTCTGACCTGCCACTCCTTACCTTCTGAGTTTCTGAAGCCACAGGGCTTTTTTCAGGTTTCCCTGGCTGGGTAGCTTTCTGGGAGTGTTTGCTCCAGGCTCGGGGTTTAGATGGGTCTCCAAATGACTTGCAAAACTCCACCTAAGGGAGAGAGAAGGAAACAAGGGGAAGCTTTAAAATCTGTCCCTCCATGGAAGAGGTGACCTGCCAGGATTCCCCATGACTGCTACTTGGGAAGGACACCAGAACCAAGGTGGGAAAACAATATGGGGGCAGAAGCATGAGGAAAGGAAGGAACGAACTGCAATCCAAGATTGGAGCTGTCCAGGAAGCAACATGAGGGCAGGAGTGTATCTTGGGTAAACTCCATACCTTCCTTGCAGAACTCTGCACACAGTAGGGGTCAAATAACTGCTTCCTGAATAAAGGAAGATGCCCAGGACACAAAAGTTCAGGTGAACAATATGGGAATCACCTGAAAGAGGGTCTCCTCCTGGAGACTCAAGCCCCCTTCCTGCAAACCCTGTGGTGATCCTGGATGATTCAAGGGGATGAGGAATCAGCCAGTTAAGGCAAAGAGGCAGGGGAATATCTGAGGAGCCACACATGCAACTGGTGCCAACTCACCGTGACCCGAGCAGTGTCAATGAAGCTCCTATGGAAATGGTCTAGGGCATTCTGTGCCTCCTCTTCAGACTTGAAACCAATGAAGCCAAATTTGCGAAACTTGCCATCCTTGGTGAATTTGAGGCTACAGTCGGTCAGGGTGCCAAAGACTGAGAAAAGCTGCCGGAAGCGCTCTTCCTTCATCTGAGGGGGCAGAGGAGACAAAGGCTGACATCGAGACAGCATCTTACAGCTTACAGAAAGCTTTCCATCCAAGGACTCAACTGAGACCTACAACAACCTTGTGAGTGAGATAGGATTCTCATTTTATAGATGAGGAAACTGAGGCTCTGAGAGGTTAAGTCACCTGTCCATAGTCCCACAGCTAGCAAATGTCAGGAGTTGAGAGATCAGAATTCAGGGCTTCCTGACTTCAAGTCTGACACTCCATCCAGTAGGTCACTTTACCTCAGTGAGGAAGACCTGGTCGCTGCGTTGTTCCTTGAAAGAGGATATGACAATGAAGATGGAGGACCCAGACTATCCTGCCCTGTTCTTGACATTCAGTGGGAAACAAGATAGGGATCTCATCATCTTTCTGTTCTGCGTGCCTCAAATATACTTTGTATATTCTGTTTTTATAATCTGTCTACATATTACTTTGGCTCTCTATAGTGTAAGCTCCATGAGGAGAGGGCCTGCTGCATCTTTGGATCTCCAGTCCCTACAACAGTCCCTGGCATAGCATGGTTTCTTAATCAATACAGACGGAACTGAACTGATTTGGATTTTCGGTTTCTCCATCCTCCCTCCTCCAACTCAACAGCCACCAAGAGCACAATGAGGGCAAAGTCTACAATGTATATTTTAGACTTGCTGGGAAAATACTTAACACCATTACCCCCCTCATACATGATCATTTCAAGTGAAAAAGACACTGAGCCTTGTCTAAGTGGAACGGGAAAGGAATAAGCATCTATTAAGCACCTACTGAATGCCAGGCACTGTGCTAAGCACTTTACAAATATTATCTCATCTGATCTTCATAACAACCTTCAAAGGCAGGTGCTATTATGACAGCTGAGGAAACTGAGGCAGACTAAGAACACAGAAGTTGGAAGGCCCCAAAAAATCATCTACTTAAATGCCTTCACTTTTTGGATGAGGAAACAGAAGCCAGCACAGGGGAAATGACTCACTTAGGGTCCCACAGGAAAGAAGCGAGAAGGCTGGGATTGGAGCCCGGAGCATTTGCTTCCAATTCTAGCATTCTCTTCATTGGATGACAAGACGACAGGGTAGTCTGGCAGGGAAAACGCTGGTTTGGAACCACAAAATGGGCTGATCTCTTCTCCCCTCAGTCCTGTCCTGCAGCGACCTCAAAACTGCCCTTGGCCACTGTCCAGTCCAGGGCCCTCTGTCTCTCCCAAGCCCGGACCCACCACTGCAGGGGGACAAGTAGGTAAGCCCCAGGCATAGCCTAGGAGCTTCACTGCCACCTCCGAGCCTTCTTCTCCACTAGTTCTCAGATCATTCTCTCTTCTTTCTCACACACTTTAGTAACTGGCTCAGGCCTTCCTCTTCACTCCAACATAAATCCCTCTTACTTAGGGACACTGATATACGCAAGTGGCCTTGTAAATACATTGGTCTCCCATTTCAGCACTCCAAGGTCCTGCACCTTTAACTGACCTGAGCCAAAAACACAATGACAGTCCTACCCTTGATCCATAACTGTTCCACCTGCAAGATACAGAAATCTAGAATTGCTCTTTTGGACCATAACCTTTCAATCCACCTTGGCCGCTGCCTCATTCCTCATAAACTTGGTCTCTTTACCCAGACCACGCAGCTGTCTCATTCCTCCTCCGGAGTCCTTTACCTCCTTTCCAAATCTGATTTGGATAGTGAACCAAATCAACCATGTACTGTCCTCGACTCTCCAGTCCCTCTCCCACCTGGCCCTGTGGCCACTTGGGCCCTGCCAGGCCACAAGCCTAGGTCACCCCCACCGTGGGCCTTCTCTGCTCTTGTTCACTTGGTGCTGAACACCAATGGAAGAAGTCAGCCTACTGTCCTGTCAAATGAGCCCGCTACACATTTATGCTGTTTATTTTCTACTGACTCTCACCACCATCTGGCAAGCCTTTTATTTTTCCTGAACTGACAAGGATGCTCCTCACAGTAGCTGTACCCAACCTTCTCTTCTCGTCTCCCCCACTACTGCTTTCACATGAGGACTTCCTCTCCTACTTTAAAGAGAAAATAGAGATGATCCGCTAGGAGCTTCCCCTCTCTTTTCAATAAACCAGAATCCCTCAACACCATCCTCCATTATCTCTTCCTTTGCTTCAGACTCCAAGGAAGAGATGGCCAAGTCCCACTGCCAATGGCAATCCCCTTACTTGTACTTTGGTCATCAAGTTTCTCTCTCGGATCCTCAATCTCTCTTGATTCACTCGCTCCCCCTTCCCTGATGCCTGAGCCCAGCCTTCCTTAACCTTCACTGGAACCTAGAATGCCCAGAAGCTTTCCCCCATCTCTCTCCTTCTCAGAGACAAACTCCTAAAAAAAAACCTTCCTTGATTCCTCTTCCTCATTTCCCACTCAGTATTCTATCCACCCTTTGTGATCTGGCTTTGGACCTCAACATTCAACTGAATATGCTCTCCCCAGTCACCAATGGTCTCCTAACTGGCTGATGACCTATTTTCAGTGCTCATCCTTCTTGACCTTTTTAGACCATGACACCACCCCCTCCCTCCTCTACTGTTCTAACAATCATCTCTCCTGGTTCTTTCTCTACCTATTTTACATCTCCTCAATCTCCAAGGCTAGATCTTCATCTTCATTATCCCCCAGTGGCCCCCAGGCTCTCTTCTCCTCTCTTTATATTCCTTTTACTAGATGACCCCATCTGTTCCCATCCCATCAGTCCAATGATTATTTCTATTACAGATGTTTCCCAGGTATATATGTATGCATGAGTCTGTGTGAGTATAAATATGCACATGTAGGTACATGCATGCACGCGCACACACACACACACACATACACACACACACACACACACACACACACCTTAGCCCTGTTTAGCCTCTCCCCCAAGCTCCAGTCCAGTACCTCCTTTCCGCCATCTCCTATAGGATGTCTTACATAGACACATCAAGCATGGCCCAAAGAGAATGCACTGACTTCCCCACAAAGTTTACCCTTCCACCCAATGTCCCTATTTCTGGTGAAGGCACCACTGGCCTTTCCCCTTAAAGCCTGTCTTGCCCATTTTCATTCCTTCAGCCCCTGCCAGCCTACCAGTAGGGCTCTCCAACCCTACTCCTACCTGTCTTCCCTGTAACACGGCCACCATTCCTCCAGCCCTAACCACCTTTTCCTTGAATTACTGTAAAAATCTCCTAATTGGAATCTCAACTTTCTGATCCATCCTCTACACAAGGGACAAAAGAACTTTCTGAAAGCACATGTGAACACATCATTCCTAAATTCAAGAGAGATTCTGAATCTCAATCCTCCCTCCAGCATACAAAATAAACTCCTGCTACAGACATTTAAAAACCTCCACCATTTACCTATAGTCTATCTTGCCAGGTTTCTTCACATGATTCCCCTTCACACACTCTAGGATCCTGGCCAACTTGCTGTTCCACTATTCAGCATTCCACGCTTAGACTCTGTGTTTTTTGCATAGGCTAGCTGATCCTGGGCAAGTCACTTCACCCTGTATGCCTCAGTTTCCTCATCTGTAAAATAGGTTGGAGAAGGAAATGGCAAACCACTCCAGGATCTTTGCCAAGAAAACCCCAAATGGGGTCACAAAGAGTCAGATGTGACTGAAACGACTGAACAACAACAGATTTAATAATCATTGTCTGTTGATATGCTGTAATGCCCCAGGACAATGTAATCTCCATGAGTACAGAACAGTTTTCATTTTGCTTTTTTATATCCCCAGTCATGTGCATGGAATTGGTGCTTAATAAATGCTTGCTGGACTGGAAATGGGAGCTACAATTATGTCTTTTTTACTTAAAATCTTAAACAAAATTAATGCTTCATTAAATAGCTAACATTTCTATCACCTTACCATGTACCTGTGTTTAAGTGCCTTATAATAATTACCTCATTTGATCCTCATAACGACCCTGGGAGATGGGTGCTATTATTATCCCCATTTTATAGATGAGGAAACTGAGACAAATAGGGGTTAAGAGACTTGCCCAGGGCCACACTGCTAGTGAGTAATCAGATCACATATGAACTTGGATCTTCCCAACTCTAGGTCCAGCCCACCTATTCACCCCACAAAACTCGTCAATGGAAGAAATGGTAAGATTCCACCCAAATGAATGTGGAAGGAAGGCAAGACCTCAAGGGAACATCAAGATGGTTGATATTAGAACTTGGGAAGAGAAACTGGGGACTCCAGGCCAAAGGGAATCTTTCCCCCCAAATCCAAGGCTAACGTTGAATATTTCTTATTTGTGAGACAGAATTGTTTTTCCTCTGACTTAGTATCAGGAAGGTCACAGATTAGAAAATACCCTGTATATATCACCATGCTATCTCAGGAAAACCTTCCCAGCATTCTTGATGAGCCCATGGGTGAGCAACATTCCTTCACAACAGCCCCCTGACATTCCCAAATCCAGACAGACATGCCAACTTTTCTCAGTAACTACACCTGACCCACCACTGCAGGAGCTCACAGCTTACAAAACCATTCCTAGGAGGTAGCCCTGACAAGAATCATGGTCTCCAGTTTGAAGATGAAGAAAGTGAAGCTACAGGGATTAAGGCCCAAGGACACACAGATGCTAAGTATCAGAGTCAGCAATTAGCCCAGGTCTTCCAACTCCAAGTTGAGTGTCCTCAGCACTGAGCCTAGTTCTGTCTGAGGAGAAGAGAAAAGTTTCTTATATTCAAATACAGGACCTTGCCCTTCTTACTGGAGTTTCAGCTCTTCCACTCAGGCACAGTGTGTGACCATGGGCAAATCAACCACCTTCTCTGGTTCTCTGATTCCTCCTCTGTAAAAATGAGGTTGATGTACTCCAAGGATTAACCTTTTGGAGTCCTAGACTCTTTGGCAAACTAGTGAAGTGTATGGACCTCTCCTCAGAATGTTTTTAAATGCATAAAATAAAACACATTATGTATATGGGGTGTGTGTGTGTGTGTGTGTGTGTGTGTGTGTGTGTGTGTGTGTGTGTGTGTGTGTGTGTGTGTGTGTGTGTGTGTGTGTGTGTGTGTGTGTGTGTGTGTGTGTGTGTCTATAGCTACAGAGAAATATATCTACACTTAATTGTAGCCTTGAGGGGGAAGGGGGGAGGGAAAAAAGATCAGAGTAAAAAGTACCCAGCAGAGAACAAAAGAAAACTTACAAGGAAGCAAAGAAAAGATGGACAGCTCTTAATATAACATGTAGTATTGATCATACAGGCTTTCTTGAAATGAAAATGTATTGACACATATTTTGAATCCTCTCTTATGTTCTGCTATGCATGACATGCTTTTTTTCTTTCTTAGTATTTAAGTTCAAATATTTAGGTTTATGATGTTTTTTGTCTATTCTGTAGTTGTGTTTGGGTGGTTGAACCTAAAATAAAAATTCAAAATAAAATAAAATACACAGAATTATAAAGGAAACAATTTTACTGAAATAGTTACCAAAATTTTTTTTAAAAATCAACTTCATAGAACTCCTGGCTTACAGATCTCCATTATCTATTACAGGGCATGGTACAGTAGAAAGAACCCTAACTTTGGAGTCCTGGGACCTACATTCAAATCCTGGCTGAGCCACTCAGTACCATCACCTGGGCTGGTTCAGTTTCCTCATTTGTAAAGTGAGAGACTGGACTAGAAGAACTCTAAGGTCCCTCTCAGGTCTAGATCTAAGAGCCTATAAACCATCCTTCCTCCCAGACATTCATAAAACTGGGAGCTCTCCTTAGGGTATGGCAGGTAGCAAGTAGGTCTTGTAATGTAAGGCTGGAATATCACTCACAACTCTAGGAGAAACCACAGCTAAAAGATCTGAAAATCTGAAGATTTAAGGAAGGCTTGACAGATAGAAAGTGTTATAATTTCAAAATGTGCCAACTCTACCAACCCTGGTCCAACCTCAGGCTATTTAGATGACAGAGTGCACTTCTCTGAAATGCCCAAATCTATCTTATTGTTTTAAACTCCCATTGGAAAGTGCTCTGAGGTGACCGAGAAGACTAAAGTAGTAGACTTTCATCTCACAAAAGACCAATCAAACTGAGAGAAAAAGGACCCTTTGAGGCCCCTGGAATAGAGCACCACCATTCTGCCAAAGGAATCACCCTTCATGTCTCCTCAAAGGCATAAAAAGCATTTCCCTCACTGCGCAATTAATTCATCCTCCCTCTGTCCTTGCCCTGCCTTCTGCACAGAAGGCACTTTCCTATGCCAAAGATGGTACAATAGCTTAGAAATGTTGAGGACCATTATCCGGAATGAAAGCCCAGTCACTGAATGGGGACAGAGAAAGGAACCAAAGTAGGACAGAAGTTCCCAGTTAAGACTCCTGACAACCACAGATGCATCGTGTAGTGATGGGAGCAGACTAACCAGCAAGTCCACTGCAGGAGTTTTCTCCAGCATAAAATGATACTATTGGATTAAATAATTCCCAGCTCTAGATTCTGGGATCTCGGATCCAGCGAACTGTTTGGCTGGGAGAGAAAAAGTAACAGTAATTTGCAGTCCTATAAGATCTGTAACATAATAACTCTACTTACTTTGCAAGATCGGTAACTTTGTATCAACCAAGAAGCTAGCACTTACTCGGTGCTAGGTACCACTGTGCTGTGCTGTGGTCTAAAATGAAAACAGTCCTTGCTCTCAAGAAGCTTCCATGCTTCAGGCAAACACACAGGAGTAAGTGGGGGCGCTCCTTCTACCAGATTATATCATTTATCATTATTCACTTATGTATAATATAAATTTATTATTTTATATTTATTTATTATACATTTATTATCACCATCTTGATGTCATGATCCTCCTCGAAAATGAAGGACAAACACAACAAACTATACCTAGACTCAGATGACAACCACAGCCGAAAGAAAGTTATCACCCTGTGATTCGCTTCCCAAACACACTACAAATGGTCTACACTATAGGCAAAGGGCAGGGTGCAGTGGACACCACGGGCACTGGATTGGGAGTTAAGACAACCTGGACTGTGTTATTTACTAGCTAGAAGAAGTTGAGCAATCGATTCATCATCGAGCATTTATTAAGTGCCTACTATGAACCTAAGGTCACCCCCAGGCTACAAAGCGGCATCGGGAGACCACGGTGACGGTGAAATTGGGGGTATACTGTCACCCCTATTTTACGGATGAGGAAATTGAGGCTTGAAAAAGGAATGGGGAGGCCACCTAGTTCAACCCCCTCCCCTCATTTTACAAAGAAGGAAACTGAGACCGAAGGAGGTTAAGCGCGTAGATCTTAGCTGGAAGGGCTTGCCAAAGGTGGGCTTCGACCCCCAGGCCTCGGGGTCCGGTGATGGGCCTGAGAAGCGGCGGATGGAGGCAGACGGCCGGAATGAATGCAGGGTACAAGACGGGGCCTCCCCCCGCACTCCGAATCCTCCCACATCCCCTAAGGAAACCCCAGGAGTCGTGCTCACCCCGTTCGGGAGGTTCTTGACGATGAGTCGCGACATGGCGACAGACTACGCGCTTCAAGCTCCCCCGGCAACACGTTCACGCTGCTTTCCTGGGCGCCGCCATCTTGCTCCGCCCGAAACAGTCACGTGGCACGCCGAGCTTTGCCGGAAGCGGGTGTGACGCCGCATCAAGCCACGCCCCCCAGGGCCAGAGTGGTGGGGAGGAGAAGCGCGCCGAAAGAGCTCGCGTGTGCGCAGGCGTGCGTAACCAACCGAGCGTGTGGGGAGGAGGTACGGCCAGCAGAGGGCGTGTGATGCCCCAGCGGAACCCATGGATCCGCTTGTGTTTGTGTCCTCAAAGACTATGACGTCAGGGAGAGGATGATCTGACTCTCATTTGATTGAGGCAAGGTCATAGATCAGGATGCCTGGAGGCGCGGACATCGAGGCCCGGGGGTGGGGCCCTGGGCAGGAGGAGAACCCGAGGCCTAGGAAAGGCCTCCTGTGGAAACCGGGGAACCAACCAGGCCAAAGCCGCTAGGATCCCGCACGGGACGAGCCCCATCAGCTCTCCTCCGGGAACACCGTGATCCGCCTACGCCAGCGCTGTCTCCCACCTCCGCGCCTTTGCCCGGAACCTGGCGCATGCCTGGAATGCCCCAACGCTCACTTCAGCCTCCTAGTTACACTCTGGCGCCCTTCCAGCTTCCTTCACAGCCTTTCCCAATCCTCCCCAGTGCCCGCCCTTCTCAGATGACCTCCCCTCTCTTCTGTATATACATAAATCCTGAATCTCATTCAATCCTGGCCACTCAGTCTCATTTGGGGTTTTCTTGGTAGATATTGGAGTAGTTGGCCATTTCCTTCTCCAGATCATTTTACACATGAGGAAACTGAGGCAAACGGGGTTAAGTGACTTGCTTAGGGTCAACTAGCTAGTAAGTGTCTGAGGCTTGGAGACCTGGTGTCTATCTTCGGTGACATCTAGCTGCTTGAATCCACCTAGTTTCCCCTAGAAGAATGTAAGTTCTTTGAGGTCTGTTTTTGCTTTTACTTCCATCCCCGGCACTTAGTTCGGTTGTCTGTCACATAGTCAACAGGTATTCATTAGGTGCTTCCTACATGCCAGGCACACTTAGTATAAGTTGCTGACTGATTAACTGTCGGATAATGTTCTGAGGACCCTCCCAGCACTGATGCTATGATTCTGTGAGGGGGGGGTGGTGGTGGTGGTGGAATTCAGAACATTTACTTGCTGTATTTCCTAAGTTTATTCAATAGCAAGCTGATTTGTAACCTATTCAGAAGGGGTTAGTGAAGCCCCTCCCTTTTCACCTTGTTCCCTGGGTTTGTGATTCTATCCCCACCCTTGCCAACTACATGTCTACCAACATAGTCTGCCCAGGGGAGGATCTATTGATGCCAGATTCTCAGGTTACATATGGGAGGAAAATCCAACCTAATCCAGCCCAATCTGATAAATCTCCAAGCCAGGAACACCCCAAGTCATGAGGAGAAGGAGCATCTGGGCCCAATTAACTCCTCACCCAGAGAAACAGGCCAGATGCAGGAAGAAATGCTGGGAGGGGCTGAAAAGAGAAACAGAAAAAAAGAAACAGGTGGACCATGGGGAGGGAAGTTGAGATTTTAGAACTTCCGGGGACCACGGTAGATAAAATGTGCAATCTGGGAAGGATTTTAGGACAGAGTATTAGAAGTGGGAGGGGCCCTTTAGAATGTGAGAGCTAGGAAGACCTTTAAAACAGAGAATTTCAGAGCTAGAAGAAGCCTTAGAACAGACATTGTTTCGGCTGATGTCAGACCCAGAGGTGTACTGGGGTCAGATCTAGCCATCCTGAAAGAGCTGATAGTTAAATTTTCCATGTGATCATACCTAGGAAATTGACCGAGCTTAATTTTTCTTTATTATTTTTGTTGATTTTCTAGATTTAAGAAAGAATTCTTAATGCAGATTAAACTTGAAAGTATATGCAAACTTATTCCTCATAGGAACCGTGTTGATAAATGTGTACTAGCTTACCCCTGTGCAGAGCTGAAGAAATCTTAGACACCATATTATCCAACCCTTCTCTTTTACATATAAGGATTTAGAAACAACTTACTTGCCCATAGTCACAAAGCTCAGGACTGGAGCCCAGGATTCCTTGTTATGGTGTCCTACCCTGGTATACTTCCCATCCCCACCAAGATAAGTAGACATCACACAAGATGGCCACAGGCCTCAAAGACTAAATATCCCATGCAAGAAAAATATCAGTTTATTTTGTCTGTATGAGAGACCATGCTGGGCACCATGGAGGAGGCAAAAGAAATATCAGATCCTGTCCCTGACTCTAGAGAGATTACTATTTAGATGGAGAGTCAAAAACACCATATATTTCAATGAGTCTATGATCTCATTCAAGTGGATGTGCTTTCTAACTGCGCAGGTCACGACCCATCCAAGCCTTCTCATCCTGCATCACATTGTCCATTAAGGGTCCTTCTAGAATTCCCAATCTTCTTCTTGAACACCTATTGTATGGATAACAGTAGGTGGTGCAGTGCATAGAGTACTGGGCCTGACATCAGGAAGACCTGAGTTCAAGTCCAGCCTCATACATAACTGTGTGATTCTGGGCAGTTCATTCCACCCTGTTTGCCTCTGTTTCCTTGTCTGTAAAATGAGCTGGAGAAGGAAATGGCAAACCACTCCAGGATCTCTTGCCAAGGAAACCTCAAAAGGGATCATGAAGAGTCAGACATGTCTGAAAAATGTCTGAATGACAACAAATTGAAGTAATAACACATGACAGCTAGGTGGTGTGGTGGGTAGAGCATTAGAATTGGAGTCAGGAAAACCTGAGTTCAAGTCTCACCTTTGGCACATATGGACTCTGTGCTCCTGCACAAATCACTTACCTCTTAATGCTCCAGATGCCTCTCTAAGATTATAAATTGCAGAACAGGTTTTAACTTTGCATTGGTAGAAAGAATTTCCCCATCTGGGAATTCTCAAAATTTTGAAATTTACAATGAAATTAATTAAAATTAAATCACAGGTCTAGTCCCTACCTCTATTTTTATGATGAAAATTTTCTTATTTTAGTTTGATGAACTGGGACAAGCTGCTGTCCTGCTTGTGTATTTAATGTTCTGTGGACTATTGCTCAGGTCGACAAAATAGCTATTCTTGTAAGTAAATACAATTGTTGAAATAATAATAGCATTTATATAATACAGGTTTGCAAAGCATTTTATGAATATTACCTCATTTGATCCTTACAATAATCATGTTCTTTTTAATCTCCACTTTACAGAAAGAAACTGAAACATATAAAAGTTAAGTGGATCTTCTAAATGTCTGAGGCAAGATTTGAACTCAGATATTCCTGACTCCAGGTCCAGCACTTTATCCACTGAGCCACCTGTCTGTAATTTGTAAACCTTGCAGTACTTTATAAATGATATCATCATCATCATCATCATCATCATCATCATCATCATCATCATCATCATCATATGCAAACAATCTCTTTTTCTTTTAATCCAACTTGAATTTTCATTGTTTTGTACTTCTTATGACAATAAACTATAAATGACCAAAAACGTTCACATATGCCAACTTTAGCAATCCTCTCTTTCCTCTGATTTTTCTAACTGATGTGGTGGATAGAACACTGAACTTGGAATCAGGAAGTCTGGAGTTTGACTTAAATAAGTCTTAAACTTAATTAAGTAAGACTTAACCTGCCTTGGTTTCATTTTCCTCATCTGTAAAATGGATAAACTAGTACCTACATCATAAGGTTGTGAGAATAAAATAACACATGATTTGTAAACCTCAAATGCTGCGGAAATATTAATTATTTTCAAGACTGTACCAAAGTGCTTAATTGATAATAAATTGTTTATCTTGTTCTTTGCACTTCTCTGACTCCTTATATTGCTTTAGCTTTCTGGCTTTTTGCTTTCAATTGCTGGTTAAGGGAATGTAGAATATCTGATATATGCTTTTTCCCAAATATTTGGAATATATTTCATTTCACGAATTGGGATTTTGTTATTGAATGATGCATTGGGCAGTGCATCATTCAAGTTTCCCATACATGTCCCAGATGGATGTTAATGCAATCTGCCAGTGCCTTTGTACTTTAACAGTTTCCCTAACTCCTTTCTGCCATCATGGCATTTGACAGGTGTTCTTATTCGTAGATAATTCCACCTCTCCTCCTAGGGTCTTTCTATGTCAAAGGACATTGCATGCACTATCATGTGCAAGTCTTGAAATGTTTTTATACTTTTGGTCAAATATTGTGGGAGATTGTATTTGTTCATGAGAGTCAGAACAAAAGATACCTTTTTGGAATTCAAGTTAAGCCAGTAAGTATTTATGAAGTGTTCACTATGTTCCAGACACTGTATTAAAAAAAAAAAAAACCCACAAAAAACCAAAAAACAGCTCCTGCTCTTAAGTAACCCACAATGGGGAAGACAACGTGCAGACCCTTATGTCCAAATGGGGTACATACAGGATACAGATCATCTCAGAGTGAAAGCCCTAAGATTAAGGCAGAAAGGGAAAGGCTTCCTATAGAAGGAAGGACTTTAGCTGGGACTCAAGAGAGCCAGGGTAATCACCTTAGTGAACATACCTAGTAAAAGGAATCCAAAAGTCAAAGATGAAGAGGGACAGAATTCTAGTTATGGGGGATAGGCAGCAAAAATACCCTGAGTAGAGTTACAGTGTGTTGTGTAGCTTAATAGCAAGGAAACTATAATTACTGAATCACAGAGTTCATGGAAAGGGAATAAGGTATAAGAAGACTGGAAAGGTAGCAAGGGATCAGGTTATTAAAACCGTTAAAAAGCCCCCAAAGAGGATTTTATATTTGATCCTATAGATGACAGGGAGAGAGCAGAGGTTTGGTTTGGTTTGGTTTTTGAGTAGAGATCATTCCTGGGTTTTCAGTTTGACGGCTGAGTGAAGGATGGACTGGGGTGGGAAGAGACTTGAGGCAGAGACCAATCAGTAGCCCACTGAAATAGTCCAGGAGTGATGTGATGAAGGCCTACACTGGGTGGGATGATGAGATCATTTTTTAGACATATTAAATTTAAAAAGTTGCATGATATCCAACTAAAGATATCCAATGGGTGATAGCTCAGGAGGAGAAAGTGAGGCTGGTGACCTTGCACAGCCCTCCCTCACTCAAAACAAAGTTAAGTTCAAGTCACGTTGTCATTTCTCTGATGTCATGATCTTGTTCAAAAAATAAAGAACGAACACAACAATCCAATGGGCAACTGAAGATATGAAAGTAGAGGTCAGGGCTTATGAATTACTCTGTTTTGATCTAATTGGTTTGTTATATGACTTATGTCATTGAATTTACACGTCTCTATTTACAATTCCAGCCAAAGTATGCCCATCTCCTTCTGAAAATCATTTTGGGACTATAGCATTGCTTTTGTTATCCATTAAAAAATATGATCCCTGATAGTCAATAAACGTTTATTAAGTGCCTACTTTTTGCCAGGCATTATGCTAAGTTTTAAGTGGAAATTTTCAATGATCTGAGGCTCTTCAGTTTTTCCTTCTTAGCCTCAAGTAATTTCCTGATTTCATCTAATTATTCCATCTAATCTAAGCTTAGCATTAATCTAATGCTTAAGCTTAATCTAAGCATTATTTCTTATGATTACCTGATATTGGCCAGAAATATGCCATTATATGACTTGAAGCTGAGAGCTCCATTGACAAAAAAGGCAGGACCAAATCCTTGCCTCTTGTTTCTGTCTTTGTTATGATATAGTACTGGCACATGTAATGAGAGCATTCCAATCTGCAGTCCATTTTGCAAGCACTCATGGCCACTTTAGTGGTGAGTATTCTCACCCCTGAAGCAGTCCCGGTAGGCAGGATCTTGTAGGGTATTGTAGATTTATCTTGTTGGTTTTTTGTTTGTTTTGCTTCCTTGTGGTCCCAGAACACTAAAGTGCTCAGCTATCAAGCTAATTATCAAAACAGTTTTAATTGTCTTATGTAACCCTAGCAATCTTAGTTGGATCACCCTGTCCAAGGTCCTGACTCATTTGCTGTTGTGGCTAGAGTTGGTGAATCCAGTTGGCTGATATTTCAGTTTCTTCCAGAGCACACAAAATCCCTTCCCTTATTTCATTATGGTGGCC